>JBBDGP010000078.1:10782500-11382500 GCA_037952835.1 Lithobates septentrionalis
CTGTATGGAAGGGAGTGTTGCAGTGAGGTACTATCTGTAGGTGGTACTCCGAGATTTAAAATTAAGGATTTTGTGAAGTTTACCTTGTAGTACGAGATCTCCCCAAATTTTTGCAATATCTGATGCGCTATAGGTAGTGAGGTCTGTGGTTTTGTTAAAAGAAAAATTACATTGTCTGCGAATAGATTTATGACATGGGAGCTTTCTCCGAACCTGAAACCAGAAAATTAAAGGATGCGTTCTAATGGCCTCCGCCAAAGGTTCAATCATCAAGTTGAAAATTGTTGGATAGTGGGCATCCCTGGCGAGTGACATTAGTTATGTGGAAGGGGGTGGACAGCATGCTGGACGTATACACTTGGGCCGGAGGGCTGGAGTATAAGGCGAGAACTGCATTCAGAATGTGTCCACCAAGACCAAACTTAGAGAGTGTCATTGACATATAAGTCCAGTGGACTCTATCAAACGCCTTCTCTGCGTCTATAGAGAGCAGCAGAGAAGGCGTTTTGGTTTTTTCAACATAGTGTAAAATATTAATAATTCTACGGGTGGCGTCTGAGGTCTGTCTTCCCCTCACAAAGCCCATCTGATCTCTTTTGATGAGGGATGGCATGAATTCAGCTAGGCATTTGGCTAATAATTTGGCGTAGATTTTAATGTCAGTGTTTAACAGGGATATCGGACGGAAATTTGAAGGTGTATTGGGTTCTTTTCCAGGTTTTGGTATTGTGACTATAAATGCCTTCAATATTTCTGGGGGTAATGTAGCTGTGGTTGCAGCCTTAGTAAATACCGGTTGCATATGTGGTGCTAGTATGTTGCCAAATAATTTAAAGTATTAATTCGAGAATCCATCGGGTCCCGGTGATTTGCCATTAGGTAAGGTATTAATAACCTTCTGGATTTCAAGCGTAGTAAAGGGAGAATTTAGGGAGTGTAGTTGCGTTTCTGATAGAGAGGGTAGATTCAAGGTGTTCAGGAATTGTATGTTGGCCTTTGTGGGTTGAATAGTGGACGTGTCCTTATGTAAGTTATAATGTGTACTGTAGTAGTTGGCGAACTGATTTGCGATGTCTTGTGGGTTGGTGATCTTATGTTTAAGGGTAGGGTGAATCAGATGTGCTATCCTTGTTTTAGAAGAAATAACTTTGATTCTGTTAGCTAGTTATTTACCCGCTCTATTTGCATTGGCGTATGAGTTTAAGTTTAGCCTCCTGAGATATGTGTCATATTTCTGTGACAGTAACTCTCTCAGTTTTTCTCTCAACTGCGCTAAGTGACTGAGCATGGTTCGGGTTGGGGGAGGCTTTGTTGAGTGTCTCTATGTTGTGTATATCAGTTAGAATTGCATTAAGTTTAGCGGTGTGACGTTTTCTTTCTCGTGAGCCTAATTGTATAAATATGCCTCTCATGTATGCCTTGTGGGCGTTCCATATACTGTATGGGTCCTCTACTGAAAGTGCATTATCCTGAAAGAAGTTTTGGAGGTGTTGTGAGATTTCTGTTGATATTAGGGGGTCCTGCATTAATCTAGTGTTGCTACGCCAGATGGGTGCTGAGGAGGAGACAGCCTGATCATAAACAGACAATGTGATAGCTGCGTGGTCTGACCACGTAATGTCATGGATCTGAGAAAACACTGCTTTTTGTAACAACCATTTATCAATGAGAAATAAGTCAATACGGGAGTAGGAGCAGTGCCTGTAAGAGAAAAAGGTATAGTCTCGTTCATTTGCGTGGTGACATCTCCATACATCAAACAGATCAGTTTTTTGTAATACGTTACTCAAACAGTTGTGATAGTTCCCTTTATGAGCCGAGGAGTCCAAATGTGGATCTACAGTGAGGTTAAAGTCTCCACAGACTAAGAGAAAGGAGGGTGGGACTTTAAATGAATTGCGTGAATGCTCAGAAACAAAAATCGATGAACAACTAGGAAAATTTTATTCAATTCATAAAAATGACATGCACAAAATATATATATCAATCATAAATGGAAAGAAATATTGGCAATAATAGCAACAATTATACATGATTATATGAATATAAAAATTCTCCATGGTACACCAATTAGATATTGTTATACAACCATATATTAAAGAGTAAAACATCCAAAGCCTCCAAAGGTTCCAAATAAAAATGAAAAATGCATGACGCTGGTAAAAAACGCGACAATGGTAGCTCTACGCGTTTCGTGGCTGTTGTGCCACTCGTCAGGAGCAAGCGCGTATCTTATCTAGGATAGAAAATATAAATTATAAAAAATTGGTATGGTAAGTATATACATGAGACAAAGGTGGGGTGATAGAAAGCCCCACACAGAGTACATGCTTACGCATTCTGGTTTGTAGGGTGGTGGCAGGGAGCCATATACCGCCCGACCATTGGAGACGCCGCCCCCCGGGAGCTGAGGTGGATGGATCGACGGGGGCAGCCCACAGGGCGCTATCCAGGGCAGGCATGGTCCCCCGAGGCAAAACCTGAAGTGAAAGGTAAGGGTTAGAAGAGAAACTGCAAAACTGCTAGAAAATAAAGAGCGGTGGGAAAGTGAGAATGCCAGGGTGATATAGCCCCAAAGGAAGAAAGTTGAACCCGTGAGGGGATGAAGGGATCTAAGTTGAAACACCTGGGAAATGCTAAGGATGGAAGAGGGAAAAGACCAAATAACCAGAGGTGAAGATATGAAGAAAAAGAATGGACAAAGCATGAGAGGACATGATAGAAATACCTAGCGTGCTGTATGTTTCATACAGCACGCTAGGTATTTCTATCATGTCCTCTCATGCTTTCTCCATTCTTTTTCTTCATATCTTCACCTCTGGTTATTTGGTCTTTTCCCTCTTCCATCCTTAGCATTTCCCAGGTGTTTCAACTTAGATCCCTTCATCCCCTCACGGGTTCAACTTTCTTCCTTTGGGGCTATATCACCCTGGCATTCTCACTTTCCCACCGCTCTTTATTTTCTAGCAGTTTTGCAGTTTCTCTTCTAACCCTTACCTTTCACTTCAGGTTTTGCCTCGGGGGACCATGCCTGCCCTGGATAGCGCCCTGTGGGCTGCCCCCGTCGATCCATCCACCTCAGCTCCCGGGGGGCGGCGTCTCCAATGGTCGGGCGGTATATGGCTCCCTGCCACCACCCTACAAACCAGAATGCGTAAGCATGTACTCTGTGTGGGGCTTTCTATCACCCCACCTTTGTCTCATGTATATACTTACCATACCAATTTTTTATAATTTATATTTTCTATCCTAGATAAGATACGCGCTTGCTCCTGACGAGTGGCACAACAGCCACGAAACGCGTAGAGCTACCATTGTCGCGTTTTTTACCAGCGTCATGCATTTTTCATTTTTATTTGGAACCTTTGGAGGCTTTGGATGTTTTACTCTTTAATATATGGTTGTATAACAATATCTAATTGGTGTACCATGGAGAATTTTTATATTCATATAATCATGTATAATTGTTGCTATTATTGCCAATATTTCTTTCCATTTATGATTGATATATATATTTTGTGCATGTCATTTTTATGAATTGAATAAAATTTTCCTAGTTGTTCATCGATTTTTGTTTCTGAGCATTCACGCAATTCATTTAAAGTCCCACCCTCCTTTCTCTTAGACTAGTACAGGGATGGAAACGCATGACCACATCAGGCCATGGTTTCATTTAAAGTCCCACGGGATATATAGTCCCAACCACTTTCTAATATTAATGTATAGGGATGGAATATGCGTGTAACCAATGCTCTGTAATTTAACCTCATCACACTTGTTTTGCAAATCTGTGATGTTGTACATACATACTTTTCCATTTAAGCCTCCTCTCAGTTAATTGCTCGATCTTATTATTTGATTAGACATCTTTATTTTGGATTGTATTTATTTGCCACTTAATTAAGATTCTCGTAACGTCTATGGTTTGTCTGTTTGGTGGTGGCTCCTTTGGCCCAATGCACCGCCGGCTGTTTTGGATTTCCCCCTTCCGGGAGCTGTGACGTGCCTGTCGGCTCCTCCCCCCTCCCCCTTCTGGGGGGGGTGGATCTGCCGCCACTGCACGTCAGCGTCACGCACTCCCCATCGGACATGCGCGTCCTTAAGGACGCTCATACGTCTGATTGGATGGTGTTCATCCCGCATATCACGGGGATCTGGCGGTGACGTCGGCGGGTCGGACGCTCAGTACCCGATCGACGTTGCCGCCCGCCCCTCTCTTGGTTTTGCGGCGTGACGTTGGTGGGCGGTCCCCGTGGTAGCGCCTATATGGGCGTAGCCTCGGCGGTGCTGGCTCTCGAGGCTTTCACTTCCCTGGATGTCACGTTCGTTTGGGGGTCACTGCTTTCTTCCCCTCACACTGTTTCATACAGCACGCTAGGTATTTCTATCATGTCCTCTCATGCTTTGTCCATTCTTTTTCTTCATATCTTCACCTCTGGTTATTTGGTCTTTTCCCTCTTCCATCCTTAGCATTTCCCAGGTGTTTCAACTTAGATCCCTTCATCCCCTCACGGGTTCAACTTTCTTCCTTTGGGGCTATATCACCCTGGCATTCTCACTTTCCCACCGCTCTTTATTTTCTAGCAGTTTTGCAGTTTCTCTTCTAACCCTTACCTTTCACTTCAGGTTTTGCCTCGGGGGACCATGCCTGCCCTGGATAGCGCCCTGTGGGCTGCCCCCGTCGATCCATCCACCTCAGCTCCCGGGGGGCGGCGTCTCCAATGGTCGGGCGGTATATGGCTCCCTGCCACCACCCTACAAACCAGAATGCGTAAGCATGTACTCTGTGTGGGGCTTTCTATCACCCCACCTTTGTCTCATGTATATACTTACCATACCAATTTTTTATAATTTATATTTTCTATCCTAGATAAGATACGCGCTTGCTCCTGACGAGTGGCACAACAGCCACGAAACGCGTAGAGCTACCATTGTCGCGTTTTTTACCAGCGTCATGCATTTTTCATTTTTATTTGGAACCTTTGGAGGCTTTGGATGTTTTACTCTTTAATATATGGTTGTATAACAATATCTAATTGGTGTACCATGGAGAATTTTTATATTCATATAATCATGTATAATTGTTGCTATTATTGCCAATATTTCTTTCCATTTATGATTGATATATATATTTTGTGCATGTCATTTTTATGAATTGAATAAAATTTTCCTAGTTGTTCATCGATTTTTGTTTCTGAGCATTCACGCAATTCATTTAAAGTCCCACCCTCCTTTCTCTTAGACTAGTACAGGGATGGAAACGCATGACCACATCAGGCCATGGTTTCATTTAAAGTCCCACGGGATATATAGTCCCAACCACTTTCTAATATTAATGTATAGGGATGGAATATGCGTGTAACCAATGCTCTGTAATTTAACCTCATCACACTTGTTTTGCAAATCTGTGATGTTGTACATACATACTTTTCCATTTAAGCCTCCTCTCAGTTAATTGCTCGATCTTATTATTTGATTAGACATCTTTATTTTGGATTGTATTTATTTGCCACTTAATTAAGATTCTCGTAACGTCTATGGTTTGTCTGTTTGGTGGTGGCTCCTTTGGCCCAATGCACCGCCGGCTGTTTTGGATTTCCCCCTTCCGGGAGCTGTGACGTGCCTGTCGGCTCCTCCCCCCTCCCCCTTCTGGGGGGGGTGGATCTGCCGCCACTGCACGTCAGCGTCACGCACTCCCCATCGGACATGCGCGTCCTTAAGGACGCTCATACGTCTGATTGGATGGTGTTCATCCCGCATATCACGGGGATCTGGCGGTGACGTCGGCGGGTCGGACGCTCAGTACCCGATCGACGTTGCCGCCCGCCCCTCTCTTGGTTTTGCGGCGTGACGTTGGTGGGCGGTCCCCGTGGTAGCGCCTATATGGGCGTAGCCTCGGCGGTGCTGGCTCTCGAGGCTTTCACTTCCCTGGATGTCACGTTCGTTTGGGGGTCACTGCTTTCTTCCCCTCACACTGTTTCATACAGCACGCTAGGTATTTCTATCATGTCCTCTCATGCTTTGTCCATTCTTTTTCTTCATATCTTCACCTCTGGTTATTTGGTCTTTTCCCTCTTCCATCCTTAGCATTTCCCAGGTGTTTCAACTTAGATCCCTTCATCCCCTCACGGGTTCAACTTTCTTCCTTTGGGGCTATATCACCCTGGCATTCTCACTTTCCCACCGCTCTTTATTTTCTAGCAGTTTTGCAGTTTCTCTTCTAACCCTTACCTTTCACTTCAGGTTTTGCCTCGGGGGACCATGCCTGCCCTGGATAGCGCCCTGTGGGCTGCCCCCGTCGATCCATCCACCTCAGCTCCCGGGGGGCGGCGTCTCCAATGGTCGGGCGGTATATGGCTCCCTGCCACCACCCTACAAACCAGAATGCGTAAGCATGTACTCTGTGTGGGGCTTTCTATCACCCCACCTTTGTCTCATGTATATACTTACCATACCAATTTTTTATAATTTATATTTTCTATCCTAGATAAGATACGCGCTTGCTCCTGACGAGTGGCACAACAGCCACGAAACGCGTAGAGCTACCATTGTCGCGTTTTTTACCAGCGTCATGCATTTTTCATTTTTATTTGGAACCTTTGGAGGCTTTGGATGTTTTACTCTTTAATATATGGTTGTATAACAATATCTAATTGGTGTACCATGGAGAATTTTTATATTCATATAATCATGTATAATTGTTGCTATTATTGCCAATATTTCTTTCCATTTATGATTGATATATATATTTTGTGCATGTCATTTTTATGAATTGAATAAAATTTTCCTAGTTGTTCATCGATTTTTGTTTCTGAGCATTCACGCAATTCATTTAAAGTCCCACCCTCCTTTCTCTTAGACTAGTACAGGGATGGAAACGCATGACCACATCAGGCCATGGTTTCATTTAAAGTCCCACGGGATATATAGTCCCAACCACTTTCTAATATTAATGTATAGGGATGGAATATGCGTGTAACCAATGCTCTGTAATTTAACCTCATCACACTTGTTTTGCAAATCTGTGATGTTGTACATACATACTTTTCCATTTAAGCCTCCTCTCAGTTAATTGCTCGATCTTATTATTTGATTAGACATCTTTATTTTGGATTGTATTTATTTGCCACTTAATTAAGATTCTCGTAACGTCTATGGTTTGTCTGTTTGGTGGTGGCTCCTTTGGCCCAATGCACCGCCGGCTGTTTTGGATTTCCCCCTTCCGGGAGCTGTGACGTGCCTGTCGTCTCCTCCCCCCTCCCCCTTCTGGGGGGGGTGGATCTGCCGCCACTGCACGTCAGCGTCACGCACTCCCCATCGGACATGCGCGTCCTTAAGGACGCTCATACGTCTGATTGGATGGTGTTCATCCCGCATATCACGGGGATCTGGCGGTGACGTCGGCGGGTCGGACGCTCAGTACCCGATCGACGTTGCCGCCCGCCCCTCTCTTGGTTTTGCGGCGTGACGTTGGTGGGCGGTCCCCGTGGTAGCGCCTATATGGGCGTAGCCTCGGCGGTGCTGGCTCTCGAGGCTTTCACTTCCCTGGATGTCACGTTCGTTTGGGGGTCACTGCTTTCTTCCCCTCACACTGTTTCATACAGCACGCTAGGTATTTCTATCATGTCCTCTCATGCTTTGTCCATTCTTTTTCTTCATATCTTCACCTCTGGTTATTTGGTCTTTTCCCTCTTCCATCCTTAGCATTTCCCAGGTGTTTCAACTTAGATCCCTTCATCCCCTCACGGGTTCAACTTTCTTCCTTTGGGGCTATATCACCCTGGCATTCTCACTTTCCCACCGCTCTTTATTTTCTAGCAGTTTTGCAGTTTCTCTTCTAACCCTTACCTTTCACTTCAGGTTTTGCCTCGGGGGACCATGCCTGCCCTGGATAGCGCCCTGTGGGCTGCCCCCGTCGATCCATCCACCTCAGCTCCCGGGGGGCGGCGTCTCCAATGGTCGGGCGGTATATGGCTCCCTGCCACCACCCTACAAACCAGAATGCGTAAGCATGTACTCTGTGTGGGGCTTTCTATCACCCCACCTTTGTCTCATGTATATACTTACCATACCAATTTTTTATAATTTATATTTTCTATCCTAGATAAGATACGCGCTTGCTCCTGACGAGTGGCACAACAGCCACGAAACGCGTAGAGCTACCATTGTCGCGTTTTTTACCAGCGTCATGCATTTTTCATTTTTATTTGGAACCTTTGGAGGCTTTGGATGTTTTACTCTTTAATATATGGTTGTATAACAATATCTAATTGGTGTACCATGGAGAATTTTTATATTCATATAATCATGTATAATTGTTGCTATTATTGCCAATATTTCTTTCCATTTATGATTGATATATATATTTTGTGCATGTCATTTTTATGAATTGAATAAAATTTTCCTAGTTGTTCATCGATTTTTGTTTCTGAGCATTCACGCAATTCATTTAAAGTCCCACCCTCCTTTCTCTTAGACTAGTACAGGGATGGAAACGCATGACCACATCAGGCCATGGTTTCAGTTAAAGTCCCACGGGATATATAGTCCCAACCACTTTCTAATATTAATGTATAGGGATGGAATATGCGTGTAACCAATGCTCTGTAATTTAACCTCATCACACTTGTTTTGCAAATCTGTGATGTTGTACATACATACTTTTCCATTTAAGCCTCCTCTCAGTTAATTGCTCGATCTTATTATTTGATTAGACATCTTTATTTTGGACTGTATTTATTTGCCACTTAATTAAGATTCTCGTAACGTCTATGGTTTGTCTGTTTGGTGGTGGCTCCTTTGGCCCAATGCACCGCCGGCTGTTTTGGATTTCCCCCTTCCGGGAGCTGTGACGTGCCTGTCGGCTCCTCCCCCCTCCCCCTTCTGGGGGGGGTGGATCTGCCGCCACTGCACGTCAGCGTCACGCACTCCCCATCGGACATGCGCGTCCTTAAGGACGCTCATACGTCTGATTGGATGGTGTTCATCCCGCATATCACGGGGATCTGGCGGTGACGTCGGCGGGTCGGACGCTCAGTACCCGATCGACGTTGCCGCCCGCCCCTCTCTTGGTTTTGCGGCGTGACGTTGGTGGGCGGTCCCCGTGGTAGCGCCTATATGGGCGTAGCCTCGGCGGTGCTGGCTCTCGAGGCTTTCACTTCCCTGGATGTCACGTTCGTTTGGGGGTCACTGCTTTCTTCCCCTCACTCTGTTTCATACAGCACGCTAGGTATTTCTATCATGTCCTCTCATGCTTTGTCCATTCTTTTTCTTCATATCTTCACCTCTGGTTATTTGGTCTTTTCCCTCTTCCATCCTTAGCATTTCCCAGGTGTTTCAACTTAGATCCCTTCATCCCCTCACGGGTTCAACTTTCTTCCTTTGGGGCTATATCACCCTGGCATTCTCACTTTCCCACCGCTCTTTATTTTCTAGCAGTTTTGCAGTTTCTCTTCTAACCCTTACCTTTCACTTCAGGTTTTGCCTCGGGGGACCATGCCTGCCCTGGATAGCACCCTGTGGGCTGCCCCCGTCGATCCATCCACCTCAGCTCCCGGGGGGCGGCGTCTCCAATGGTCGGGCGGTATATGGCTCCCTGCCACCACCCTACAAACCAGAATGCGTAAGCATGTACTCTGTGTGGGGCTTTCTATCACCCCACCTTTGTCTCATGTATATACTTACCATACCAATTTTTTATAATTTATATTTTCTATCCTAGATAAGATACGCGCTTGCTCCTGACGAGTGGCACAACAGCCACGAAACGCGTAGAGCTACCATTGTCGCGTTTTTTACCAGCGTCATGCATTTTTCATTTTTATTTGGAACCTTTGGAGGCTTTGGATGTTTTACTCTTTAATATATGGTTGTATAACAATATCTAATTGGTGTACCATGGAGAATTTTTATATTCATATAATCATGTATAATTGTTGCTATTATTGCCAATATTTCTTTCCATTTATGATTGATATATATATTTTGTGCATGTCATTTTTATGAATTGAATAAAATTTTCCTAGTTGTTCATCGATTTTTGTTTCTGAGCATTCACGCAATTCATTTAAAGTCCCACCCTCCTTTCTCTTAGACTAGTACAGGGATGGAAACGCATGACCACATCAGGCCATGGTTTCATTTAAAGTCCCACGGGATATATAGTCCCAACCACTTTCTAATATTAATGTATAGGGATGGAATATGCGTGTAACCAATGCTCTGTAATTTAACCTCATCACACTTGTTTTGCAAATCTGTGATGTTGTACATACATACTTTTCCATTTAAGCCTCCTCTCAGTTAATTGCTCGATCTTATTATTTGATTAGACATCTTTATTTTGGATTGTATTTATTTGCCACTTAATTAAGATTCTCGTAACGTCTATGGTTTGTCTGTTTGGTGGTGGCTCCTTTGGCCCAATGCACCGCCGGCTGTTTTGGATTTCCCCCTTCCGGGAGCTGTGACGTGCCTGTCGGCTCCTCCCCCCTCCCCCTTCTGGGGGGGGTGGATCTGCCGCCACTGCACGTCAGCGTCACGCACTCCCCATCGGACATGCGCGTCCTTAAGGACGCTCATACGTCTGATTGGATGGTGTTCATCCCGCATATCACGGGGATCTGGCGGTGACGTCGGCGGGTCGGACGCTCAGTACCCGATCGACGTTGCCGCCCGCCCCTCTCTTGGTTTTGCGGCGTGACGTTGGTGGGCGGTCCCCGTGGTAGCGCCTATATGGGCGTAGCCTCGGCGGTGCTGGCTCTCGAGGCTTTCACTTCCCTGGATGTCACGTTCGTTTGGGGGTCACTGCTTTCTTCCCCTCACACTGTTTCATACAGCACGCTAGGTATTTCTATCATGTCCTCTCATGCTTTGTCCATTCTTTTTCTTCATATCTTCACCTCTGGTTATTTGGTCTTTTCCCTCTTCCATCCTTAGCATTTCCCAGGTGTTTCAACTTAGATCCCTTCATCCCCTCACGGGTTCAACTTTCTTCCTTTGGGGCTATATCACCCTGGCATTCTCACTTTCCCACCGCTCTTTATTTTCTAGCAGTTTTGCAGTTTCTCTTCTAACCCTTACCTTTCACTTCAGGTTTTGCCTCGGGGGACCATGCCTGCCCTGGATAGCGCCCTGTGGGCTGCCCCCGTCGATCCATCCACCTCAGCTCCCGGGGGGCGGCGTCTCCAATGGTCGGGCGGTATATGGCTCCCTGCCACCACCCTACAAACCAGAATGCGTAAGCATGTACTCTGTGTGGGGCTTTCTATCACCCCACCTTTGTCTCATGTATATACTTACCATACCAATTTTTTATAATTTATATTTTCTATCCTAGATAAGATACGCGCTTGCTCCTGACGAGTGGCACAACAGCCACGAAACGCGTAGAGCTACCATTGTCGCGTTTTTTACCAGCGTCATGCATTTTTCATTTTTATTTGGAACCTTTGGAGGCTTTGGATGTTTTACTCTTTAATATATGGTTGTATAACAATATCTAATTGGTGTACCATGGAGAATTTTTATATTCATATAATCATGTATAATTGTTGCTATTATTGCCAATATTTCTTTCCATTTATGATTGATATATATATTTTGTGCATGTCATTTTTATGAATTGAATAAAATTTTCCTAGTTGTTCATCGATTTTTGTTTCTGAGCATTCACGCAATTCATTTAAAGTCCCACCCTCCTTTCTCTTAGACTAGTACAGGGATGGAAACGCATGACCACATCAGGCCATGGTTTCATTTAAAGTCCCACGGGATATATAGTCCCAACCACTTTCTAATATTAAAGTCTCCACAGACAATAAGATTACCATACATTTGAGATTGAACCTTCTTGAGCAATCTGTTTATGAAACGTGTCTGATGAGAATTGGGAGCATATAACGTTACCAGTGTGTAGAGTTTAGAGTTGATGTCTGCTTTGACTATGATATATCGGCCATTGTCATCCATAGTGGTTTCCTTCAATTGAAAGGTCAGAGTATTTCTGATTGCCAGCAGCACTCCGCCTTTTTTCTGACCAGGTGTGCAGGCTAGGAATACATGGGGGAATTCTCTGTGTGTACATTTGGGTGTTTTTGAGATTTGGAAATGAGTCTCTTGTCTCTTTTTCTTGGAGGATCTTTTCCTTGAGACCACCTGCCAGTCTTCCTGTAGTGGAGATGGTTGTGGATGAGGTGTGTTATGAACCGTTGGTTTGGGTAGAATTCCCCTTTGGCGTAGGGCCGCAATGCCCTCCTCCAGAGTGGAAATCAGGGTGGAGAGCCCATTGTGGGTGACATACAACTTTGCAGGGTATCTCCATTTGTGGAGTATCTTGTGGTTCCTTAGGGCTTTAGTGATTGTTGCCAAGTTGTGGCGTTATTGCAGGGCGTGTCTGGATAAATCTGGGAGCAGCTGAATAGCGGGTGGGTGTTTGATTTCATCTTTGCGGGAGGCCATTAAGAGCGGCTCTTTCACATGGTAATAATGTACCCTGAAAAGTACGTCTCTGGGGATATGATCTGGGAGGAAAGTAGGCTTGGGGATCCTGTGTATTCGGTCCACTATGAGGTCCTGTGGTGACAGTGCGGGTATCAGAGTGGAGAATAGTTTTGGGGCATATTGTAGTAGCTAGGGGGCAGGTATGTCTTCAGGTATTCCCCGGATTTTGAGGTTGTTTCTCCTGGATCTATCTTCTAAATCTGCCACTTTGTTCTTAAGCCATGTTATCTCCTCATTCTGGGTGTTATGAGCATCCACTAGTGTGTTGAAAGACATTGAATAATCGTCCATTTTATGCTCTATGTGGTTTACCCTGCTGCCTAAGGCCTGCACTTCTCTTTGGCAGTTCCTGATTTCTGCAGTCATGTCAGCTTTCAGAGATGCTTTTAGTGATAGAAGCATTTCTTTTAGGACTGTGTCAGAAACAGGCCTGTCTGCTGTAGGGAAGGATACTATAGGATCCTGCAGGGGCTGCACTGTGGCGCTGTCCTTATCAGAGGGCCCGCTTACCTCCATAGTAGGATCCTCCAGCAGCCTTTCTGGTGAGGTAATCCTCTGCTTCTGTTTGGCCGGACTGGTTGTGGGACTAGAAGTCCCAGAAGAGGATCCGCTGCGGGATGCGGGCTTGTTGGCCAGTGTGGGATGATTCAGCTGTCCCTTGTGCTGCACTGCAGCCCTGTCCTCCGGCTTCTTCATGCGCACTCCGCCGCCATTTTGTTGTAGGCCACGGGCCGAGAAGAAGCTATCCATCTTCCGAGGCTGCTGTGGGTGTTTGCGGTGCCTCGGCATGCCCCGTGCATGCAGCGGAGTCTGGAGGTATGTTGCCGGCTAGCGGGTGTGTGAAAAACGACGATGGGCTCGGATGGATGCCGATTCTCTCCGGCGGCCGAGCGGAGCTCTCAGCTCATACATCCATGTTGGAGCTTGGTCGCTACGCCCCCTCGACTCAAATACATTATTGATGTTTTAGGCAGAATCTAAAACACCCCAAAATTATTCTAGTTTGTTTGTCTTTTAATTATTTTCACACATTTTAAATATTTTTTAGAAAGCCAAATTTTGAAGATGCACACAGTGTGTCAACGTGTGCTATCTGCCATCACGGTATATAAAGGTAAGCATTTTGGGGGTGCAACCCCTTCCTCGCAACTAAAGTAGAGGATCCCCCATGATGGGAGCTAGAATATGTTGACATTAGGCATGGGATCAGGAGGGAAATCCACATTTTGACTTGCAATTTGTGTGCATATTCAAAATATGGCTTTCACAGGGGATTTGATGAAGGCAATATCAACACATTTTGGACATACTAATGTCTGATTTTGCCTTCACTTTGTCAAAGTTGAACTTTGTAACTTCCTGAGTTGTGTATGTTTTATGGTTTTAAATATGCCTGTTTACCCCTAAAAAGGCTATTTGTACTGTCAACCCTAAAAATGTTATACAACAAATATGTTGGTTTGTTCAAAAACCCTTTTCTAATGCACATGTGAATGTGCTTTGAGTAAAATGTTTTCTACTCAACAAAGTGTGACTTCTTCTTTCAATACTCAATACCAGTTTTTGTAGTAGTTTTGTGTTTACAGTGACAATGGGGGTCATTTACTAAAGGCAAATCCACTTTGCACTATAAGTGCACTTTCAGTGCTGTTTCAGTGCACTTTCAAGTGCACTTGCAGTGCACTTGTAGTGCAAAGTGGATTTGCCTTTAGTAAATAACCCCCACAGTGCTCTAAAATTTGCCCCAATCATGCCAGTTTGGGGACTCAAAACAATTACTTCATGGCGCTGAAAAGGATGTTTTTTTTTATCATTACTGTATTACATACATTAACAACAAAAACAGTGTGTGTGTGTGTAGCAGACCCACAACATAATAGCTGAAGAAGAGACCTCATGTATCATATTATGCATCAACTAAATTACGTTTGCACTATTGAAGAAAACAGCCAAAAGAGAAGCCCATTGGAGAACCCAGGAGACAGCTAAAAGAAACATAAGCAGGAAATCAAATGAAATATTCTTTTATTTTAACCAAAAATTTTATTTTAAAAAGTTTTATCAAACATTTGCTTGCATATCAATGGCCCCCTACCCGCAAAGTATTCCATATATTTTTGACAGACCTCGTGGGCACTTTGGGGGGGGGGCAAGCCAGGATGACCAGCTTCAAGCGCCATCAGGGTTGTTGTTGCTTCAGGAAATCCAGCCTCATGCCCAACTGAAGCTACATAGTTTGTAGCATTTCTCCCGAGAATGTTGTGTAGAATGCAACATGCAAGTATTATATGGTTTAGTTTATATTCCGCCATGTTGATTGGCATCAGGAACAGGCGGAACAGGCTGGCCATTATTCTTAAAGCATTTTTCACCACTCTTCTGGCTCTGGTCAGCCGGAATTTAAAAACCCTCTGGTACGGGGTGAGGGTCCTCATCGGGAACGGCCGCATCAGGTGATCACCCAGCCCAAATGCTTCATCAGCGACAAAGATGAACGGAAGGCCAGCCATGTTTTCTTCTGCAGGTGGCAAGCCCAATGCACCACTCTAGAGCCGTCCGTAGAACTCGGTCTGGGCGATGACTCCACCATCCGACATCCGGCCATTCTTCCCCACGTCCACATAGAGAAACTCATATGTCGCCGACACCACCACCAACATCACAATACTATTAAACCCCTTGTAATTATAATAGTACGACCCCGAGTTGGGGGGTGGAATTATGTGGACGTGTTTCCCCTCAATTGCCCCTCCGCAGTTAGGAAAGTCCCACCGCTGGGCAAATTGGGAAGCCACATACTGCCATTCCTTTGGCATTGAAGGAAATTGTGGAGTAAAACAAGAAAAAAAATAGTAATTTTGCACATAACATTGCAAGCAGATTAGACACAAACATTCTTGGCCAGCATAAGTATAACATTTATTGAAATGAGTATTTAAAGACAAAAGTATAATAGGGTCCACTTATCAGATTCCTCACCCCTTATGATGGCCCATTGTAAAAATTTTAGGGGGGGAGATATTTTGGACAGGTAACCCTCTCCACTTCATTGAGAGCTGAATGCATACATAATAATATGTGTTACTTTGGCCAGTCCCTCCTTACTTACACTATTGGCAGCCCACTGGACAGGTAAGAAGAGTCATAATATAAAAAATATGAACACACACTGTACAAATTGAAGCACATTTTTACATTCTGCAATTACCTATCAAGATAATAGGAGAACAAAACTTTAACCACTTCAGCCCTGGAAGAATTTACCCCCTTCCTGACCAGAGCACTTTTTGCGATTCGGCACTGCGTCACATTAACTGACAATTGCGCTGTCATGCGATGTGGCTCCCAACCAAAATTGACGTCCTTTTTTTCCCCACAAATAGAGCTTTCTTTTGGTGGTATTTGATCACCTCTGCAGTTTTTATTTTTTGCGCTATAAACAAACAAATAGCGTCAATTTTTAAAAAAACACATTATTTTTTACTTTTTGCTGCAATAAATATCCCCAAAAAATATTTTAAAAAATTTATTTTCCTCAGTTTAGGCCGATACATATTCTTATACATATTTTTGGTAAAAAATTGCAATAAGCATTTATTGATTGGTTTGCGCAAAAGTGATAGCATCTACATAATAGGGGATAGTTTTATGGCATTTTTATTGATAATTTTTTTTATTAGTAATGGCGGTGATCAGCGATTTTTATCATGGCTACGACATTATGGCGAACACATTGGACAATTTTGACACATTTTTGGGACCATTGGCATTAATACAGCGATCAATGCTAAAAAATTGCATTGATTACTGTAAAAATGTCACTGGCAGTGAAGGGGTAAACCACTAGGTGGCGCTGTAGGGGTTAAGTGTGTCCTAGGGAGTGATTTCAACTGTGGGGGGGAGGGGCTGTGTGTGACACGTCACTGATCAGTGCTTCCGATTACAGGGAGAGCTGATCAGTGACAGTGTCACTAGGCAGAACAGGGAGATGCTTGTTTACATTAGCATCTCCCCATTCTTCCTCACCGTGAGATGATCGCGGTTATGCCCCAGACATCGGGTCCATGGGACCCACGATCGCGGTCACGGAGCTTCCCGGCAGGCACGCGCCCACAAGCCGCCTCTTAAAGGGCAACATACAGGTACGTTAATCTGCCTGTACGTGCCCTTCTGCCGCAGTATATCTGTGTGAGGCTGTCGGGAAGCGGTTAAACAGTAACATTTGAAAGTATTCAGGTAGGCCCTTGCACTACATGCTTTGGGGAATTCATCCATAAATTTGACCACAAAAGAGGTAGGTACAGTGTGTATGGGTTTGGCAAAGTCAGCAGATAGAGGATTGGTATCGGCTGACTTAGCAGTTGGGGGGAGGGTTCCAAATGAGTTTGGGCCCCGTAAAAAAAAGCCTCTTGCACTATGCCTGAATTTAAGGACAACAATAACATTTGTACACATTTTAGAGGATGTTTAGGGTAAAACACTACTATGGAGCTGACAAAATACATTGTTAAGTGACTAGGCTATGTGTGTATGGGCCCAGGATAGCATGCTGGGGAGGTTAGTGAAGGTAAATATGCATGAAGGGCAAAAAACACCATAAAATAAGTCAAGCATGCATGAGGATAAAGGGGACATTCACAGCATATTACATTCATGGTAATTAGGGAATAATGAAATAAATACAATACATTAGCAAACATTAAATACATAGAATGTGATGTTAAAGGAGAAAACTTACCCTAATATAGTCCTTCTGCAGGACCTGAATGATGGCAGAACAGGTCTCTGGAATAATAATCCCCAGAGCCTGGGGGGAGATGCCTGTCGAAAACTTGATGTCCTGCAGACTTCTCCCCGTCGCCAAGTACCGCAACGTGGCAACAAGCCTCTGCTCGGGAGTGATGGCTTGCCACATGCAGGTGTCCTGCTTGGTAATATAAGGGGACAGCAAAGCCAACAGATGGTGAAAAACGGGGTCCATCATCCAGAGATAATTCCTGAAATCATCAGGATTATTCTCACGGATCTCCCGCAACAAAGGCATGTGCGAGAATCGGTCACTCTGGAGCAGCCAATTCTTCGTCCATGAACTCCTCCTCCCCCTGTTCGTGGACTGGGCTTGGGTCAAAGTAAGAACCCCAAGCCCCTGCATAGCACGAACTCTATGATGAGTACGTAACCGCAACATGGCTTCAAAACGGTCGGCTGGTCAGAACGAACTAACAGAACCCACTGAAAATCAGAAAGAACCTGAGAAGAACGAGCTGAAAATCAGAAACGAGTGGACAAGAACGCACTGTAAATCAGATACGTACTAGAATTAGCACACACTGAAAACCAGATATGAACTGACTACATGCACTGAAAACCAGATACGAACCCACAAGCACAAACTGAAGAGCAGCAACAATTGGAAAAGCACGGGGCTGAAAAGCGCGAATCGTCTCTCACCAAACTTCTACTAACACGAGTTTAGCAGAAGGAGCCCAAAGGGTGGTGCACTGGCTGTTGTACTTCCTTTTTCTAGTCCCATTGTACGTGTTGTACGTCACCGCGTTCTAGCCGATCGGAATTTCCGAAAACATTTGTGCGACCGTGTGTATGCAAGACAAGTTTCAGCCAACATCCATCAGAAATAAATCCACGGTTTGGTTGTCAGAAATTCCGATCGTCTGTACGTGGCATAAGCATTGCATATCTTTTTTTTGTTTCAGTTTTAAAGCTGTTGTAACCCAAAAAAAATGTTCCTGTCCCTTTAAGGAACAAGATCTAGCACAGGGTTTTTGCCATGTCAATTGTTCCTTTTTATGTTGTACAATACATGGTTGATCCAAAATGATTTAATAAGTGCTAAAAATCAAATATATGTGACCAATTAAGAAATAAACAATCAGGGGGAAGTGGCCTGACACATGGAGTAGGAAGACGTTCAGTGCTTCAGCTCCCGGGTCCCTCGGCTCTACAGGGCTTCTCTGCATCGCAATCTGCTAACTCCTAACTGGACCAAATGGAGAAAGATAAGTACATAGACCAGAAGGGAATGGGGGGATCTCGGCCTGGAGGGGGATTTAGGGCACTTTTTTACCCGATCTTCGGCCGCGGCCCAGCGCCAGCCTGAATCCAAGATGGTGCCGGCACCTCCATCCTGGCCCACTCTGAGTCAGCCCTGGACTCACTGGCCAGTTTCCAGGCATCCCACCCTACCCCTGTGACACAGGATTGCCCCCCTAGGCACTCCAGGAGCTATTCTAATACATCCCTGGGCTCAGAGGATGGATGGGACTTAGAATCACAGATGAGATCACTGCACAGTTACATGCGTTCTCTCCCCACAAAGGCTGACTTTGAACAGTGTGTTCATTGCATAGAGAAAACTTACAAGCAGGAGATCTCTGAGCTTAAACGGGACATTGGTGTACGTTTTGAGGACATAGAAGCTACCACTGAGGTCCTGCATACCATGGTGCAGACACATGAGGAAATACTCAATTCTCATACAGCCATGCTGCAACACCTAGCGTACCAGCAAGACGACATTGAGAACAGAAACAGGTGCAACAACATTTGCGTACTCGGAATACCTGAATCTGTGGAACCCAAGGATTTAAAAGCGCAGTGACGGCCATCTTTAATCAGCTTTTACAATTGAATAAAGATAATCCCCTTGAGCTTGACCGGGTCCACAGGACCTCTGACCCCAGGAAACCTGAATCCTCATTTGTCCGTGACACTCTGTGCAGAGTGCATTTCTATAACATAAAAGAATTCATCATGCGTGCTGCCAGCACTCAGGACTCTATCCTCTTCAATACTACCCCTGTGATGCTGCTGCCTGACCTTTCATGCCTAACTCTAACCATGCAGAAAGCTCTTAAACCTCTCACGCAGTTACTTCAGTCACGTCAGCTGAAATACCAATGGTGCTTCCCCTTCCAGCTGCGGGTTCACCATGACAGTAAGACTGCCATTTTTCGCACCCTGGGTGACCTTACCACATTCCTCAGCACCTTGGAGCAGCCTCATATTTCTATACCGGATCGACCCTTCACTCCCACCACACCAGGCCTGCCATACATACCTCAGTGGCAAAAACAAAGTCGCAAACGATGCCCTGGATCCTCATCTCACACAGATCCCGACGATTGATGTCCTCTAGACCGGTTGGTCATTCATCTTTTTCTTTTGCAAGCAGGAACACCTCCTGCGTCATCTCAGAATCTGACTACCTCTCAGAGACTCACCTGATGATCTTCTCCTCTCCGCACACCTTCCAACTAATTAAAAGGTTAATATGTGGGTGTGGCGCTGTCCTAGGCATTGAGACTAAAGAATACCATTTGAATCGTATATAAACAAATTGACCCAATGCGAGTGAGGGAGGGGGGGGGGGAGGGGGGAGAGAGGAAGGGAAGGGGGGTCAAAGACAGGAGTGGGGAGAGTGTCTGATTCCTGACATCCAAGGTGACTGTGCTATATAAAGATATTCCAACCACATGTATTAATTATTGTAAAAAATCTATATCAAACATGAATACTACTACATGGATAATTTGAGTAAATTGAATAGTGACTGGTTCCTGACATCCAAAGTGACTGTGCTATATAAAGATATTCCAACCACATGTATTAATTATTATAAAAGGTCTATATCAAACATGAATACTACTACATAGATAAATTGAGTAATTTGAATAGTGACTGGTGCTCAGTGCGGCATAGGTGATTGTAAACGTTCATAGTAAAAATCTTGGTATTTCTGTAGACCTAGGCAGGTGTATCCATACATGCATCCGCTGCCTATATTAGTATTGGTGACCGAGTGCTCGTGTCTTGTGATCATGCAGACACTCACCAGCTTCTTTAACCCCTACGGAGGTAACTCACAGTCACAGTGTGTGCCACTGTGCGGCAGTCCACAGGCAGTTTCTGGGTCAAGGTGACGTTTTAGGCATAAAAGAAGAAAGAGGAGATTCCCATAGCGTAAAACCATAAAACACTCTTTATTGAAAGCAGATGACAAAGTGGTACTCACATTTAAGCAGTTTAAAACAGGCAACCAAGTGTCATCCACTGGGAGATGATGCAAAGGCATCAGATAGGCCACGCCCTACGCGTTTCGTCAGAGGGACGTCTACGCCTCACCATGGTCGACCAAAGAAGTTGAGTGCACGTGCTCAGCGTCATATCCAGAGGTTGTCTTTGGGAAATAGACATATGAGTGCTTCCAGTATTGCTGCAGAGGTTGAAGAGGTGGGGCGTCAGCCTGTCAGTGCTCAGACCATACGCCGCACACTGCATCAAATTTGTCTGCATGGCTGTCATCCCAAAAGGAAGCCTCTTCTAAAGATGATGCATAAGAAAGCCCGCAAACAGTTTGCTGAAGACAAGCAGACTAAGGACATAGATTACTGGAACCATGTCCTGTTGTTTGATGAGACCAAGATAAACTTATTTGGTTCAGATGGTGTCAAGTGTGTGGAGGTAACCAGGTGAGGAGTAAAAAGTCATGGTGGTGGGAGTGTCATGGTCTGGGGCTGCATGAGTGCTGCCGGCACTTGGGAGCTACAGTTTATTGAGGGAACCATGAATGTCAACAAGTACTAGCAGGTGGTGCTGTTGCAGAGTCTTTTGGCACGGAAGTGCAGGAGTGTCAGACATTGTTACAGTGTGGTGTGAGAGGGAGTGTGAGAGAAGAGGACTGAAACCTCCCCCATGACTGAGAACAGCAGTGGGAGTGAGAACGGTAGCTGAAGCGAGACATTGTGGTGGTGGTGGAGTGGGAGCAACTGGGGGACAGTATTACCCACAGACGCGGATAGAGGAGGCGGGAGTAAATCCAGTGGGACCGGGAGGTGGAAGGCTGACCAAGAGAGGCAGCGGGTAAGTGAACTGCAGACCAGAGGAGAGAGTGTGACAGACAGATTAGAGCAGCGGCGGGACTGAAGGTTACTGACTAGTCAGTTGATTGCTAGTGTCAAATTACAAGGGGCGGCTGTGCAGAGTGCCACAGAGACACAAATAATAAAAACTGACTGACAGTGTATGTGAGTACCTGTGTATTGAGAGTACCTATGTATTGTGAGTAGCTGTGTATTGAGAGTACCTGTGTATTGAGAGTACTAGTGTATTGAGAGTATTGTGAGTACCCGTGTATTGTAAGTTCCTGTGTATTGAGAATACCTCTGTATTGAGAGTACCTGTGTACTGTGAGTACCTGTGTATTGTGAGTACCTGTGTATTGTAAGTACATGTGTACTGTGAGTACCAGTGTATTGTGAGTGCCTGAGTACCTGTGTATGGAGAGTACCTGTGTACTGTGAGTACCCATGTATTGTGAGTACCCGTGTATTGTAAGTACCTGTGTACTGTAAGTACCAATGTATTGTGAGTGCCTGAGTACCTGTGTATTGTGAGTACATGTGTATTTGCAACCTCAGAACACCCAATAAGGAGATAGTATGATTCCGGACTAAACTACGTGGCATGTTCACCATGCCAGGAGTCTGGCAGACAAGATGGGAGAACTAGAGCTGCTATTATACGAGGAGGATTTAGATTTTGTGGGAATTTCAGAACAGCTCTCAGCTGGCAATCATTCACAGGTATTCCCTATCTTGCAGAGATAGGGAGGGTAAAAAAGGGGGAGGGGTATGCTTGTTTATCAAAAATTATGTACAAGTGAATGTGAGGGACAACATCAAGGGAGCAAGGGAGGAGGTGGAATCCTTATGGGTAGAGCTACAAAGGGAGGAAACCAAGGGGAAAGTTATACTGGGAGTATGTTATAGGCCTCCTAAACAGAGGGAGGAGGGGGAGGCTATTACAGATTGGGGATTTTAATTATCCAGACATAGACTGGGCGGAAGGAACCACGCATTCGTCTAAAGATCGCCATTTCCTAAAAGTCTTGCAGGACAATTTCATGGGTCAGATGGTAAATGCACCAACAAGAAACAAAGCGTTACTAGACCTACTGATTACCAACAATACAGACCTGATCACAGATTAGGAAATATGGGGCAATTTAGGAAACAGCGATCACAGGTCAATTTGTTTCAGTATAAATCACATGAATAGGAAACATAAGGGGAATACAAAGACACTGAATTTCAAAAGAGCCAACTTCCATAAATGATGCTCCTTGCTAGAATATATTAAATGGGATAAAATCTTAGGAACAAAAAACATAGAGGAAAAATGGGTGTGCTTTAAGAGCATATTAAATAGGTGTATTAGTCAGTGCATCCCAATGGGAAATAAATTTAAAAGAGCTAATAAAAGTCCTGGGTGTCTTAACTCCTACGTAAAAAAATAGATATAAAAGAAAAGGAGAAGGCCTACAAAAAATACAAGGCTGAGGGGTCATCATCAGCATTCCAACTTTACAAAGTATACAATAATAAATGTATGGGTGCAATCAGGGCAACCAAGATAGAACATGATAGGCACATAGTGGAGGAGAGTAAAAAAAAATCCCTAGAAATTCTTTAAGTATGTAAATGACAAAAGAGAGAGGTCAGATCATATTGGCCCCATAAAGAATGATAAAGGGAATCTGGTTACAGAGTTATAGATGGCTGAAGGTATTGAATTTATTCTTCTCCTCAGTCTTCACAAGGGAAACAGGGGCTTCAGTAACCAAAACAGCAAGGTTTATCCTCATGACACATCACAGGAAGCACCCTCTTGGACCAGATGGCTTGCACCCGAGGGTCCTTAAGGAACTTACGAACAGTCTACTGACTGGAATGGTACCAGCTGATTGGAGAAAAGCTAATATAGCACCAATATTTAAAAAAGGACCAAGAAATATCCCTGGGAACTACAGACCAGTTAGCTTAACGTCAATAATTTGCAAGCTCTTGGAGGGGATGATAAGGGACTACTGTATATGCAAGATTTTAGTAATGAAAATTGTATCATTAGCAGTAATAATCAGCATGAATTCATGAAGAATCGTACTTGCCAAACCAATCTATTAACCTTCTATGGGGAGGTGAGCAGCCATCTAGATAAAGGAAGGCCCATGGATGTGGTGTATCTGAATTTTGCAAAGGCATTTGATACAATTCCCCATAAAAGTTTACTGTACAAACTAAGGTCTGTCAGCATGGACCAAAAAGGGTGAGTACATGGATTGAAAACTGGCTACAGGGGCGACTTCAGAGGGTACTGATAAATGGAGAATATTCGGGATGGTCCGGTGTGGAAAGTGGGGTCCCCCAGGGTTCTGCCCTGGGACCAATCATATTTAATTTATTTATAAACAACCTGGAGGATGGGATAAACAGCTCAATCTCAGTATTTGCGGATGATACTAAGCTAAGCAGGGCAATAATTTCTCTGCAGGATGTGGAAACCTTGCAAGAAGATGTGAACAAATGAATGGGGTGGGCAACTACATGGAAAATGAGGTTTAAAATTTAATATAATGCATATGGGTGCCAAAAATGTGAATGCAATCTACTCATTAGGGGGAGAACCTATGGGGGAATCTAGGATGGAAAAGAACCTGGGGGTCCTAGTAGATGACAGGCTCAGCAATGGCATGGAAAGCCAGGCTTCTGCAAGAAAAGCCAACAGAATATTGGCATGCTTAGAAAGGTGAATAACTCCAGAGATAAAAATGATAATTCTCCCACTCTACAATACTCTGGTCCGGACGCACCTGGAGTATGCCGTCCAGTTCTGGGCACCAGTCTTCGGGAAAGATGTGCTGGAACTGGAGGGAGTCCAGAGAAGGACAACAAAGCAAATAAAGGGACTGGAGGACCTTAGTTGTGAGGAAAGATTACGAGCATTATCACAAATTTATTCTCTCTGGAGATGAGATGCTTGAGAGGGGATATGATTTCAATGTACAAATACCGTACTGGTAAACCCACAATAGGGATAAAACTTTTCCACAAAAGGGAAATTAAAAAGACACGTGGCCATTCACTAAAATTAGAAGAGAAACGGTTTACACTGCGTAGAGGATTCTTCATTGTAAGAACGGTAAGAATGTGGAATTATCTTCCACAAGCAGTGGTTTCAGCTGGGAGCATACATAATTAAAAAAAAACTATTAGACACCTAAATGATCTTAACATACAGGTATATACAATGTAATACTGACATAAAAGCACAAACACAGGTTGGACTTAATGGACTTTTTTCAACCTCACCAACTATGTAACTATGTACTGTGACATACTGAAGCAGTCATCTGTGACATCCTCAGTCCTGGGCTGGGTGCTGGCGCGAATGGTCACATTGTTCCCAATATACCTCAATCAATTGGACCAAGTTGGTTACTATCTTATCATTCTTTTGTCTGATTGGTTAACCAAACGGAGGCTTGGTTAGGCAGGAACAGCTGACCACTCTTCCACCAATAGTAGGCCATAATTCCTTTATGTCCAGTTGATTGAGGTATATTGGATATTTTTTAGATATCTATATATATATGTGCAATGTGGGGGAGCTGTTACAAGCCCCTGTAGAAGTCCTATTTGGATGAAACGCGTCGGACCACATTGCTTTTTATGTACTGTGATCACTTTTAATTGTTATTTTGGTTTTAATAAACCTACCTTTTTGATATGCACTATTGGAGCCCCCCCCTTCTTTTTTATACACTGTTTTTTTTATGAGAGTTGTTGTGGAGGTTCCTTTTGTGATGGCGATTTCCTGGTCATTGAGATCCTTTGAAGCCACCCGTAGGAGATTCCAGACCCCTACCTCCATTTAAGAGAGCCACGGATTCCATCCTTAAGCCTTTACGATTTGGTGTCGCTGATATCCGGGTCCACCCGCTCTGGTAAGAGCACCCATTTGTTTTACTTTCCGTATTCACCACTGTGGATGTTACACACTCCTTGCACCCCAAGAGGATTTACACTTCATTGTTTGAAGATTTCAACCCTTTTGTTCTCCCATTTCTTAGCCAGGATTTGGGGCCAAAGACTCACAGTTACATCATTGTTTGTGTTGGACTTCACACATATTTTTGTTTTTATTGCACTCATTTGTTTGCACATATCCATATTCATATTTTGGACTTTACGCAATGTTTTCATTTATTGCACTTATCATTGTGTTAGTGCTGGAAAATAAATAGCACAAAATATTGACACTTTTGGCCCAATTTGGAAATTTCACTTGGGTGTACTTACTTTTGTTGCCAGCGGTTTTAAACATTAATGGCTGTGTGTTGAGTTATTTTGAGGGGACGGCAAATTTACAATGTTATACAAGCTGTACACTCACTAATTTACATTGTAGCAAAGTGTAATTTCTTCAGTGTTGTCACATGAAAAGATATAATAAAATATTTACAAAAATGTGAGGGGTGTACTCACTTTTGTGAGATACTGTAAATAAAAGTCCATCCACCAAATATTAATGAAATGTGCAGGTTCCTGGGTTCACCCACAGCAGCGTGAATATTGGTGTAGGAAACACTTCATACAATCTTGCATCCTCCACCACAAATGAGCCTCTTGCCAGATGCTATGGATCTCCAGTAACAGAGATCAATCAAACATGTGCCATAACAGGCGTCTCTAGATACCCTGTGGTGGTCCTCATCCAACATTCAAGCTGAGCGGATCCAAGTTGACAGACCCAGGCAGGCCATTTGTATTGACCACATTGAAGGAAGAAAACAGAGGCTGCATATAGTATAAAAACCGCTAGGCTTATATATTCCTTAAAAAAAACTGACAGATACTCA
Organism: Lithobates septentrionalis; assembly: GCA_037952835.1. NCBI lineage: Eukaryota > Metazoa > Chordata > Amphibia > Anura > Ranidae > Lithobates > Lithobates septentrionalis. The sequence continues at coordinate 10,808,719 of JBBDGP010000078.1, forward strand.
CATAATAGAAGCAAATTGTATTCACAGAGACACAGATACCTCACCGTCGGGTGCATGACATCACAATTTTAAAGCCCCTTTTAACACATTTCACATCAAAGCTCATCGCCAGGGGAACAGGAGCGTGAATCAGGGATGCCATGTTCAAAATATGTAAATTAATTTATCCACGTGACATGACATATGCAATTCCAATAGGGTAAACAAATCATTAAAAAGATGGCATCAGCCACAGACCAGATATAAGAGGTCAAACTAAGACAATTGACTTGCCTTAACGCACAAACCAAAATACACTCTATTGCTATCAAGGTAAACTCAAACATAGCTTCCAGGTGGAGACCAAGCAATAGAGGTCAAAGGAGTACTAGTTGGTCTAGTTATTTAGTGTAACTTGTCTTCCTTTGACCTTTATTGCTTGGTCTCCACCTCAAAGTACCTGTCCGTGTTTTTAATAAATATTTGCCCAACTGTTTTCACACTATATGCAGTCTCTGTTTCTCCAATGTGGTTGATACAAACGGCCTGCATGGGTTTGTCAACTTGGAGCTACTCAGCTTGATTGTTGGATGAGGACCACCACAGGATATCTAGAGGTGCTTGTTATGGCACAAATTTGATTGATCTCTGTTACTGGAATTCCATAGCATCCAGTAAGAGGCTCATTTGTGATGGAGGGTACGAGAATATTTGGAGTGTTTCCTACATCATCATTCACGCTGCTGAGGGGGAACCCAAGAATCTGCACATTTTATTAGTATTTAGTGGATGGACTTTCATTTATTTATTTATTTTTTATTATTTTTTTTTATTATTCTTTGCAGTTTTAATTTAAAGTGGACTTTTTATTGGTTACATATATTTGATTTTTAGTACATATCAAATAATTTAGTTGGCAGTGTACTTTATATGTAATCCATTTTAAACCTTTAGATTGTTCATATTCATTTGTTTTTTAGCACTCATTTAATTATCTACCTGGTAGCGCACTTGTTCTATGTGTATATAATACTATTCCCTGGCAACTGCTCCTCCCCTCCTCTATGATGCCGATGAGAAGTAACTGAAACCAGTTCCCACAAGGTAGGAGAGAGGAATAATAGCCCATCCCACTAGAGACCCTCTGCTCGGGAGTGAGAGAAGACTGAACCATGTGACCGCACAAAAGAGCTCGTATATAAAGGTACTTAGAGAAGATTTGTCAAAAAAAAACACACACTCCCATTACTATTGCCACATAAGAGAATGAATAATGGGAGTGTGCTTTTGAAACTTTACAACCACTTAAGTATGGATTATATTATTGTAACTTAAAATAATTTTACATTAAAGTGGAATTTCGGAGCTTTTATTGTGTTTGTGTATGCTAGTAAAGATATACAGTCAGGTCCATAAATATTGGGACATTGACACAATTCTACTCTTTTTGGCTCTATACACCACCACAATGGATTTGAAATGAAACAAACAAGATGTGCTTTAACTGCAGACTTTCAGCTTTAATTTGAGGGTATTTACATCCAAATCAGATGAACGGTGTAGTTATTACAACAGTTTGTATATGTGCCTCCCGCTTTTTAAGGGACCAAAAGTAATGGGACAATTGGCTGCTCAGCTGTTCCATGGCCAGGTGTGTGTTATTCCCTCATTATCCCATTTACAAGGAGCAGATAAAAGGTCCATAGTTCATTTCAAGTGTGCTATTTTCATTTGGAATCTGTTGCTGTCAACTCTCAATATGAGATCCAAAGAGCTGTCACTATCAGTGAGGCAAGCCATCATTAGGCTGAAAAAACAAAACAAACCCATCAGAGAGATAGCAAAAACATTAGGTGTGGCCAAATCAACTGTTTGGAACATCCTTAAAAAGAAAGAATGCACCGGTGATCTCAGCAACACCAAAACACCCGGAAGACCACGGAAAACAACTGTGGTGGATGACTGAAGAATTCTTTCCCTGATGAAGAAAACACCCTTCACAACAGTTGGCCAGATCAAGAACACTCTCCAGGAGGTAGGTGTATGTGTGTCAAAGTCAACAATCAAGAGAAGACTTCACCAGAGTGAATACAGAGGGTTCACCACAAGATGTAACCCATTGGTGAGCCTCAAAAACAGGAAGGGCAGATTAGAGTTTGCCAAACAACATCTAAAAAAGCCTTCACAGTTCTGGAACAACATCCTATGGACAGATGAGACCAAGATCAACTTGTACCAGAGTGATTGGAAGAGAAGAGTATGGAGAATGAAAGGAACTGCTCATGATCCAAAGCATACCACCTCATCAGTGAAGCATGGTGGTGGTAGTGTCATGGCGTGGGCATGTATGGCTGCCAATGGAACTGGTTCTCTTGTATTTATTGATGATGTGACTGCTGACAAAAGCAGCAGGATGAATTCTGAAGTGTTTCGAGCAATTTTATCTGCTCATATTCAGCAAAATGCTTCAGAACTCATTGGACGGCACTTCACAGTGCAGATGGACAATGACCCGAAGCATAGACCAAAAAGTTATTTAAGGGAAAGAAGTGGAATGTTATGCAATGGCCAAGTCAATCACCTGAGCATGCATTTCAGTTGCTGAAGACAAAACTGAAGGGAAAATGCCCCAAGAACAAGCAGGAACTGAAGACAGTTGCAGTAGAGGCCTGGCAGAGCATCAAAAGGGATGAAACCCAGCATCTGGTGATGTCTATGCATTCTAGACTTCAGGTTGTAATTGACTGCAAAGAATTTGCAACCAAGTATTAAAAAGTGAAAGTTTGATGGATGATTGTTAATCTGTCCCATTACGTTTGGTCCCTTAAAAAGTGGGAGGCACATATACAAATTGTTGTAATTCCTACACCATTCACCTGATTTGGATGTAAATACCCTCAAATTAAAGCTAAAAGTCTGCAGTGAAAGCACACATTGTTTGTTTCATTTCAAATCCATTGTGGTGGTGTATAGAGCCAACAAGATTAGAATTGTGTTGATGTCCCAATATTTATGGACCTGACTGTAGGAGTTGGTTTACTAAAGCTGGAGAGTGCAAAATCTGATGCAGCTCTGCATAGAAACCAATCAAGTTCATGTTTTTTTTGTCAACATCTAATTGAACAAGCTGAAATTAGAAGCTGATTGGTTACCATACACAGCTGCACCAGATTTTTCACTCTCCAGTTTTAGTAAATCAACCCATAGGATTTTGAATAATTTTCTGAATTATTGTGGGACATATTGTATAACATAAAGAACACAGTATTATATTTCTTCACATTCTGAATTGTTCAGTCTTTAGCATAAATTTCACTAGCTTTGAGGAAATAATAGTCAAATGTATTAATCACCTGAAGTTCAATAAGTGAACTAGGTAATAACAGCAAAAGGGTTAAATTAGATCTATAATGTTTGTTTGATGTATTGGTGTTGTTATTTTTTATTTCAATTCTTGTATTATATACAACTCCTCAGGGAAGGAGAATATATGCACAGATGTGTTCATTAACCACAAGGTATTTACCATTGCAGGACATTGTTTTTATAATGGATGACTGTATATTCCTGGCTACTGAGGGCCCTGGGAAATTCTACTTTAAACCTAGCTCCTCAAATAAGAAAAGGCGCTGAACCGCTGAAATTGTATAACAGCTGTTGGATACTGTAATGTTTTCCAAGCCCCTGGGAGAAACAGAAAATTAAATTTAACATTAAATGGTGCATAGAAAAAATAAGCAGGGAGCATGCTGACAGGTTTAGGGAATCACTGTTTGAAAGAAATAGAACAAATTTGTTTTTGGATCTGTCAGGTTGTTGCTTTTTTACCTCTTTATTATGCTATATTCATGTGTGTTTTTACTTCTGTGAAATGTTTGTGATGCTTACTGTGAAATATATTTGTTTCTGAGTAACATTGTGAATTTGTTTATAAAGAAATGTGAGATACAATTACCACCAATCAATAATATATATGCAGATATGACCATCAAGTGTTTCCTTTTACAATCCATAATGCTGATTTGTACACTGGAATAAAAAAAAAATATATAAACATACATCCTTTATTAATAGCTTAAGGCCTCTTGCACATGATACTCCTGTTTGAGCATCTACTTTTTTTGTATGTATTTGCGCGTATTTACGCGTTTTTTCGCGTATATGCATTTGTGCAACTTCGAGGCCATGCACAAATTTTTGCGCAATTATTGACCAAAAAAGCTGATTTTTCTATTTATTTTTTTTACTGAATGCACGGTGCTTGTTTACGCACATGTGTGCATAGGCACATTACAACTAATGGGCTATATTTTAGGTCAGTAAAAAAAAAAAGCTGTACTGAGCATTTTTAAGCTGCAGTGTGCAAGAGGCCTAAGTTCAAACTTTGCAGATCTACTGTATTAAGATATAATGAAAGTTGACATCCAGGTTATAAATATACAGTATATCAGATATCAAGTTTGGAAAATAAATTGCCTGTGTCTGTTCACAGCAGAACGTGGTGCAGAAAACACACAGTCCGTGCGTGTTTCCACCACTGCATTTAAAAACGCACTGCAGTTGTAATCTGCAGCGGGTGTCAATGTCAAGTTAACAACACCTCAAATGCAGGTCACAAATGCAGTGCGTTTGCCTGCACTGAATCACATGATATAGAAGTGTAAAGAGTTCCTAAAAGTAGTGCATGCACGGGGGGCGAGGCCTGACAGCGAATGGAGTAGGACGCTTTCACGAGGAGCTCCATCCATTACTCCTGTTACATAGTAATCCTGTGCCCATAGACGATTTTACACACGTCTGCTGGTTTGCCTCTCATACACCCTGAGTTATGTCTCCTTCAAAGGCACAGAAATCCGCAACGGCAGCGAAATTAGCACAGTACCATCAGCAGGAGGGAGGAAGATGGCTCTGCGGAGAAGCCTGAGGGGGAAAGAACGGCGGGAGACACAGAGCGGCTCCTTGAAGCAATCACTGTGACAGACCTAGCCGGGAGAGAGACTTTTGGAGGGGACTGAATGCTAGCCTCTTGCCGATCGATCGTGGGCCCTTGCATTTGGGGGAACGGTGCTCTTTGTGAGCTGTATGCCTGGGGACCCTTGGGGTGGTATTACTGTGGATTCGGGTCCTGGTCCCCCAGGACACACAGACTCTGGGGACCCTGGATTTGCCATATTAGAAATAGTGGCTGATTCATAATGCTGGGACAAATACTGTTAGGAGATGCTGGTGTCAATTCCAGCCACCTGTCTGTCTGTTGCCTGCTAGAATGTGTATTGTAAATAAGTCTCTTTTATGGGATCTAAGAGTCATTAGATCCCCATTGTTGTTTGTGTTAATTAACTCTGCTATTGTGATAATGTTGATTGGGTTTTCTGAGCTACAAGACGGCCAATCTGGCCTAAAGGTCATGTCTGAGTCATCTAGGCTGTCTAAAGGGATTAGTTAATTAGCTCATGTTAATTAGGTTTCTGGTCACAGGTGTATGTTCAGAGTAATATGAGCCGGAGGCATGCACCTCCTCTTTTACTGTATAAAAGAGCCTGTATTTTTCAATAAAAGAGATTCCCTGTTTGAACTTACATACAGCCTGCCTGGTGTTTGTTCTGAGCTACACAACTGGATTAGAACGGCACATATCTGTAGTTCTAGTCCCGGAGCATCGGATGACCGAACCATCAGATGTTGCGATCTGCAATCTGATTCTATAGCCGCAGAGGAGTGTCGGGAGAGTGGAACCGAGCGAGCAGGGGCTCATTACAATCACCTTCTGCCGTACCTCTCTCACGGCTCAAATAGAGGAGGTTAAGGTAGATATATCCCTCATAAGGCAGGATCTGCACAAACTCAGACCGAGTGAAAACAGCGGAGACCAGACTCAGCAACATGGAGGACACCATCCCACCCCTGCAAGAGGGCACAGACCGCATGCAGCGCCAGATCCAGCAACTGTTCTCTAAACAGGATGACATGGAGAACAGATTGAGGAGATGTAACTTTCGATTCATCGGCCTCCCTGAGGGTGCAGAGGGTAAGGACCCCACCACATTCCTGGAGCAGTTGCTCATCACTACTTATGGCAGAGAGTCCTTCTCCCCCATGCTGACCGTGGAAAGGGCCCACCGCATGCCTGCTAGACCACCCCCGCAAGGAGCACCCCCACGCACCTTCATAGCCAAGCTCCTCAATTACAAGGACAGGGATGCGACCCTGCAAATGGCCAGAGAAAAAGGCAATATCCAGCTGGGAAACAACAAAATTGCCATCTTCCTGGATTTCTCGGCAGATATTCAACGCCACAAACAAGGGTTCACGGAGGCAAAACGCAGGCTGAGAATACATCACATTAAATATGCCATGCTGTTCCCAGCCAACCTCAGAGTGGAACAAGATGGCCGAGTCTTTTTCTTTGAGGACCCTGAAGAAGTGATAACCTGGATGGAACACAGAGCAGCCCCAGAGAGAGCTGACTGAAGCCGCTGTAAGTACATTTACTGACACACTTTTTAATGAACACTACAGCGTTCAACATATACTGCCTGTTACCTGACTGTTTAGGGTCTATACACCATATTTTAAGCGTTGAATTGGGCACGCACAGATCCAACCCTCCTATTCAAAGTACCCTTCATACTGGCCCACTGTGATGTAGGGCATGCCTGATGATGGAGTGGATAAGAAGCAGAGACACAATTAATCTGCTACGAGAGTCAAGTTAGAAGTTAGAACTTTAATGTTAAACGTTTGGGGTCTTATTTTTCCTCTTTTATTTGAAAAAGAAAGAGTGAGGGAGAAAGGAAAGGGGGCAAAAATTTTCTTTTTTGTTTTTTCTTCTTTGATTGTTTTTTCCTGAGATCCTCAGTGGCCCAGTATGCGTTCTTGGAGGATGCAGCCTCGGAGTTGGCAAGGTCCTGCTCCTCAAATGCAAAGTGCAGCGAGACTTACCCCCACCTAACACTAGAGAACACTGTTGTGAAGATGGGTGCTACTGCAAAGCACAAACATGTGCCTCTGATTTAATGTGGAGCTCGCTCCAACACTGCTCTGCAATGCAGTGGCTCCAAATATTCATTCTTTATTGGACTTGCCATGTAATGTTTTTTTTTCTCTTGTTAGGGGTTTTCAAATGGTTCGGAGATGATGCCCGCAACAATTGAAAGGGTTGCAGGGCGGGGAGGGGGGTGGCGGGAGGGGAAGTTTATTCGTTGAATAAATTTGTATATGATGTATTTCAACTGCATACAAAGCAACAAAAAATAATACTGGTTCAGGTATTAAATACTGTGCTTCACTTAACATTGAGTATTCTGATTATGCTATATATGTTCCTATGTAACTTAACCAAGGGAGCAGACAGGCCTAGGGTAGCTAGAGCACGTAATCGCTTAATGGAAAACCCATTGTGTCCCTAAAATTCCTCACCTGGAATGTGCAAGGTTTACGTGAGAGGGTAAAGCGCTACAGATGGCTCTCCATCGCCCTTGGGTAGGGTGGGTATTCCACTCGACCTATACGTCCCACGCACGAGGTGTATCTGTACTGGTGGCTAAATCTGTACAATTTGAACTCAGCGAGGTCTCCACAGACACACAGGGACAATATGTCTTTATATCGGCTAGATTGTACAGAGAACCTTTCTTCATATTGGCCTTTAATGTTCCCCCCCCCTGTTCTCCATACCTAAAGTCCTAGAGGGATTCACATTCATGGCAAGATATCCCACAGTCCAAGCAGTTTGGCTGGAGGATTTCAATACTACGCTAAACCCCTCGCTAGATAGGCTTCAACCCTTGAATCCAACTTCGGGAACAGACAGGGACACTAAATTCTCCAAACTGATCTCCTCCTTAAACCTTGTGGATTCTTGGAGGCATAACTTCCCCCTCAAGAGAGCATACTCTTGTTTCTCCTCTGCTCATAATTCTATGTCTAGAATCGACCTTATACTAATATCACAAAGCCTTACACCATGACTGCTGGAGACAGTAGTCTCTCCACGGTCACTATCTGACCATAGTCCATATTGGATTACAATAAGTGTACCCACAGACAAACCAATGCGGACCTGGCGATTGAACCCATTCTGGCTCTCGCTGCTCCCTGAGGACGATGAACTTACTAACGAATGGAAGGTATACTTCAGAAATAATGACCATTCTGCCCCCACGGCGACAATCTGGGAGTCTTTTAAATCATATGTTCACATGACACTCACATCCCGCATCAACAGAATCAAATTCGATTCTGCTGGAGCGTTTGACAGAGCAGCGGCGGAACTGTCCCTCACAGAACAGAATTATGTGAATGATCCCTCTCCAATAAACGCAAGCACACTTAAGCTCCAGACTAGAGTAGTGACTCAACTTCAGTATGAGAAAGTTAGGCAAAAAAATGTTCTTTGCTAAACAAAAGTTGTTCGAGCATGGGGAAAGGGCTGGCAAACTCCTGGCATACCTGGTTCACTGTGAGGATAGACCCCCAGTGGTAATTTCCCTACGTGGCTCTGATGGCCAATATATCACTGACCCCCGTACAGTGACCTCTATGTTTAGAGATTTTTTCGCTGACCTCTATACATCTAAAAGTCCTGAGGACATGGGTCCGATGAATTCCTTTTTTTTTTTTTTTAACAGAAAAGTTTTTATTTGTCTCCAGCCGGAGATGATTCATCATACAAACATATTTACAAAGAACATAATGTTGCTACATATTTCCAAATATACATATATAAATAATTGCATAGTTCCTACTCATACAGTGTGAAATCATACTATACAGCTTACGTTGCTATTATTGCTTTGTGCGTCCTCCTATCTGGAGGAAAGGGTTTGTGTATCATCAATTATACAGAATTATCCATGTTTACCTCTACAATAGTTTAAACATCTTCAGGCAATCTTTATGTTAGCTACTTGTCATATTATTCCCTCATTAAATACTGATAGATCTTCCGATAAGGGGGGGGGAGGGAGGGAAGGGAAAGGAGAAGAAAGGGAAGGGGAACGGGAAAGGAAGGGGGTAGGGGGGAAAGGGGGGGGCGGGGGGGGGAAAGGCCAAAGGAGGGAGGGGGGGGAGGGCACCAATAAGACGAACAGCCTATGTTTGGCGGGTCACTACTGAGCCTTGCTACTGTTTGGTCCAGGCTCCCCAGATCTTGGAGAACTTTTTGGGGCATTTACGGTTGATATACGTGATTTTATATAGCGGTAAAATGGAATTTATCATATCCTTCCATTGGGTTACCGTGGGGGGATCGGGTTGCTTCCACCTGAGGAGAATAGCCTTCCTGGCATAGAATGAGGCATAGAATACAAACAGTCTTTTGTGCATACTAGGTATAACATTGTCACATACCCCGAGGAGTAGAATAATCAGACTTCTTTGTATATTTAGGTTACCTACTGTATTAATCACTTCAACCACCTCTGTCCAGAATTTTTGTATGAGCGGGCATTCCCATACTACATGGATAAGCGTACCCAGCTCCCTCGTACATTTCGGGCATCGGTCCGATTGTGTCGGGTATATTCTAGCTAATCTCTGTGGCGTGTAATATACTCTATGAATAAATTTAAGCTGGATGAATCTATCCCTTGCCGAGATCATAAGGGGAATATATTGCTGCAAACCTTCCTCCCAATCATCTGGTGCCAGTTCTGGAACGTCCCTCTTCCATTTATCGTATAGTCCCATTTCTCCAGTCTGCTCCTCAGTGAGAATTTGATTGTATAAGGAGGATAAAGTTCGATCTAAGTGTTTAGAAATGAGAAGCTTCTCTACCCCATGCGACTGCAAAGCAACGGCGCCTGGATATTGGGCCTGTATTGCATGTCGCAGTTGTAGATAGCGAAAGAACATTTTGGAGGGGAGCTGGAAGTTATTTTTAAGAGTGTCATACGGGATAACTCCCTCCCCAGCCCACACTTGCTGCATTGTTTTAATTCCATATCCCGCCCATAGGGCTGGATCTGGGACTGTCTGGAGATGCTTTAGTTTAGGGTTGCCCCACAACGGTGTATAAGGAGAGATAGTATTAGGTCCTGCAATCTTTTTCGATATCTGTTCCCATACTGCGACTGTCGTTCGCATCGGAGTTGTCATATCCTTATGTGTCTTGACCCCTCTAAAAACCAGGTTGCTCAGAGCTGAGTATGACCCTACTATTGCTGCCTCAAGATTAAGTGAGGGGTTAGATTTCGGTTGAGAGAACCACCACCGGACAGTAACTACTACTGCAGCCCAATAGTATTTTCTAAAGCAAGGGAGCGCCAGGCCTCCCAGCGCTAAAGGGAGCTGGAGGGTGGTTCGTGCTACTCTAGGGGCAGATCCCCCCCATACAAATGAGCTAACAACCTGGTCCAGCTTATCAAAGAAGGATTTGGGGATAGGGACTGGGGTGTTGCGGAATACGTATAAAAATTTGGGGAGGAATGTCATTTTTAATAGATTAACCCTACCTACTGGTGACAACGGGAGGGGCCTCCAGGCCTGGCAGCGAGCAGTAAGTTGGTGTAAGATTGGGTATACATTGTCTATTAAGTACATGTGTGGGTCTCTCTGAATCTCAATCCCCAAGTATTTAAACCTAGAGACCAAGACCAGAGGGTTTGAAGGGTCAACATCCGGCAATGTCAGAGATAGGGAGAACATGATGTACCTAGTCCAGTTAATCCGAATGCCTGAGAAGGATCCATATTGGTTAATAATTTCAAGGGCTGCTGACAACGACGCCGATGCATCTGGAAGGTACAGCAACGCATCATCAGCGTATAATGAAAGCTTCTCATTCAGCGGACCAACTTTTATTCCCCCTACCTCCGGGGACATTCTAAGCAAAATAGCCAAAGGCTCAATGGCTAGAGCAAACAGACCCAGGGACAGTGGACACCCCTGTCTGGTTCCTCTCTCCAAAGAAAACGGGGGAGAGAGTAATCCATTCGTTCGGACTCTTGCTGTAGGGTTCGTATAAAGCAGTTGTATCCATGAGATGAACCGGGGGCCAAAATTGAATCGCTGTAACACCCGCCACAAGAACCTCCATTCTACCGAATCGAAGGCCTTCTCGGCATCTAGAGAGGCCACCACTCCCGAGGACTGGGACCTCTCTGCGTATGAAATATTAGTGTACAATCTACGTAGGTTTATGTCCGTGCCCTTACCTGGCATAAAGCCTGTCTGGTCGCCATTTATAATAGATAGAATAACCGAATTGAGTCTATTTGCTAGGATTTTGGTAGTTATTTTAGCATCCACATTTAAAAGTGAGATGGGACGATAGGATGAGCACGATGTGGGGTCTTTGTTGGGTTTAGCTATTACTACAATTACAGCCTCTGACATTGAGGGAGGGAGGGAGCCTTCTTTTAGCATTGTGAGGAGCAGTCTGTGAAATATAGGGTTGAGAAGTTCCTTGTTAGCCTTATAGAATTCTGCAGGCAGGCCGTCAGGGCCTGGGGTTTTTGCTGATTGAAGAGATGCCACTGCTATTTGGATCTCTTTAAGAGTAATTGGTTCCTCTAATTTGTTTCTGGCGTCTGTAGTTAGTTGGGGGAAATCAATCTGATCTAAGAATTCACACATATCTTCCTCAGTAGAGGTGGTCTTAGAGGTGTACAGCTGTTGATAGTAATGTGTAAATTGCCCATTGATATCTCTGGGGTCCGAGTGGATCACGCCTTTGTCATCTTTGATATGGGCTATGTGTAGGGAAGAGGAACGTTCCTTGGCCAACCAAGCTAGCATTCTACCTGTCTTCTCTCCCTGCTCGAAGATCCTTTGCGACTGAGCCAGCAACTGTTTCTTAGTGGTCTCAATCCGCAGAAGAGAGATTTCTCTATGCAAAGACTGCATAGCATCATATATTAATACGTCTCTAGTATGCACATATTCATTTTCCAAAAGGAGTACCTTTCTCTCAGCTTCCTCTAATGCCAACCGGGTATCCTTCCTGACCCTCCCAATTGCCGTTTTATATTGTCCCCTAGTATAAGCCTTGAAGGCATCCCAAAGCATAGGGGGAGGAACCGTGCCTTCATTGATCGTCCAGTAAACCCCCAGCTCGCCCTCCACCAGGGGGACCACTCTCTCATCCGTAATCCAGAGCCCCGAGAGTCGCCAAAGAGCGTTGCCCATAGGGGAATCTGTCTGTAATTTTAATAGGAGGGGAGCGTGGTCTGAAATACCCCGCGGCAGAATATCCACCTCAAGTATTCTGGGGAGGAGAGAGTCAGAGGAGTACATCAGATCAATTCTAGAGAAGGATGCATGCGCCGCAGAGTGGCATGTGTACTGCCTCTCACCCGGATGCCTCATCCTCCAGATATCTGTAAATCCGTAATTATCAGCCCACTGCGTCAAAGGGGTCACCCCCGATGGTCCCACACCCATCCTATCCAGGTCTGGGCTTGGGGTCATATTAAAATCTCCAGCCATAAGTACCCCAGCTGAAGGGTACTGAGCTATTATTGGAGTAACTTTCTTAAGGATCTCCATCGTGGCTGGGGGGGGATATATATACCTACTATGAGTAATTCTATTCTATCACACATTGCATGAATAGCCACATATCTTCCATCTGGATCCAGATCGATGAATTCCTTTTTAGAGGAGACAGTACTTCCTCAATTGACTGAAGGACAAGTCAACCTCCTCGAGGCACCTCTCACCGAGGAGGAAATAGTGGAGGCTATTGCCAGATTTGCCGGATCCAGGTCCCCAGGCTTGGACGGCCTACCTATAGAATTCTACTCCCAATACAGTGAAACTATGATCCCTAAGCTGTTAGCCTTATACAACCACCTATTCGAGACACTTACACTTCCCACCTATATGAGGGAGGCGACAATAGTCCTCATACCCAAACCGGGAAAAGATCCTGGATATCCCGAATCCTACCGCCCCATCTCCCTACTACAGGTGGACATTAAAATACTAGCCAAAGTCCTCTCCCTCCGACTCAATCAAGTTATACTCTCATTGATTCACACAAACCAGGCGGGGTTTATGCCAGGCCGCAATACCTCTTTCAACCTCCGGAAATTATTCATTAATCTACAGGCCACACATGAAAACATAGGATCCTGGGTGATAGTGACACTAGACACGGCAAAGGCATTTGATTCAGTAGAATGGCGATATCTGTGGAGGTGCATGGAAAGCTATGGTTTTGGCCCTAAGTTACTCAGGTGGGTTCAGTTAATTTATCAGACTCCTACAGCTAAAGTGGTGGCGAATGGATGGCCGTCTCAGGTGTTTGACCTCAGTAGAGGCACGAGGCAAGGCTGTCCTCTCTCCCCACTTTTTATGCCCTTACCGCAGAACCTTTGGCCGTGTCTATTCGTGCAAATCCTGAGATCGTAGGTTTACAGATGGGACCCTTAATCGAAAAAACGATACATTATTGTATCTTGCTGACTCAGGCCCTTCCCTCCAGGCTGCACTTCAGTTGATTGAACGTTTCGGAACGTTTTCCGGACTGAAGATCAATTGGGGAAAATCCCAAATCCTCCCGATAGATAGTTTTCCTCCGCCAGAGTCCCAAATGAAAATTCCACTCCAAAGAGTAAACACCATCAAATATTTAGGAATTCACATATCTAGGAACCCAGTCGATTACATCTCCCTCAATATTGAAACCCTGTTCTCTCTAGTCAGAGCCAAAATACGCGTATGGGCCCGCCTACCCTTGGGGATATGGGGCCATATAAATTTGATAAAAATGATCCTTCTTCCCAAAATACTGTATGTATTATGGCACTGCCCAATTTACCTTCCATTAAAACACTTTAAATCACTTGAAGCCCTTCTTAAACCTTTTGTCTGGGGGACTGGCAGGCATAAACTCGCCTGGCAAGCGCTTAAAAACCCAACAGATATGGGGGGCACGGCCCTACCAGATTTTAATCTTTATTATATCACAACTCAATTGTCACAATTATTTCATATAGACAAGACAGACAACACACGTTTTAGGGTCCTACTTTGCTCAAGAGGAGCGCAGCTCACCGGGGATTCACTGTATGCAATATCAGTGGGCTCCAGGGGAACTGAGTCAAGAGGAGATGCGAAGTCCCTGGTGTATCATTACAGACGCATCTGGGACCTCGCCTCCACCAAATTAGGGATACCCCAATACAACGACTACACGCCAATATGGCATAACAGAGATCTGACAGAATTTCTACACATCCCAGATCCCGAGTTGTGGGAAACGAGGGGTGTATACTATCTACATCATTTGTTCTCAAATGGAACTCTCAAAACTTATGACATGCTTAAAGAGGAATTCTTACTCCAAAATTGCATGTTCTTTAGGTTTTTGCAAATAAGACATGACGCCCAAATACAATTTCCACATGCCCATCTCCCACCCATACTTCATCCTATTATGGCCATAGTCAAGAGCACAGATTCACGCAAATTGATATCTGCATTTTATAACATTCTATTGCTTCCCACTTCTTCTAAAATAGCATTTGACTTGAAGCCTAGCTGGGAAAGAGAGGTGGGACCCATGGAAAATGAGGAGTAGGAGGAGGTTCTAGAGACCTGTAAAGTGGTATCCCCAAGACTTTCAGATAAATTATCCCAGATTTATATAACACATAGGACATACCTCACTCCTATTCGGTTAGCCAGATATAAACGCAACCAGTCCACCCTTTGCCCACTGTGCGGACTAGAAACGGGCACGTTCTACCATTTACTATGGACCTGCACCAAAAATCAACAACTTTGGAAACAAGTTGTAACCTTTTTGCATGACACCATGGGTTCTCCAGTAGCGCTAGAACCAAAACAATGTCTTCTAGGGATATTCCCAGACACAGTAGACAAATTTACTAAAATATTCCTCCACGAAACTGTGTTTTCTGTTAGGAAAATAATTGCAAGAAAGTGAATGAGACCCTCTCCCCCTAGTTTTGTGGAGTGGAAGATAGAAGTCAACACAACATTACCATATAAAAAATATGTATATATTAATAGAGGTTGCACGGCCAAATACAATAAGATATGGGATCGATGGCTACAGGAATCAGAAATTTGCAGCTAATTATGATTCTGACTAGTAATGTAAAATTCAGATGTCTACACATTAGTTTTCATTACTGTTGTATCCAGCGAAAACACATATAAAGATGTAAACCTGAATATACCATTCCATAATAATTGTTATACCTGTATTGAATGTACTACTCATTTTATGGACCTTAACACGTGCTTTATGTATGCAAATGTTGTGTTTTTCATATGTACATCATCTGTATTCAAATAAAAACCTTTGTTCAACAAAAAAAAAAAAAAAGTAGTGCATGCACTATTTGTAGTGCAGTGCGATTTGAGCCCAATCAAAATAAATAGGCTCAAATCTCACTGCTCTGAACAGCATGTGAATCACACAGGAATGTGCAGCGCATTTCTGTGTGATTCCTAGTGTGAAACGGCCCTTAAGTAAGGCGAGGAGTCAAGGAGGGTTGTTGTGTGTGTAAGTGTGTGCATGCTTGTGTGTGCAGGGCTTTGTTCGCATGAGGTGTGCATAAACCTCTGCAGAGGGCCATGTTTACCCGCATGGGTATGCACAATTGTTCTACGTATTCCCACACAAGTAGTCCCATTGGAACACCTGTGCATTTGTGTGTGGGAAACACAGACCTTCAAGGGAGTATGCTTATGTATACCCTGTGTGAACAAGGGCTAAAAAACAATTAGCATGCTCTATCATATGTTTATAAATAATGCTACTTTTTGCAAGTCTGACCTGCACACTGTGCCCTCCCTCAGAGGCCAATCCAACAACAGCTAGAAAGAGACGGACTCATCATAACTACAGCTTGTCTCAGCTCTGGGAATTTTTCTGAGAGATGCAGATGGAGACTGGGGTGTCAGTCTTCTTTTTTCTCTGCATTTCTTTTTCTGTATCTTGTCTCAGGAAAGTGTTCTGAGTAGAGAAAAGCTGCCATTATGATGGTTCCATCTCCTTACTATCTGTTGTTGGATTTGCCACAGCAAGGGAAGTGTAGGTCGGACCTCATAACTAGACTTAGGAAAAGTTACAAGGGATGAAGTACTATGTGTACTTTGTCCCATGGGGGGCAGAACAATTAATAGAAGCTGCTTTTAATGGTTTCATCCTTAATTTGTTTGTTTTTTGCCTGGTTTCAGTCATTTTTAAGTTTCAAAACTGGAACATTCATGCTGTAAATAGGTGTCAATCAGTTTCTTATCTCTAAAAGCATTCCAGATCAGTAACTTAAAATCAATTGAAGACAAAGCATCAGGTTGAAGGCCAACAAACTAACATCATCATGCTATCATTCACATATTTTTTTGAAGCTGGTTCATGTTTAGGGGGTGTTTAATTAAAAAAAGAAAAAAAAGGGGCCCATCACTGCCAATGGCTTAGGTTTAGGGTAGTTAACTTTGGATTCTAGAAAACTGAACTACTAGTACACTCCTTGCAGTCCTAAAAAAAATATATTTTTGTTTTGATGGTGTTAGACACAACTTTTCTTTCTACAGGTGAAAATGGTACCCTGGAGCACATAGAATATCTAATTTCCTGAAAGGACTCTTTAAAAGATTGCATTCAAAGGGAATGTTATGTCTGTGGTATCTGTAAACATAATAGGTGATTCTTTTGTCCAATTCCATGAGAAATCTGTCATTATATCATTGTATAATGATATAATAGGAAAGGGACTGATAAAAAAATGGCATGGAAACTGACATGTGACCCTAGGGGGACAAGTACCAAAGAATAAGTGATGTCCAATCTCATGAGAAATCCTTAATTATATCATTGCCTTGGTATGTTTGTATAAATCATATCCATGAAAGAATTGCTTTATGATGGTCATACATGATGCAGATGACTACAGTATAATGAGTGACCCTACAACTTTTGATCTGCACCTTCATTCTTCTGTACATGTAATTACCCCATTATTTGTGAGGAAGTTCCAGGACAGGGTATTGTTAGTAATTTTGTGGTATCATTGTAGATAAATAAAAACATGGATAAACACATTTTATCTCCTATGTATATTAGTGATAAGCCAAACATACCCAATTTGGCTCAGGGTGGGATCAGGGTACTTTACTGAAGTTATTTGAAGCTGAATCTTAGAAATCATCAATTACCTTTTTTCAAGGTAATAGGAAAGGGACTGATAAAAAAAGGCATGGAAACTGACATGTGATCCTAGGGGGACAAATACCAAAAAAAAACAGTACTTTTATTACTGCTTAAAATTAAACATTAAAAATGCATACCAAACCCTTATCTTTGAGCGTCTAGTATGGATTTTTAAAAGGAATCCTACACAGAAACAGGAAAAAATTGGGTCTCCCCACAAAATCCATATCAGACCCTAATCCGAGCATGCAGCCTAGTAGTTCAGGATAAAAAAGGGAAGAAGCATGCTGACCCCCTCCTTAAACATACCAGATCACATGCTCCCAACAACCCTGGACTGGTGTTTATGGGGGTCAGCAGGTGGGGGCCTTATCAGAATCTGAAAGCCCCCTATAAAAATAATGGGACCGCCAGATACCACCTCATATGTGACTGAGTAAGGGGTACATGTTACCCCTACTCATTCACAAAAAAAAAAAAAAAAAACAATAAATAAATACAATGACACTTTTTGACAAGTCCCTTATATAGAAAAAAGTCACAATAAAATCATGTTATCCAGCGATGTAGATCCTTATCAATAGCTAATAACAATGCCTGCTGACCTGCACAAAGGAAAAAATCCGCTGATACATCCTATCCTTTCGCTCACTTAATGCAAATGACAGCTCTTGGGCCTCACAGGTAATGTTAACAAAAGGGTTGGGTTTCCCCAATGATGTTATTAATCAAATATGAACATGAACATATTGGGTCAATGACATCATGAGGGATCCCATGGGGATTATAACCCTAACCAGATAGGGTAATTTCATATAGCCATATACTATATATACCAATTACTCATTCACATGGGGATCAGCATCCGTGGGACCCCTTATTTTTAAAGGTGGCTTGCAGGCCCTCGCCAAAACTGTGTCACAGTTTTAGTTTTGGGGAAAAGGCCTTTGTCCTCATCAGCATGTGGATAAGAAATTGCTTTCCAGGAAAGTACCCTTTCCATGTTGAAGACATGGCCTGGTATGGTTCAGGAGATCCATGTTTTCTCCCTCTCTCCTGGTCTGCCAGACTGCATGCTCAGATAAGGGTCTGGGATGGTCCTTGAGGAGACCTTTATTTTTTTTTGAATAGGGCCCCCTTTAAAATCCATCATCTGGTGTGAATTTTGAGGGGAACCCCGTCTATTTTGTTTTTTTGTTACACTATTCCCACCCCTTTATTTATATTGGCCTGTCAGCCAGGAATTTCCAGCTAATGGCTGAATGGGTGAATGGGTCAAACAGGGATACATCACTGATTGTTAGGATGCTGTCGGCCACAGATTCCCTGGTGACAACCAGCCTGGGTTAGAATTGGTTACAGTAAACCGTTAGCCAGTGATTCTTGGCTGAAAGACAAATGGAAACAAAGTGGTAAGGAAAGAAAAAAAAAAGAGTGTAGATCCCCCCTTAACCCCTTGCCGACCAGCCGCCATCATTTTACTGCGGCAGGTTGGCATGATGCTGCGAGGCGTCGTAGCTATACGTCGGCTCGCGGGAATGGGATAGCAGGCACATGCACGCCACCGGAGGCACACGCCCACTGCACAGTGGAGGGTGCCAATGCTCATGGCCGACAGTCGCGATGACCGCCAGCCAGGAGCGATTGTGGGCATGAGAGGCAGAACAGGAAAGTGTAAACACACAAATCCCTGTTCTGTTCTGTGAGGCGTGACAGATCGCGAGTTCCTATTAGCTAGGAACCATGATCTGTCACTTCCTCTAGGTCAGTCCCCTCCCCCTACAGTTAGAAACAGACATAAGGAACACAGTTAACCCCTTGATCGTCCCCTAGTGTTAACCCCTTCCCTGCCAGTGACATTTTTACAGTAATCAGTGCATTTTTATAACACGGATCGCTGTACAAATGCCAATGGTCCCAAAAATGTGTCAAAAGTGTCCGATGTGTCCGCCATAATGTTGCAGTCCTGATAAAAATTGCATATCGCCACCATTACTAATAAAAAGAAAATAATAATAAAAATGCCATAAATCTATCCCCTATTTTGTAGACACTATAACTTTTGCGCAAACCAATCAATATACGCTTATTGCGATTTTTTTTACCACAAGTATGTAGAAGAATACATATTGGCCTAAACTGAGAAAAAAATAGCTTTTTTTAAAAAAATGGGGATATTTATTATAGCAAAAAGTACAAAATATTGCGTTTATTTTTCAAAATTGACGCTCTTTTTTTGTTTATAGCACAAAAAAAAAACTTTAGAGGTGATCAAATACCACCAAAAGAAATTTGTGGGGAAAAAAAGGACATCAATTTTGTTTGGGAGCAACGTTGCACAAATGTGCAATTGTCAGTTAAAGCGATGCAGTGCCGAATCGCAAAGAATGGCCCGGTCATTCAGCAGCCAAATCTTCCGGGGCTGAAGTGGTTAAGATCTATACCAGACCAAGAAGGGTCTGGTATGAATTTTGAGGGGCCCCAATGCCATTTTTTTGTATTGAAGGCCCTTTTAGTTTGGCTGCTTGACAAACCTACACACAAGAAAAATTATGTCCATACATGTATTTGAACTGACCCAGGAGCTCATCCTTAATGTATATACTGGTTTCATTGTTTATAACCAATAATCTGATATTCATTGCACTGATATTCATATTATAAAACAGTCTCCTTTTCTATAGCAAACTATATTCACACAAAATCTAAGTAAACGTTTAATTTTCGTTTTTTATTCAATGTTTAATAAACATAGATCTTTATAGATTAATTTGGGTTCTTTAGTAAGTTAAAAAAAACAAACAAAATGCTGCTCTTATGCTTGAATTAAATCTGCTGTAAAAAGACCCTGTGATTAGGTAGATTGTTGCAGAACAGACTGTAATGCTATGGAGATTTTGGAAATGTTACTGTCATTAGATATAGCAATGCCAGTGTTTGATGTAAAAAAGTGCCTTGTGGTAAGGGGACTTTGAATAGGCACTTTGTCCATGACATGAACGTCATATATGTTATTAAGTCTCACTCCTATATTCACATTTATTGCTAAGCAAGCTAGCATTTATACTGGCTAGGAATTCTTTGATGTACAGTACACATTATGCAAGTAAAGCTGAATATAGTTTATGATCAAATTCCCCTTTTATCTTTTAAGACAGCTGACTACAACTGTGTATGGAGGTAGCAAAAAATAACCAAATTTTTTCCTATCTATTAGGTTAATGTGAAACATGTTTGCATTCAGAGTAATCATACTGCAGAAAATGTGGAATATGTGTATATATTTTTCATGTCAGCTTCCTTAATTGGGCTGACATCACATACAGTTATCCATTGCTTAAGTATACCTTCACAATTGCAAAAGACAGTCTGCAGCAGTGATTATGGCTCAAAATGTCCTAGGTTTAAAAACTTTGAATTAGCTGAGGTATATGATGTATCCTGCATACCCAGTACATTATTTATTGTTTTGATGCAGCTTTGGATCAGTCACTAGAGGAGATGGAAAAGGGGATCAGTTACCAGAGATGGGGAGCAAGTTCATTAGTAAATCACAAGTTAATACATATTGGCAGGGACAGTAAAAATAGGTGTGACATGGTTTTTTCTGGTCCCAGGATTTTGAAGCTGCATGATTTTAGGATGACACCTTCATGCTCTTGGTTGAGTGCTACATGAGGTGAGTATGCAGCAATAGGGGTCAATTGCTTGTAGGTGAGGTTAGGTGTTAAGGTTTTGTGTTAGTGGATAGGTTAAGCTATGTCTGGGTTAAGTGTTGTGCGTTTTTTTACTGTAAAGGTTCATTTTCATGTTAGCGGACCGGCAAGATTACCACTTATTTCAGCACAGGGTTCAGAGAACCACCAGCACTGGTCTAGACATGACCAAATATATTGTGAAAGTTCTGTTCAGTCTTTTACAGATTTCCTCTGTCACAAGCTAGCTAGAGGTACTCATTTCTAAAATATGGAGAGAGAAAAACTAGAAAATGCAGACATACTAATGTGCATTCGTTTTTGTCCAAATGCATTTTCGTCCGAATTTCAGAGATTTTCGTGTTCGTTTTAACAAACGATAACGAACGTGCAGAATCTGAAATCCGAAAGATCCAAAATAAAAAAAATGCTTTATTTTCGTACCCATTATATTTTCGTATCGTTGTGACAACAATCCGATATAGATATATAGAAGATTCGACATGACAGTGACAATAGCGATCTGTGTCTATCAGAAATAAAAGGTAAGTGCAGCGCAATATGTAAGATTAAATAAATAATCAAAATAGGATGGATAAATTCCAAAAATGTCTATCAGGACAAATCCATATTAGGTAAACTTCAAGTGACAGGAATTGAACATGCATAAATTCTCCAATTGCGCTTACCAGATATAGTGGACCTCTGCAAAGCAGGGGTCAAACTCACATGTATCCCCACGGGGATTATAGTAATTCCTGGTGGTGTCACTGGGAAATATCACTGAAGCAAATTTGTCTCCTTTGACTTCCAGTTTCCCCTTCTTCCGCACAGCTATCTTAGTTTTCCTTCCGATAACATCCCTTATGCTTTCAGTAACTGTGTTTCTGGGAAATCTTCCAAGACAGCAGGCCTACTTTCCACCGTTTGGTGTAGCTGCTCTGGGAAAGTTTCCCCTGTGCACCAGGATAACCTAATACTTTGGCAGAACTGTGCGGAAGAAGGTGAAACTGGAAGTCAAAGGAGACAAATTTGAGAACAAAGTGCTGCGGTCTTTTCACACATCTCTAAGCTGGCGGTTCATACCTCTGGCATCTCCCTGTTGGAAGGCTGGTCTACTCCTCTGGCTGACTGGATCTCCAGGCTTTAGTGATATTTCCCAGTGACACCACCAGGAATTACTATCATCCCCGTGGGGATACATGTGAGTTTGACCCCTGCTTTGCAGAGGTCCACTATATCTGGTAAGCGCAATTGGAGATTTTATGCAAGACCGATTCCTGTCACTTGAAGTTTACCTAATATGGATTTGTCCTGATAGACATTTGTGGAATTTATCCATCCTATTTTGATTATTTATTTAATCTTACATATTGCGCTGCACTTACCTTTTATTTCTGTTACTTTTCAGGCATATGTGATTACCTGTAGTGTTCAGCTTGCATATTTTATTTGTGATTGTGTATATGTGTTTGCACTGATTGTCACCCCTTTTCAGATCTGTGTCTATCGAACCTGTGGTTGAATGTCCCTAACCTAACTCTACTAAGTCCAAGATTATTCGACATAGAGAGAAAAGATTCGACATTATAGAGACATGAAGATTTGATGAAGCAGCTAAAAACATACAATCGCTGCGAGCGGACATTTGCGGTCAAATGCATCGCCCATAGGCTATAGAAGAATTCTAATGTTGTTTGACTAGTAATAATAATTAATAATTATAACTATTACTAGTCAAACAACATTAGAATTCTACTATAGCTTGTGGGCGGAGCATTCGACTGGAAATGTACGATCACGGCATCGTACAGTTTAGCTGCTTCGTCAAATCTTCTTAGAACATCTGACAGCCTTCAATTGACAGATTTGACCATAATTAATTCGGATTAATTCGGATTTTCGGACAAATGCATTTTTTAATGAAACAAAATAAATAAAAATGAATTTTGAGAGTAACTAAATAAATTTATTTTTAGGACGAAACCGAAATTCCGAAATGAAATATTTCAGTGTGCACATGTCTAAGAGATACTTGATTTTTGCTTGCTGTTAAAAGGTTTTTTTTGTCGTGTACACCCTACCATTATCAACCGTTTGCCAACCCGTCATTATACTGCGGAAGGTCAGCACGGTCGCAATGACCACCAGCCATGCGCGATCGCAGGCACGAGAGCCAGAACAGGGACGTGTGTGTAAACACACAAATCCATATTCTGTGAGGAGAGGCAGATTGTGAGTTCCTACTAGCTAGGAACAACGATCTGGCATTTCCTCTAGTCACTCCCATCCCCTTACAGTTAGAACACACACTAGGGAACACAGTTAACCCCTTGATCGCCCCCTAGTGTTAACCACTTTCCTGCCAGTGACATTTACACAGCAATCAGTGCATTTTATAGCACTGATCGCTGTATAATTAAGAAAAAGAGAAATCCCCCTTCATTGGGACTTTTTAGGCAACATACACTTAGATAATGCAAAAAGGTCAATTTTATTGAATATACATAAAAATATTCGATCATACAAAAGATTGGAAATTAAAAGACATCAAACTTTATACAAGAAATACAAACAGCTGTATAATTGTCAATGGTCCCAAAAATGTGTCAAAAGTGTCCGATCTGTCTGCCATAATGTCCCAGTCCCTATAAAAATCAATGATCACCGCCATTACTAGTAAAAAAAATAATAATAAAAATGCCATAAATCTTTCCCTTATTTTGTAGAAGAATACATATTGGCCTAAACTGAGGAAAAAATTTTCTTTTTAAAAAAAAAAAAAAATTGGGAATATTTATTATAGCAAAAAGTACAAAATATTGTGTTTTTTTCTAAATTGTTGCTCTTTTTTTGTTTATAGCGCAAAAAATAAAAACCGCAGAGATGATCAAATACCACCAAATGAAAGCTCTATTTGTGGGGGAAAAAAGGACGTCAATTTTGTTTGGGTACAGCGTCGCACAACCGTGCAATTGTCAGTTAAATCTACGCAGTGCCGTATTACAAAAAAATGGCCTGGTCAGTGGTTAAATGAAGGGGGTGAATAGTTAGCATGAGCATGATGTAGACAAGATACTGCTATTATAGCTGTTACAGATGATACTTTTTTTTTTCCTCAGATCTTAGTTTCAATAAAACATATGATATTGGCCTAAAATCATTACTGTCTCAATGCAGTGATTTTGAAGCATAACAGATAGTTACAATTTTTAATGCTACATAAATATCTCAAAACATAATTTAAGTCAAATAAAATTATTTAGCAAATGTCTACTAAGATGAAACCACTTCATGCTCTCATTTGTTTTGCTTGACCATACGATTTTTTGTGAAGATGTGCAGACATGCACAGATGAACGGACACCAAAGAAGAAACCTTGATGCATTCTATACAAAGTGTGTAATCATAATCACAACCCTTAAGCTAGCCATACAATGTTAACTATTTTCTTTCAGCCAGCAGGCTGAAAAAAGTTGGATGGAGGAATCCCTCCCTTCATGAATACATTGTATTCTGACCACTGCACCCACTGTTGACCACTGCACCTACTAAAAAACACTGATTGGCTGCAGCCACTGATCGAGAATTTTTCCAGCGTTTCCATACAACAGAAGTAGAACAAACAATTGACTTCTGTCAAGCAGGGACAGCTACAGACTGATCAAAATTTGTCTGGTCTGCACTGAACCAGCTGAATTTCATTCAGTGTAAGGTCAGCTTTAGTGGCTGTGTACTGAATGTTGCTGTAGACAAAGAATACTGTAGGTAGAGATTAGTGATGAGCTAGGGTTTCCGTGTGGTCATATTAAATCAATGTTGTCACCAGCATCCCCATTTGTTTATTATTCATGGCTGTGGAATGGAGATTTCCCTGACAATAGCTGATTGGGCAGGCAGCTTGCTATCATGTGACAGTTTCTCACAGATTTTGGCCAAACTGGGTCTGGCAGGAACCTTGGTTACCCACTAGTATAGGGTTAGTTTTTCCGTGGGTTGGGCCTTGTTTGCCCTTCAACCCCCCTCTCATTTTTGTTTTTATTGGTATTTGAAGATAAACAATTAGCTTGAAATGAACATAACTGTTACATGGTATGGTAGAATATACAGAAAGTACAAGGTTAGGACAAATATATTTCATATATGAAAATTCGTAAGTTGGTAAGTATGCAACTAATTTAAACAACTTAAGTGGAGTAGAGAAAGACAAAGAAAGGTCTAGTTCTCCCCATAGCCCCCAGTGGGTACACACTGTGTCTAGGGGAACTCGGCCTCCTCATCGTGAAAACATTAAAGATATATATATTCAAATGTAAAGAGATTTGCCTATAATTTTCGTACCAAGATTTCCAAGGTCGACCATTGAAGGAGGGAGGTTTTTAGCCGCCCTGAGCAGGATGCCATCATCTGTTCATAGGAGCAGTGTAAATGCGTTAAGTCTATCACTTCTGTTGGAGAAGGAGGTAGGGGGTAGGAGTTCTATGCCTAGGGATAGTATTGCTAGTGCTGGGTTCAAAGGGACCTGTTGTTGAGTAATATAAGACATAATGGTAAATACAGCAGTCCAGTATGTTGAGAGTATAGGGCAACTCCCGAAGATGTGTAGTATGTCCCCTTTCAGACCACAGTTTCTCCAGCATCTATTGGATAGTTGGGGACTATATCTCGAGATTTTATCTAGGGTCTGGTACCATCTTAGTGTTATTTTTATGGTTGGTTCCCATAATGTGGAGCAACAGGTAGCCTTCTGTGTGGTTTTGCACGCTTTAGTCAACTGGTATGTTGTGAAGGACTGTCCTAAATCATCTTCCTATTGTTTATAAGGGGAATATTTAGTGAAGGTGCATTTCGGTTGGAGAATGTTATAAAACATTGTGATTCATTCTTGGATTGGGGTAGGGGATGTTAGAAAGAACCCCACTGAAGTTTGGATGGTCTGGTGGTTGTAGGAGGTTTTTAGAAGGCAGTGCCGTATTTGCATGTATTGATATATGTTGCTTTGAGGGAGGTTGAACTCTTTTTGAACAAAAGGAAAGGTTTTGAGAGAGTTTCCACTGTACAGGTTGTGAAGGTGTTTTATACCTTTATTGATCCAGGCTTTGAGGGATATTTGGGCTATGAGGGGGGGCAGTGCTGATAGGGGTATTTTTAGGGTAGTGTTCGTTGGGTGTGTTTGAGCATGCTTGAGTAGTCATTTCCAAGTCTTGAGTGTTACTGTCCTAGTTGGAGGGAGGAAGGATGGGATTTGTATGCCTAGTTGAGCACTGAATAACCATGATGTTAGTGGGTAGTGAGGCCTGTGTGTTGATTCTATTGATCCCCATTGATCCCCATATTGTTGCCGGGGAGGGTAAAAAACATTCTTTTAGTTGTGTCAATATTAATGCCAAGTAATAGTCATGGAAGTCAATATATCCTACTCCCCACTAAATCTATGTTTGATTAACTTGGAATGTGTGCATCTGGATCTCTTCCCATTCCAAACAAATCTTGATAGTAGGGATTGTGGGCATATAAAGTAGCTAATAGGAATCGGGATTGGAAGTGTTCTAAATAGATAGAGGACTTAGGGGAGTTGCATCATTTTGAACGCAGCTAGTCTGCCCATGCATGAAAATTTGCAGTTGGCCATATTGTGGAGATCATGTTGTAATTTAGTGCGGAGGGGAAGGTAATTATTTTGAAAGAGTGATTTTATGGATCTTGTGAGTTGTATGTTTAGATTTAGAATATACTTGTCTTTGCCCATGTATATGGAAATTGTTGTTGCAGGAGGCTTCTCGTGCCAGCGTCAATTCCCAGATCGAGGACGTGTGATTTGGTTTCATTTGCTTTGTAATAAGAGATTTTACTAAACCATGTGAGGATTTTTTGGACTTCTATAAGGGACGATTAGGGGGATTAGTTAGCATCAATATCATGTCTCAGCAAATAGGCTGATTTTGTGTTTGTGTGTTTCGATGTTAATACCTGTTATTTTGTTGTTGGAACTAATATGTTCAGCTAAAGGTTCCATTACTAAGTTTAAAATTAAGGGGGATAATGGGCAACCTTGCCTCGTGCCGTTTGTGATTTGGAATGAGATAGAAAGAAGGTTGGATGTGTATACTCGTGCTGAGGGTTTAGTGTAAAAGGCTAGTATGGCTTTGAAGATTTGACCTTCAAATACAAATTTCTTTAGGATTAGGGGCAGGTAGTTCCAATTGACTCTGTCAAACGCCTTCTCTGCATCTAAAGATAGAAGCAGAGAAGGTGTCCCAGTCATGTTTGCATGATGGAGGATATAGATTAATCTCCTTGTCTTGTCTGAGGTCTGGCTGCCTTTAGTGAAGCCAGTTTGGTCCTTGTGGATTAAAGAGAGAAGAATATCTATCAGTCTGTTAGCTATTATTTTGGCATATATCTTAAGGTCAAGATTCAAAAGGGATATGGGGTGGAAATTTTGGGGGGATGTGAGCTCCTTTCCTGGTTTTGAAAGGGTTACCACAAGTGCAGATAACATTTCATTTGAAAAAGAGGAGGAGGAGGCAGCGTGATTGTACAGCTCACATAGATGTGGGGTTAATATTGATTGAAATATTTTGAAGTATTCCCCAATAAACCCATCGGGGCATGGGGATTTGGAGTTCATTCGTTTTTCAATAGTTTTTTGAATTTCGTCCGTAGAGAATGGTGTGTTTAGATACGAGATTTGGGGCCCTTTAATGTGGGTGGTCATTACCTTCCCTGCTTTGTTACTCATTACATATGATCTAGCTTTTAGTTTGCGCTGCTTTATTTCAAAGCTTTCAAGTAACAAAGAGCGAAGTTCATGGCATAACTTGAATAATTGGATTTGCAGGGATGGAGAGGGATGTGATTTGTTTTGAAGATCTGCAATTGCAATAGATACCGTCAGTTCTTCTAAACGCTGTATCCTCCTTTTCTTAATTTTTGAACCTAGTTATATAAAGAATCCTCTAATGTAGGATTTGTGGGCATTCCACAGGACTGCCAGATCAGCCACTGAGCCTGTATTTGTATTTTAGAATTCTTCTAGTTTTTGGCATAGGTGCTCAGTATTACTAGGATTTTGAAGGAGAACGTTATTCACATGCCACATGTAGGATTGTGGTTTTGATGGTTTATTTACAATTTTAATGCTTACAGGAGCGTGGTCTGACCAAGTGATGGTGTGGATTTTAGAGGAATAAATGTTTTGCAGTAACCATTTGTCAGAAAGAAATAGATCTATGCGAATTTGCTTTGTGATGTGGGGACAGGTACGTGTAGTCCCTTTCATCCTCATGGCAACACCTTCATACATCATATAAATCGTTGGATGTGAGGAATTTGTTCAAAGGTGAAGCAAATCTCTTGGGTCCAGATGAGGTATCCAATTCATTGTCGGGCACTAAGTTGAAGTTCCCACAAATTAGCAGGTGTCCTTGTTGTGTTTCTTTAATTTTTTAAGGGTGGATTTGAGAAATGGCATCTGACGGTGAATAGGGGAATACAAAGTTATTATGGTGTATTGGGCATTTTCTATGGTACAGTTTAGAATGATGTATCTCCTTTCTGGATCAAGGGTACATTTTTGTAGCTGGAAGGAGACAGTGTCCCGAATAGCTATTAGCACTCCCCGTTGCTTTCGCGAGTAGCAAGATTTGTAGATGTGTGAAAGGATTTGTGTTGGCAGAAGTGTGTAGCTTCTTGAGCAAAGTGAGTTTCTTGCATAGTATATCACTGTTATGCCCCGTACACACGGTCGGATTTTCCGATGGAAAATGTGTGATAGAACCATGTTGTCGGAAATTCCGACCGTGTGTAGGCTCCATCACACATTTTACATCGGATTTTCCGACACACAAAGTTTGAGAGCAGGCTATAAAATTTTCCAACAACAAAATCCGTTGTCGGAATTTCCGACCGTGTGTACACAAATCCAACACACAAAGTGCCACTCATGCACAGAATAAATAAAGAGATGAAAGCTATTGGCTACTGCCCCATTTATAGTCCCAACGTACGTGTTTTACGTCACCGCGTTCAGAATGATCGGATTTTCCGACAACTTTGTGTGACCGTGTGTATGCAAGACAACATCCGTCGGAAAAAATCCTAGGCTTTTGTTGTCGGAACGTCCGATCAATGTCCGACCGCGTGTACGGGGCATTACACTGTTATGTGTCACTGCCGTTTCCCATAGGGATGCTCCTTTAGCTGGGTGATTCAAGCCTTCCACATTAATAGATAGGGTGTTAGTGGTCATAGTAGAGTGAAGATTGTCGGTGTAGATGATGATATAGACTCACGTTTAGATGATCAGGTGGTTACACTTAGGTGGTTTCTCAGATGATGATGCTCAGTGCTTTGTTCTTAGTAGTCCTGGAAGAAAAAAGTTTGGTGCCATGTTTCTACAGTAATGCAATCTGTAATAGCGGGAAAAAGAAAATAGGATTAATCCTTGTACTCTGGGACAAGAACTTTGTTTTAGATAACAGGCCAAACCATTTTGGTGGCTGAACCATAAACAGAAAAGCAGAGTAACAGGAATACAAAAAAAAAAAAAGACAAAAGAGAACTTAAAGGTCAGTAGAAATTCTGAAAGATACTGACCATATGTGGGGGTAAAGTTCAGAAACAAGTGACATTTACTGTAGCTGGAAGCTGGACCGGGGATACAGGTCGTAGCTAAGATTTGATGTAGCAGGATACTTCATTTAAATTTGGAGTTTTGGTTCTCCCTTCGTTGGTATCCATGTTGCGGAGGGCCTGAGGAGGAAGCGATGTCACTCCTGAGCAGCTTAGAGATTATTTCGCAGGAATGTAGGAGCTGTAGGCCATCTTTGAGCTTTGATACCATATAGGTTGTTCCATTGTGGGTAACCACTATAGTGGCTGGGTGGCACCACTTATATGGAATTTTGTGGTTGTTGAGGGCTTTTATGATTGTTTTAATTTGTCTTCTCAGGTTTAGGGTGTATTGAGAGACATCAGCATATAAATGCACTCCATTATAAGGTACTTGGAGATCAGGGGATGATCTAGCTTTAGCAAGGAGTTGCTCTTTAGTTGGTAAGAAGTGAATCTTCATTAGAATGTCCCTAAGGATTGATGCATCCAGGTGTCTAGGTTTAGGTATGCGGTGGATACGATTGATAGTGCGTTCAATCAGTGACACTTCAGGGAGTAATTTGGAGACAATATCACTGCAGATCTGATGGGGGTGGATGGGGGTTTGTGCAGATCTGATGGGGGTGGATTCGGGTACCCCTCAAATTTTGACATTGTTTCATATTGAGTGGTCCTTGAGGTCTGTGAGCTTCGCTTTTATCCAATCGTTATCATCAGATTGGTCTTTGTAGGCATCGATTAGATCATTTACTGTAGTGGTGCATTCATCCATCCTATTCTCAATGTATTGCACCCTCTCCCCCATTCCTTGCATCTCAGATGTGAATTTGTGTATAAGGGAGGAGTAGTTTACCGTGAGGGATGACTGTAAGGAAAGAAGCATATCTTCATAGTTGTATCAAAGATGGGCTGTCCTGACGTGGGGAAGGCCACAATGGATGATTGAGGCCTATGTGATCCAGGTGCTCGCTTGCACTCACTGTGCCTGAGGCTTGTAGGGAAGGATCCATCTTCATCCTCACTTTGGCTGGGCTATTTGGAATCGAGCTGTTAGGAGGTGACCCCTGGATGGGTGTAGGTTGTAGTGTGGTATCCCAGTCTCCTGGATCCTCATCAGGTAGATCAGTGTAGGACGATGAGGTCTGTAAGGCCGCGCTTCCGGTGCCATCTTGATGCTTCCCCTTGCCTTGTACTGGCATTGTGAAGAAGTCTGTGAGCTTTTGTGTGCATTGTTCGCTTGCGGAACGTCATTGGAGCAGCTAGCGGAGTTAACAGCTTAAACGCCCATCACGATTGCGTGCAAGCCACACCCCCCCTCTCATTTTAACAGTACTTTAAGTCCTATTAAATTCAAAATTCCCTATCAGAACTATCTGCTATCAACAACTTTCACTGCTATCTCTTTGGGCAATCATTCCTTTTGCTTCCTTCTTTTTTTATATGATAAACAATTTTATTAAAATTTTTCTTTTACATAACAGAGAAAATAAAAATAAACAGACTCTGGGTATCACATGAGACCAAAACAAAACAGCATACAAATTAAACACAAACCTACATGAGATCTAAAGCAGGTCCAGAAAATCTACATTTGTCAATATCAAATATTTATTTGTCATATATTGACATATAGGAATTAAGTAGGGGAACAGTCTAATAAAGTAATCATCATTATGCCAAACCGTTACAGCAAAAAGAGTGCTCAGGATTAAGACCGGACCCTAAATAAGAGACCTATATCCAGTGTAATAATCTCACAGGGTATCCAGGAAACAATAAACAAAGTTGAAGAAAAAGAAAAAAAAGGGAAAAAAGGAGTATTGCACCATAGTTCCTCACACCTGGGTACAGATCCAAGTCGATAAAGGGCTGTGGGGCAGTAGGAGGCAACATCTCAAGGAACCCAGGAGCGAGGAAAACAAAAAAAAGAGTGCACATCTGGTAAAAGAACAACATATCGTAAACTTATTAAACCAACATGTCCATTTTGCCTTCATTATCACTTGATGGGGGTCAGGCGGTGGTGTCAGAAGCAAAGTGTTAACAATTGGAACATTAAAAAGATCTGTGTCGCCCTCCAAAATGAATTCAATCTCCCTGTCTCTGAGACCTACAATTATATGAGGATAAGCCACTTTCTCAAAACCTCTGAACTCACTTCTACAGTTCTTATACCTAAAACATTTCACAGATTCCACTCCCAACCAATATATCCAAAGCATGGTATCTCCACAATGTATGAGGCTCTAAATGACCAGCAACCATACTCCCAAATAAACACCCTTTCAAAATGGGGAGCAGAACTAAATGTCAAGGCGGCCCCTACTATGTGTCAAAAGGCCTTCAAATCCACTCACGCAGCATCCCACTGATCTAACCAATTAGAAAACTGTAAATAGGTGGTACCTAACTCCCTACGGTCTATCAAGAATATACTCAAACTCGCCTAATACGTGTTGGAGGGCCTGCAACAGCGTGGGTACTATAGCACACCTCCTATGGTTTTGCAGATCCCTTAGCTCCATTTGGAGACCAATTGTTTCCCTTATCTGCTCTACATCACAGATACCTTCAGAGCCTTCTCCGAAATTAGCTCTACTTCACCTGGGTATAGAAAAATTTCCTCCCAGATCAAGAGTAGTAATAATACATCTTTTACTTGCAGCAAAGTTGAATATTACCAGACAATGGAAAGCTACAGATTCCTCTTCCCTGACATCCACACTTGCAGACCTCAATCTCCAATGTGAGATGGAGAGAATAGTAGCCAGGAAAAACTTAACCATGGACACGTTTCTTTTCAAATGGTCCTCTTGATTATCACATTCTGGATGCACTGTAAAAATATAATGTTTCTTGCTGAACTTATCCTGAACTTTACCATGTTTGATTGCTATGCTGGTACTCCCCCTCCTTTTTACGCTACTCTTTACCCCTCTGCCCCCCCCCCCCCTTTCTGGAGCCATCTCCATTAATGCCTCCAGGTGTAGACATATCCCTACAACCTAGTTTGAATTTGACTACTTTGCTACCTGTTATGAATATGTTTCATGAGTTGAAATTCAATTTTAGGCTCCAGTTGGAACATCTATGAAAATATTATATGTATTATTAACCATGCATGTGAAAACTTCTAATAAAGAATATTTAAACATAAAAAATAAAAAAATAGATAAATAAAAACATCTGTGTCATAATGTATATTTTGAGGAACACAACATTTTAAGGCATATCTCAGGTGGTTGGTGGTATTGGTCTAGCAGTGCTATGGCCACGACACAGGGAGCAGGGGACAATTGGCTCATGCTGTGAGCCAGGGGTTGCAGCAGCCACCAGAACCTGCACATAGCGATAATCGTTTAGGACCATCAGGATCCAAGCAACATGAGAGCACAAAAACATTTTCCCTCGATACATAGAAAAAACTTTTGGTCGAAGGGTTTTAGGAAAACTCTTGTCAATAAAAGAGCACTAAACAACCAGAAAGAAGGAGTCTTGAGATCAGAAGATAAATAATGAGGTCAGGAGTATAATGATGCAGTTACTCATGCTGGCTTCTGCTTAGGACTCTTGCAGGGAGCATCCAGAGGCCTTAGGCGCTTCTTAGGAGAAACCTTTTGCCAAACAACTGGCGGAGGTGGGGGAGGTGGAATGTGGTCCCATCCAATCATCTCCGGGATGGGTACCTTCAAGATTTTGCAGAATGAGCGCAAGTCCTCAAGGGACACGTAGCACTGCAGAGTTCCTGTTTCGAGTTGCCGCTAAAGGGGAAACCCCACTGATAGATAATGTTGGCCTCATGGAGATTTGAAAGGAGAGGCTGGATTAAGTTGCGCTTCTTAAGAGTGATATAGGATAGATCCGGATATAGTTGAATCGGGGTGTCTTCATAAAGGATTGGTTTAGTAATCCGAGCTTTGCTCATAATGTCCTCCTTCAAAGTATAGGAATGGACCCTACAGATAACATCTCTGGGTCTGGAGGATGGGTCTTTAGGTTTCAAAGCCCGATGGGCCCAATCCAGTTCCATGTGTTGAGAGGCTGGGTCACCCAACAGGCCATTGTGATATGTAGATATTCGCCAGCACACCGAAAATCATCAATTTCATCCAAACAGTTTTATATGATCACAGAACAGTATAGTACAACTATTTGGAGCCACACAGGACCCCTTCGTCAGGCATGCGATCATCTACTTATTGTGTTTGTACTCGATGGATTGCAATCTTTGCAGTTTAAAGTGGTAAAAGTGTATTGCGCTGACAATATACAAAAAAAAAGGGGGGGGGGTTGCAGCTGCTCGTGTAAGCCCAAAATACAAAAGACCCAAA
Source organism: Lithobates septentrionalis (assembly GCA_037952835.1). Lineage (NCBI taxonomy): Eukaryota > Metazoa > Chordata > Amphibia > Anura > Ranidae > Lithobates > Lithobates septentrionalis. Next base: position 10,842,472 of record JBBDGP010000078.1, read on the forward strand.
TGTGTCATAAAATAATACAAGCACGCATCCACAAGTGATTATTACAAATATTAAAAATAACATTAAAATTAAAATTAATACTTAAGTGAAAAATAAATGTGAAAAAAATGTGACAAAAAATATATCACAAACATATTAAACCAGACAAGATATGTCAACACCCATCTCATCATAATCTGTGTGTTAAAAGCATATATAAAAGTGTAACCTGAGATTAATATGAATCTAGCGTAATATGACTCTAGCGTAATGAACTGAATAGGAAAAAATGAGGAGTGTGAAAATGAAACAAATTGTGATACAATGTAACTCTAAAATAGTGAGATAAGCTGTATCTATTAACATCAACAACTAATTTATCTCATAAACAATAGTCCCAATGTGTAGTAGAGAAACAACAGCCATAAATCTTCAACACTTATAAAGAAATCGATGTTCTTCCTGCTTGAACATGTGTAAAAAAGGGGCCGCTTACCAGATATGCTGGATCTCAGATTATAGAGATCGTATACGCCTGATGCATTAGCCTGCCGGCAGCACTGGTTCCCACTCACACTTCGATCCAAGGAGAAAGATATCCTCATCCGATTTCCAACCAGAGAGTAAATGCTCTCTATCTCAGCAAGTTGGATTCACAAGTTAAGGAAATATATTTCCTTCAATTAGGGGTTTTTTTTTTTTCAAATATAAAGTTTATTACACTCCAAACATAGGCGGGAAGCCCACCAATACAAATAGTTACATTTGAGGAACAAACCATGGTACATCTATTATTCGTAGAGGAGCGGTATACAGATTGGTATAATGTAGATATGCAAGTATAACGGTTATATACATATACATTAGCTACCATCAGGGTATATTCTATGGCAGTCCTCTGTTCAAAGTGGGAGTTCCTGTTAGTGGTGGACCCCACCTAACTTTTCACTTTCCATTAAAAAGGGGGGGGGGAGAAAAAGAAAGAAAGAAAAATAAAATACTTATAGAGTATAGAAAAGATATGGAAGGAGGCAGGTGGAGAATGAGTGAAGTAGGGGGGGGGAAAGAAATTTAGGGGGGGGAGGGGGAGGAAGACACGGCGGCGGATGGTAGCCTCCATTAATTCCAGTCAGGGGGTCGCCGCCAAAGGGGTCAGGTCAGAAGTTGTTGACCCTCATCCGAAAATATGAACATGTTCCAAATGTCCCATGTCTGCTTAAATAACTCTTGCTTATGTTGTGCTGTCAGTATCAAGTCCTCCATCTGTTTAATTTCCTCTACTCTCCGGAGCCAGGATTTTATAAGGGGGGGTAGGTCTGCTTCCATAAAATGGGAATGCAACCCTTCGCTGCATTAAGGAGATGTCGGACAAGTGATTTTTTATAAGTCTTAATGGGGACCGGAGATAGGTGGAAAAGGAAGAATGCGGGGTCGTCTGGTACTACGTAGTCGGTGAATTTTTGTGTAATTCGCCTAACCTCGCTCCAGAAGGTCTGTATCTTGGGGCAGCTCCAGAAGATATGGATCAGGGTTCCCTCTCCCTCCTCGCAACGCCAACACAAGCCAGAGGAATTCGGGTAGCATTTTCTAAGTCTAGATGGCGTCATGTACCATCTAGTGAGCAGTTTAAAGTTGGATTCCTGTACTTTAGAGCAGAGCGAGGACTTGAGGGAGAGGGAAATGATCCGGGTCCTCTGTGAGGGAGAGAAGGTACGTTTTAGATCCTCTTCCCACCTGGTTAGGCAAGTCAAGTGAGGTTGCGTCTTTGGTGTGTTTAGTAATATGTACGTTTGTGATAAGATGTGGGCCAATGGAGAGTCCTCAGCACAGAGTACCTCAAATGGCGTTAATTCTCGAGCGAAATTGTGTGGTTCTGGGAGTGAGTGGAGGAAGTGGTGTAATTGTAGGGCCTTCCAGAAAGTTAGGCGGTACGGGCCTGCCGGGTTACCTAGATCCTCCAAGGTTGGCCACTTCCCTTCGCAAAGAAACTTAATTGCACAGTCTTTGCCGTTTTCTCTGAGAGGCATGAATTCCGCCGCCTCCATACCCAGCTCGAATTTGGGGTTGCCCGAAATGGGGAGGAGGGGCGATGTCGTGGAAGTGAGAGTTGCATGTGCAACTGCCTGGTGGCTATTTCTCAGAGTGGTACCTATAAGGGGGTGGGTTTTTAGAGAACTTGGAAGGTCACCAACACACCACAGTGCTCCCCCCAGAGGCACCGCCGATTGTGATTGCTCCAGTTGTACCCACAGTTTGGAGGTACCATTTCTCCTCCAATCGAGAATGCGTCCTAGGTGCGAGGCCATATAGTATAGGCGAATATCAGGCATTGCCAGTCCTCCACAGTGTTTGGGTAGAATCAGCTGGGAGCAGCGTAAACGCGGTCTTTTGTGTGCCCAAATGAATCTGGTGAAGAGTGTGTGGGTCTGCCTGAAGAAGGAGGGTGGGATATGGATCGGTAAGGCTTGGATCAGGTATAAGAATTTTGGTAGGATACTCATTTTGAGTAGGTTGCATCTCCCGAACCAGGAGTGAAAGCCTGTGTGCCATCTGTCTAATAAAGTCCGAGTCTTTGTCAGTAATGGGGGGAAGTTTAGGTCAAACGTCTGTGTCACGTCGGGGGGGATAAGCGTGCCCAAGTATTTAAGAGCTGATGAGGTCCACTTAAATTTAAAGTTTGATTGAAGCTCCATTAGGATGTTATGGGGGACCGACACTCCCATTGCCTCAGACTTAGAAAAGTTTATTTTTAGGTTCGAGATCTCTCCATATATTTTGAATTCACGCATTAGATTGGGGAGTGAGATTCTAGGGTTCGTTAGGGAGAACAGAAGATCATCAGCGTACGCTGAGATTTTGCAGTTCGTATTGCCCACTTGGAGACCTGCTATGTCTGGGTGTGACCTAATTTTACAGAGGAAGGGTTCGAGGGAAAGGGCAAAGAGTAGGGGGGACAAAGGGCACCCCTGTCTTGTGCCATTTCTGATGGGGAAAGGATTAGACAGTATACCATTGGCCTTTACTTGTGCTGGTGGGGTTGAGTAAATGCTGCCAATCCATTTCAGCATTCTGTCTCCCAGACCGACATGACGGAGGACCGAAAACATGTAGTTCCAGTGCACCCTGTCGAAGGCCTTCTCCGCATCTGTACTAACAAAGATGCTGGGGATTTTCTTAGATTTTGCTGTATGGACAAGGTTGAGGACTTTAATGGTATTGTCCCTAGCTTCTCTGGATGGAATAAACCCCACTTGATCCAGATGGATCAGGGAGTTGAGATGGGCTGCTAACCTATTCGCTATAATTTTGGAAAATATTTTAAGGTCGACGTTCAAAAGGGAGATGGGACGGTAGCTACCACATGAGCATGGGTCTTTCCCCTCCTTGTGGATTAAAGAGATATGAGCTTTGAGAGTTTCAGTGGGGAATGTGGATTTTACCCCTAGTGTGTTAAAGAATGTCACAAGTCTTGGGCCTAGAGTCGTGAGGAAAGTCTTATAGTACTGGATTGTATAACCGTCCGGTCCTGGTGCTTTACCTATTTTCATGGATTTTACTGCGGTTTGTAACTCTTCCAGTGTGATTGGTTCATCTAGCAGGGTCTTAGTTTCTACAGGCAGTTTGGGGATTTGGGCTGTCGATACATATTTATCAATGTCCACTAAACTAGTGGGGGGGGTGGGTAGATTGTATAAGTCAGAGTAGAAGGTTTCGAAACCCTTTGCAATTTGTTTCGGGATGGTGGCCTTCGTGCCGTCAGGCAATGTTATCTGTGGGATGTATGAGGCTGCTTTAGTTTCCTTTACTGATCTAGCTAACAGCTTACCACATTTCTCTCCCGACTCATAAGACAGCTTGCGGCAGAAATGGAAGGCAGCCTTTGCTTTATAAAGGAGTAAATCATTAATTTGAGCTCGTATATTTCCCAGCTTCGTCTCCAGGTTCTGGGAGGGCTGCTGTTTATGTTGGGATTCTATAATAGCCAGATCAGAGAGCAACCCGGTAAGCTGTAGATTTCTCTTCTTTTTAATGGCGGCTCCGTGTTTAATAAGTATGCCTCTCAATACACATTTGTGAGCCTCCCATAGAATGCCAGGGTCACAACCCTGGGTATCATTTTCCTGAAAGTATGCATCTATGGCATTGGACACGTCTCCCAGCACCTCCGGAATCTGCAATAGGCTCTCATTTAGTCGCCAGAAGAGAGACCTAGGTGAGGGTCTCTCAGTAAGGTTGTACGTGAGGTGGATTGGCGCGTGGTCCGACCATGTGATCTGACCAATTGTGGAAGCAACCACCAGATGTAGCTGGTCGTGTGGCAACAGAAAGAGGTCTATTCTGGAGTATACCTTATGAGGGGGGGAAAAGAAGGTATAGTCCCTCTCTCCTGAGTGCTGGAGCCTCCAGATGTCAAGTAGATGGGCATTATGCATGGCTTGTCTAATGCATTTTCGATGTGACTGTGACAGGGAGGAGGTGCCCGAAGACGTGTCCACCGAGGGGTCTAGTGGTGCATTAAAATCACCTCCCAGGATTAGCTGGCCTTCTCTGTACTCCATAAGCTTCCTAATTGTGCGTCTGATAAAGGTCGCCTGTTGCTCATTGGGGGCATACAGGGTGGCCAACGTAAATTGGGCTTCCCCTATCTGTCCCTTTAAGAACAAGAAGCGACCCTCTGGATCTGCCAGCATTTCCTGGAAACGCCAAGGCAACCTATTGGAGACCAGGATCGAAGCACCTCTCGATTTGGCGCCGCAGTGCGTGGAGTGGTAGGCATATGGGAAAGTTCTATTCTGGAGTGCAGGAGATTTATTCGTTTTAAAATGGGTCTCCTGCACAAACGCAATGTCTGTACGTGATTTTTTAAGGTCATGCAGCAGCATGCACCTTTTTTCCGGGGTGTTGAGCCCCTTGACGTTGAGGGATGTCACCTTAATGGTATCCCCCGCCATGTCTTCCTGGGGAGTGGGGGGAAAAGATTAGCAAAAGTTATGGGGAAAAATAATAAAGGGGAGGGGGAGAAGGTGGGGGAATAGAAGGAAAGGGGGAAGAAGTAGAAGGTGTAAGAGCAGCAACTACTCACACTGCTGCCGTCTCACCTAGCAAGTCTAAATTAGTAAGACAATGCTTACTTATAATGCATAACACCCTAAAAAAAAAAAAACTAGGTGTATGCAAAGGCCTACGTGGGGTGTGGATGGATATTGCCCGTGGGTGAGGTCCCGGGACTCCCTCCCATCCTGGTCCATTGCAGAAGCACTATTAAACAGTTATCAAATATAATCAAACAAGGAAAACAAATGAGGAGAAGATAAATGCCCCGGCTATCTCTGGGGCTCAACTCTAAAAAAAAAAAAAAAAAAGGATAGAGACAGGTCTCCTCCCCTCCACCGCGGCCACTCTCTGTGGTTGGTCGGTGATCCGCCGGAGGCAGACTTCCCTCAACCAGTCTCCAATCTACGCGCCTAGCGGCAGGCCTGGGCTGTCTCACTGGAGATTGTGAACACCGGCGGGGAGAGGAGAGGCATCCCCTCCAGAGTACCTTAGCATAATGTAGCCTAAGCGATCCCCCCACCCCCCCACAGCCAAGCATCTCCCCCAGCAAATCAAATATCCCCTTGAGTGTACCCCCTACTTAGTGTATGCTAGACATATGCTTAGACTGATGAGCCCCAACAGGACCTCCCCTCCCACCAAACACAGATATAACCAAAAAGAAAAACGGTTTTAAAACTCATAACATAAGGAGAGAAAGGCTAGTGAGTGTGGGGCAGAGGTTAACTCACGACTGGCTCACAAGCCACGGCTCAGGGTAGACACAAAGGAAGGAAGTTCTGAGCTAGTCCGGTTGAGTCATTCTCTATTGCAACTCTATTTCAGACAAGTTCTTCCAGGGAGAGTTGTGTTCATCAGCTGCAGACAGTTCCGTATCTGTGGTACTAGAGGGTATCATGCACCCCTTGAAAAATGAGGAGGTACAGGGGGACCATCGTGGCTGATGAATGGGTAACAGTACCTCCAAGGCTGAGGGCCGAGACAAGCACCATCAGCCCGTTCCGGCCCCTGAGATTGATCTCTAGTTCGTGCCAGAGCCTGAGGGATCTGTGGCGTGGGGGGTTACAGGGAGAGAGCTTGTTCAGGGCCTGGCCCCTGAAGGGATGGGGGCCAAGCGCAAGGTGTCTGTGAGGGTCTCTCAAGGGGGGATGACAACAGGGGCCATGGCAGGAGGGGGTCACCTAAGAACTATCCGTAAAGCCATGAAGTAACCGTTCCTGCGGTGAGGGGGAGAGGTGACAAGCAAGAGTGTACTCACGCTTCCCGCTGGCTCCCCTGGGAGAGAGATCGAGGGCGACGTCCACCTCTCTGCGTTCTCTGCGGTCTTGGTGCCTGGTGTCTCATTGTAGTAGGCCGACCGGGTGCTCTAGGTAGGTAGTCCAGCCAGTTGGGGATCTCGATCGGATCTGTGCCTAAGAAGTCAAACACAGCAGGTAGGGATTCAGGGGAGTGGAGGAGGAAGGATCTCTGTTCCTTGATGAAGGTGACAGACAGCGGAAAGCCCCAACGGTAAGTGGCGTTGCAGCGTCGGGCCAGATCTAGCAGAGGCTTTAGAATGGCTCGACGGATGAGTGTTGATCTAGAGATGTCAGGAAGCAGTTTCACGTGCGCGCCATCGAATTCCAAATCTCCCGCTTCCCAGGCTCCACGTGCAATGATCTCCTTGTGGGTGTAGTGATGTAGGTGGCAGATCACGTCTCTGGGTCTGGTCGGATCCGATGATCTGGGGCCCAGGGCCCTGTGGACGCGATCGATTTCGACCCGCTCCGGTAGGCGGTCTCCCGCCACCCTACGGAAGATGTCCGTCACTGTGGCTTGGAGATCTGCTTGCCCCGTAGCTTCTGGGAGGCCTCGGAGCCGCAGATTGTTCCTACGGCTCCTATCCTCCATTTCCTCCATTCTGAGCTGTAGCTCTATCGCCGAGGTGTTGTGGTCTGTCTGGCTCGATTCTAGAGAGGTCACTCTCTGTTCCAGGGCCGCTAGGGAGGTTTCGCCTGAAGAGAGCCGCGTGGAGAGCGAGTGAACCTCCTGCTTCACTGCATTCAGCTCTTTCCTGTGTGCCGCCTCGACCTTCCCCACGAGGGCCTCGATGTCCGCTCTGGTCGGTAATGCGCGAAGGAGAGCTTTCATCTCGGCATCCGCTCCCATCATAAAGGGCTGGCGGGGGGTCTCCTCCCAGTTCGCTTCCGACAGGAAGGGGGAGCTGGAGTGGAACATTGGGCTGCAGGGTCCCTCCAGGAAGGCCGGGGACGCCATGAGGTCTGGGGTCTGCGAGCCGGAGGCATAGGGGTCCGCCATTTTAAGGTCCGGCGAGCCGGGGAGAGATCTGCCGAAGAGTCTCTGTAAGTCTGCTAGTGCGGGCGTCCCAGGTGCCAGGCTTGGTTTCTTCTTGTTCCTTCTATATGTACGCTTCTTAGCTGAGAGCATTTTCTGAAAAAAGAGCGAAGATAGCCAAGATGGGATAGGAGAAGCCGGGAGCTCTGTGTAAACGCGTCCTCACTCGGCCATGTCCGGACCACGCCCCCCCCAATTAGGGTTTTTCCTTCCACAGACTGTCTTGGAGTTAACCCCTCAGTAAAATAAAAAGGGGGGGAGACTTCATAGTGCAGATTTATTTCCAAAAGTTTTTATTAAAAAAGTCACTTATGAATTCACAGCAATTAATCACAGCAAATTGTCACATCACGCTGAACAAACTGCAAACTTGAAATCCAAACCACACGGCAAAGAAAAGAGAGCAGATAAAAAAAACTAGCATACGGCTAGCATCCAGCAGCACAGGATTGAACCAACTAACTCCACAGGAAAAAAAGAGAACTGGAAAGAAAGTCTGATATGTTACTTCTGTTGTCTCCCCTGCCTTCAGAGTATATAAACGTTATGTGCTGGCGTCTGGTCACGTCTCCGTTCCCGGTCGAAGCCTGTTGAGGGGAAACGCATCGGGTGGAGCAAGTGGCTGTGACGCCATCACGTTCTCTTTTTTTCGTGATGATTCGTCAAAATATAATATATAATTATTTGCAAAAGAGAGCATAGTGTTAGGACAGACATCACCAACTAGGTTAGCTCTTTAGCAAGACTTCCAGCATCTAATATCTAGCAGGCTGTCCAAAGTCGCCTTTGTTCTCGTGCCTCGATAAATATACTGCTTTTAGTAAGTATCTACTAATTGAGACAAAACCCCTCTTTTTTCTTCTTTTCTTTTTTTCTTTTTAATTTTTCCCACATATCTTTTTTATTAATGAAATTTTGTTGTTTTATAGTCTCGCCTTTCTGTCCTCTGTGACTGCATTTTGACCATTTCCCATGGGGGGGCCTATTGGGGTGTGGACTCAGTCTTCAGTTGTTTTGGTGGGAAGCCGTTGTAGGGTAAGCAACCTAGTTGGTGATATCTGTCCTAACACTATTCTCTCTTTTGCAAATAATTATATATTATATTTTGACAATTTGTTCATTCTTTGGTCATTCATTATAATTTTTTGTTTTCATAACTGTTTTGTTTTTTACGCTACCTGTGTATTCATTCGCACATGCCCTGAAGAAGCAATCAGCGAAACATGTTGGGCTAATGTGCAATGTATCTATTCTGCTTGAATCTGCTTTTTGTGACCACCATATCACCATTATTATTGTGAATACTTTCTCTTGTACTTTTTAACCTTGAATTTGTTAAAATAAAATATTAGCTATACTTTTTAAACAATCACCTTTCTTTGGACCTTTTTTGGCACGGCAAAAATCCCCGCAATTTCTCTGTCTTGATCTGGTTTTTAGTTAATATTGATTAGGGATGAGCTTCGAGTTCGAGTCAAACTCATGTTCGACTCAAACATTGGCTGTTCGCAAGTTCGCCGAAGAGTGAACAATTCGAATGCCGCGGAAAATCCTTTAAAAGTCTATGGGAGAAATCAAAAGTGCTAATTTTAAAGGCTTATATGCAAGTTATTGTCATAAAAAGTGTTTGGGGACCTGGGTCCTGCCCCAGGGGACATGGATCAATGCAAAAAAAAGTTTTAAAAACTGATGTTTTTTCAGGAGCAGTGATTTTAATAATGCTTAAAGTCAAACAATAAAAGTGTAATATCCCTTTAAATTTCATAGCTGGGGGGTGTCTATAGTATGCCTGTAAATGGGCGCATGTTTCCCGTGTTTAGAACAGTCTGACAGCAAAATGACATTTGGAAGGAAAGAAGCCATTTAAAACTACTCGCGGCTATTGCATTGCCCGTCTGACAATACACATAGAAGTTCATTGATAAAAACGGCATGGGAATTCCCCACAAGGGAACCCTGAACCAAAATTAAAAAAAAAGCCCAGCCCTTCAGGTCTGGTATGGATATTAAGGGGAACCCCTGCCAATTTTTTTTTTAAAAATGACGTGGGGGTCCCCCTAATTTCCATACCAGACCGGACCCCCTCCTGAACCGTACCAGGCCACATGCCCTCAACATTGGGAGGGTGCTTTGGGGTAGCCCCCCAAAACACCTTGTCCCCATGTTGATGAGGACAAGGGCCTCATCCCCACAACCCTGGCCGGTGGTTGTGGGGGTCTGCAGGCGGGGTCTTATCGGAATCTGGAAGCCCCCTTTAACAAGGGGACCCCAGATCCCGCTCCCCCCCTGTGTGAAATGGTAAGGGGTAAGTACCCCTACCATTTCACTAAAAAACTGTCAAAAATGTTAAAAATGACAAGAGACAGTTTTTGACAATTCCTTTATTTAAATGCTTCTTCTTTCTTCTTTCTTCCTTCATCTTCTTCTTCTTCTTCTGGTTCTTCTGGCTCTTCTGGTTCTTCCTCCGGCGTTCTCGTCCAGCATCTTCTATCTTCTTCTCCTCGGGCCGCTCCACACCCATGGCATGGGGGGAGGCTCCCGCTCTTCTCTTCATCTTCTCTTCTTCATCTTCTTCTCTTCTTCTCTTCTTCATTTTCTTCTCCGGGCCGCTCCGCATCCATGCTGGCATGGAGGGAGGCTCCCGCTGTGTGACGGCGTCTCCTTGTCTGACGGTTCTTAAATAACGGGGGCGGGGCCACCCGGTGACCCCGCCCCCCTCTGATGCACGGTGACTTGACGGGACTTCCCTGTGATGTCACAGGGAATGCCACAGGGAAGTCCCGTCATGTCCCGTGCGTCAGAGGGGGGCGGTGTCACCGGGTGGCCCCGCCCCCCATTATTTAAGAACCATCAGACGAGGAGACGCCGTCACACAGCGGGAGCCTCCCTCCATGCCAGCATGGATGTGGAGCGGCCCGGAGAAGAAAATGAAGAAGAGAAGAAGAGAAGAAAAGAACAGGATGAAGAAGAGAAGAAGATGAAGAGAAGAACGGGAGCCTCCCCCCATGCCATGGGTGCGGAGCGGCCCGAGGAGAAGAAGATAGAAGACGCCGCGGAGGAGATGCTGGACGAGAACGCCGGAGGAAGAACCAGAAGAGCCAGAAGAACCAGAAGAAGAAGAAGATGAAGGAAGATAGAAGATAGAAGAAAGAAGAAGCATTTAAATAAATTAATTGTCAAAAACTGTCTCTTGTCATTTTTAACATTTTTGACAGTTTTTTAGTGAAATGGTAGGGGTACTTGTACCCCCTTACCGTTTCACACAGGGGGGGCCGGGATCTGGGGGTCCCCTTGTTAAAGGGGGCTTCCAGATTCTGATAAGCCCCCTGTCCACAGACCCCCACAACCACCGGCCAGGGTTGTGGGGATGAGGCCCTTGTCCTCATCAACATGGGGACAAGGTGTTTTGGGGGCTACCCCAAAGCACCCTCCCAATGTTGAGGGCATGTGGCCTGGTACGGTTCAGGAGGGGGGGGGCGCTCTCTCGTCCCCCCTCTTTTCCTGCAGCCTGCCAGGTTGCGTGCTCGGATAAGGGTCTGGTATGGAATTTAGGGGGACCCCCACGTCATTTTTTTAAAAAATTTTGGCCAGGGTTCCCCTTAATATCCATACCAGACCTGAAGGGCCTGGTATGGAATTTAGGGGGACCCCCACGTCATTTTTTTTAAAATTTTGGTTCGGCGTTCCCCTATGGGGAATTCCCATGCCGTTTTTATCAATGAACTTCTATGTGTATTGTCGGACCGACAATGCAATAGCCGCGAGTAGTTTTAAATGGCTTTTTTCCTTCCAAATGTCATTTTGCTGTCAGACTGTTCTAAACACAGGAAACATGCTCCCCTTTACAGGCATACTATAGACAACCCCCAGCTACGAAATTTAAAGGGATATTACACTTTTATTGTTTGACCTTAAGCATTATTAAAATCACTGCTCCTGAAAAAACGGCCGTTTTTAAAACTTTTTTTTTGCATTGATCCATGTCCCCTGGGGCAGGACCCAGGTCCCTAAACACTTTTTATGACAATAACTTGCATATAAGCCTTTAAAATTAGCACTTTTGATTATTCATGTTCGTGTCCCATAGACTTTAACGGTGTTCGCGTGTTCGAACAAACTTTTTTCCTGTTCGCATGTTCTGGTGCGAACCGAACAGGGGGGTGTTCGGCTCATCCCTAATATTGATATGGCATTTTTTTAAATTTGTGATTCTAAAAGGGAAGTATTCACTTGTTGACAATCATTTGTGCTTTGAAAAAAATGTGTAACAACATCATGCAAAAAAAAACCCCAAATAATACAAAAATAGCTTACCTTCACTGTACTCCCCATCCCCATAATAAAAAAAAGTTGGGAATACATCAGTTTGGCCTTAATTCCCTGATTGCCCAATTGGCCAATTTTTCAAAACTAGCATTTGAGGGCCGACTATCTTAATTCTTGGATGAAAACACCTGTCTGTGCCTTGTGTTCTTCTATTTTAGCCTTTTTTCCCTCAATAACTTTGGACAATCTTTCTCCCCCTCCCAGTGACTTTCCGCCTTTAAATCTATTTACTCATCATCTCACTTGCACCAACTACTGGGAACTGCTACAAAAATGAATCACAATATGGTATTATACTCCCTACCAACTGTTCAAATTCTCCCCCCACAGAACTCTGCCTTATGCTGGAGAGACTGTGGGCAGACAGGTACCCTTTACCATATATTTTGGTCCTGCAGAAATTTCTCTAGTTTCTAGAGAGAAATAGTTAAATTGATTTCTAACATCACAGGGATCTTCCTTAAACCCAACCTTGCCCTAGCAATCCTGAACTTACAAATTGATAAGCTTCCACCAGATTTTCACACTGTGAGGACCCACATTCGTTTTGCAACAAGAACTGTAATAGCTAGACACTGGAAAGCTTCTCAAGCCCCTAACAAATTGGAAGTCTTATCTCTAGTCCAAATTAATTACTCCTATGAAAAATCCCTATCTACCAGTACAGGCAAGAGCCAATTATTTGACAGTTCATGGAAACCATGGACAGACTGGTGTCACAATTGATCCTGATAATCCTATATATTACCGTTATTACCCTTTATTCCTCTCTGTAAAATCTTAAGACCTCTATTCTCGTTTAAATTTAGAGTAAACTATGTATGGATTTTCCTGACATGTTATTTCTTGTGTTCGTTAGAATATAACCATCTATATTTTCTTGTTTTGTTTTGTTTTGTATCCTGTCTTTTCTTTTGATACTCAATAAAAATGTATTGAGAAAAAAAAATTCTTTAGTGGGCTCCCTGAGAATTTTCTCAAACAGCTTGCAAACAACTGATGTTAGGCTGACTAGCATGTGGTTACCTGGTATACATCTAGACCCTTTTTTGAATATTGAAACCATTTTTTCAATGTCAATACTCTTCCTGTCATTAGGGCACATATGGGTACATTTAGATTTTCAAACCTGCTTCAGAGCGAGTTATACGACAACCACAAGAGTATTTCCCTCCCATTGGTATTAGCTTTACAACTTCTAGTATATCCTTCTTTTTCCTGTGTATAAACTGAAGAAACCAAATTATTATCACTTGTAATTTTTTTTACCAAAGTCTCCAATTCATCCCTCATGGGGCCTTACTTGTTCTGTCCCTATCTTTTTACTGTTGATATATTTTCAGAACTTTTTGTTTTTATTCTTGCTTTCTGTAGTTATGTACTTTGCATAATCTGTTTTAGCTGCCTGATTGCATATGCTTGAAACACTCACACTTCTCTGTGTTTTTAGTTAGGGATATTTGGCCCTAAATAGTATCATAGCAAGGAGCACAACATAAAAGTTGGCTTTTTTAATTTTTAGTGATAACCATCCTCACTATCGTCTAACTTTTCCCTAACTTGTAAATTTGAAATAACCTCTGAATTGTTACAAATCACCAGGTCTAGGAGAGCATTTCTCTAGTTGAGACTTACACCCAGGGCCAGATTAAGAGAATCATGGGCCTGGTGATAGGCATTTTGGTGGGTCTTTTTATGAAAATAAATAGAATGAAAATGCAAACAATTTTTGGTTAAAACAAATTAAATTAAAGAGAGGGGGGGGTTGAGAGAGAGAGAGAGTTCCCTACAGTACGTCTTTAAACCATTATTTGTAGTCTTCATCTTCCTCTGATTTTGTTATTTGTACCAATATGTACCATGACAGCTGGGTTTTTACCGGCCCCACCCAACACTCTGTTAACCCAATTCCCAATCTGACAAATCCAATGCCTGGCAAACAGCAGACTGTTTAACCATCATAGTCCTTTTTACAGATCACCCTCTCTCTCTTAAACCCAACTCTCTCTTAAACCCTACCACTAATATCTGTCCTACCAAGCCTGTACACGTGCTCTATTCCCTACTGGAGCAGTCATTCCCCTGGCAACACAGCTGCTCCTGAACTGATGTTCCCAACATCATGCAACCAGGCATTGTTATTTGGGCTGCTTCATTTCTGGACTAGCCTCTGTAACACTTTTTCCTCTGCCCTTCTAACTTTAACCCAGATATCCACTTTTGGATCTTGATCCTGTACCTCAATTTCTTTACCCTCCTCTATACTGGCCTCTGCCGGTGCTTGATGAGTAAGGCCTACACTCTTTTTTTAATTATTAAAGCTCTGTAGTGCTTGCCAGCTAATATTTAGATCTAGAATCTAAGCTTTCAAAGAAACAACTTCATTATATCTTACACAACAATGTTCACCATTGATTAGTTGCTCAAGATGCATATGCATAGAGCAGGATGTGCACTGGGTTGCATTACCACTTATGGAAGATATAAATGACTCTAGTATATAGGAATACTCAGATTTTGTTTTTTTAGAGCATTGTCTCCTTAAACATTACTATATTAAACCAGTTTACAGATAGTAAGACTGCTTTGCTCTGCAGCCCCTACAATATACTATGCTCTTATATTAATTCAGAACTACCCTAGCAGTATTGGAAATCAGTAATCACAGTGTCCCAATGGTATAATAAATCAGTAATCACAGTTCCCCAGCAGCATAAGAAATTAGTAATCACAATGCCCCAACAGTATCAGAATTCTGTAATCATAGTGCCCCAGCAGTATCAGAAATCACAGTGTCCAGCAGTATCAGAAATCACAGTGTCCAGCTGTTTCAGAAATCACAGTGCCTAGCAGTTTCAGACATTACAGTGCCCAGCAGTGTCAGACATCACAGTGCCCAGCAGTATTATAAATCACAGTGCTCAACATTATTAGAGATTACAATGCCCAGCAGTTTCAGATGTCATAAATACAGTATACATTATGGTATATAACACATACAAAATATATAGTGTATATATATCCTACATCAGAAACCACAGTGCCACAGTGCCCGGCACTTTCAGATATAACAGTGCCCAGCACTTTCAGATATAACAGTGCCCAGCAGCTTCAGAGATCACAGTGCCCAGCAGCATCAGAAATCATAGTGCTCAGTACCCAGCAGCAAATTCTAACAGAATTTGCCAAACCCTGGGCAAATCAAACCCAGACAGGTACACTTATCACTACTCTACAAGTAGGTTCATCACCTTACAAATACAAACATATGCTGTTTAAGCTGACCATGGATGGATCAAAATTATTCTTGTTCAGCAGGGACTCGCTGCATTTTGATCCATGTTTGGCTGTTTCTGCTTGATAAAAGACAATCTAATAATTGATTTCTGTTGAATGGGAATGTTGGAAATTTTTTATGGAGCATGGGCTATAGCCATTTATCAGTGTTTTCTGACAGTGGAGAGTCCCCGCTGTCAGAATACAATGTCTCAGCTGAGTGAATCCCTTTATCCACCTCACCTGGAGGCATCTGTTTATTTTTTTTTCGATCAGCCCATTGGTAGATCAAAGAAAAAGTGTAATCCATAGCCAGCTTCAATGAAGGTGTAGTTATTAAGGGAAAAATGACAATCTTGAAAACATTTTTCCTCACAAGACTGATGTATGGATTAAGCTTAAAGTGGTTATAAAGGCACAATGTTTTTTACCTTCATGCATTCTATGCATGAAGGTAAAAAAACCTTCTGTGTGCAGCAGCACCCCCAGGCCCCAATAATACTTACCTGAGCCCCCTCTCAATACAGCGATGTCAGAGAGAACCTTGCCTCTCCGGAGACCCACACTCCTGATTGACTTTTGGCAGCAGAGTGGGCCAATGGCTCCAAGCTGCTTGCTGTGAGGGCACTCGGCTGGAGGGAGGGGCCAGGAGCACTGCTGAGGGACCTGAGAAGAGGAGGCTCTGGGCTGCTCTGCAAAACCATTAGACAGAGCAGGTAAGTATAATGCCCCGTACACACGGTCGGATTTTCCGATGGAAAATGTCCGATCGGAGCGTGTTGTCGGAAATTCCGACCGTGTGTGGGCTCCATCGAACATTTTCCATCGGATTTTCCGACACACAAAGTTGGAGAGCAGGAGATAAAATTTTCCGACAACAAAATCCGATCGCATCAATTCCGACCTTGTGTGGCCTGTTCCGACGCACAAAGTGCCACGCATGCTCAGAAGAAATTCCAAGACGGAACAGCTCGTTCTGGTAAACTTAGCGTTCGCAATGGATACAGCACTTTCGTCACGCTGCAATGTTAAAAATGGTTTAATACAGCGCAATCTCTTCTTCTTTATAATGTGACAAGAATTAAGTAGTTTTGCTGCTCATATTCACACACACTTCTCACAAAGTTTTATTTTTGTTTTTTTATTGGGATTCCCTGAATATATTGTTATTAGTTGTGACATCTGACAGAAATTTTTTTTTTGTGTTTAATTTTTTGGGGGATTTTAAGCCTTTTTTTAAATTTAATGTTTGGATTTTTTCAAAGGCTGATCTTTGTTCAATGTTATTTTTATTTTTACTCAAGAATATTTTTGTGTGTGTTTTGTGTGTCAAGTTACCCCAACACCATTGATATCTTTTATTATTTAATCTCAAGGAGATTGTTTGTTGTTGGTGTCCCTTGTTCATTTCACATTGTATATTTGAAATGTACCTGAATCCTCACAAACAAACTGTCCTTTTTGAAGTAAAACACATAGGAGAGTATAATTCAAAACAAAAATCCTTTATTAAGGGCTCAGAACCAAACAAAGAGGAAGGCAACACTGGATCAACAAGAGAAATTAGCGAAGCCTGGGACCCCCAGGGCAGACAACAATTCTTGAACATCAAAATTGGTGGCCTGAGGAGTCCATATGTAAGGGAGGGCAGTCTGGTCCAGAAGTCGCAGAGATCCGGATAGCAGCAGATGACCTCTTTGTCCCCAGGCTGTGGTACCACAAGAGGCTGCATCTTTTGGCCAACCAGACTGGATCCAGGGTCCTCACTTTCTGGTCTTCCTTTCACGCTTCCTTCCCGGCTGTGGCTGTGCAGTTGGAGATGTGGCAGGAGGAGGAGTAGGACCTGGAGGAGGAGGAGGACTGGGAGGACCTGGAGGAGAAGGAGGACGAGGAGGAGGACCTGCAGGAGGAGGAGGAGGACCATCGCAAAGGTGTGTCTGAGCTGTAATTTGGCCCCTCATACCTTTGTTAAGAGCCTCCGATATGAGCGCCTCACACATGACTTGTTGGCCCTCCTCCATCCTCTGCATTTTATATGCAATGACGGCAGCAATGTCCTCCTCCACGGTCTGTCGTGCTCCCAGGACCTCTGTACCCCTCCAAAAGAGTCCTCTGGTAGCCTCCTCTAGGGCACTCCTCCTACTGCCACTTTCTCTTTCCAGGGGGGGGTGGAGGGACCTGCAGATCAGCCAGCCGGCTCGGCCCGGCCACCTCCTGGCTGAGACTTCCCTGTGTATGAAAAAGGGACATGGTTGTAATGTTTTGCATCATCAATCACAATCATAAATTAGTACTCCTCCTACATCTAGTTAACATCATTGATTGGACAAGCAGAAATATTTAGAGGAATGCTATACCTGGCTCAATCTGGGCTCCTCCTTGTGTTGCCTGGAAGGCCCAGTTTGGGCGTCAGAAGCCTCAGCCGGGGGGGAAGGAAGCGTGGAAGGAAGACTGGAGAGGGATGGCCTGGGTTCAGTCTGGCCTGCCAAAAAATGCAGCCTGTCATAGTACAACATCCTGGGGACATAGATGTCATCTGCTGCTCCGGATCTCTGTGAATCCAGGACTTTCTTGCGCTCCCTCAGATATGTACTCCTCAGGCCACCAATTAATTTCTTTAAATAGGTGATGTCTGCCGTGGGGATCACCTGCTTTACAATTTCACACAGTTGCTCCAGTGCTGCCTTCCTCTTTGCTTGGTTCTTGAAATGGGGGTGTTTAATCTCCCACAGACAGGGCAGCTCCCTTAACATATCTAGGAATACTGACATGAAGTCATTATCTTTTAATAAGATATCCATGTTCACTGCAAGACACAACACAAGACAAAGCCTAATGTCAGACAAAACTCTCCTAATCTTGTTACAATATAGGCCTTAATGTAGAAGCAGTATAGGCACAAGTTTGTCTCTTACCTTCGTTCTTACGATCGGCGCGTCCAATGCTCCTTCCTCCGCTCACAGATCGTACGTAATACGCACGCGTGTTACGCTTTATACACACTGCGCATGCGTGTAACTCCGCCCGCCCCTGACGTTCTTTCTATTCTATTCCCCGCCCCTTTTCGTTCGGCGCAGTGGGGGAAGAGCACATGGCGGAGTCACAGCAGGTGTGTGATAATTGCAGGAATGAGAAGGAGGAGGAGGAAAGCCCGGATCCGGACACGTCCCGATCCAGAAGGAGACATTTTAAGGCCACAAATATGTCCTTTGGGGAGATGTTGGAGATGGTCGACATCATGAAGAAGTCCGACTATGACGGAAAGTATGGGCCTTACCCCAACCCCAATATCCGAAAGGCCAAGATCATGGCGAAAGTGATCAAAAGTCTGCAGAAGAATTTCGGGGTACGAAGATCGAAAGATCAGCTCAGGAAGCGGTGGTCGGACCTGAAATTGAGAGAGCCAGAGCAGTACCGAAAGATCCGGAGAGTGCTGCAAAAAAGTAAGTAGTTGTGCTGTGTTCCTATTCTTTCTGTCTTTATTCCGTTTGTGCTGCTCCATATGCTTTTATTAATTGTAACGTTTAAAAGGGCAACTTTAATGTTCATGGGCCCATTATTCGTTCGTATGAAACATTTTTCTTTCGGCCTCTAAAACACCATTGTTTAGGCCATATGCATTTTCCCACATTTTTTTTTGGGCCTACTTGGATGCCAAATATTTGTTTGTGTAGATGGGTTTGTTACTAGAATAAAATGCAAACTAGATTCTGTGTAAGGAGAGGACACTGAGCAGCTGTTTTCACATCTGGACACTGGAGCACTAGTGTGGGACACAAGAACACCATTTTTATTAGGGGGGCCACACAGGTGCTCCAGTGTATACTATAGGGGGGGGGGGCTACATCTGTGAAGCTTGTACTAAACAGGTAAAGTATTGCAGCTTGACAAAGGGCAAAAAAAAAAGACATCTTGGAACTCGGCTAAACTAGACAATGGTACCCCACTTCCAAGCAATGTTTCCTATTTATAGTTCTGCCATCAAATATCTGTGTGCTAATTATACCATTTTTGTTTTACATAGGGGAGAAAAGACTCGGAGGACACCCCTCATCCGAGGAGACCACAGACCCCCCACCTCTGGAAGAAGGGGAACTAACACCAACCCAAGAAGAGCAGGAGGAAGAAGAAGATGTGGTGGAGATTGGCACCACAACAGGTGAGTGTCTGCGACCACAGGCTCAGGTAAGAGATGGGTGGTGGCAGATTTTTGATACCTGTTTTTGTTTTGTTTCTCTCTTTTTAGGTGATCGTGAGGTTGTGGATCCAGAACGTTTCACATCAGAAAGTGCCCAGATCCTGATCGGGGAGATCATGGGGTGTAATGTAGAACTGCAAAACATACAACATAAAATCAATGATGTTATTAAAAAAAATAATAACATCATTGATGTTTTGGGGCGAATTTAAAACCCCACAAAATCACTTTTTGGATTGTGGTCCAATCTTTTCAAACTTTTTGCAATGTTTTGAAAAGCCAAATTTGGAGGATGCACACAGTGTGTCAACATGTGCTATCTGCCATCACGGGAGATCAATGGACACGTTTTGGGGGTGCAACCCTTCCTCAATTATAAAGTAGCGTTGAGGAAGGGCTTGCTCCCCCAAAACACGTCCCTTGATCCCCCCTGATGGCAGATAGCACATGTTGACATTCGTAAATTGGTGTGCATCTTCCAAATTTGGCTTTTCCAGGGGTGATTTCCCCCCATCTGAACGCTATATCAAACCCAGTTCCTAAATACTGATGTCTGATATAGACTTCAGGTTTTACCTAATGTGAACTTTGTAAGTTCAAGTTTTTTGTCTTTCTTGTTGGTTTTACACAGGCCTGTTTTATCTGAAATGGACATTTCGATTTTTGATAATGCTACTGCAAAAATTGTTATACAACAAACATGTTGGTTTGTTTTAAAAACCTTTGGTAAATGCACATGTGATTGTGCAGGTATAAAAAGGTTGCTTACTCAAGAATGTGTGGATTATTGTCTCAACACTACAATACAACACTTTTGGGGTGATGTAATTGCTGTTTTCAGCAAAAATGGGGGTTATTTCCTAAGGGAAAATCCTCTTTGCACTACAAGTGCAGTTTCAGTGCAGTTGCAAGTGCACTTGTAGTGAAATGTGTTTTTGCATTTAGGAAATAACAGCCAACAGTGCTTTGTATAAGGTTACACAATCACGACATTTTCTGGACTCAACACATTTCTTTTTTTTTTTTTTCCATAATAGTTTTTATTGAAAAAAAGGTATGCAAAATAATATCTTGTACAGTAGCAAGGGTATCATATAGAAAATTTTGTCACAATAATCTCAAACAAAATATTTTACATAGATACAGAAATGTAAATGTCAATTCGGGGGTTATATTAGTTATCGACAGATTTGAGTGACTTAGTACATAACCTTTGGTGGGGTGTGCATAGAAATTTGTCTTATGGCCCCTTCACTGAGTTAAAGATCTTAAGTAAAAAATAAGAAAAGGGGGGGACACAAAGGAGTGTGTACAGGATATGGAGGGAAAGTAAAGAAGAAGAAAAAGAAGAATGGCGGGTTGGGGAAAGGGAAAATAGTGGAGTTTGGAGGGGAGAGTGGCGACAGAGTGCTCAGTCCATCCAACCTCCTCCATTCGGTATAGCCACCCCGACTCGAACTGGACTATCTTTAATTCTTGGTAGTCTAATCAAAAGAGTATTCAGGGGCTATACAAGCCATAACGTTGTGAGAATTTGAAATGTGTCCAACAGGCCCATGTGGTCGTAAATTTCTGGATTCTCTCTTGTGATATGTGCACCAGTTCCTCCATTTCTTCTATCTTGGAAATCCTCCGAAACCACTCTCCAATGGTGGGAGTAGAGGTGGATCTCCAGTGTGTTGGGATACAAAGTTTGGCTGCGTTCACCAGGTGCATAGTTAAAGATTTAAAGTACTCATTTCTAGTCAGGTGAGTGTGATGTAGAAGGTATTGGGCTGGGGAGTATGTCAGAGTGTAAGTTGTGATATGTGTGATGAGGTCGTGGACCTCTTTCCAGAAAGGCTGTATGGATTCGCAGTTCCACCAAATGTGTAGCATTGTACCTTTTGCTTTCCCGCATCTCCAGCAGGTATCTGGGATGGTTGGCGAGAATTTATGTAAAAGCGAGGGAGTCCTATACCAACGTGTTTGAATTTTGTAGCCATTCTCCTGAATGGCTACATTAAGGGAGCCCTTGTGTATACATTCGTTGATATGTGACCATTCCTCCTCCGTGAAGGTCATCTGGAGATCTGCTTCCCATTTTGCTTGTGCGGAATCTGGAGTGCAAGAGGTATCTTCTACTAGTATGTTGTACATGTACGAGATTAGGTGCCTTTGTGGGGAGGTTTTGGTGCACAGTTCCTCAAATGAGGTTAATTGTCTAGTCCAAGTCAGTGTCGTTCCTTGAGATGATAGAAAGTGTCTTATCTGTCGGTATGTCCAGAAGGGGAAGGATTTGAGGGGGGATGAGTCAACTAAGTTCTCATACGTTTTTGGGGTCTTGTCTGCATAGAACTGATAGGCTAACATTCTGTCATGTGGCCATGTCTGGTTTAGAAAGGATGGGGAGAGCCCCGGGGTGAACTCAGGGTTGCCTCTCAGGGGGGTTAATGGGCCAGGAACAGAGGAAATTGGTCTAATTCTGCCTGTTCGTCTAAAGGATCTTAGCGAAGCTGAGATGAGGGGATGTGTCAAAATCTCCTGTGGCACCCGTTTTGGGGAGATCCAGGGAAGAGACTCCAGCGGGAGTTGGGAGATCGATTTTTCCAGGGTGACCCAAAGCTTACCTGGCTCATGGACATTCCAGTCCACGATTCGGGCAAGTTGGCTCGCAAGGGAGTATTTGTGGAGGTCTGGAAGTCCAATGCCCCCGTCCAGTCTAGGTCGCGTAAGTCTAGTGTATCTGATGCATGGGGGGGAGCTTTTCCATAGAAATAGTGTGCACATCTTCCTGTATGTTGCAAAGAAGGATGCTGGAAGGTGGATGGGTAGGCACTGAATAATATAAAGAAATCTTGGTAAAGTTATCATTTTTAGAAGAGCGGAGCGACCAAACCAGGAGACATTGAGGTTCCCCCACGCTTTTAGGTCAGTTTGTGCTTTCTTTAAGACCTTAAGGAAATTGGCCTTGTATATGTCCTCCAATTTAGTGGTGAGTTGGATGCCTAGATAGGTTATTTCCTGTTGGTTCCACTGGAATGGAAAGGAAGATTGGCAGTGTGTAAGCTCTTGTGTTGTAAGGGTGATATTTAAGGCTTGGGATTTGGCATAATGAATCTTCAGATGTGATAGGATTCCAAAGTGCTCTATGTCTTTGAGTAAGTTAGGTATGGAGATGGTCGGAGAAGTCAGGGAGAGTAGAACATCATCTGCAAAGGCAGATACCTTATACTCCTTCCCCCGAATTGTCACACCTGTAATGTCAGAATTGTCTCTTATTCTATTAAGAAGGGGTTCCAGGGAGAGTACACAAATTAAAGGTGAAAGGGGGCAGCCTTGTCGCGTACCGTTTCTTATGGGGAAGGCGTTCGACAGGTGGCCATTCACTCTTACAGCTGCACTCGGATTCGAGTATAGTGCCGAGATGTAGGACAGCATGCGTGGGTGAAGACCGATCCTTTTCAGGACCTCCTCCATGTAGTCCCAGGCCACTCTGTCGAACGCCTTCTCAGCGTCTAAAGACAGAAAGAACCCTCGGGTTTTTGTGGTCGTGAGCCAGTGGTGGATATTCAATGCTCTAATGGTGTTGTCCCTGGCCTCTCGTCCAGGGACAAAACCCACCTGGTCTAGTGAGATAAGGCTTGGCAAAAAAGTGGACATTCTGTTGGCCAAGATTTTGGCATAAATCTTGATGTCCACATTGAGCAGTGAAATAGGTCTGTAATTTTGTACTCGTGTCCTGTCCTTCCCCTCCTTAGGGATTACTGTTATGTGTGCCTCCAACATGCGTCCTACGCTCATCGTGGGGTTCGCTAGAGAATTAAAGGCTGATAACATTTTTGGGGCTAGGGACTGGGCGAAGCATTTATAATATTGTAGGGTGAACCCATCTGGGCCTGGGCTTTTACCTGGTTTCATCTGACGCATGACGGTCTGCAGTTCTTCAATCGAGAGGGGTTGCTCTAATTCTTCTGCCTGTTTTTGTGAGATTGGTTGTGGGCCATACTGGGTCAAGAAGGTCTTTATCGCTTCCGTTCTATTTAATGCTTGTTCTGGGTTTGCAATGGGGGTCCTAAGATTATATAGATTTTTGTAATATTGTTCGAATTCATGGGCTATATCTTCATTTTTAGATAGTGAAGTGTCCTGTTGGGTCTGTATGTGGTGAATTGTGTTAGACGGTCTAGAAGTACGTACTGCTCTGGCCAGTAATCTGCCACACTTGTTGCCTTGCTCGTAAAAGATTCGTTGGTGGAGAACATACTGGCGTCTGGTGCGTTTACCTAGTTCTTCTAATAACGTTGAGCGCGAGTGCATCAGTTCCTGCAGTGTCTGCTGGGAGTGAGATTGTTTATGTGTAGACTCCAGACGTCTGATATCAGCGATCAGGTTATCTATGGTGGCCTGCTGTGACCTTTTAATTTTCGCAGCCTGGGCCATCAGCTCCCCCCTGATCACACATTTGTGGGCTTCCCACAAAGTGGTCGGGGATATATCTGGGGTAGAGTTCTCCCTAAAATATGTATCAATACTTGCTGTCAGGCGTGAGGTAAATTCTGTGTCTTTTAGTAGGGAGGAGTTGAGTCTCCATGTTTTCGTTTTAGGTGTCAAGTCTGGGAAGGTCAGGGTAACTGAGATAGGGTGGTGGTCAGATAGGAACATAGGATCGATCGTGGCCTGTGTGAGGTAGGTTAAGTCAGGTTGGGATAGAAAAAGATAGTCCAGTCTTGAGTATTTTTGAAAAGGGATAGAGTAGAAAGTGTAGTCCTTCATAGAGGGGAACATGGTGCGCCATGTGTCGTGTAGTGCAAGCCCTTGAAGTTCTAATTTAATTTGTCTCAGGGCTTGGTAGGATAGCATTGAGGTTCCTGAGGAGGTATCAAGGTTTGGGTTGAGGGGTACATTGAAGTCCCCTCCTAGTAGCACAATACCCTCTTTGAAGGAGGTCAGAAGGTCACCTATTTTCCTAAAGAAATATACCTGGTGTTCATTTGGAGCGTAAATGTTTGCCAATGTTATCGGCTTTGAAGCGTAGGTGCCTTTAATGAATACAAATCTACCCTCAGGGTCCACAAACGAGTCTGAGAGCTGAAATGGGGCCTGCTTAGAGACAAGTATGGAGACTCCTTTTGTCTTAGCTATGGGATTGGTGGAATGGAAGGCAGTTTGGTAGATATGATTGGAAATTTTTGGAATGGAATTAGAGCGAAAATGAGTCTCCTGTAGGAAGATGAATTGGGCCTTTTGCTTGGTGAGGGAGGACAATACCTGTGAGCGCTTTTCCGGCACATTAAGGCCTTTTGCGTTAAGAGAGACACATTTCAACACTAGGGGAGCGTAGTGAGGCATTGTGAGAGATCAGGGCCCGTGTGTTTATTTATTACCTCTACGGAGTCCGTTCGAGTCGGGGTGGCCCAGCCAACAGCTGCGAAATGTGTTGGAGCGAGGCGATAGGGAGGGGAAGGAGGGAGAGGGAAGGGTTCCGCCAAGAATAAATAAAGTTAGAGGGATAGAGGGTCAGAGGAGGTAGATAGAGTATATGGTGGAGAGAAATACCAGAGGTGGAAAAGGAAGTGCCAATCCACCTATAAGAATAGAGATCTGGTTGGTCAGCAGACTAACTCTTAGTACTGCTGCTGGGGGTTGGTGAGCGTGTCTGGGATCCTACTCCTTGGCCATAAAGAGGAGTGTGCAAAGAAGGTAGTGTAAGAGGGAATAGTGCAAATAAGAACATATAAATGGGGCGAATGCATCCTATCGACATTAAACTTGACATAAGTATCTTGACATAAGTATCTTGAGAGCCTACCAGTGGGGAACATGTATAGGTCTTATATCTGGAAACTGGAAACTGAGAGAGATTCAGAACATAATTTGTACCAAAAAAAACAAAACAAAACATAGATATCATGACCCACAGGTCCATATACTCGCCTCCCCATCTAAGTTTTATAGGGGCTTCACATCGTTATGGATGTGCAGTCTAATTCCTCCTCCCGTCTTATAAAAGCATATAGGGACATGTAGCCTTAAGTCTCCGTTGCTAGATTGAGCGATAGGGATAGGGGTATGGGATATAGGATTACTTCATTTCCTGGAGTCTTTTCTCTTATTCTAGGGGGTTACCATCTTAGTCATGTTATACCCGTTTTTGTGTTGATGGTGCTTATTAAATCTTACGACATCATGGTATCATAGCTCTATGAGCCCCCGAGGCATAACATGCGCCCCCCTGGGAATGCACATTAGGGTAGTACGTGACATGCTAGGATATTGTTCATTTATTATGGCTCAGAGCCGTTATCAGCTTCATTGAATGGCAGATAATAATTGTGATCATATGGGAAAAACATGGGAGCCGCATGTGTTTGCCTCGGTGACTCCCAAGCGTCATACATATTTATACGGTAAGGTTATATTGAGATAGTTAGCGTATATATCCATATGAAAAGAAGTTGGGGAGCGGGGTATGGGAGGGGGAGAAGAAAGGGGGGGTAAGAGGGTCGGAGAAGGAGGGGGGGAGGAAAGGGAGGTGATGGGGGGAGGGAGGAATGGGGTAGGGAAGAGTGAAGGTAAGGGTGGGAATAGGGGGGGAGAATGAAGGAGTCCCTAGGCAAAAAAAACAAAAAAACAGTCGCTTTACCCATACAGACATTTTGAGTCCCAGATATCTAAGAGCAATGTAGGTATTCAGCGTATACAAATGTTGTCATCCGAGGCGTTGGTGTGTGTGCAATCCTCAGGGAGTACAGGGAAAGTCTCTGGAAAACGAGGTGCTAGCTGCTGAAAATGCTGGTAAACCGCATCTGCAGCAGTATGCTCGCAAGCCAATAGGAGATGTTGCCCTGAACTCAGGAGTCCGGTGAGATGAAAATGTTCCGATTCTTTGCTGCATGGCCAGAAAATGTTCTGTCCGCGTAGGCCTATAAGGGCTTTTCATGCTGTTCTGGTTACTCCGCTCTGGTCAGGGAAATTCTGTAAGGCCTTGGTTAGAGGCATAATGCCAGGAATTTTAAAGGGCAAAACATTGAGCTGGGGAGTCATGGACCTTTCTGCACAGGCGGGGTTTTGCATAGTTCTAGCGTGTGTACTGGGGATGGGTCAAAAATTCCATATACTAAAAAAGATGAAAACTATGAACCAAAACACGGAGCTGGATCTCTCAAAACAAGAAGAAGAACAACAGACCTACTTTGATAGTGTCCCGCTGCCATAGTGAATTGACCGTGGCTCTGTCAGGCCTCCTGATGATTCCTGCGTGGGGTTACAGGTTGATCTCTGGCTTGGTATTCCAGGTCTCGCCGGGAGGAGTGTGCTCCGGGGGACGAGGGTCCCGATCTCCTGCGTCTAGAGCGGTGCCTCTGTGCTTTGGGTGAGGGGTTGTGTGTCACCGGCTTCCACGGCTCAGACGGGAAATGGAACGCGCACCAATCCGGAAGTTCTATCGCTGGTAGATCGAGTTGCTCACAGAAGCCCTGAAGGTCATCTGGTGATCTCAGGAGGGCAGTGCGACCTCTGGCGGTGGCGGACAGGCAAAACGGGAATTTCCATCGATATGGTATATTCCTTGTTCTAAGAAGATCCAGTAGGGGCGCAGGGCGCGTCTGTTCTGTAGTGTGGTAGGAGAAAGGTCCTGAAAGAGTTTAATCTCAGTTCCATTGTGGTGTAAATGGCCTCTTTCCCTGGCCTTTCTCAAAATTTCTTCCTTGAGCGGAAAGTTCACTACACAGCAAATAACATCTCTCGGGGGTTCATTATCTCGAGGGGGCGGTCTGAGGGCCCGGTGAAGTCTCTCCATCTCAATGGGGGAGTCTGGCGGCCGGTCCAATAAATCATTAAAGATGTTACAGATAGCCTGGGGTAGTGATCCTGCATCTAAGTTTTCCGGTACCCCCCTCACTCGAATGTTATGTCTCCTACCCCTGTTGTCGAGGTCTTCGACTTGACGGTGTAAATCATAAAGATATGAGAGTTGTGTATCGTACGTGTGCTGCACTTGCCTGATGGCAGCCGTATGGAGCTGCGTGGTCTGCTCTACATCCGTTATGCGGGCCGCCACCGCCTGAATGTCCGTCTTGAGGTCTAAGATCGCGGCTTTCAAAGTGCCCGTTATGTTGTTGGTGATGTCCATTGCGACATGGTGCAGATCCGACAGACTAACCACTGAGCTGGGGCGACGAGCTCGAGTAGGCTCGTCCTCCATCTGTGAGTCCGAGTCTTGGCCGAGGCCTGAGGCCTGTGGTGTCTGCTCGGCCTCGTGATCCCCGGATCGAAGTGTCCGGAATATCTCCGGAATGTTGCGGCTGAGCTGCGTGGTCGGTTCTTTCGGTGTCCGGGGGACCGAGACACTTCTGTTGGGTTTCCCCATCATGAGTTCCGGCAGTTGTTTCCTGTTGGAAGCTGCTTTTACTCCTCGGATGGCCGGAGCTCTGAGTTCAAGCGGCCATTCCGGATTCCAGCCAAGCCACGCCCCCTTGGACTCAACACATTTCTGTCAGGGTCAGCTAAAACAAACACAAGCAGTAAATGTCCACCAAGAATTTCTTTTTTTTTTTATTATAAAAAGGCTTCACAGATTGTCTGGCATATTGATAGCCCCCTACCCGCAAAGAACTCCAGGTAGCGTAACCGGACATCACGGGCACTCAGGGAGGGCAAGCCAGGACGGCCACTTTCAAGCGCCGTCAGTGTGGTTTGATGTAGGATTCCGGCCTCAGGCCCAACTGAGCCAGCATAGTTGGCCGAATGTTTCCTTAAAAAGTTATGGAGAACACAGCACGCCAGTATAATATGGTTCAGTTTATACTCCGCCATATGGATGGGTGTCAGAAATAGTCGGAACCGGCTGGCCAGGTGTCCAAATGTGTTCTCCACCACTCTTCGGGCTCTGGCCAGCCGGTAATTAAAAACCCTCTGTTCCGGGGTGAGGGTCCTCATTGGGAATGGCCGCATCAGGTGGTCCCCCAGCGCAAACGCTTCATCAGCAACGAACACAACTGGGAGTCCTTCCACATTGTCCTCTGGATCTGGCAAGTCCAAGCTGCCATTCTGGAGACGCCTGTAGAACTCCGTCTGGGCGATGACTCCACCATCGGACATCCGGCCATTCTTCCCCACGTCCACATACAAGAAGTCGTAATTAGCCGACACCACCGCCAACATCACTATACTATTAAACCCCTTGTAATTATAATAGTATGACCCCGAGTTGGGTGGTGGGATGATGTGGACGTGTATCCCATCAATTGCCCCTCCGCAGTTAGGAAAGTCCCACTGCTCGGCAAAGTGGGAGGCCACAGTCTGCCATTCCTGTGGCGTGGAAGGAAACTGTTGAGGAAAAAACAATAAACATTACTATTTTTACTCTGAAACATGGCAAGCAGATTATACACAAACATTATGGGGCAATCTCCAGATAGCATTTACTAAGGGGAATTTAACAAGGCCAAAGTATAAGGTACACCTATCATATTCCCCCTCCCTCCCCCTCTCATGGGCCATTTCTAACATTATAGGGGGTGTGTGGAAATCTTGGACAGGTAACCCTCTTCACTTCATTGAGAGATGAATGCCTAAGTACAGGGTATTACTTGGAACAGCCCCTCCTTAGTTACACTATTGGCAGCCCACTGGACAGGTAAGAAGTGTCATAATACAAAGATACAAATACACACTGTACACATTTGAGGACATCTGGACATTCTGATATTACCTATCAAGATAATAATAGGATCCAAAAACTTTAAACAGTACCATTGGAAAGTATACAGGCAGGCCCTTGCACTACATGCTTTGGGGAATTCATCCATACATCTGAGCACTAAAGAGATGGGTATAGTGTGTATGGGTTTGGCAAAGTCAGCAGATAGATGATTGAGGATACATAGAGAATTGGGATCAGCTGACTTAGCAGTTGGGGGAGGGAGGGTTACTAAAAATTATTTGGGGACACCACAAAAAAAATACCTCTGGCACTCTGCCTGGATTTAAATCAAAAATAACATTTCCAAACATTTTAGGGGGTGTTTGGGGTAAAGCACTACTATGGAGCTGATAAAATACATTGTTAACTGACTACATGAGGTGAATATAGGGCCAGGAGACACCATGCTGGGGAGGTTAGTGAAGGGCAAATATGTATGAAGGACCTACAATAATAATTACATAAAAATCCAGCATGCATGAGGACAAAGGGGACATTCACAGCATATTACAATCATGGTAATTAGAGAATGAGGAAAGAAATACAATATATTAGCAAACATTCAATACAATAAAATGTGATATAAAAGGATAAAAATCTTACCTTCATATACTCCTTCTGCAGGACCTGTATGATGGCAGAACAGGTCTCTGGGATAATGATCCCCAGAGCCTGGGGGGAGATGCCTGTCGAGAACTTCAAGTCCTGCAGACTTCTCCCTGTCGCCAAGTACCGCAGGGTAGCGACCAGCCTCTGCCCCGGAGTGATGGCTTGCCTCATGCAGGTATCCTGCCTGCTAATATAGGGGGTCAGCAAAGCCAACAAACGGTGAAACACGGGGTCCGTCATCCGGAGAAAGTTCCTGAAATCATCAGGATTATTCTCACGGATCTCACTGAGCAAAGGCATATGAGAGAACTGGTCACGCTGAAGCAACCAATTCTTGGTCCATGAACTCCTCCCCACCCTGTTCATGGACTGGACTTGTGTCAAGGTCAGGACCCCAACACCAAGCCCCCGCACAGCACGAACCCTACGAGGAGTACGCATACGAAACATGGCTAGAAAACGGTCGGCTGCTCAGAACGAAGTAACAGAACGCACTGAAGAACAGCAAGGCCTGTGAAGAGAGACCTGAAAAACTGCAACGAGCGGAAAAAGATCGCACAGAACACTCCAATATGAACTGACTGCACGCACTGAAGAGCAGATACAAACCCACAAGCACAAACTGAACAGCAGAAAACGATCTGAAAGCCACGAGTCTGAAAAAGCGCGAATCGTCTCTCACCAAACTTTTACTAACACGAGATTAGCAAAAGGAGGCCAAAGGGTGCCGCGCTTGGTTCTGAACCGGCCTTTTCTAGTCTCGTCGTACGTGGTGTACGTGACCGCGTGGTTGGCGATCGGAAATT
Source organism: Lithobates septentrionalis (assembly GCA_037952835.1). Lineage (NCBI taxonomy): Eukaryota > Metazoa > Chordata > Amphibia > Anura > Ranidae > Lithobates > Lithobates septentrionalis. The sequence goes on from JBBDGP010000078.1 coordinate 10,872,740, forward strand.
CCGACAACTTTGTGCGACCGTGTGTAGACAAAATAAGTTTGAGCCAACATCCGTCGGAAAAAATCCTAGGATTTTGTTCTCGGAAAGTCCGAACAAAGGCTTTACTATCGCTTTAAATGTAAAATAATAATATTCACAGATACTATTGGGGGACTTAATAGCATACATTATAACATCAAATCCGTTCCCTGTTTTTTTGCAGATATTCAGACCAGAGAGAATGGTTGGATGTGCAGGAAAAATTCAATGGCCCCAAGGCACTACAGCATGTTAGTGTTTCTACAAACACAACTTGGCTGATTATACATGTTTTATGGAGAGGGTAGGGGAGTGCAAGGGGCAGATGCTGCAGAAGCTGCTTATCCTGAGTGAAGGAACAATATGAATATTGTATAAAGGATTTCTACTAGTCCCTGTGTCGTTTCTAATCTCTTTAACCACCCCATTTCCCAGTTGCAGCTCCTGCACTGTCTTCTCTATTCCAACCCTCCATAGTCACCCACCACTATCATTTACAAGAGAAATGGCACGCTTGACCAAATAATATGAGTCCAGGAAAAACATGATTATTTATTTGACAGTAAGGCAAACCAGTGTTTTATGACTCATCCAAAGGCCTAAACATATTTACCATAAATCATCCCTTTGCTGGTTTACATTAAAATAATACTCAGGTTCCAAAATGTAATACAACTATGAAATATTAGAGTATATAAGAGTGTACTTGATCAGAAGAAAGAAAATAATTATATTTTTTAAGTTTTTGTTAAAAATTGAAGAAAAATTGAAAGGAATCTATTCCATAATTCTCATGATAATTTATACCTAATGCACCCATAAAACCACAAATCCCACCTAAAAACAAATCATTAAATTATATCCAAACCTTAAATAAATATGTATTTTGGGGGAGCATGGTGACTGCTTGGCAAAGTGGCCACATAAAACAAGAGCTCCGCTCTGCCATCGGGAACACCACATCCACAGGAGCCTTCCTGCATTCTCCCACATCCTCCCACAGCAAAACAGTATGCTTAGATGCCTAAGGGCGCCACTGAAAGTGCAGAAACTGTCCGGCTTTTTCCTGACCATGCAGAAGAGATGACAACAAAATGGCAGCAGGAGTCACTCTACTCTGGCTGAAAATAGACCTCTAGTGGCTATACACACACCACAGCCCATTGCTGCTCCTGCACTGGGTCCTGTACAAGACTCTGCAAGTGCTGGACAGTCTACGCAATCAACAACAGGAGGTTAATCTATATATGCAGGGAAGCAATCCTCAGAACTCAGCCACATACTGATCCTTTTGCCACTTTTCCTATGATAGACCCACCAGTCTCTAATAGGGATGAGCCGAACACCCCCAGTTCGGTTCCTAGCAGAACAGGCAAAAAAACGTTAAAGTCTATGGGACATGAACATGAAAAACCAAAAGTGTTCCTTTTAAAAGCTTATATGCAAGTTATTGCCATAAAAAGTGTACGGGGACCCGGGTACTGCCCCAGAGGATTTGTATCAATGCAAAAAAAAGTTAAAATGGACAATTTTTATGGAGCAGTGATTTTAAGAATGCTTAAAGTGAAACAATAAAAATAAAATATTCCTTTAACCACTTCCCTACCGCGCATAGTCATATGACAGTGGCAGGAAACCTTTGTCCCTCCGACCGCCGTCATATGACGTCTTTTACTTTCTGAGCCTCTAGGGGACACGCCGCTTCACTAGGCACCCGGTGTGCGTGCCCCACTCGCAATTGTCCATGAACACAGCAGTCCTGTCAGAGGAGAGGAGACCGATGGTGTGTTCCCAGTACAGAGGAACACTGATCGGTCTCCTCCCCTTGTGAGTCCCCTCCCCCTACAGTTAGAATCACTCCCTAGGATACACAGTTAACCCCTTCCTCGCCCCCTAGTGTTAACTCCTTCCCTGCCAGTCACATTTACACAGTAATCAGTGCATTTTTTATAGCACCAATCGCTGTAAAAATGTTAATGGTCCCAAAATAGTGTCAAAAGTGTCCGAAGTGTCCCCCGCAATATCGCAGTCACCAAAAAAATTTGCAGTTTGCCGTCGTTACTAGTAATAAAAAAAAATAATAATAAAAATGCCATAAATTTATCCCCTATTTTGTAGACGCTATAACTTTTGTGCAAACCAATCAATATACGCTTATTGCATTTTTTTTTACCAAAAATATGTAGAAGGATACATATCGGCCTAAACTGAGGAAAAAAATTGTTTTTCTTTTTTTTTATTGGGATATTTATTATAGCAAAAAGTAAAAATATTGTGTTTTTTTTCAAAATTGTTGCACTTTTTTGTTTATAGCGCAAAAAATAAATTCCGCAAAGGTGATCAAATACCACTAAAAGAAAGCTCTATTTGTGGGGAAAAAATTATCAAAATTTCATATGGGTACAGTGTTGCATGACCGCGCAATTGTCATTCAAAATGTAACAGTGCTGAAAGCTGAAAATTGGTCTGGGCAGGAAGTGGGTGAAAATGCCATGTATTGAAGTGGTTAAATATCCAGTCTGGGGGGGTCTCCTTAGTCTGCCTGTAAAGTAGCACATCTTTCCCATGTTTATAACAGTACCACAGCAAAATGAAATTTCTAAAGGTAAAAATGTCATTTAAAACTGCTTGTGGCTGTAATGTATTTTCAGAATCTGGCAATATAGATAAAAATAATTGAAAAAAAAAATGGCGTGGGTTCCCCCCAGTCCATTACCAGGCCCTTTGGGTCTGGTATGAATATTAAGGGGGAACCCCATGCCAAAATGTAAAATAAAAATGGTGTGGAGGTCCCTCCCCAAAATCCATAAAAGGGCCCTTCAGGTCTAGTATGGATACTAGGAGAACCCCGCACCAAAATAAAAAAATTGGCGTAGGGTCCCCCCAAAATCCATACCAGGCCCTTCAGCAGTCGACAAGTGGTTAAAGAGAAGGGTTTTCAGGGATCGTCAAAAGATGGATAGATTGGGGACAGTTGAACAAATTGGGGTAGGGGGTTCCAAAGAATGGGAGAAGCTCTGGAGAAATCCTGGAGGTACGCATGGGAGGAGGTGACAAGGGAGTTAGAGAGCAAGAGGTCTTGGGAGGACCAAAGAGACTGATTTGATTGGTATTTTGAGACTAGGTTAGTGATGTAGCTGGGGGCAGAGTTTTTGGATGGCTTTGTTAATTATTGTAAGTACTTTGAATTTTATTTGTTGGGTGAGTGGAAATCAGTGGAGGGATTGGCAGAAAGGGGTGGAGGACACTGAACGGTTGGTAATGTGGATGAGTCTTGGTCTTGAAGCAGCATTCATGTTGGACTGAAGGGGGATAGTCTATGTAAGGCTAATCCAATGAGGAGGGAGTTGCAGGCGAAAGATAACAGGGAGTGAATTAGAAGCTTGGTGGTGTCATTGGTTAAAGAGGGCTGTATTGTAGAGATATTGCAGAGGCTAAGGCGGAATGATTTGGACAGGGATTGGATGTGGGCCTGAAAGGACAGTTCAGAGTCTAGGGCTACCCCTAGCACCCTGGCATGTAGGAATGAACTGATAGTTGTGCCATTGATCTTGACAGAGAAGTCAGGGGAAGGAGCACATGAGGGAGGAAATATTAAGAGCTCAGTTTTCAACAGATTCAGTTTGAGGAAGTGGTGTGACATCCAGGCTGATATGTCCATTAGTAAATCAGTGATGCATGAGGAGACTGATGTGGAGAGCTGAGGGGTGGAGTGATAGATTTTGGTGTCATCAACATATAAATGGTAGCTGACCCAGGAAGGACATGTAGATAGAGAATAGTAGAGCTCCAAGGACAGAAACTTTGAGGACCCCATCGGTAAGAGGAGTTGGAGAGGAGGAAGTGGAGTTGTAAGTGAAACTGAAGGTGCGGTGAGATAGGCAAGATTCGAACCAATGGAGAGCGCAGCCATGGAGACCAAGCAAATTGAGTTTTTTGAGGAGGAGGGGGTGGTCAACTGTATCAAAGGCAGCAGAGAGGTCCAAGAAAAAGAGTACGGAATAATGACCATTGGTTTTGGCTGTTGGTAAGTCGTTTGTGAGTTTTAGGAGAGCAGTTTCTGTGGAGTGCTGTGGCCAAAATCCAGACTGAAGGGCATCAGGAAGGTTATTCTCAATGAGGTTATAGACTAAACACTCAAGGAGTTTGAAGGCAAAAGGGAGTAAGGGTCTTAGTTTGTTAAGATTGGTGGGGTCCAGTGGGGCCCTTTTTGGTATGGGAGTGACTAGCTCATGTTTTAGAGGGTTGGGGAAGATGCAGGTAGAGAGGGAGAGGTTGAAGATATGAGTTAAAGAGTGTAGAATAGAGCCAGTGGGTGACTGTGGTATTTGAGAAGGAACAGGGTCCAGGGGGCAGGAGGCTAGATGGGCGTTAGAAAAGTTTAGTGACTTCCTCTATAGTAGCTGGGTTAAACGAGGGAAGTATTGATTGTGCTGGAGGACAAGGAGTGTAATGTGAGGGAGATATCTGTAGAGTGGAGATCTCGAGTTGTATTCAGATCCCTCAGTCCAAGTTTACACCTTTGGCCTCTTGTGTAATTCCTTCAAGATCTCTAATGGCACTTTCCAAGGTGGTCCTCTCTCCCCTTTCTTCTCCTCTATATTTAACTTAATGATTGAGCCACTTGCAGAGGCCATCCACTCACACCCTCACATATCTGGCTTTCATTTCCGAACCAGATCCCATGTGATGAACATATTTTCCGATGATGTTATCCTACTTTGAACCAACCACTCATATTCTTAACCTTCGCCCACTTGGTTTTAACCCATTTTAGCTCCTTATCCTATTAAAAGAATAATTTGACCAAATCCTTAATCTTAGACCAGGAGTGCATAAGAACACTTGGCAGCACTTAACAACACAGTTGTCCTACTCGTGAACGGAGCACAACATACCATATTTGGGTATAGCGTTGACTCCACCACAGCTTCTCTGGCAGAGGCTAACTGTAATTCCCTCATTGCTGACATAAGTAAAGGACTACAACATATCTTTCTACATGAGTTGTGATGGGCAGGTAGGTTGGCTTCATTTAAAATGATTATTCTACCCAAATTTCTATATCTTCTGCACCCTACCTATTCCTAAGCCTTCATACCTCTCTTCATTGACATCCCTTTTCAAACATTCTATTTGGCAAGGCAAGGGAGTGAGATGTTCCCATACCTATCTTATACAACACAGAAAGGTTGGAGGTGTGAGCTTGGTGGAAATCATGGGCTACTATACAGCCACTCAACTAGCTCAACTCAAACAATGGTTTCAGCCCTTAACTGAAGCCCTATGGATTGATATAGAATCTATACTTGAATTTATGTTTACTTCTTTTGGCTATTATCTGGAAACCAGATAATAGCCCATGACAACTTGCCCATGACAACTTGTTCCTTTATTGCTGGCCTCGAGAGCATTAATCCATCAGCCAGACTAGGGTCCACAGACTCAACCTCTCTGTTTTCCCATTGAGAAACTTGAAATTCTCATTTGATAGTTGTCCGTTATGAGCTGGGCTGACCAGGGGTTACTATGGGTAGATGATCTCATTAGTGGTGATGTACCTAAGACAATTTAAGTCTTAGCAGCAGAATACTGAATACTTTACACATGTCCACATTCTGTGGTTCCTATATAAATATCTTCTCCCCAAAGTCTCCATTACCTCCCAAGCCTGGCACTTCTTTACCTCCTACTCTACCTCACAATGAGGTATATCTTTATTTTATAACATACTCCATCAAAAACAATATTTATTAAGACAACTCTTATTCTGAAATGGGAAGCCGACCTCCAACTAGAGATGGGCCGAACACCCCCCTTGTTCGGTTGAGCGCCAGAACTCTCGAACATCGCAAAAGTTTGGAGCTGAACCAGGGGCGGTGCCAGGTGGGTGCTTGGACGTGCTAAAGCACCCTCAAAAATTGTTTAAGCACCCTCATAGCACCCCCAAAATGTACACACTTGAATTTCCAATATATGTCACTGAGTTTTTTTAAATACATTTTTACCTGTGTGCTCTGTGTGAGAAAAAAAGTCTGGGGACTCTTTCATACAGAGGAGGGATACTGCAGCTCTGGCCGCATAATCCGCTGATCTTCAGTGAGTCCCAGCATCATTAGTGGCGGATTGATCTCAGTACTGTACAGAGGCGCTAGGTTTTGAAAGCATTGGGACATGTGGCGCCTCTGCACTTGCCGGCCGCACTGAGGAAAGGAAGGAGGGAGATGCTCTCAGCCCAGCCGAGCCGTGGAGGAAGGAATTTGTCTCTCTCTCCTTGCATGGAAGCCACGCCCGCCCCTCCTCCTTGTCACAACCAGGCAGACAGGAGCTGTGTGTGCTTCTATGGAGCTGCTGTGGGCTGAGCCAAGATCAGGACAAGAGGGAAGTTTTCTTATCCCAGCCCCAGAGGAAGAGGGATTTCTTCTGGAAATGTAAGTAGAGTGCACCCGCCCCCTCACCATCACATTATCACCTGTATGGCCCTGATCCTTATTATAGAGCTGCTGATCTGGGAGAGGATAGGGACAGGCAGTGTTACTCTAGTCCTAATCAATGGAGGAAGGATAAGGATTGTTTTTCTGTCAGTAAGCTGTGCCAACTCTCTCTACACCAGGCACTGCCAGCCCCTCCCCACACCAGGCAGTGCAAACCCTCCCCACACCAGGCAGTGCCAACCCTCCCCACACCAGGCAGTGCCAGCCCCTCCCCACACCAGGCAGTGCCAGCCCCTCCCACACCAGACAGTGCCAACCCTCCCCACACCAGACAGTGCCAGCCCCTCCCTACACCAGGCAGTGCCAACCCTCCCCACACCAGGCAGTGCCAGCCCCTCCCACACCAGGCAGTGCCCGTTCCTTATGGAGCACCTGAGCTGAGACAAGGGGGGGTCTGGGGGGGACTCCTAATCTCCTCTATGGTGGTGGCAGACACTGATCTAGGGGCATACCCAGGGGTCAAGTCCTGGGGGAAAAAGTGTGGGAACTTACTCAAGTTTCCACCCCCCCACCTCAAAAATAAATGTATCCGCATCCCTTTCCACAATGTATCCCCATCACTGCCCAACATCATCCATCCCTCTCTACAATGTATCCCCATCCCCGCCAGAATCCTGGAGAGGGATGGATGATGCCGGGCGGGGATGGGGATACATTGTGGAGAGGGATGGAGGGGGTCACTCTCCTGCTCTGGGTACACTTAGGGGGTCACTCTCCTGCTCTGGGTACACTTAGGGGGTCACTCTCCTGCTCTGTGCACTCTGAGGGGGTCAATCTCCTGCTCTGGGAACTCTGAGGGGGTCACCCTCCTGCTCTAGGCACTCTGAGGTGGTCACTCTCCTGCTCTGGGTACACTTAGGGGGTCACTCCCCTGCTCTGGGTACACTTAAGGGGTCACTCCCCTGCTCTGGGAACACTTAGGGGGTCACTCTCCTAATCTGGGTACACTTAGGGGGTCACTCTCCTGCTCTGGGTACACTTAGGGGGTCACTCTCCTGCTCTGGGTACACATAGGGGGTCACTCTCTTGCTCTGGGTACACTTAGGGGGTCACTCCCCTGCTCTGGGTACACCTAGGGGGTCACTCTTCTGCTCTGGCCACTCTGAGGGGGTCACTCTCCTGCTATGGGTACACTTAGGGGGTCATCCTCCTGCTCTGGGTACACTTAGGGGGTCACTCTCCTGCTCTTGGAACTTTGAGGGGGTCACTATCCTCCTTTGGGTACACTTAGGGGGTCACTGTCCTGCTATAGGTACACTTAGGGGGTCACTCTCCCCTTCTCTGGGTACACTTAGGGGGTCACTCTTCTGCTCTGGGCACTCTGAGGGGGTCACTCTCCTGCTCTGGGTACACTTAGGAGGTCACTCTCCTGCTCTGGGCACTCTGAGGGGGTCACTCTCCTGCTCTTGGAACTTTGAGGGGGTCACTATCCTCCTTTGGGTACACTTAGGGGGTCACTGTCCTGCTATAGGTACACTTAGGGGGTCACTCTCCTGCTCTGGGTACACTTAGGGGGTCACTCTTCTGCTCTGGGCACTCTGAGGGGGATCACTCTCCTGCTCTGGGTACACTTAGGAGGTCACTCTCCTGCTCTGGGTACACTTACGGGGGTCACTCTCATGCTCTGGACACTCTGAGGGGGTCACTCTCCTGCTCTGGGTACTCTGAGGGGGTCACTCTTCTGCTCTGGGTACTTTGGGGGGTCACTCTCCTGCTCTGGGCACACTGAGAGGGTCACTCTCCTGCTCTGGGCACTCTGAGGGGGTCACTCTCTTGCTCTGGGTACACTTAGGGGATCACTCTCCTGCTCTGGGTACACTTAGGGGGTCACTCTCCTGCTCTGGGTACACTTAGGGGGTCACTCTCCTGTACTGGGTACACTTAGGGGGTCACTCTTCTGCTCTGGGTACACTTAGGGGGTCACTCTTCTGCTCTGGGTACTCTAAGGGGGTCACTCTCCTGCTCTGGGTACTCTGATGGGGTCACTCTCCTGCTCAGGGCACTCTGAGGGGGTCACTCTCCTGCTCTGGGTACTCTGAGGGGGTCACTCTCCTGATCTGGGAACTCTCAGGGGGTCACTCTTTTGCTCTGGGTACACTTAGGGGGTCACTCTCCTGCTCTGGGCACACTGAGGGGGTCACTCTCCTGCTCTGGGTACACTTAGGGGGTCAATCTCCTGCTCTGGGTACACTTAGGGGGTCACTAACCTGCTCTGGGTACATTTAGGGGGTCACTCTTCTGCTCTGGGCACTCTGAGGGGGTCACTCTCCTGCTCTGGGTACACTTAGGGGGTCACTCTCCTGCTCTGGGTACACTTAGGGGGTCACACTTCTGCTCTGGGCACTCTGAGGGGGTCACTCTCCTGCTCTGGGTACACTTAGGAGGTCACTCTCCTGCTCTGGGTACACTTACGGGGTTCACTCTCCTACTCTAGACACTCTGAGGGGGTCACTCTCCTGCTCTGGGTACTCTGAGGGGGTCTCTCTGCTGCTCTGGGTACTCTGAGGAGGTCACTCTCCTGCTCTGGGCACTCTGAGGGGGTCACTCTCCTGCTCTGGGCACTCTGAGGGGGTCACTCTCTTGCTCTGGATACACTTAGGGGATCACTCTCCTGCTCTGGGTATACTTAGGGGGTCACTCTGCTGCTCTGGGTACACTTAGGGGGTCACTCTCCTGCTCTGGGCACACTTAGGGGGTCACTCTCCTGCTCTGGGTACACTTAGGGGGTCACTCTTCTGCTCTGGGTACACTTAGGGGGTCACTCTCCTGCTCTGGGTACTCTGAGGGGGTCACTCTCCTGCTCTGGGTACTCTGATGGGGTCACTCTCCTGCTCAGGGCACTCTGAGGGGGTCACTCTCCTGCTCTGGGTACTCTGAGGGGGTCACTCTCCTGCTCTGGGAACTCTCAGGGGGTCACTCTCCTGCTCTGGGTATACTTACGGGTCACTCTCCTGCTCTGGGCACTCTGAGGAGGTCACTCTCCTGCTCTGGGCACTCTGAGGGGCTTAATCTTCTGCTCTGGGCACTCTGAGGGGGGTCACTCTCCTGCTCTGGGTACACTTAGGGGGTCACTCTCCTGCTCTGGGAACTCTGAGGGGGTCATTCTCCTGCTCTGGGCACACTTAGGGGGTCACTCTCCTGTTCTGGGAACTCTGAGGGGGTCACTCTCCTGCTCTGGGTAAACTTAAGGGGTCACTCTCCTGCTCTGGGTACACTTAGGGGGTCACTCTTCTGCTCTGGGTACACTTACGGTGTCACTCTCCTGCTCTGGACACTCTGAGGGCGTCGCTCTCCTGCTCTGGGCACTCTGAGGGGCTCAATCTCCTGCTCTAAGCACTCTGAGGGGGTCACTCTCCTGCTCTGGGTACTCTGAGAGGGTCACTCTCCTGCTCTGGGTACTCTGAGGGGGTCACTCTCCTGCTCTGGGTACACTTACGGGGTCACTCTCCTGCTCTGGACACTCTGAGGGGCTCAATATCCTGCTCTAGGCACTTTGAGGGGGTCATTCTCCTGCTCTGGGTACACTTAGTAGGTCACTCTCTGGGAACTCTGAGGGGGTCACTCTCCTGCTCTGGGCACACTTAGGGGGTCACTCTCCTGCTCTGGGAACTCTAAGGGGGTCACTCTCCTGCTCTGGGTACACTTAGGGGGTCACTCTCCTTCTCTGGGTACACTTAGGGGGTCAGTCTTGTGCTCTGGGTACACTTACGGGGTCACTCTCCTGTTCTGGACACTCTGAGGGGGTCACTCTCCTGCTCTGGGCACTCTGAGGGGCTCAATCTCCTGCTCTTGGCACTCTGAGGGGGTCACTCTCCTGCTCTGGGTACACTTAGGGGGTGACTCTCCTGCTCTGGGAACTCTGAGGGGGTCAATCTCCTGCTCTGGGTACTCTGATGGGGTCACTCTCCTGCTCTGTGTACACGTAGGGGGTCACTCTCCTGCTCTGGGCATTGTGAGGGGGTCATTCTTCTGCTCTGGGTACACTTAGGGGGTCACTCTCCTGCTCTGGGAACTTTGAGGTGGTCACTCTCCTGCTCTGGGTACACTTAGGGGGTCACTCCCCTGCTCTGGGTACACTTAAGGGGTCACTCCCCTGCTCTGGGAACACTTAGGGGGTCACTCTCCTGCTCTGGGTACACTTAGGAGGTCACTATCCTGCTCTGGGTACACTTAGGGGGTCACTCTCCTGCTCTTTGTACACTTAGGGGGTCACTCTCCTGCTCTGGGTACACTTAGGGGGTCACTCTCCTACTCTGGACACTCTGAGAGGGTCACTCTCCTGCTCTGGGTACTCTGAGGGGGTCACTCTGCTGCTCTGGGTACTCTGAGGGGGTCACTCTCCTGCTCTGGGCACTCTGAGGGGGTCACTCTCCTGCTCTGGATACACTTAGGGGATCACTCTCCTGCTCTGGGTACACTTAGGGGGTCACTCTGCTGCTCTGGGTACACTTAGGGGGTCACTCTCCTGCTCTGGGTACACTTAGGGGGTCACTCTCCTGCTCTGGGTACTCTGAGGGGGTCACTCTCCTGCTCTGGGTACTCTGATGGGGTCACTCTCCTGCTCAGGGCACTCTGAGGGGGTCACTCAGCTGCTCTGGGTACTTTGAGGAGGTCACTCTCCTGCTCTGGGCACTCTGAGGGGGTCACTCTCTTGCTCTGGATACACTTAGGGGATCACTCTCCTGCTCTGGGTACACTTAGGGGGTCACTCTCCTGCTCTGGGTACACTTAGGTGGTCACTCTTCTGCTCTGGGTACACTTAGGGGGTCACTCTCCTGCTCTGGGTACTCTCAGGGGGTCACTCTCCTGCTCTGGGTACTCAGATGGGGTCACTCTCCTGCTCTGGGAACTCTCAGGGGGTCACTCTCCTGCTCTGGGTACACTTACGGGTCACTCTCCTGCTCTGGGCACTCTGAGGAGGTCACTCTCCTGCTCTGGGCACTCTGAGGGGCTTAATCTTCTGCTCTGGGCACTCTGAGGGGGGTCACTCTCCTGCTCTGGGTACACTTAGGGGGTCACTCTCCTGCTCTGGGAACTCTGAGGGGGTCATTCTCCTGCTCTGGGCACACTTAGGGGGTCACTCTCCTGTTCTGGGTACTCTGAGGGGGTCACTCTCCTGCTCTGGGTACACTTAAGGGGTCACTCTCCTGCTCTGGGTACACTTTGGGGGGTCACTCTTCTGCTCTGGGTACAGTTAGGGGGTCACTCTCCTGCTCTGGGTACTCTGAGGGGTCACTCTCCTGCTCTGGGTACTCTGATGGGGTCACTCTCCTGCTCAGGGCACTCTGAGGGGGTCCCTCTCCTGCTCTGGGTACTCTGAGGGGGTCACTCTCCTGCTCTGGGAACTCTCAGGGGGTCACTCTCCTGCTCTGGGTACACTTACGGGGTCACTCTCCTGCTCTGGGCACTCTGAGGGGGTCACTCTCCTGCTCTGGGCACTCTGAGGTGCTCAATCTTCTGCTCTGGGCACTCTGAGGGGGGCACTCTCCTGCTCTGGGTACACTTAGGGGGTCACTCTCCTGCTCTGGGAACTCTGAGGGGGTCATTCTCCTGCTCTGGGCACACTTAGGGGGTCACTCTCCTGCTCTGGGAACTCTGATGGGGTCACTCTCCTGCTCTGGGTACACTTAAGGGGTCACTCTCCTGCTCTGGGTACACTTAGGGGGTCACTTTCCTGCTCTGGGTACACTTAGGGGGTCACTCATCTGCTCTGGGTACACTTACGGGGTCACTCTCCTGCTCTGGACACTCTGAGGGGTTCGCTCTCCTGCTCTGGGCACTCTGAGGGGCTCAATCTCCTGCTCTAGGCACTCTGAGGGGGTCACTCTCCTGCTCTGGGTACACTTACGGGGTCACTCTCCTGCTCTGGACACTCTGAGGGGCTCAATCTCCTGCTCTAGGTACTCGGAGGGGGTCACTCTCCTGCTCTGGGTACACTTAGGGGGTCACTCTCCTGCTCTGGGAACTCTGAGGGGGTCACTCTCTGGGAACTCTGAGGGGGTCACTCTCCTGCTCTGGGAACTCTGAGGGGGTCACTCTCTTGCTATGGGTACACTTAGGGGGTCACTCTCCTTCTCTGGGTACACTTAGGGGGTCAGTCTTGTGCTCTGGGTACACTTACGGGGTCACTCTCCTGCTCTGGACACTCTGAGGGGGTCACTCTCCTGCTCTGGGCACTCTGAGGGGCTCAATCTCCTGCTCTAGGCACTCTGAGGGGGTCACTCTCCTGCTCTGGGTACACTTAGGGGGTCACTCTCCTGCTCTGGGAACTCTGAGGGGGTCAATCTACTGCTCTGGGTACTCTGATGGGGTCACTCTCCTGCTCTGTGTACACTTGGGGGGTCACTCTCCTGCTCTGGGCACTCTGAGGGGGTCACTCTCCTGCTCTGGGTACACTTAGGGGGTCACTCTACTGCTCTGGGAACTTTGAGGTGGTCACTCCCCTGCTCTGGGTACACTTAAGGGGTCACTCCCCTGCTCTGGGAACACTTAGGGGGTCACTCCCCTGCTCTGGGTACACTTAGGGGGTCACTCTCCTGCTCTGGGTACACTTAGGGGGTCACTCTCCTGCTCTGGGTACACTTAGGGGGTCACTCTCTTGCTCTGGGTACACTTAGGGGGTCACTAACCTGCTCTGTGTACACTTAAGGGGTCACTCTTCTGCTCTGGGCACTCTGAGGGGGTCACTCTCCTGCTCTGGGTACACTTAGGGGGTCACTCTCCTGCTCTGGGTACACTTAGGGGGTCACTCTCCTGCTCTGGGTACACTTAGGGGGTCACTCTCCTGCTCTGGGTACACTTAGGGGGTCACTAACCTGCTCTGGGTACACTTAGGGGGTCACTAACCTGCTCTGTGTACACTTAAGGGGTCACTCTTCTGCTCTGGGCACTCTGAGGGTGTCACTCTTCTGCTCTGGGCACTCTCAGGGGGTCACTCTCCTGCTCTGGGTACACTTAGGGGCTCACTCTCCTGCTCTGGGTACACTTAGGGGGTCACTCTCCGCGCTCTGGGTACACTTAGGGGGTCACTCTCCTGCTCTGGGTACACTTTGGGGGGTCACTCTTCTGCTCTGGGTACACTTAGGGGGTCACTCTCCTGCTCTGGGTACTCTGAGGGGTCACTCTCCTGCTCTGGGTACTCTGATGGGGTCACTCTCCTGCTCAGGGCACTCTGAGGGGGTCCCTCTCCTGCTCTGGGTACTCTGAGGGGGTCACTCTCCTGCTCTGGGAACTCTCAGGGGGTCACTCTCCTGCTCTGGGTACACTTACGGGGTCACTCTCCTGCTCTGGGCACTCTGAGGGGGTCACTCTCCTGCTCTGGGCACTCTGAGGTGCTCAATCTTCTGCTCTGGGCACTCTGAGGGGGGCACTCTCCTGCTCTGAGTACACTTAGGGGGTCACTCTCCTGCTCTGGGAACTCTGAGGGGGTCATTCTCCTGCTCTGGGCACACTTAGGGGGTCACTCTCCTGCTCTGGGAACTCTGATGGGGTCACTCTCCTGCTCTGGGTACACTTAAGGGGTCACTCTCCTGCTCTGGGTACACTTAGGGGGTCACTTTCCTGCTCTGGGTACACTTAGGGGGTCACTCATCTGCTCTGGGTACACTTACGGGGTCACTCTCCTGCTCTGGACACTCTGAGGGGTTCGCTCTCCTGCTCTGGGCACTCTGAGGGGCTCAATCTCCTGCTCTAGGCACTCTGAGGGGGTCACTCTCCTGCTCTGGGTACTCTGAGGGGGTAACTCTCCTGCTCTGGGTACTCTGAGGGGGTCACTCTCCTGCTCTGGGTACACTTACGGGGTCACTCTCCTGCTCTGGACACTCTGAGGGGCTCAATCTCCTGCTCTAGGTACTCGGAGGGGGTCACTCTCCTGCTCTGGGTACACTTAGGGGGTCACTCTCCTGCTCTGGGAACTCTGAGGGGGTCACTCTCCTGCTTTGGGCACACTTAGGGGGTCACACTCCTACTCTGGGAACTCTGAGGGGGTCACTCTCCTGCTCTGGGTACACTTAGGGGGTCACTCTCCTTCTCTGGGTACACTTAGGGGGTCACTCTTGTGCTCTGGGTACACTTATGGGGTCACTTTCCTGCTCTGGACACTCTGAAGTGGTCACTCTCCTGCTCTGGGCACTCTGAGGGGCTCAATCTCCTGCTCTAGGCACTCTGAGGGGGTCACTCTCCTGCTCTGGGTTCACTTAGGGGGTCACTCTTCTGCTCTGGGAACTCTGAGGGGGTCAATCTCCTGCTCTGGGTACTCTGAGGGGGTCACTCTCCTGCTCTGTGTACACTTAGGGGGTCACTCTCCTGCTCTGGGTACACTTAGGGGGTCACTCTCCTGCTCTGGGCACTCTGAGGGGGTCACTCTCCTGCTCTGGGTACACTTAGGGGGTCACTCTTCTGTTCTGGGTACACTTAGGGGGTCACTCTCCTACTCTGGACACTCTGAGGGGGTCACTCTCCTGCTCTGGGTACTCTGAGGGGATCACTCTCCTCCTCTGGGTACTCTGAGGGGGTCACTCTCCTGCTCTGGGTACATATAGGAGGTTACTCTCCTGTTCTGTGCACTCTGAGGGGGTCACTTTCCTGCTCTGGATACACCTAGAGGTCACTCTCCTGCTCTGGGTACACTTAGGGGATCACTCTCCTACTCTGGACACTCTGAGGGGGTCACTCTCCTGCTCTGGGTACTCTGAGAGGTCACTCTCCTGCTCTGGGTACACTTAGGGGGTCACTCTTCTGCTCTGGGTACTCTGAGGGGGTCACTCTCCTGCTCAGGGCACTCTGAGGGGGTCACTTTCCTGCTCAGGGCACTCTGAGGGGGTCACTCTCCTGTTCTGGGCACTCTGAGGGGTCACTCTCCTGCTCTGGGTACACTTAGGAGGTCACTCTCCTGTTCTGGGCACTCTGAGGGGGTCACTCTCCTGCTCTGGGTACACTTAGGGGGTCACTCTCCTGCTCTGGGCACTCTGGAGTGGTCACTCTCCTGCTCTGGGCACTCTGAGGGGGTCACTCTCCTGCTCAGGGCACTCTAATGAGAAAGCCTGATCTATATACGCACTGTGATCTAAGGGGTCACTCCTGTTCTGGGCACTCTAATCTTGACAGTCTATGGGGGAAGCTCTAAAGGGGCACTCCTAATTGTGGCACTTTTAAGAGGGAAGCATGGTCTATATGGGCACTGATCTAAGTGGTCACTCCTGCTCTAGGAACTCTGATGGGACCCTCCTGCTCTGGGCATTTGAAGAGGACATTCTGCTGCTCTGGGTACTCTGAGGGGACACTTTTTCTGCTCTGTACACTCTGAGGGGGCACTCCTCTTCTGGGCATTCTAAGGAGCAAGCCTGATCTATATGGGCACTGTGATCTTAGGGGTCATTCCTACTCTGGGCATCCTAGGGTGTCACTCCTAATCTAGGCACTTATGGTGACCACATATAGTGCTGACCTCTTCACTGTATATTCTCTGTTGTAAGTTTTACAATAAAGGGGGCTCACTGACTGCTATTATCCTGGAGGTTAATTATTGTACAGTGTTGGGGGTTAATTGTGTAGTTCTGGTAGTTATTAATGCATATTCCTGGGGTTTATTGCTGTGCTACATTATTGTGCCATGCTGGGATTTAATTGTTCTGCCATGCTAAGGGGCTAATTATTGTGCAATATTGGAGGTTTATTGTGTCATGCTTGTGGTTCAATATTGTGCCATGCTTGTGGTTCAATATTGTGCCATGCTTGTGGTTCATTTTTGTGCTATGCTGGGGGTTTATTTTTGTTCTGTGCCAGGGGTTAGTTATTATGTTTTGCTGGTTGTTATGGCTGGCCCTGACATGTACTGGAGATTATCTGGCCCTTATACTTACTGGGGAGCTATTGCTGACCTTGACACTTGCTGGGGGTTATCATTGTTATAATCCCATTTGGGCTTGTTTTACTCCAACAATCAATTCTGTGTGTCCAAAGGCCCTATTTTGTCTATATAAAGGGGAAGGGCTGTGAAGAAACACCCAATTTTCAGTCATGCCTACCTTTGGCCACACCCACTTCTGGCCACACCCACAAGACCGTGATGCACTGCGTGCTCTGCATTAGCTCCACCACTTTTTCTCACAGCACCCACACAGCACCCCCCCAAAAAAATTGTCTGGAGCCGCCCCAGAGCTGAACAATGAACCCCATTAGTCTAAGAGACCCAAACAGGAAAAAGTCCCCATTCTGAAGGTGTATATGCAAGTTATTGGCCATGAAAAATGTATGGGGGCCTGGCTACTGCCCTGGGGGTTATGTACCAATGCAAAAAAACATTTAAAAATGATAAAAAAAAAAAATTAAGCCGAAACATATATTATCTGAGGTATATAAATGCTTAATGTCTGAAAATAAAGACCAGGAGATTAGTTATATTAAAAAATGGGAAGAAGAGCTAGGGATTGATATCCCTAAGAATGAATGGGAAAAAGCATTTATAATAATGCATAAATTATCTTCTTCCAATAGGCATCAAGAAAGAAATGATAAATTAATAGCTAGATGGTATAAATGCCCTGTAGACATGCATAAAATAAACCCAGAGAATGAGGACATCTGCTGGAGATGTCGGGCGACAAAGGGTACTTTGTCAAATATACAAGAAAACAAAATAAGTGTAGCGCTAAGGAAGGGGATAAAAAATATGGCCTAAGAACTGGCAGTTCAAAGTTCAAATGCTGACAAAAAACATCCTTGGAGAGAAGATGGAATATAAAGTCCTCTGGAACAAATTTCAACCACGGTACAAATCCTCTGTGGAAGGAGCCCACACACCACCAATGATAATAAAGAGGCTTACCAGACTTGGTGGACCCGACAAGGCGTACGCCAGGTGGGGTCAATCAGGCTTAGGTGGTGCTGGGCTGGAACAAGTCCGGAAGAGCAGGGATGGTGGAATGACTTCCACGTGGCTGTATTCCTCAGACGTGGTCTGGCTCAGAGGTCGTATCAATCGAATCCGTGTTGGAATGATAGGAGGAAAAGAAGGATGGGCCAAATAGTGTGAATCCGTTTAAATAAAAATGTATTAAAATTATAATATACACTCACATGGAAAGTGTCTAAAAAACAGCGCTGTGAAGAAGTGGCGACAGTGGGGTCCTACCCGACGCGTTTCGTCTGCATAGACGTCATCTGGGGGGATCCCCCCACTGTAGCCACCAGAATATATATAAAGAAACCATAAAAATTATGTAAAACAGCTCCATGGATGTTAAAAGCGTCACTTCCGGTATTGGGGGAAGATGGCCGAACGGCGTGCGTTCCACGTCGGCCGGCATGCGTTCCACGCCTCATAGTGATGGGCGCCGGAAGTGAAACGAAACTACTCTGTCACCTCTAAAATTGGGAAGTACATAGATTTCTTTCTCCAGCCATCTGTACTTAAAATGCCGTCTTATTTAAAAGACACAAAGGACGTGATTAGACTACTATCCAATGTCACCTACTCTGGTGACCTTATTATGGCCACTGCGGATGTGGCGTCCCTCTACACCTGCATTCCGCACCGTCAAGGTGTGAACGCGGTACAATGTTTTCTTAATAGGGACGCTACCCTTGCTTCCCCCCAAATTAATTTTATTATGGAGTTAATTGAGTTTGCTACGCAACACAATTATTTCTGGTTTAACGGTAACTATTATCGTCAACATAAGGGGGTAGCAATGGGAGCTAAGTTTGCTCCCAGCTTGGCCAACTTATTCATGGCCAAGTGGGAGGAGGATGTCGTCTATGCCATGGCTAACCCACACCTTTTGGTGTGGGCCCGGTACATAGACGACATCCTCCTCTTGTGGATGGGTAGCCATGACGATTTGGTTGACTTCATGGCTTCATTGAATACCAATGATAGGGGTATTGCCCTGACTTTTGAGGCTAATACCACCTCGGTCCATTTTCTAGATTTGGTCATTGATAGAAAGGAAGGTGGTTTTACATTTAGTACTTATTTTAAATCCACCGACAGAAATGGCTATATACCAACCGATAGCTGTCACCACAGTTCCTGGATAAAATCAGTCCCTCAGAGTCAATTCTTGCGGTTACGCAGGAATTGCACTGATCGTGACACCTTTATGGTTCAGGCCAGGACACTGAGGGATCGGTTTGTGGAAAAGGGCTATAATCTGCCCGACCTGGACAAAGAGATCGAAAATGCTCGTGAGGTGGATCGCCAGACATTATTGCAGGATAGACCCAAACAACCCAATGATGAATTCAAATGGTCATTTTTGACGTCCTTCTCTATGCAACACAAGCATATCAAAAGGATATTTGAACATCATTGGGATGTCCTTAAAACGGATAGAATATTGGGACCACTGCTACCTGAGACCCCCAAGGTGGTTTTTAGGGGTGTTCCATCTCTTAGGAGCAAGTTGGCTCCTAATGTCATAGACCCACCAAAAAAAACATCTTTTTTTCATAATTGGATAGGTTTTCATCCTTGTAAAAAATGTTTGGTTTGCCAGCATAACACCTGCGGCAGAAGGACAAGTTATGACTTCTCCTCCACTGTAACGGGTCGCACATATGCAATCAAACAATTCAGCACGTGTGCAACTACTGGGATCGTATACCTGATAACTTGCCCTTGTGGCAAACAATATGTGGGCCGTACTATTAGATCTTTCACTGTACGTGTCTCGGAACATATCAATTTAATTAAAGCAGGCAGCACCAAACATACTGTCCCTAGGCATTACAGGGAATGTCATGATAGAAACCCTGCGGGTACCCAGTTTCTTATCATAGATAAGTATACGGCCCCCTGGCGGGGGGGGTCGTTGCTTAGGGGTGTCTCCCGCCTAGAGACATATTGGATATATGAGTTGGGGTCCCATTTTCCGCAAGGTATCAACGTTGAATGGGACATCAACTCTTTTATTAATCAGGCATAAACATATATTTTTTTTTTTGATCTCTCCCTTTTCTACATTTAATATGGGCATTTTTACATCTATTTTTAGTCCAGCTACCAACATGATTATTCACTTTACATAATTATGTATTGTACAATTTATTATAATTTCTGATTGTCTTTTGAACTCTATGTGCTTTCTGGGTTTCCAATTTATGTCACGGATTGTATTGATGCCCCTTATTGGCAATGTCCGAGAGATCGCAATTTTTAATATTTTTTACACTTACATGTGGCTAAGTACGCTCTTGTTTTTTATATATATTTTTTTTTTCATTTTTATATATATTTTTTAACATATTTTTATAATTATCGATTTCCAATTTTAATGTAATCCATTTATATTTTTTATGTTTAATTCATTTCACACATAATCTTCACATACTCTGTACTGTCCAAGCTTCCACATATTTTACCATGTCCGCCTTTGGTGACACTTTGGCTGTCCTTCCGGCCTTGTATTCAGGCCGGGCCCCACTTCCTGTGGAGTTGTGACCAGATTGGATGTGGTTGCTGGCGTCCTTGAAAGTGAGGCTTGGCTGACCAAGCGTGGAGCGCACTGCCGCCGTTATCCTGATTTGCGCGTGACGTCATCGCGCGACGCGATAACGAGGCTTGGTATAGTGTGTGGAGCGCGGCGGTGCCGCTGCGCTCCCACCTATTAGAGTTGTGGAACTGACAGTGAGGCAGTGGTTCCGGAGTAAATAGCCGGTCCCATGCCAAGCTTCCTGTACATTTTTATTTATTTTTTTTACTATGGGAATCAGGATTTTCTAAATAATAAATTAAATACAGACTCCCACATATATAGTCCCTTTCAAATTTTAAAGAAAGATCAGCATATTAGCACCCCCTGAACCGGAAACAGAGGTCATCAGAAACACTTCTGGTTTCGGACATCTCCAGTGGGGGTCATTATTTATCTATATAGAGCGGTGGGATGAGGGGGTCCACACCCCAGATGATGACTGTTTAGTTGAAACATGTCGGGTGGACCCCTCATGACTACCGCTACAAGATTACATGCCATTTATATCTTCTAAAAATGTGAGTGTATTTCCATTTATACTTTTTAAATAAATCCAAGTTCAAACATTATCACGCTATGTGAGTGTTTTTATCCCTCACATGTTATACAAATCATTCGCTTGGCTTATGGTGTACCCATTGACGAGGAAGCCGTGCTGATTCCTTCCCCTTATCTGTGTGATGACATCTGACCAGATTTAATACCTAGACCTGTCGGTCATCAAGCCTTTTTGACCTGTATGGCATATGCCATTTCAGGCCACTACTTCTGGTAAGCCTCCTCAGTCTCTGGTGATGGTTCTGGCACCGATTTCAATCCTCTGTGCACTTCTGGTTCCTTCACGGTCCATCTACCTACCAGGTTGCTGGGTCTGAACAATCCCCCTGCATGCTCAGGAGTTACCTGTTCATCACTATTTTTATACTGTTACCACAGACTTTTTGCTTTTTTGTTTTAGTGTGTTCACTTTTTTTGGACTTTGCAATCAATACCATTTTGTGTTTTTTTTTTTTCACCTGATTTAGCATATGTATTTAAGTGTTATCATTGTATTCACTATTACATTTATTTACATAGCATTTTTTCTGGTTCATACCGAAACTTCTGCTGTGTAGTCACTGAATATCTAAGATTTTCTTGAATTATTTTATCACCTTTTCACGTAGCTTATAGCGCCACACTTTTTGAATTTTTTACTGATTGTTTGATCCTGAGTCTACGGGTGTGTTGGCTGCTGTTTGTGTTTTCTTTCTAGCGCAGCGCTGTACTTAACCTTTATAAACGAAACTAAGTAGAATGACATAGATAAAGTAAAATACAAAACCCCTATGTGGTTAATATAGGAGGGCCCAATCCCTGGTCTCAAAAGTGAGTACGTAAGTAGATGTCAGTAAAGTGAAAGGGGCACAAAGGGTATGATGTGCGCACGCTCCGGGAGGGCATAATGTGTACTGCGCATGTGCCGGGAAGGCGAACGACGGAATGACGTCCAAAGTCTAAACGGCGTGCGAGAAAGTGTGTAGAATGCGTGCATAATGTGGGCCTCCCAAAGAGGCGGGCAAGATGCAAATGCCTGGGTAGCCATGGTGACAAGCCAAGGCCCCAGGAACACCGAGAGGACGTCCAGAATATAAGAGCCGTGCAAGAAATAATACGAGCCTCCGCCGGAGGCAGGCAATGTAAAGATATCTAGATGCTGTAGTGACAGGCCATAACCCCATCATTACCTAAAGGGAGATAGCGTGATATATATGAATACCAATGTGTTAGACAAATGACAACTAAGTGTCTTAATTGTGCAACCAGTGTTACCTAGAAAAACAATATGTAAACAATGAAGACAGGTGTGCAAGTCAAAGAATGTTGTATCAATAATAATGTGAAATAAAATGTTATGTAATATAGAGGGACATAGATTCTCATAGAGAAAAATTGCAAACTCAAGGGACTGATTTGTAAGGGGGGTTAGAATGTTGTAACCGCCAATAAAAATACACACTCGTGGAGCTGATTTCCATGTAAAAATGACATATAGCTATCACAAATAAATACAGTGATATTCTTCCATATGTGAAAGACATCATCTATGTGTATATGGCACATACACAAACCTAAATTGTATTATTATAAGTGAAGAAAGATGAACATTCATATACACAAGGTTATATAATTGTAGTTAGAATCAAATGAACAAAAAAGGGAAGAGGGGAATACAATATGGATGAGGATATATGTACGAATTGAATACATAAAACGATATAAAAAATTATAAAAAATTATTTGTGATCAGGAAAGAGAACATCTGTGAAAGGGGCAGAGTGGAAATTAGGATGACAACCTCAGGCTTTGTTGATAAAAGCGTTGACATCAATTTCAACATTCATGCCCAATGGGTGGAGTGTACGGAGCTCATGGATCCAGTAAGTCTCCAAACGAGACACACCCCTGGTCATGGCCCCACCCCTCCAAGGAGGGACAAATAATTTTTTATAATTTTTTATATAGTTTTATGGATCCAGTAAGTCTCCAAACGAGACACACCCCTGGTCATGGCCCCACCCCTCCAAGGAGGGACATATATGTCCCTCCCTGGAGGGGTGGGGCTATGACCAGGGGTGTGTCTCGTTTGGAGACTTACTGGATCCATAAAACTATATAAAAAATTATAAAAAAGTATTTGTGATCAGGAAAGAGAACATCTGTGAAAGGGGCAGAGTGGAAATTAGGATGACAACCTCAGGCTTTGTTGATAAAAGCGTTGACATCAATTTCAACATTCATGCCCAATGGGTGGAGTGTACGGAGCTCATGGATCCAGTAAGTCTCCAAACGAGACACACCCCTGGTCATGGCCCCACCCCTCCAAGGAGGGACATATCTGTCGATGACCACAAATTGTGTGCCATCAATCACCCGATTATGTTGTAACTTGTAGTGGCGAGGGACGGTGTGTTTAGTGTCCCCCCTTTAATGAGTGCAATGTGTTCCGCCACTCTTATGGCAAAGGAACGAATGGTGCCGCCCACATATTGTTTACCACAGTGACATGTAATTAGGTACACAATGTAACTGGTGGTACAAGTACAAAATTGTCTGATTGGGTATGTCCTGTGGGTAACTGATGACCTGAATGATACCATCTTTCTACCTATGCCTGAATTATGTTGGCAAACACTACATCTCCTACAAGAGTAAAATCCCTCCATCTCGTAAAAGAGGGGTTGACGTATAGGAGGGTTAATGATGTTTGGGGCGATCTTGCTCTGTAAGGTTGGGGCACCCTTAAAGATAACTCTGGCCTTATCGGGTAGCACATTGTCCAAAATGCGGTCATTTCTGAGGATGTCCCAATGTTTAGTAAGGATGGCTTTGATGCATCTGTGTTGGTTGGAAAAGGAAGTCAATAAAGACCACCTGAAGGCATCCTCTGGTTCTCTCATGGGTCTATCTTCCAGAAGGGATTCCCTATTGGTTACAAGGGCATGTTGATATTCGCGATCAACAAGACAGGGGTCGTAATCCTTATCTAAAAATTTAGCCTTAAGGAGTGCCGATTGTGATATAAAGGAGTCGGTGGTTGAACAGTTTCTTCGAAGTCTGAGAAATTGGCTCCGTGGTACCGAATCAAGACAAGACCGGTGATGGCAGCTATCAGGTGGTATGAAGCTATTCCGGTCTGTGGCTTTGAAATGTGTCTTGAATTGAAAAACACCATCATTTAACTCTATCTCCAAGTCCAAGAAATTAATTTTATGGTTACTAGCTGTGTGAGATAGGGAGATGCCACGATCGTTGTTATTTAAGCGTTCGAAAAATGAGTCCAACGCCTCGGCACTACCCTTCCATAGGAGGAGGATGTCGTCAATATACCATGCCCACACGATAAGGGATGAATCCCTATTGGTATAGACGACATCCTCCTCCCACTTCGCCATAAATAGGTTGGCGAGGCTAGGGGCAAACTTAGCGCCCATAGCCACGCCACGTAGTTGGAGATAAAACTGCTGGTCAAACCAGAATTAACTGCGTTTGGTGGCGAATTCAAGTAGCTCAATGACAAAAGCACACTGAAAGGGAGCGATGGTGGGTTCCTTCTCCAAAAAATATTGAACCGCCTCCAATCCCTGGTCCTGGGGTATACAAGTGTACAGGGAGGCGACGTCAGCAGTGGCAATAATGTGATCACCCTGCAGATTCAAACTCTCAAGTAGACGTATGGTGGCCCCTGTATCCTTCAAGTAAGAAGGCATACGCCTAACGAGGGGTTGCAAATAAAAATCAATGTATCGGCCTATACGTGAGGTGACAGAGTCTATCCCACTCACGATAGGCCGACCAGGAGGTTGAACTGGGTTCTTGTGCACCTTGGGTAAATAATAAATAGTAGGAACCCTGGGTGCTAAGGGTACCAAAAAGTCTCTTTCTTTTTTATTTAAAATGCCTTGGTCATAACCCCTCCTTATAATGGCAGAAAGCTCTCTTTTAAAAGAAGACGTGGGATTGTTGGGCAATGTTTTATATGTATCGGGTTCCTCCAAGATCCTATACATTTCATACATATAATCCTCTTTATCCAAAACAACAATGCCACCCCCCTTGTCAGCCGGGCGGATGACAAGGTCCTTCTGTAGACACAAAGATTTAAAGCCTTGGTTAGAAAAAGGGTAATGATATATGCGTTTCTCGGGGAGTTCAGCCAGATCCTTGAGGACCAAATCTCTGAATATAGTGATGGCTGGCACCATGGGAACAGATGGGGTGAATAATGAGGGATTGGACAGACCAGAGTGGACTGTCCTCGAAGTGGCGCTAATCTCATTTCTAATAGGGTTAGAGACAAGATAGCGCTGAATATGTAGTTTGCGTGTGAATTTATGGATGTCCATAAATGTACCAAACCGATCGAGCTTCTTAGGGGGGGCGAATTTAAGTCCCTTGTCAAGCACTGAAAGCTCTTCAACAGTAAGTGGTTTGGTGCTCAGATTAAAGACACCTTGGCTTCTCATGTTCTCCTTCTTTTTCCTCCTTCGAATTTTCCACCCTCCCCTGGTGCCTCTCTTGAGTCTGCGCCCCTTTTCCTGGGTCTTTGGTCCTCGTGAAAAACCTGCCCACTGCGTGAGTTGATACTAGAGGGATAATAACCATGGGTTGGTTGATTATACATGGAACCTGAATCATATCTGTGCCGGTCCCTGTATTCATCGTCCCATTAAAGGGGGGGACACTAAACACACCGTCCCTCGCCACTACAAGTTACAACATAATCGGGTGATTGATGGCACACAATTTGTGGTCATCGACAGATATGTCCCTCCTTGGAGGGGTGGGGCCATGACCAGGGGTGTGTCTCGTTTGGAGACTTACTGGATCCATGAGCTCCGTACACTCCACCCATTGGGCATGAATGTTGAAATTGATGTCAATGCTTTTATCAACAAAGCCTGAGGTTGTCATCCTAATTTCCACTCTGCCCCTTTCACAGATGTTCTCTTTCCTGATCACAAATAATTTTTTATAATTTTTTATATAGTTTTATGTATTCAATTCGTACATATATCCTCATCCATATTGTATTTCCCCCTTCCCTTTTTTGTTCATTTGATTCTAACTACAATTATATAACCTTGTGTATATGAATGTTCATCTTTCTTCACTTATAATAATACAATTTAGGTTTGTGTATGTGCCATATACACATAGATGATGTCTTTCACATATGGAAGAATATCACTGTATTTATTTGTGATAGCTATATGTCATTTTTACATGGAAATCAGCTCCACGAGTGTGTATTTTTATTGGCGGTTACAACATTCTAACCCCCCTTACAAATCAGTCCCTTGAGTTTGCAATTTTTCTCTATGAGAATCTATGTCCCTCTATATTACATAACATTTTATTTCACATTATTATTGATACAACATTCTTTGACTTGCACACCTGTCTTCATTGTTTACATATTGTTTTTCTAGGTAACACTGGTTGCACAATTAAGACACTTAGTTGTCATTTGTCTAACACATTGGTATTCATATATATCACGCTATCTCCCTTTAGGTAATGATGGGGTTATGGCCTGTCACTACAGCATCTAGATATCTTTACATCGCCTGCCTCCGGTGGAGGCTCGTATTATTTCTTGCATGGCTCTTATATTTTGGACGTCCTCTCGGTGTTCCTGGGGCCTTGGCTTGTCACCATGGCTACCCAGGCATTTGCATCTTGCCCGCCTCTTTGGGAGGCCCACATTATGCACGCATCCTACACACTTTCTTGCACGCCGTTTAGACTTTGGACGTCATTCCGTCGTTCGCCTTCCCGGCACATGCACAGTACACATTATGCCCTCCCGGAGCGTGCGCACATCATACCCTTTGTGCCCCTTTCACTTTACTGACATCTACTTACGTACTCACTTTTGAGACCAGGGATTGGGCCCTCCTATATTAACCACATAGGGGTTTTGTATTTTACTTTATCTATGTCATTCTACTTAGTTTCGTTTCACTTCCGGCGCCCATCACTATGAGGCGTGGAATGCATGCCGGCCGACGTGGAACGCACGCCGTTCGGCCATCTTCCCCCAATACCGGAAGTGACGCTTTTAACATCCGTGGAGCTGTTTTACATAATTTTTATGGTTTCTTTATATATATTCTGGTGGCTACAGTGGGGGGATCCCCCCAGATGACGTGTCGGGTAGGACCCCACTGTCGCCACTTCTTCACAGCGCTGTTTTTTAGACACTTTCCATGTGAGTGTATATTATAATTTTAATACATTTTTATTTAAACGGATTCACACTATTTGGCCCATCCTTCTTTTCCTGCATTCATTCCAACACGGATTCGAGTGATACGACCTCTGAGCCGGACCACGTCTGAGGAATACAGCCACGTGGAAGTCATTCCACCATCCCTGCTCTTCCGGACTTGTTCCAGCCCAGCACCACCTAAGCCTGATTGACCCCACCTGGCGTACGCCTTGTTGGGTCCACCAAGTCTGGTAAGCCTCTTTATTATCATTGGTGGTGTGTGGGCTCCTTCCACAGAGGATTTGTACCGTGGTTGAAATTTGTTCCAGAGGACTTTATATTCCATCTTCTCTCCAAGGATGTTTTTTGTCAGCATTTGAACTTTGAACTGCCAGTTCTTAGGCCATATTTTTTATCCCCTTCCTTAGCGCTACACTTATTTTGTTTTCTTGTCTGTTTTCTACACTTGTTGGTTGTGTTAGCTGCTTTCCATTCCTCCCTTTAGGTAGCGCAGAATTATTGTATATACATTACTTTGTCAAATATGGTATTTTTGTCCGGGGGTTCAGACATTTTGGAATGAAATCTATAAAATATATCGGGCAGTGATAGGAACGAATTTACAACCAGATATATTGGTTTCGGTATTATTAATGATTCCAGGATCAGTAAAGAATATAAAAAAGGGTATTTTAAAACATTTTCTGACAACAGCACGAACTATTATTGCTAGAAAGTGGAAGAGTAGGACAGCCCCATCCATAGATGAGTGGATGAGCGAGATGAGCGAGATGCGTTCTATGGAGGAAAGGTTGGTGATTGAAAAAGCTTTAAAAAAACAATTAATAACAGCATGGGAAGTGTGGGAACAGATTAAAACATTGTCGTCCTTGTTAAGGGAAATACAGGATGTATAAATTGAATAGTGACGGGGGAGGGGAGAGAGAGACAGAGGGGTGGGATACTTAAAAAAAAGAAAAATCTATATATATATATTTTTTTGCTTGTTGTTGGAATAGATGGTGTTTGTATGGGGTATATGTGGAGGTGGGTGAAGGTGTTATGAATGAATGTGAGAATGTAGATTGCCATGGACTTAACACAATGGTAAAGTTAGTTAATAGGTGGCCAAGAATGAACTTATGAGTATATGTGTAAGTGAATTGTATTTTAATATACAGTTGTGTAAATTTTGGATTATTATAAAAAAAAATTTGATAAATAAAGATATTAAAAAAAAATGATAATTTTTAAAAATGATAATTTTTAAAGAAGCAGTGATTTTAATGAAGCATAAAGTGAAACTAAAAAAAATAAATAAAAAATTCCTTTAAATATAGTGCCTGGGGGTCCCCTTAGTCTGCCTGTAAAGTGGTGCATCTGTACCGTGTATAGAACCTGCTGCAGCAAAACTGACATTTATAAAGAAGATTAAATAACATTTAAATTGATTTTCCCTGAAAGCTTTTTTTTATTTTGTAAGCGACTGCCTGGGGAGCCAGTCTATATGATGAGGCCACAATTTAGTGCACTCTGAACAAAATTAGAGATTTTTTTGGATAAATTCTGGTGTCTCTTTGGCATAATTTGGATGGAAATAATAAGGCTTGCTCACTGTGGTGCAAAAATGTATGTGAAGAAGCCAAATGAGTACACTCAGTAGGGATGAGCCGAAAACCCCCCTGGTTCGGTTTGCAGCAGAACATGAGAACAGGCAAAAAATTTGTGCGAACACCATTAAAGGCTATGGGATGCGAACGTGAAAAATCAAAAGTGCTAATTTTAAAGGCTTATATGCACATTATTGCCATAAAAAGTGTTTGGGGAGTGCGCATGCGCGGGACTTCCGGAGCGACACGCTGACCGAGAGCTCCGCACCGCTCTGGCCCTCCAGAGCTCAGCACAGACGCTAAAATTAGCGGATTTCGGCAGGAGCACCAGGTATCAGACCCCCTGTCATCAGGGAACCAGCCTACATGACCGGATCTCAGCAGAAAAAGGACGTTAATAGGCAGCTGAATTTTGGCCTAGCTCCCCCGGGACCTTCCAAGATGGCGGCCACAACTGCTCCATGCGGAGACACTGCAAACACAGTCCCGGTGTATCCTCCAGCGTTATCTACACCAACCACAGCGCAAGTGAGTAACATTATGGGAGCTCAAAACTACTTAGCATCACCTGCATCCACTGAATCGCTCCTTAGCAGAATGCAGAACGGCAACCCTTACTCCCCCCTTCTTAATTCCCCTGACACCATTGCAGACTCCCCACAGACCTCCCCCATCACAAATAATCATCCCCCGGAGATGGCACAACTGCTGAACTGCTTCTCAGACATGCTGGCTACAGGGCTAGCACAAAACGCCATACAAATTACAACATCAATTAAAGCAGATCTCCAGAGCCTAGGGGCTAGAATAGATGCTATTGAACAGGCGGTAGACGACTCCGCAGCACGCACCAATCAACATGCCACCTGTATCCACTCTCTACAGGATCAGCTTGAGAATGCTTTGGCCAAAATTGAAGACCTGGAGAACAGAAGCAGACACTATAACTTTAGAGTGCGAGGTATCCCTGAAACCAACATGGACATCCCTAACACGATCAAAGCCCTAATCAAAGAAATCATCCCTGACATTCCAGACGACAAACTCGAATTGGACAGGGCCCACAGGGTGCTTCAACCCCCCCGCCAAGATGGCCTCCCCAGGGACATAGTGGTCAAGACACACTTTTACGGGACTAAAGAAGAGGTCATGAAAAGATCCCGCTACAAGGATGACATCACCCTGTTTGGCAATAAAATCCAGATTTTCGCCGACATCTCACCAACCACGATTCAAAAAAGAAGATCACTTAAACCACTCTTAGAAGTGCTCTCACAGAAAATGATCAAATATAGATGGACATTTCCTTTCCGGCTCCAATTCAACTACAAAGAGAAATCCTACGGCTTTTCGAATTTCCACATGGGAGAGCAACTACTTCTTCGCCTTGGGCTAATCTCTCAAGATATCCCCCTCCAAGCAGCCCCCTTACTCCACTGTGGGTGAAACAACAAACAAAGAAACAACGGGAATCCATGCCCCCCAGATGAACTTGGCTATCATTTTTTCACGTAACTCAAATCATCCTACAGGATTTGTGTAGAGGCTTCTCCTACACACCCACGTTTTTTTCTGGTCCTGACCTACTTTGGCTGCTTTTTGCCATTCCCCTCTGAAGCACTAGATGCAGAAGAACACTTCATCTTAAGAGGACTGCCAAAGACTTACTAACCTTATTCCTTCCCTTTAGGTCTCAGGCCTGGGCCCTATCTGGGAACATCCCGAACCCTCATAAGTCTCACCCCCTCACTTCCTTTCCCCTTCCCTTATCCCTTCCCCTATCCTTCCCCCCCACCCTTCCCCTCCCCATCCCCCCTCCCCTACACCCCCCGTACTGTTTTATTTTGCGTATCAGATTTATCAAATATGATATGACACAGGTCATTCTTTTGTTTACAGTTTAAACAGAATGTGCTAGTTCGTCTCTGTCCAGTTTACAAGGAAGAGCTTGCCCCATTTATTTATTTAGAATTAATACTTGGAAAGCACTCTAGTTCGCTCTTATTAAGCTAATATTAGCTCCTGCTATAGGGAGATTTCTCTATTAGTCTTTTTATTTACTTATTTAATTTTTTTTTCACTTTTTATATATATCTTTGTCATGGTTCATAACAAATGCTCTGCGGCCGGAGCGGCCCCACATGCCACCCCACTTATTGTAACCGAGAGGGATTTTTACCCCTTGGTCACAATAGACATACAACCCTATTTTGGGTCGTCCATATTTTACTGAGCCCTCTATTTTAGGGACTCAGTGCAGGTTTCTGATCCTGCAACTAAAGGATCCAGTGTCCTTTTTACACACTGGACTCCTTCTCTTTCAGTTGGTTCTATTCTTTTATTCTGTCTTTTTCTGTCCTGCTCTCTTCCCCACCCTTTCTTCCCCCCACCCAGGCGCCTTTGAGGGGAGCTGACCAAGCAAAATATCCGAAATTCCACAGCCAAGATCACGATCCAGAAGCAGATGGGACCCCAAACCTGGATAGGGTAAGAAACTTTATTTTATTATCGAACACCTCACTCAATGTCCATGGCTGACGAACCTACCCCACTGTCATCTCTTAAAATAGTAACTCACAACGCTCAGGGACTAAACTCCCCAGTAAAAAGGCGCAAAGTTTTTCATAACTACCACTCCAGAGGGTTAGATATTATACTCATCCAAGAAACTCACTTCCCGAAATCCTTCAATCCATCTTTCCTACACCGTAACTATCCCACCTTTTATTTGGCCAATGCAGAAGATAAAAAAAGAGGAGTAGCTGTACTTATCTCCAAACGCACACCATTTTCTTTGACCAAAACCATTAAGGACGATGAGGGGAGATACATACTAGTGAAGGGTCAAATAAACGGCGCAACTCTCTCCATAATATCGTACTATGCTCCTAATGGGGGACAGGCCTCTTTCTTCTCCTCCATGCTCAATTCGCTCTCCCCACATTTGGAGGGCAAAGTGATCATGGGAGGGGACTCTAATATTGCCTTCGATCATATGCTTGACAAATCAACAAAAAGCCATTCGAAGCTCAAAAGGCCCCCCAACCAGAGCCCTCGTATTGCCCAACTTCTACACTCTTTGGGTCTGATCGATGTATGGAGAGAGTTGAACCCTAGTGCCAAAGACTATACTCACTACTCAGCCCCCCACAAAACATACGCTCGTATAGATCATATCTTTATACACACTACTGACATACACCTAGCATCTAGGGCAGTAATTAACGAGGTCCCCTGGTCTGACCATTCATTGGTCTCAGCCAAGCTAAGCGGGTTCCTACACACAAGAAGCCCACCACAATGGCGCCTCAATGAAACTCTCCTATCCAACCCGGTACACTGTACCATGATAGAAAAAGACATCCTAGAATACTTCCGCCTTAATGACACACCGGAGATTTCCCCAGGATCTTTATGGGGAGCTCATAAAACAGTAATAAGGGGTAACCTTATACAACTTGCAGCGAAACTTAAAAGAGAAAAACAAATTGACATTAAAAAATTGCAAAAAGAATTCCAACTCATTTGCAAACAGCACAAGCAAAACCCCACTCCCGCGTCTTTGGCCAAGATGGATGCCTCTAAGATTGCCTTAAACACTGCGCTAACATCTTCTGCAGAAAATCACCTCAAATGGGTCAGTGGAAGATTTTACCTTAATACTGATAAGTTTGGTCCCCAATTGGCCTTAAAACTTTCCCCCAGACATAGATACCAAGCTCTACCCAAAATTAAATCTGTTTCGGGCTCATTAACACAAAACCCCAAGACAATTCTGGAAACATTCCACTCATTTTATTCCAAGCTATACTCCCACCCTAGTCAAGAGAAGGCCCAGAAACTCAACAAATTTTTTGATCGTATCCCCCTCCCCAAAATTTCTGATTCTCATCGCTCCCTAATGGAAGCCCCCATTTCTATAGAGGAGGTCTTGGAAGTCATAAAAGAAACTAAAACGGGTTCAGCCCCTGGCCCTGACGGGTTCTCGTCACTGTACTATAAAAAATTTGGTACTCCCTTGGCTCCTTATCTGGTCCGGTACCTTAATTCTCTTAACAGAGATTCACCCGTAGACCCAGCGACAAACCTAGCCTATATCTCGGTCATACCCAAACCGGGAAAAGATCAAAGCCTGGTCAGTAACTACAGAACTATATCCCTCATGAACAATGACCTTAAAATAATGACCAAAATCCTCTCCAACAGACTAGGCTCCTTTATAGGAGCATATGTTCATAGGGATCAAGTGGAATTTATACCAGGGAGGCAGGGCCCGGACCAGATAAGGAGAGCAATAGATGTCATTTCTATACTGCAGTCAAAATGGGATGGTAATCCACCCCAGGAAGGGTACCTCCTGTCTATAGACCTCCAAAAAGCTTTTGACTCCATTACATGGCCCTACCTTTTCGGAACATTAGAGCGATGGGGGTTCGGCTCACACTTCTTAAATCTCCTTGCAGCTCTCTATTCCCACCCCAGAGCCCAGATTAGGATCCAAGGCCATTTATCTGAACCCTTCCCCATAACCAAAGGAACTAGACAGGGGTGCCCTTTATCACCCCTTCTCTTTGCCATTGGCATAGAAAATTTAGCTATTGCAATAAGAAACCATCCGGATATACATGGTGTTAACTGTGGTCAGTCAACACACAAATGCGCCCTATTCGCGGACGATGTCCTACTCTTCATCACTTCCCCCCTCGTCTCTACCCCCAATATCTTCTCCCTTCTAAACAAATTTGGACGGATCTCGGGTCTACAAGTGAATATGTCCAAATCCATAGCACTTAACATATCCACTCCATCACGTACTATAGAAAGTCTAAAGGAACACTTCCCTTTTGTCTGGAGCTTAAATTCCATCACATACTCAGGTATTCAATTAACCCCCCTAATAGAGCAACTATACCGCTTTAACTACCCCCCTATGTTCAAAAAACTTAAATCTGATCTTGATCAATGGTCACTACACAAATTATCTTGGCTAGGAAGATTAAATGCGGTCAAAATGACGCTACTACCGCGAATCCTATATTTGTTCCGCTCCCTCCCCATCCCGGTCCCCAAACTTCATATCTCCAAATTACAATCCTCGATCATCCAATTTATTTGGAATAAATCAAACCGCAGGCTCCCTAAAAAAACTCTTTATAGACCAAGGAAAAAAGGGGGTCTTGGACTACCCAATCTCTGGTGGTACTACCAGGCAGCACACCTTAGTCAGTTTTCAGCTATTTATTACAGAGGCCCCAAACCCGAATGGATAGAAATGGAAAGACAAGCTATACCCAAATTCACAATAGATTACCTTTTATGGCGCCCCCATAAGACTAGACCATCGATCCTCTCCCCCTCTCTCTCACATTCATTCACATTATATGACACCATGCACAAACTACACAATTTAATATCACCATGGAAACCCTTAGCACATATTTTTAACAATCCCCTCTTCCCCCCAGGCACAAACACAAGAGCGTTCCAATGGTGGCTTGATAAAGGAATGTACAGAATAGGTCATTTCTGTAACTCTGGTGGTCCCCTCACTTTGGCACAATGCATATCGAAACTAAAAATGCCCCAATCAGAAAAATTTCGCTTACACCAACTGAGACATTTCCTACTCTCCACCCTATCCCAGGAACAGCTTTCACTTCATACCACTCCCTATGAACAGTGGTGCTCCTCAGCCACGGACATGAAAGGGGGAATTTCGCTAATATACTCAGCTTTAGCTGATCCTCCAGAGAAAGCGGCCTATATGATATCCTGGGAACGTGATATCGGATTTGAATGGGATCTCGATACATGGCACTCTAATGTAGCATCCGCTTTTAAAGGGATTCTAAGTGTCTCCCTTACTGAAGCAGATCTCAAAATCATAACGCGATGGTACCTAGTCCCCACTAGGCTAGCTAAGTTCTACCCACATTCCTCCCCTACTTGTTTTAGGGGATGTGGACACTTGGGCATCCTCTTACATATTTTTTGGGAATGCCCACGTATCAGAGGATATTGGAACAAAATATTCAACTTAATTCGCAAAGTCACTGACTTGGCAATTCCACAAACTCCAACTGTAGCACTATTAAATCAAAAAATCCCCAAAATTCCTAAATATGACCAGATCCTAATCCACTACATTCTTATCGGGGCCAAAATTACAATAGCCCGGGCATGGAAACTTCCTAAAGTTTCGTTCCCTATAACAAACAGAAAATCTCCTGGATCATGTATCAGGAGAAAATCTCTAATATCATTCTTGACAAGACTGAGAAATTCAAACGTATATGGGACCCATGGGCTCATCACATAGGAGTGACCCTCTAATCCCTAATTCTGTTTCTCAGTATGATAAATAAGTTTCCCTGCCCGGCTGCATGAAACTCTAATACGGCTCTCCTCGAAGGACCTGGCAACACCCCCCACTCAATCCTCCCATCCCCCTCTCTCTCTCTTTCGTACTTCATCCCTCTTTTCTCTTCTTCCTTTTTTGCTTTTTTTTTTTTATTATTTTATTAATAAAATAAAAATTCTCTTGTTGCCTTCTCTCCCACCGAATCAGAATGGTGGGATGTGTACTTGTAGATACAAGATTATACAAACGTCTTTTATGATCTTTTAGGCTATTACGTTAAAGATACTATTTTTCAAAGACATTAACGCTGAGTTTGCGATTGTTAAACTATAATATCATTTTTTAGAAACTAAATGTTTGACATTGCACCAAAGTTCACAAGCCGTTGGGGAAATACCTTCTAGCGGAAGACCGGAGCCCGAGGTGCCCAGACACAGCATGATCCCATTTCGGGGTGTCTGGTCACTAGGGCAGTCGGCCTCTTGGTATGAATACCCAACTGGATCATATAAAATCTTTACTTTATTGTTGCTACATTGAAAGTACGGATGTCAATCAATACTGTGCAGAGAGTTTCATGTTACTTCCGCTTATAGAAGTATCTACATGTTCAAAATCTGATATATGCTCCTCTCCCCTGCGTGGGAAAAAAATTGTTGATGTTTAACATTTTGCTTCAATAAACATCTTAAAACTCAAAAAAAAAAAAAAAAAGTGTTTGGGGAACCGGGTATTGCCCCAGGGGACATGTATCAATGAAAAAAAAAGTTTTAAAAACATCAGTTTTTTCAGGAGCAGTGATTTTTAATAATGCTAAAAGTGAAACAATAAATATGAAATATTCCTTTAAATATTATGCCTGGGGGGGTCGTTAGTATGCCTGTAAAGTAGTGCATCTTTCCCATGATTATAACAGTACCACAGCAAAATGACATTTCTTAAGGCAAAAATGTCATTTAAAACTGCTCACGGCTGTAATGTAATGCCGGATCTCGGCAATATAGATAAAAATACCAAAAGTACCAAAAAAATGGCGTGGATGTCCCCCTTAAAATCCATACCAGGCCCTTCAGGTCTGTATGGATATTAAGGGGAACCCCGCACCAATTTTTTTTTAAAAATGGAGTGGGGGTCCCCTGGACCTCCAGGCACTATATACTCTGAACAGCAGTATATATACTATATGGCCTGCCCTATACACTCTGACAAAAAACTGGGCCTTACATGTTGGTGGTACCAGAACACTGTAAGTCCTCACAGTTACTCTTGTTGGGGCAGAAACAAGCCCTGCTGTGAAATAGTATATTTAAAAT
This sequence comes from Lithobates septentrionalis, assembly GCA_037952835.1. Lineage (NCBI taxonomy): Eukaryota > Metazoa > Chordata > Amphibia > Anura > Ranidae > Lithobates > Lithobates septentrionalis. Next base: position 10,908,765 of record JBBDGP010000078.1, read on the forward strand.
TTTAATTACATGGCCCTGTTGAACAGGGGCAGAAAAATTGGGCCTTGGGTGGTGGTGGCGCAAGAACACTGTAAGCCCTTATAGTTATTCTTGTTGGGCGCAGGAATGGGCCCTGCTGTGAAATATTATATCGAAAATTGTAATTACATGCCCCTGTTTAACAGGGGCAGAAAAATTGGGCCTTTGGTTTTGTGATGTTGACCAAGGCGAAGGCAGAGATCCACGGGGTTGAACAGCTTAAGTAGGCAGGACTGACGAGCAGGATATCATCAACAGCTAAGTAACTGTGGAGAGATAGCTCCGAGAAGGAAGCCCTCCCCATCGGAAGACCACCAGACTTGAGGGGAAAATGTCTATGGAAATCACGGAAGAGGACAGGGGCATGTACATCCGAGGATGAGACCCAAGAGCGTTCCTCCGGACCATACCCCTTCCAATGCACCAGGTACTGTATGCACCCATGGAACCTACGGGAGTCAACAATGGACTGTACGTCATGCTCCTCATGCTTCTCAACCTGTACAGGGTGAGGACGTGGCACCGAGGTGGTAAAGCATTTGCAGACCAAAGGTTTTAATAAGGAGACATGAAATACATTTGAAATACGCATATTAGAAGGAAGGTCTAATGCGTAAGCCCCTGGGTTAATCCTGCGAATCATGTGAAGAATATGGAAAGGCCCAATAAACAGAGGTGCGAACTTCAGTGAGGGAACACAAAGTCGGAGGTTGCAAGATGACAGTCAGACCCTGTCCCCAACCTGGTAAGAAGGTGCAGGCAAGCGTCTGCAGTCAGCATGGAGTCTGTACCTATCAATAGCATGTCACATAGCCTCCTGGACTTGTGCCCAAATGGCATGAAGACCACGGAGATGCTCCTCTAAAGCAGGAATACTCTGCAGAACAAATGAGTCAGGCAACATGGAAGGCTGGAAACCATAATTCGCCAAAAAAGGGGACAATCGGGAAGCAGAATTCAAGGCACTGTTGTGAGAAAACTCTGCCCACGGTAATAGGTCTGACCAGTTGTTATGATGGTCAGAAATATAGCAATGTAGGAATTGCCTCAAGAACTGATTGGCTCGTTCTGCGGCCCCATTAGACTGCAGGTGATACGCAGAGGAGAAAGCAAGTTAAACTCCCAACTGTGCACAAAAGGCTCGCCAGAACTGAGACACAAACTGAATACCCCTGTCCGTGACAATCACCTTGTCAATGACCTCATCATCCCCTCCCTCCACGGCACTGGAGAAAACTTAGCAGTATGCTGCAGCTGGGGGAACATGACAGCCAGTATATTTTCCTTCTGTGGCACCCCCTCTCCCTAGGCTCATGTTACTCCCTTCCTCAACCTGCGAACCAACATCAGAGCCTTCAAATTGCTGCACATCCTCCAGCAGCATATAACCCACACTGTGGTCGAATAATTCAGGGGACTCCTCCGTGCATGATGGTGGGGCTACAGATGGAGTGACTGTTGACAAGGAGGCGGTGGAATAGGCCGCTTTGGCAGCTGTATTGGAAGGTAAACTACTGACAGAGGATGAGGAGGATGAGGACAGCTTTGTTATCCACTCCACCAACTCACCAACTGCATGTTGTGGCTCAATAACACGGCCAGCAGCGGCAAAAAAGGACAAGTGTGCACCACGACCACCTGCAGAGGATGCACCATGTCCAGGACCACCACTGTTGACTGTAGACACAGAGGGCTACTTGCCCTCTTTTAGTGGCCTGTGGGCATCTGCCTCTCCTTGGTGGCCTTCCAGACATTATGTATTTTTTGTTTTGCAACACCACACTACACTGCATTAGATACTGTGTACAAGGCCTGAAGTGTATTAGAAAGTGTACAATTGATGCACTGTATTGTATACTGTGTACACTACCATAAGTGTAGTAGAAACTGTACACACTGTATTTGATGCTGTGTACACCACCTGCACTGTATTAGCGACTTTACAATGGCTGCACTGTATTGTATACTGTGTACACCACCAGAAATGTAAAAGAAACTGTACACACTGTATAAGATACTCTATACACTGCCTGAAGTGTATTAGAAACTGTGCACACTGGATTAGATACTGTGTAAACCCCCTGCACTGTATTAGCAACTGTACAACGGCTGCCCTGTATTGTATACTGTGTACACCTCCAGAAGTGAAGTAGAAACTGTACACACTGTATTAGATACTGTGTACACCGCCTGCACTGTATTAGCAACTGTACAATGGCTGCACTGTATTGTATACTGTGTACACCACTAGAAGTGTAGTAGAAACTGTACACACTGTTTTAGAAACTGTGTACACTGCCTGCACTGCAATAGAAATAGTACAACAGCTGCACTGTATTGTATACTGTGTACACCACCAGAAGAGTAGTAGAAACTGTACACACAGTAATAGATTAGACGGCTGCACTGTATTGTATACTGTGTACACTACCATAAGTGTAGTAGAAACTGTACACACTGTATTTGATGCTGTGTACACCGCCTGCACTGTATTAGCAACTGTACAATGGTTGCACTGTATTGTATACTGTGTACACTACCAGAAGTGTAAACGAAACTGTACACACTGTATAAGATACTGTATACACTGCCTGAAGTGTATTAGAAACTGTGCACACTGTATTAGATACTGTGTACACCACCTGCACTGTATTAGCAACTGTACAATAGCTGCCCTGTATTGTATACTGTGTACACTACCAGAAGTGAAGTAGAAACTGTACACACTGTATTTGATACTTTGTACACTGCCTGCACTGCATTAGCAACTGTACAATGGCTTCACTGTATTGTATACTGTGTACACCACCATAAATGTAGTAGAAACTGCACACAGTGTATTAGATACTGTGTACACTGCCTGCACTGCATTAGAAAGTGTACAACGGCTGCACTGTATTGTATACTGTGTACACCACCAGAAGTGTAGTAAAAACTGTACACACTGTACTAGATTAGACGGCTGCACTGTATTGTATACTATGTACACTACGATAAGCGTAGTAGAAACTGTACACACTGTATTTGATGCTGTGTACACCGCCTGCACTGTATTAGCAACTGTACACTGGCTGCACTGTATTGTATACTGTGTATACCAACAGAAGTGTAAAAGAAACTGTACACACTGTATTAGATACTGTGTACACGGCCTGAAGTGTATTAGAAACTGTGCACACTGTATTAGATACTGTGTACACTGCCTGCACTGTATTAGCAACTGTACAATGGCTGCACTGTATTGTATACTGTGTACACCACCATAAGTGTAGTAGAAACTGTATACACTGTATTAGAAACTGTGTACACTGCCTGCACTGCATTAGAAAGTGTACAATGGCTGCACTGTATTGTATACTGTGTACACCACCAGAAGTGTAGTAAAAACTGTACACACTGTACTAGATTAGACAGCTGCACTGTATTGTATACTGTGTAAACTACCATAAGTGTAGTAGAAACTGTACACACTGTATTTGATGCTGTGTACACCGCCTGCACTGTATTAGCAACTGTACAATGGCTGCACTGTATTGTATACTGTGTATACCAACAGAAGTGTAAAAGAAACTGTACACACTGTATTAGATACTGTGTACAAGGCCTGAAGTGTATTAGAAACTGTGCACACTGTATTAGATACTGTGTACACCGCCTGCACTGTATTAGCAACTGTACAATGGCTTCACTGTATTGTATACTGTGTACGCCACCAGAAGTGTAGTAGAAACTGTACACACTGTATTAGATACTGTGTACACCACCTGCACTGTATTAGAAAGTGTACAATGGCTGCACTGTATTGTATACTGTGTACACCACCAGAAGTGTAGTAGAAACTGTACACACTGTATTAGATACTGTGTACACTGCCTGCACTGAATTAGCAACTGTACAATGGCTGTACTGTATTGTATACTGTGTACACCACCATGAGTGTAGTAGAAACTGTACACACTGTACTAGATTAGACGGCTGCACTGTATTGTATACTGTGCACACTACCATAAGTGTAGTAGAAACTGTACACACTGTATTTAATGCTGTGTACACCGCCTGCACTTTATTAGCAACTGTACAATGGCTGCACTGTATTGTATACTGTGTACACTAACAGAAGTGTAAAAGAAACTGTACACACTGTATTAGATACTGTGTACACGACCTGAAGTGTATTAGAAACTGTGCACACTGTATTAGATACTGTGTACACTGCCTGCACTGAATTAGCAACTGTACAATGGCTGTACTGTATTGTATACTGTGTACACCACCATGAGTGTAGTAGAAACTGTACAAACTGTACTAGATTAGACGGCTGCACTGTATTGTATACTGTGCACACTACCATAAGTGTAGTAGAAACTGTACACACTGTATTTAATGCTGTGTACACCGCCTGCACTTTATTAGCAACTGTACAATGGCTGCACTGTATTGTATACTGTGTACACTAACAGAAGTGTAAAAGAAACTGTACACACTGTATTAGATACTGTGTACACGACCTGAAGTGTATTAGAAACTGTGCACACTGTATTAGATACTGTGTACACCGCCGGCACTGTATTAGCAACTGTACAATGGCTGCACTGTATTGTATACTGTGTACACCACCATAAGTGTAGTAGAAACTGTACACACTGAATTAGATACTGTGTACACCACCTGCACTGTATTAGAAAGTGTACAATGGCTGCACTGTATTGTATACTGTGTACACCACCAGAAGTGTAGTAGAAACTGTACACACCGTATTGGATACTGTGTACATCACCTGCACTATATTAGCAATTGTAAAATGGCTGTACTGCATTGTATACTGTGTACACCACCATGAGTGTAGTAGAAATTGTACACACTGTATTAGAAACTGTGTACACGGCCTGCACTGCATTAGAAAGTGTACAACGGCTGCACTGTATTGTATACTGTGTACATCACCAGAAGTGTAGTAGAAACTGTACACACTGTATTAGATTAGATGGCTGCACTGTATTGTATACTGTCTACACTACCATAAGTGTAGTAGAAACTGTACACACTGTATTTGATGCTGTGTACACTGCCTGCACTGTATTAGAAACTGTACAATTGCTACACTGTATTGTATACTGTGTACACCACCAGAAGTGTAAAAGAAACTCTTCACACTGTATAAGATACTGTATACACTGCCTGAAGTGTAGTAGAAACTGTGCACACTGTATCAGATAATGTGTACACCACCTGCAATGTATTAGCAACTTACAACGGCTGCCCTGTATTGTATACTGTGTACACCACCAGAAGTGAAGTAGAAGCTGTACACACTGTATAAGATACTGTGTACACTGCCTGCACTGTATTAGCAACTGTACAATGGCTGCACTGTATTGTATACTGTGTACACCACCATAATTGTAGTAGAAACTGTACACACTGTATTAGATACTGTGTACACCACCTGCACTGTATTAGAAACTGTACAATGGACAGAATTAGAATAAGACTTGGGGAAACTTAACATTAATAAATGACCGGGACCAAATGGCTTGCACCTGAGGGTACTTAGGGAACTCAGTCAAGTAATTACTAGATCATTGTTACTGACAGTCTACTGACTGGAATGTATATATAAATATATATGTGTATGTGTACCAAAAGACGCACATTCACACACACAGTGCAGCGCTATTACAGTGATAATTCAACGTTATACTTAGTGCTATGTATACATGCAATAAAATGCTAATTCATAACAAATTCATAATAAATGTCCCATAAATCAATATCAATCTTGATAGTAGTGCTCCAGTGTTATTATCATACCACTATGCTTCACAATAATTCTTATTGCTTGTGCAAACCACCACCAGCTATTTAATCTGCCCACCTCAAGGATGAGTCAGGAAGACTCAAATTAACTCTTTATTACTCCCCAAATGCCTTTTCTTTCTCTCAGGACTCAGCTGTTCAATTTCTCCCTTTCACAATCTCCACTCCACCCAATGTGTCCCTCACAGATAGGGGGTTGATCTCCGAGATTATTCAGCTGTAATCAAAAACACAGCCGACATAGTGCTCTCTGCTATAAAACTTTTCATTTAAAACCCCGCTAAAAGAGGACACTTACTAGATATAAAAACAAAATTTGCTTGTTACATGTATTGAGAGCGTCTGCTCGCTCACCACCGTGGTATATTATATATATATATAGATCTATATATATATATATATATATAGAGATATATATATATATAGAGATATATATATATATATATATATATATATATATATATATATATATATATATATATATATATATATATATATATATATATATATATATATATATATATATATATATATATATATATATAGTTACATAGTTACATAGTAGGTGAGGTTGAAAAAAGACACACGTCCATCAAGTCCAACCTATGTGTGTGATTATGTGTCAGTATTACCTTACATATCCCTGTATGTTGCGGTCATTCAGGTGATTATCTAATAGTTTCTTGAAGCTATCAATGCTCCCCGCTGAGACCACCGCCTGTGGAGGGGAATTCCACATCCTTACCGCTCTTACAGTAAAGAACCCTCTACGTAGTTTAAGGTTAAACCTCTTTTCTTCTAATTGTAATGAGTGGCCCCGAGTCTTATTAAACTCTCTTCTGCGAAAAAGTTTTATCCCTATTGTGGGTTCACCAGTACAGTATTTGTAAATTGAAATCATATCCCCTCTCAAGTGTCTCTTCTCCAGAGAGAATAAGTTCAACGCTCGCAACCTTTCCTCATAACTAAGATCCTCCAGACCCTTTATTAGCTTTGTTGCCCTTCTTTGTACTCGCTCCATTTCCAGTACATCCTTCCTGAGGACTGGTGCCCAGAACTGGACAGCATACTCCAGGTGCGGCCGGACCAGAGTCTTGTAGAGCGGGAGAATTATCGTTTTATCTCTGGAGTTGATCCCCCTTTTAATACATGCCAATATTCTGTTTGCCTTATTAGCAGCAGCTTGGCATTGCATGCCATTGCTGAGCCTATCATCTACTAGGACCCCCAGGTCCTTTTCCATCCTAGATTCCCCCAGAGGTTCTCCCCCCAGTGTATAGATTGCATTCATATTTTTGCCACCCAAGTGCATTATTTTACATTTTTCTACATTGAACCTCATTTGCCATGTAGTCGCCCACCCCATTAATTTGTTCAGGTCTTTTTGCAAGGTTTCCACATCCTGCGGAGAAGTTATTGCCCTGCTTAGCTTAGTATCGTCTGCAAATACAGAGATTGAACTGTTTATCCCATCCTCCAGATCGTTTATAAACAAATGAAATAGGATTGGTCCCAGCACAGAACCCTGGGGGACCCCACTACCCACCCCTGACCATTCCGAGTACTCCCCATTTATTACCACCCTCTGAACTCGCCCTTGTAGCCAGTTTTTAATCCATGTACTCACCCTATGGTCCATGCCAACGCACCTTATTTTGTACAGTAAACGTTTATGGGGAACTGTGTCAAATGCTTTTGCAAAATCCAGATACACCACGTCTACAGGCCTTCCTTTATCTAGATGGCAACTCACCTCCTCATAGAAGGTTAATAGATTGGTTTGGCAAGAACGATTCTTCATGAATCCATGCTGATTACTGCTAATGATATCGTTCTTATTACTAAAATCTTGTATATAGTCCCTTATCATCTCCTCCAAGATTTTACATACTATTGATGTTAGGCTAACTGGTCTGTAATTCCCAGGGATGTTTTTTGGGCCCTTTTTAAATATTGGTGCTACATTGGCTTTTCTCCAATCAGCTGGTACCATTCCAGTCAATAGACTGTCTGTAAAAATTAGGAACAACGGTCTGGCAATCACCTGACTGAGTTCCCTAAGTACCCTCGGATGCAAGCCATCTGGTCCCGGTGATTTATTAATGTTAAGTTTCTCAAGTCTAATTTTAATTTCGTCCTCTGTTAACCATGGAGGTGCTTCCTGTGTTGTGTCATGAGGATAAACACTGCAGTTTTGGTTACTGAAGCCCCCCGATTCACTCGTGAAGACTGAGGAGAAGAATAAATTCAATACCTTTGCCATCTCCCCATCCTTTGTAACCAGATGTCCTTCCTCATTCTTTATGGGGCCAATATGGTCTGTCCTCCCTTTTTTACTGTTTACATACTTAAAGAATTTCTTGGGATTTTTTTTGCTCTCCTCCGCTATGTGTCTTTCATGTTCTATCTTAGCCGTCCTAATTGCACCCTTACATTTCTTATTGCATTCCTTATAAAGTCTGAATGCTGAGGATGATCCCTCAACCTTGTATTTTTTGAAGGCCTTCTCCTTTGCTTTTATATGCATTTTTACATTGGAGTTAAGCCATCCAGGATTTTTGTTCACTCTTTTAAATTTATTACCCAATGGGATACATTGGCTAATGCCCTTATTTAATATGCTCTTAAAGCAAACCCATCTCTCCTCCGTATTCTTTGTTCCTAATATTTTATCCCAATTTATGCCTTTTAGCAAGGTTTGTAGTTTAGGGAAGTTGGCTCTTTTGAAATTCAGTGTCTTTGTATTCCCTTTATGTTTCCTATTTGTGTGATTTATACTGAAACTAATTGACCTGTGATCGCTGTTACCTAAATTGCCCCGCATTTCCACATCTGTGATCAGGTCTGTATTGTTGGTAATCAGTAGATCCAGTAATGTTTTATTTCTAGTTGGTGCGTCTACCATCTGACCCATAAAATTGTCCTGCAAGACATTAAGGAACTGGCGAGCCCTAAATGAATGCGCAGTTCCCTCCGCCCAGTCTATGTCTGGATAATTAAAATCACCCATTATGATAACACTTCCCATCCTTGCTGCTAATCCAATTTGTGATAGGAGATCCGTTTCCACTTCCTCCTTCAGGTTAGGGGGCCTATAGCATACTCCCAGTATTATTTTCCCCTTAGCTTCATCCCTTTGGAGCTCTACCCATAAGGATTCCACCTCCTCTCTAGCTCCCTCAGTGATGTCATCTCTCACATTCGCTTGTACATTATTCTTGATATATAGGCATACCCCTCCCCCTTTTTTACCCTCTCTATCCTTGCGGTATAGGGTATACCCTTGAATGTTTGCCAGCCAATCATGAGAGCTGTTGAACCAGGTCTCTGAAATTCCCACAAAATCCAAATCCTCCTTGTACAGCAGTATCTCTAGTTCACCCATCTTGTTTGCCATGCTCCTGGCATTGGTGAACATGCCACATAGTTTAGACCGGTCGCATATTGTCCTCGTATTGGGTGTTTCAAAATTGCAACTAGGACTTGCTACTATACTCACCTTGTGTTTTTGTGCTTTGGTTAACCTACCACTAATGCCCCCAACACTACCCTCTGGAATATCACTGTCTCTGGACCCTCCCCCCCATCGCCTAGTTTAAAAACCCCTCTAACTTTTTGGCCATCTTCATTCCCAGCAGATCTGCACCCTCCTCATTTAGGTGCAGTCCGTCCCTTCTATAGTACCGTTACCGACTGAGAAGTCGGCCCAGTCCTCCAGGAACCCAAACCCCTCCTTACTACACCAGCTCTTCAGCCACTTGTTTACTTCCCTAATCTCCCTCTGCCTTTCTGGTGTGGCTCGATGTACCGGTAGTATTCCTGAGAATACTAACTTGGAGGTCCTTTTCCTCAATTTAGCACCTAAGTCCCTAAAATCGTTCTTTAGGACACTCCATCTGCCTCTGACTTTGTCATTGGTGCCAACGTGCACCATGACAGCCGGGTCTTCCCCAGCCCCTCCCAGTAATCTGTCCACAAGATCCGTGATGTGCCGAACCCGAGCGCCCGGTAGACAACATACTGTTCGGCGCTTCAGATCTATATATATATATATATATATATATATATATATATATATATATATATATATTTTTTTTTTTTAAGTGTAGTGATTTCACTTAAAGTATATAGTGGCTGCAACTTTGCATTTGATTAATTTAGGGTGGCAGCGGATTGGAGAAAAGCCAAAGTAGCACCAATATTTAAAAAGGGCCCAAAGTTCCTCAGGAGTAAAAGGAACCTCTAAGGAAGAGCTAGTGGCCAAGTCAAGACTTGGCAAAGCTGTGTCTTTCATATATGACATTTTTTTTTCCATCTCTATAAAAGAATAGTGAATTTCAGAATTAGTTTGTGAAATATTATATAATGAGGAATAATAATTGCGAAAAGTCCCTACGATAGCTGAGTTAGTATAAACCAACCCTTTACCAGGAGCAGATAATTTCAAGATAGATGATGATGGTGTCTTAGGATGAAGAGAATGAGCCAGAAAGGCACCTCTCTTGTTATTATATTCGCAGGAAATCCTCAAGGTTTTATCCCTAGCCCTTAAAGAATGTTGATCAAGAGAACGCAAGAATTGAGTTCAGGTATTGGCAAATTCAATTCTAACTCTATCACTATTAATATTTTTTATGGATTTATTCTAAAATCAGAAATCTTCTGTAGTAAAGCTTGATGTTCTGCAGGTCTATTTTTTTTTTATTTTTTTTAATCTTGATCCATGCGATATGAAAATTCTCCTCAAGACGCATTTTAGAGCCTCACATTTAATTGGTGGTGCTGTATTGTCCAATTCATGATCTTTCATAAAATGCATAGTTGCTTTTTTTAATATCAGTTACACATAAAGGGTCTACTAGTAGATTATCATTAAGTTGCCAGGATCTATTCCTGGCACGAAGTTCTGTGAAAGGTGACAAAAAACAGGTGAATGATCTGACCGAATTTTAGGTTTAATGCTAATTATCGGAGTAGCGTCTAATAAAGTTTGTGAAACAAAAATATAATCAAGCCTAGTATGAGTTTTATGGACTGGAGAGAAGAAAGTATAATCCCTATCAGAGGGATGTAATATATGCCATAAATCAAATAATTTAATTGAAGATAATTTCTTTAAATAATAAAAAATAAATGCTTTAATTTACGAAGAGCCGAATATGAAATATGGGACTTCCCCGAAGATGAGTCCATTCGGGGATCAAAAACTAAATTAAAATCGCCCCCGAAAATAATATCACCCTCTGCAAAAGTTTCAAGAATACGTAAGTATTTAAGACCCTCAGAGACTTGAGAGGTATTCGGGAAATATACATTAGCTATAGTATATACTTTTATTCCATTTTTAATTTTTAAAAATAAATATCTACCTTGAGAGTCAGATTTAGAATATAAAACTTGACACTTCACATTCTTACGTATAGCAATTGATACTCCTTTGAATTTAGCATATGGATTTGTACTATGAAACCAAGTAGTATAATATTTATTTTTACATGTTGGGATAGCATCCGAACGAAAATGTGTTTCTTGAAAAAACACTATATCAATTTTTTCCTTATTAAGATAGTAAAAAAATTGTGAGCGTTTATTAGGGGGGTTAAGACCCTTCACATTAAAATAACATTATGAAACCAAGTAGTATAATATTTATTTTTACATGTTGGGATAGCATCCGAACAAAAATGTGTTTCTTGAGAAAACACTATATCAATTTTTTCCTTATTAAGATAGTAAAAAAATTGTGAGCGTTTATTAGGGTGGTTAAGACCCTTCACATTAAAATAACATATTGAAAATTACATAAAAAAATATTCACTGTTACAACCTCATTGAGTGAGAAAAACCCTGCAAGAAAACACACACAACAAAGAAAAAGAAAAAAATTAAAACATGACACATCGCAGTCCCAAGACATGCAATGTGTCTTAGATGTCTCTGGGTAACCCCAGAAAACTAAGAAAAGGCAATATAGCCAATTCCCCAAAAAATTGGGAAGTCTAATGTAGGATAGGGGCATTCTAAGCGGAGATGGAGCCATACCATTTAGACATTCAGACCGGCATTGAGAAGAAAAATCCCATATAAAATAAAAATTTCCCCAAAAAAAAAAGAAAAAAAAGTGGGGAGAAAAGAGAGGCGGAGAAAACCACATTTAGACATTCTGGTTTCTTCAAACACAAATGTTAGGACATAAACTGATCTAAAAAAACTTTCTATAACCAGGGTACCCAGAAATTCTAGGGCCCTTAAGGTTTCTTCAGGGTGTGTTCCAGGGTAAAGACAGCTTTTGGCTACAGCAAGTCACACATTCTCTATGTGCCACTACAGCCTTCCAGCTGCCAGTATCAGCAGTAACAGCCAATTATATCATGTAGTGCCATAGAAAAAACCTTGTTTAATCTTCCCCGGCCCCTCTCCATAATGGTGAAGAAGGAAGAAAACCAACATCAAAACATCGATTAACGGATATATTTTCTCTGAAGGAGCAGTCATCTCTATCTCCAGTAGGGATGAGCCAAACACCCCCCGGTTCGGTTTGCACCAGAACCTGCGAACGGACCGAAAATTTGCACGAACGTTAGAACCCCATTGAAGTCTATCGGACTTGAATGTTCGAAATCAAAAGTGCTATTTTAAAGGCTAATTTGCATGGTATTGTCCTAAAAAAGGGTTTGGGGACCCGGGTCCTGCCCCAGGGGACATGCATCAATGCAAAAAAAAGTTTTAAAAAGGGCCGTTTTTTCGGGAGCAGTGATTTTAATGATGCTTAAAGTGAAAAAAAAAAGTGAAATATTCCTTTACATATCATACCTGGGGGGGTGTCTATAGTATGCCTGTAAAGTGGCGTGTGTTTCCCGTGCTTAGAACAGTCCCTGCACAAAATTACATTTTTAAAGGAATAAAAGACATTTAAAATTGCTTACGGCTTTAATGTCATGTCCGGTCCCAGTAGTACGGATGAAAATCAGTGAGACAAACGGCATGGGTACCCCTCCCAGTCCATTACCAGGACCTTTGGGTCTTGTATGGCTATTAAGAGGAACGCCGCACCCAAATTAAAAAAAGGAAAGGCATGGGGCCCCAGGCCCTCTGAGCAGCAATATACAGGCGGCGCAAACAAGACAGGGACTGTAGGTTTGTTGTTAAGTAGAATCTGTTTGTAATTTTGAACTGGTACATTTTTAAAGTGTAGCTCCAGCCAAAAAAATCAATTTTTAAGCTTTTTGGGAAACATGGGGAAGGGTTATCACCCCTGTGACATTTGTTTTGCTGTCTGTGCACCTCTTCAGAAGATTTTACCTCTCTTTCTGTCCCAATGACAAATGTTTTTGACAATTTGGGGTTTTTAGTGAAACAAGGATTGGTGATAAAGCATCAGTGGAAAGGAGACACATTTTTTCCCATATTAACTCTTACAGAAGAGAATTTCCCTTCCTATGGGGTAGATTTCATCTCACTTCCTGTTGTCTCCTTTCGTTTGCAACTAGGAGTCGTTTGTAAGTTGGATGTTTGAAAGTAGGGGCCTGCCCTATATACTCTGCAGAAATTGTGGCCTTAGGTGTTGGTGTTGCCAAAACACTGTAAGCCCTCACAGTTACTCTTGGTGGGTGCAGGATCGGGCTCTGCTGTGAAATATTAGATCAAGAATTGTAGTTACATGCCCCTGTTGAACAGGGTCAGAAAAATTGGGCCTTTGGTGGTGGTGGTGGTGGTGTTGCCACAACACTGTAAGTCCTCACAGTTACTCTTGGTGGGAGCTGGAATGGGCCCTGCTGTGAAATATTAGATCAAGAATTGTAATTACATGCACCTGTTGAACAGGGACAAAAAAATTGGACCTTTGGTGATGGTGGTGCTGGTGCCACAACACTGTAAGTCTGTAAGTCCTCACAGTTACTCTTGGTGGGTGCAGAAACGGGCCCTGCTGTGAGATATTAGATCAAGAATTGTAATTACATGTCCCTGTTGAACAGGGGCTGAAAAATTGGGCCTTAGGCACTGGTGCCACAATACTGCAACCCCTCACGGATACTCTAGTTGGAGCGCAGGAATGAGCCCTCCTGTAAAATATTGCATCAAAAATTGTAATTACATGCCCCTGTTAAAAAGGGGCTGAAAAATTGGGCCTTAGGCACTGGTGCCACAACACTGCAACTCCTCACAGATACTCTAGTTGAAGCGCAGGAACGAGCCCTGCTGCAAAGTATTGCATCAAAAATTGTAATTACACTCCCCTGTTAAACAGGGGCTGAAAAACTGGGCCTTAGACACTGGTTCCACAACACTGCAACCCCCCACAAATACTCTAATTGAGTGCAGCAATGAACCCTCCTTGCAAAATATTGCATCAAAAATTATAATTACACGCCCCTGTTAAACAGGGGCTGAAAAATTGGACCTTAGCCGCTGGTGGCGGTGCCCAGAACCAAAAATATTCTTACAAGCTATCAGCATGATCATTGAGGAGGAAGAGGATAGTCACTCAGCATAACAGAATAGTCACTCAGCATCAGCATAGGCAGTCTTGAAGGAATCTGACATTTCAAAAAAAAATTATTCGGTTACATCAGCATCAGGTGCTTGGTAGCTGGTGGTGATCCAAGACTGATTCATTTTTATGAAGGTCAGTCGATCGACCGAGTCGGTGGACAGGTGCACCCTGTGATCGGTTACAAAACCTCCAGCAGCACTGAATGTGTGTTCCGAAAGAACGCTGGATGCAGGACAGGCCAGTAGATCAATTGCATACTGTGCAAGCTCTGGCCAGTGACACATCCTCAAGACCCAGTAACCCATGGATTTTCGGTGGGAAAGGTGTCCAAGTCAGATCTTGCCCCTAGGTATTTCTGCACCATATAAAACAGACGCTGGTGATGGTTGCTGGAACCGATCACACCTTGGGGCTGCGGACTAAAAAATTGTCTGAACACATCGGTCAGATGGCCACCTTCTCCACCGCTCCTTCTTTGACTGTCTGAAGCCCCAGCAACACGTTGTCCAGGAACAGGAGTTTGTAACCTCCCAGTCTCTGGGAACGTGTTGCACAGACCTTTCTGCAAGGCCTCCTGAAGATGTTTCATCCTCTGCTTCCTCTGCGACGGTAAGATAAGGTTTGCAACCTTACCCTTGTAACGTGGATCAAGGAGGGTTGCCAGCCAGTATTGATCCCTCTCCTTAATACCACAAATATGAGGATCCTCCCACAGGCTTTGCAGGATCAGGGAGGCCATGCAGCGTAGGTTTGCTAAGGCATTTGGTCTGGAGTCCTCTGGGTCACTAAGGACGACATGATCCGCAGGCAGCCATGTACAAGTTCATGGGTTTCTTGGGACTGTAAATGGTCCCTTAAAGACTCCTGCTGATGTTGAGTGCCAGGCTCCACCGCCATGCTGACACAATCCTCCTCTCCTCCTCCTCCTCATCCTCCTCCTGTGTGATCGGCGGGCATGCAGGAACACTGTCTAGATAAAGAGGGCCTTGAGAGCTAAGAAAGTCCTCCTCTTCCTGCCTCTGTTCTGCCTCAAGTGCCCTGTCCATTATTCCACGCAGCGTGTGCTCCAACAGGTGGACAAGGGGGACAGTGTCACTGATGCATGCACTGTCACTGCTCACCATCCTCATGGCCTCCTCAAATGGTGACAGGACAGTGCATGCATCCCTGATCATGGTCCACTGGCATGGGGAAAAAACCCAAGCTCCCCTGACCCTGTCTTGGTGCCATAGTGGCACAGGTACTCATTGATGGCCCTCTGCTGCGTGTGCAGCCGCTGCAGCATGGCCAACGTTGAGTTCCACCTGGTGGGCATGTCACAGATTAGGCGGTTCTTGGGCAGGTTAAATTCCTTTTGGAGGTCAGCCAGCTGAGCACTGGCATTATATGACCTGTGGAAATTCACACAGACTTTCCTGGCCTGCCTCAGGACATCCTGTAAGCCCGGGTACCTTCTCAGGAACTGCTGCATCACCAAGTTAAGGACGTGAGCCAAACAGGTCACATGGGTCAGTTGTTTCTGTCAGAGGGCAGAGAGGCGGTTGGTGCCATTGTCGCAAACCACCATACCTGCCTTAAGCTGGTGTGGCATCAACCACCTCTGAACCTGCCCCTGCAGAGCTGACAGAATCTCTGCTTCAGTGTAGCTCCTGTCCCCCAAGCACATTAGCTCAAGCACCGCATGGCATCTTTTGGCCTGCGTGCTTGCGTAGCCCCTTGAACGCCTACGGAGCACTGCTAGTTCCGAAGTCAAATCAGCACAGGAAGAGGCCATAGAGGAAGAAGAAGAGGAGGGGGTGGAGGAGAGAGGTATGTAGTATTTTGGAGGCGTGGTGGCAGAGCAACCAACTGAAAAGGCATCAGTTGAAGTGCTAGCAATTTAGCCAAGCTAGCATTCAACCGCTGGGCATGTGGATGGCTGGGAGCGAACTTCTTTCGGAGGTGCAGCAGCTGGGGCAGGGAAATTTGCCTGGTACAATCTGACGTCAGTGTACCGATAGCAGATTGCTCTCAAGTACTTGGCTGTGACACACCTAATTCTACACCTTCATTCCTCTCAGTGCAGGTCTCAGAGAGGACTGAAGGTATAGTGGGGTTGGAGATCCCAACTGATGAGGAGCAAGGAGAGGTCCTCTTTGTTCTTTGGTGTGAGTCTTTTAGGTACGCTTGCCAACGAACTGCATGGCAGGTCAACATATGTCTGCTCAAGCATGTGGCGCCCAAGCTGGAGATGTTTTGGCCACGAGAGATACGCTTGAGACATATGTTGCAAATAGCAGCGGTAGGATCTGATGCACTCATCTCAAAAAAGGCCCACACCAAAGAACTTTTGGAATAACGCACATAGACAGCAGCACCCTGCACATGCGGAGCTATGCGGTTTGATGCAGTCAGTGTGCTGCCCTTAAGCTGGCCCCTGGGGGGCATCCTGCCTCGTTGGTGATGTTCCTCCTCCTCCTCTCTCCTATCAGGCACCCACGTGGAGTCAGTGACCTCATTATTCCCTCCCTCCTCATCACTGGAGCAAAGCTGGCAGTATGCTGCAGCTGGGGGAACATGACTGCCAGATTGCTGTCCTTCTTGGGCACCCCCTCTCTCTGGGCCCATGTTACTGCCTTCCTCTAGCTGGGTACCATCATCGGAGCCTTCAAAACGCTGGGCATCCTCCTGGAGCATGTACCCAACACTGTGGTCAAACAGTTTGGGGACTCCTCAGGAGGACATGGTGGGGCTAGGGAAGGAGTGGCTGCCATTGAGCCAAGGGAAGAGGCCGCGTTGGCAGCTGCTTTGCCAGACAAAGTACCCTGAGCCTGGGTGAGAGAGGATGAGGAGGATGAGAACGGCTTGGTCATCCACTCTACCAAGTCTTCCACATGTTGCGGCTCAACACGACCAGCTGCCGAAAAAAGGACAAGCGTGTCCCACGGCCACGTGCTGATGAGGATGCACCGTCTCCATGACCAGCACTGTTGCCTCTAGACACAGAGCCTGCTTGCCCTCTTTTATTGGCTTGTGACTGTCTGCCTCTCCTTGTTGGCCTTCCAGACATACTAATGGCTGTGGTGAGATGTAGCTGCACAAAGCTGGGATGTATATATATACTGATACTGCAGCTAGCAGAATCAACTGCCTGCTTGTAGTATTATTAGTATGAGAACACTAGCAATTGTCTTCAGGTAGCTTTAGGGGCACACTGTGCAGAGGACGCAGTACACTATAAATACTGTAACTGCCTGCCTGTGGTATTAATAGGAGCATAACAACAGCAATTGTCTCCTGGTAGCTTTAGGTGCACACTGTGCAGAGGATGCACTACACTAACTGTAAATACTGTAGCTGCTTGCCTGTGGTATTAATAGGATCAGAAGAACACCACTAATTTTCTTCAGGTAGCTTTAGGTGCACACTGTGCAGAGGACGCACTACACTAACTTGTAAATACTGCAGCTGCCTGCGGTACTGTACTAATAGGATCAGAAGAACACCACTAATTTTCTTCAGGTAGCTTTAGGTGCACACTGTGCAGAGGACGCACTACACTAACTTGTAAATACTGCAGCTGCCTGCGGTACTGTACTAATAGGATCAGAAGAACACCACTAATTTTCTTCAGGTAGCTTTAGGTGCACACTGTGCAGAGGACGCACTACACTAACTTGTAAATACTACAGCTGCCTGTAGTACTGTACTAATAGGATCAGAAGAACACCACTAATTTTCTTCAGGTAGCTTTAGGTGCACACTGTGCAGAGGACACAGTGCACTAACTGTAAATACTGTAGCTGCCTGCCTGTGGTATTAATAGGAGCAGAACAACAGCAATTGTCTCCAGGTAGCTTTAGGTGCACACTGTGCAGAGGACACACTACACTAACTGTAAATACTGTAGCTGCCTGCCTGTGGTATTAATAGGATCAGAAGAACACCACTAATTTTCTTCAGGTAGCTTTAGGTGCACACTGTGCAGAGGACGCACTACACTAACTTGTAAATACTGCAGCTGCCTGCGGTACTGTACTAATAGGATCAGAAGAACACCACTAATTTTCTTCAGGTAGCTTTAGGTGCACACTGTGCAGTGGACGCACTACTCTAACTTGTAAATACTGCAGATGCCTGCGGTACTGTACTAATAGGATCAGAAGAACACCACTAATTTTCTTCAGGTGGCTTTAGGTGCACACCGTGCAGAGGACGCACTACACTAACTTGTAAATACTGTAGCTGCCTGCGGCTCTGTACTAATAGGATCAGAAGAACACTAATTTTCTTCAGGTAGCTTTAGGTGCACACTGTGCAGAGGACGCACTACTCTAACTGTAAATACTGTAGCTAATAGGACTAATAGGATCAGAAGAACACCAGCAATTTTCTTCAGGTAGCTGTAAATACTGTAAAAACACCTGTCTGCCTGTCAGTAGTAGGAAGAGAATAACAGGAACGGATCTAGATACAAGGCTCTGAGAAAGATTTTACTTTCTTTTCTCCTGCATTTCATGTATATTCCAGGATTGACATGTTTCTAGTAGACAAAGCCACCCTTTTCCAATATACTGAGGCACAGATTGGCACTATCCTTTGGTCCGATCACGCTCCGATCTCCCTTTCCTTGACACTTCACCCATCATTCGCAACCCACTAAACTATGGAGACTAAACGCCAGCCTCTTAAACAACTCTAACTGCGAGAAACATGTAAAATCTGAACTAATGGATTTTTTTACACAGAATGTTAACTCAGTGACTGATGCACATTCCCTATGGGCAGCTCACAAGGCCTTCATGCATGGAATGCTCATCAAATAGGGCTTCCAGGAGAAGTGTAGGAGAGCGCAAAAGATATCTGACCTCACCCAGACCATAACTGACATTGAGACCCAAAATGTAAACAAACCCTCCCTTGATATAGAAAAACAAATCCAATAGGCTGAAACAACCTCTCCCAGTGCTTTTTTAAATCTCAAAAACTCAAAATGAACTAATATGTAGCTAGTAAAAAAATTGGCCCTCTACTGGAAAGGCAGATAAAACATACAATAAATAAGAGTAAACAGTGTGAGACTAGTTTAGCCATGATCACAGCATCCCAAATGATTGCTGACTCACCATAACTTGACGGTGTGATCCAAGTGACTCAAAAACAGGCATAGAGAATTTGGGGGAAAGGACAGATAAGGAAGTCACATAACAGTCATAGTGCAGTAAAACTTCAATATATTGCAATAAAACTGCACTGACACATGACACTACTTAATACTGCAGTAAAACTGCACTGATGCCTTTCAATATACTGCAGTAAAACTGCCCTGACACACTGCACTGACACACTTCAATATACTGCAGTAAAACTGCACGGACGCACTACACTGACACTACAGTAAAGCTGCATGGATGCACTAAATTGACTCTTCACTATATCACTATAATCACACTACACTGACACTCTACACTCACAATATAATCACAATAACCCACTATAATGGACTGTTATATCTATCTCCACTCCAACATCATACTGCAAATAGCTCCTCTGAAAAAGAACATTTTATAGTGTGGGCTGAGTCTATGAGCAATGAGCCATGACCTTCTCCAAACATGGCTCTGACAGTGCTCTGTGCCCTGTTTGGGCAAAGCCTTCATTGCTTCAGCCAATCAGGGCTTATGCCGCTTACACCCATGGTCAGACTTTCCGCCAACAAAACCCTGGATTTTTGTTCGAAGGTTGTTAGCTCAAACTTTTCTTGCATACACACGGTCACACAAATGTTGGCCATCAATTATGAACGTAGTGACGTAATAGACATACTACGTGTTTTTTTAGCTCTTTAGCGCCACCCTTTGGGCTCCTTCTGCTAATTTTGTATTAGTAGAAGTTTGGTGAGTGTTGATTCGCGCTTCTCTTTTTTTTCGTTTTTTATTTTGCGCTATTATTATTTGTATTATTATTCTTGATATCACTTGAAAAAAAAAAGCCTTTGAAAATTTGTTTGCAATAACTCCATCAGTATCACCAGCAAAGCAGCTTCATTATTATCCCATTAAAGAAGAAGAGAATTGTCCACTGCATTTGGAGATTTCCTAATTTGCCACGTCACGAATGTTAATTCTCCATTACGAATGATAGTTTACAAGACCGGCCGCTTCTGCTTCTGAGCATGCATGGACTTTTGTGCGAAGGACTTGTGTACACACAATCTGACTTTCCGACAACAAAGTTTTGTTGGCGGAAAATTTGAGAACCTACTATCAAACATTTGTTGGCGGAAAGTCCGACAGCAAATGTTCAATGGAGCATACACACGGTCGGACTTTCCGACAACAAGCTCACATCCAACATTTCCCGTTGGAAAATCCAACCATGATTACGCAGCATTATAATGCACTGTGTGGCACGCAGTGCACTGTGAGGCATTCAGTGGGCCGAACAAACAGTCGAACGCCCTGCCAATTCAGGTGTTTGCCAAATGGGGAAAAATGGACACTTGAAGGTTTCAAGATGACGGAGGTGCGGTGATATCAAACGAACCAAATATTTTATAGAGTCCCATACCATTGGAGTATAGGCCAGGACAGGGTTTAGAGGTTTAGGGCATAGTTGGGACTGGAGCCAGGGTAAAGATGAGAGTGGGACCAGGTCTGTGTCCACTATATCAATACAGGTCCAAAGAGGTTTGGCCTACCCTGCAAACAGTTGGGCAAGGGGGGCTATCTGGACTGCTTTATATCAATAAGTAATGTTCAGCACCCCTAGCCCTCCATGAGTCTTTGGGTTATGAAGTAGGTGTCTGCTCAGTCCCAGTTTAACCGGGCCCCATATAAACTTAAAGAGATGGCACTGCAGGGAGTGCAGAATATGCCGGGGGATCAAAACAGGCAGGAGTCTGAAATGTTAAAGCATCTTTTGGAGAAGGGTTATCTTTATCACGTGTATCTGCCCCAATCAGGAAATGTGTGTCTTATTCCACATCTCCAGTAGCCAAGTTTTGATAGGAGGGGGATAGTTGGATGCATGCAAAGTCGAATATGTCAGGGTTAGTGTTATTCCTGCGTATGGGATGGCAGACCATTAAAAGGAGAATTGGTCTTGCACCTTCTGAGGAGTGGCATGAGTGAGGGAGATGTTTAGTGCATAGGATTCAGCCTGATTAACATGATAACCCAAGAGGAAGGCAAACAGAGATAGTAAACAGAGATAGTAAATTGGGAAGCATAATATGTGGAGAAGTATAATACATCAAGAGTAAATCCGCAATCATTGCTAGCTTGTGGTGCAATTGGCCAATTGGATGCCTCTGATGTCAGGGTTCGAAAGAATGCGTGCAGCCAAAAGTTCCAGAGCAATTATAAAAAGAAGAGGGGATAGAGGGCACCCTTGGGGGATGTTGTGAGGTATAGGGAAAAATGATGATTCAAGTTCCTAATACTTCACAGTGGCTGAGGGACCTTTGTACAAGACAGCAATCCATTTGAGGAAGGGGTCGTCCACACTGTGGGTCAAGGCCACTCTTAGGTAGGTCCAGGGTAAGGTGTTGAATGCCTTCCAATTGCCTAAAGCAATATTAGTTGGTGAGCCCTATAGTGTGCAATGTGGGTGAGAAGAAGTGTTAAACGGATGATATCAGCTGCCTGTCTGAGGGGCTCAAAGTCCACCTGGTCCTTGTGGACCAAACAATGTAAAATGTAATTCAATCAAGTAGCATGCACTTTGGGCAGAATATTTATAGCGACATTATGAAGTGAGATTGGGCGAAAGTTAGCCCATGATTGGTTATCTTTGTCTGGCATGGGGAGCATCACAATAGAGGCCTGTAGCATGGTCCTAGATAAGTTTTCACCATACTTGAGACTATTCAAAAGGGACCATTGTGTCCAACAGCTTTTTGTAGAAGAGGGCCGGAAACCTATGCAGGCATTCATGATTTAAAATCACATATATTAAATGATTGCTTATATTCCACCTAAATATTACCCATTATTTAACATATACACTCCAAAGTGTTCTCATTTATTATCACAATTGTTTTGACATGAAGAAACATGTTGGTATTGGAGGGTCTAAAACATAGAGCTTGGTAATGGTGTACCAGTTACAGAGCATACACACAGGAAGGAAGATATAAAGGAAGTAATAGACAGGTCACATACAGTGGGGAAATGATGATAAAAGGGATAATGTGCAGATGTGCAGTATAAGAAAAGTGAAGGGTTAATATACAGGTTATATAGAGAATTAGATAGAATCAGCCAGCGCAAACACCAAAATATAAATACTAAGAAACAGCAGCTGAGATACTGAGGGTCAAATTATCAAATCCCCAAGAAAAAGGCAGTACAACACATAGAAATGAAAAGGCATACTAAGAAATAAATTACAATGAAACTAAAATGTAAACTAAAATGTAATATACAGAGCAGTCCATGTTCTTCATAATATGACACAGCAAGATCAGCATAAAATCAGCAGAACTCCAGTGACTTAGGTGATGTTCACAAAAAGATTGGTGACTGATGTGAGAAACCTCCACCACCGACAATACAGGCCGCTCACCTCAACAGATGGACCCCTGAGTGAATCAGTCAGGTCTAAAACAGCAGTTTCCACTTGGGATAATGTCAGCAGGATCACACACACTGATATCAGATGAAATGCCGGTATCTTGTTAGCTCATAGTGTTCACACCAGGCATGTAGGATACATATAATAAAAGTAAAGAAGATCTAGTGCTCTCTGTACGCTGGATATGAGTTTATTAAAGGAATAAAATGTGCACTTACAAGGAATGTACTGTGCCCCAGTGTGAGGGATGGATGGCTAAAAATCAATGAATATTCCATGGAGATCAGCAAGCAAGACGCGGGTGACGTCACGATCAAGGTCACGTGGTATCCATACGCGTTACGTCCTGAGGGGACGGGACTTCATCAGCGGCGACGGCATGACGCAAGCCACCCGCTTGATATACACAACAGCTGACCATTCCAACCAATGGATGTGGATGTGTGCCAATTACCATGACAACCAAGGAAACAACAGAGCGATGACAGCACGTTTTAAATTAAAATATATTATAAACGGCCATTATAATGACTATGGCTTTACTACAACATAAAAAAAAAGTGTAAAAAGATTTTTATATAAAGTCATCCCGCGTAAATTCTTAATCTCGTGGATACATCCAACATGACATTTCAAATAGCAATCATAAAAGAGAGGATATGAAGAGAATGTAAAAACATAAAAAAACACATATCTACCGATCAGAAATAAAACAATTAATGTGGAATTCTATGTTCAGGCCTCCCGGCACAAGAACCTTTGTCTCATGAATCCAATGGGATTCCCTACGACTAAGATGGCATAGGAAATTACCCCCTCTTCAGTGCTTTATAACCTTTTCGATGCTCCAAAATTTGAGTCCTCTGGGGTAGAACATTCATTCATTTTTAGCCATCCATCCCTCGCACTGGGGCACAGTGCGTTCCTTGTAAGTGCACATTTTATTCCTTTAATAAACTCATATCCAGCATACAGAGAGCACTAGATCTTCTTTACTTTTATTATATGTATCCAACATGCCTGGTGTGAACACTATGAGCTAACAAGATACCGGCATTTCATCTGATATCAGTGTGTGTGATCCTGCTGACATTATCCCAAGTGGGAACTGATGTTTTAGACCTGACTGATTCACTCAGGGGTCCATCGGTTGAGGTGAGCGGCCTGTATTGTCGGTGGTGGAGGTTTCTCACATCAGTTACCAATCTTTTTGTGAACATCACCTAAGTCACTGGAGTTCTGCTGATTTTATGCTGATCTTGCTGTGTCATATTATGAAGAACATGGACTGCTCTGTATATTACATTTTAGTTTCATTGTAATTTATTTCTTAGTATGCCTTTTCATTTTTATGCGCTGTACTGCCTTTTTACAGGTTATATAGAGAGGCAAGTTGAAGGCTTTACAATCTATTCTAATCTGCTTCTGCTGTCATTATCTCTGTTTTCCTCTAAAACTAATTAATGACTTATTAATTCATTGGTATCTTATTCCTCCCCTTCCTGTGTAGTACTAGGAAGGGGCAAGCTCTCATATGTAAATACTGCACTGTTTAAATCTGTGAACACTGTTTCTCTATTACCAGTCATAGCCATCACAATGCAAAGAGCCACCCAGATTTGACACTGCTGTCTGTGAAAATGGTACTGGGTAAATACCTTCCCACCACTTTGCCACTGATAAAACATATGGCTGCAGGTAAGTGGTAAAAGAGCACCAGTCAAAAATGGGCACATTTTATAATTTGAGTTTCCACTCTTAAATTAATATAATGCCCTGTACACACGGTCGGATTTTCCGACGGAAAATGTGTGATAGGTCCTTGTTGTCGGAAATTCCGACCGTGTGTAGGCTCCATCACACATTTTCCATCGGAATTTCCGACACACAAAGTTTGAGAGAAAAATAAATAAAATTGCGCTTGGAGTATAATAGAAAAACAATGAAGAAAAATTTGAATTAAAAATGTGAGTAAAAGTAAATATAACTGTTGTTAGGTACATACAGTGAAAAATTATGTAATGAAAAATATTTCTATACAGCTGCGGCTATAAGTGGGGCACACCAAAACAAATATAAAACAGAAAAAACGCGCTAAAAAAGTGTTAAACACTAATGAATAAAGTCCAAAAAAGTTCAAGATAAATAATCAATAATCGTATACTCCCCTATGTGATAAGGTTGAAAGAAGATGATTCACTTGAAATACAACTGTGTGGTGAAATGCTTACCAGAACGTAAGCCAAATCAGACAGCACAGCCTTAGCTCCCAGGTATAGCTATATGCCATGCTACTCATGTGAACTGTTCTCTAAGTGTCAGCTTAAAACCTCCACAGACTCTGCTTGTCTCCTGCCTTTTTGCTTAGTGCTGAAAGCAGACTTTTTTTTGGACTCTTGAAGTAGAGTAAAGCTGTCAAAAGAGAAAGCCTTTAGTTTTCTTGTACAAAAGCTTGACTGCACCTTTGTTGCTTGTCAATGTTGTGAGTATTTGTTATCAGTACTGAGGCAGCAAATTAAATAGGCTCAGAAGGGACATTATTGCCCAACACTAATCTGAGAGGTCTACTCTGAAAGGAAGAGAATATAATAACATAACAAATACACAGCTATCCCTAAGGAATAAGGTTGAACTGTAATGCCCTGTACACACGGTCGGACATTGATCAGAAATTCCGACAACAAAATCTATAAATTCATTGGTATCTTATTCCTCCCCTTCCTGTGTAGTACTAGGAAGGGGCAAGCTCTCATATGTAAATACTGCACTGTTTAAATCTGTGAACACTGTTTCTCTATTACCAGTCATAGCCATCACAATGCAAAGAGCCACCCAGATTTGACACTGCTGTCTGTGAAAATGGTACTGGGTAAATACCTTCCCACCACTTTGCCACTGATAAAACATATGGCTGCAGGTAAGTGGTAAAAGAGCACCAGTCAAAAATGGGCACATTTTATAATTTGAGTTTCCACTCTTAAATTAATATAATGCCCTGTACACACGGTCGGATTTTCCGACGGAAAATGTGTGATAGGTCCTTGTTGTCGGAAATTCCGACCGTGTGTAGGCTCCATCACACATTTTCCATCGGAATTTCCGACACACAAAGTTTGAGAGAAAAATAAATAAAATTGCGCTTGGAGTATAATAGAAAAACAATGAAGAAAAATTTGAATTAAAAATGTGAGTAAAAGTAAATATAACTGTTGTTAGGTACATACAGTGAAAAATTATGTAATGAAAAATATTTCTATACAGCTGCGGCTATAAGTGGGGCACACCAAAACAAATATAAAACAGAAAAAACGCGCTAAAAAAGTGTTAAACACTAATGAATAAAGTCCAATTAAAGTTCAAGATAAATAATCAATAATCGTATACTCCCCTATGTGATAAGGTTGAAAGAAGATGATTCACTTGAAATACAACTGTGTGGTGAAATGCTTACCAGAACGTAAGCCAAATCAGACAGCACAGCCTTAGCTCCCAGGTATAGCTATATGCCATGCTACTCATGTGAACTGTTCTCTAATGCCGCGTACACACGGTCGGACTTTTCGTCTACAAAAGTCCAACGGACGCTGACGGACTAAAGCTGGCTGGTAATCCGATCGTGTGTGGGCTTCTCCGGACTTTCAACATACTTTTTTAGCCTCAAATCCGACGTACTTTAGATTTGAAACATGCTTCAAATCTTTACTTCGTAACTACGACGGACCCCGAAATCCGCTCGTCTGTGTGCTAGTCCGACGGACAAAAAGCCACGCTAGGGCACCTATTGGCTACTGGCTATGAACTTCCTTATTTTAGTCCGGTGTACGTCATCACGTAAGAATTCGACGGACTTTTGTGTGATCGTGTGTAGGCAAGTCTGTTCGTTAGAAAGTCCGCCGCAAGTCCGTCGAAAGTCCGCCGAAAGTCTGCCGGAAGTCTGTCGGACAGGCTGTCTGACTTTTGTAGACGAAAAGTCCGACCGTGTGTACGCGGCATAAGTGTCAGCTTAAAACCTCCACAGACTCTGCTTGTCTCCTGCCTTTTTGCTTAGTGCTGAAAGCAGACTTAAACCCAGCCCGGGCCTTTAGAGAGCGATTCCAATTGGCAAGATCAGTCGCACTCGTACAGCAAAACAGGTCCGCATAGGGTTTATCCAAAAAAATATATGCAAAGAACATAGCGTGATACTGACATGGTAATAGGCAATAAACCAAAAAAAGGGGAAAAAGTGCAATCTCACAAAAAATAAAATCATGAATATCATATAAACATCCTGTGTGCACAGCATATACAGGAATGTGAAATTGGTGACATGCAACATGCAATGAGTGGTGCCCTTGGATATAAATAAATCCCCAAGTGTGTCTGCTTACCAGAGATCAGAGATAGGTGAGCAAACAAATATCACCAAAGATCAGAAACCGCACCAAGTGCACAGACATATGAAGCAGCTTACCAGATGGCAAACTAGTGTAGGCACACTCAGCTGAAGGCTTACCGGAAGGTCAATTGAAAATAACCCAAACAGA
The DNA here is from genome assembly GCA_037952835.1 of Lithobates septentrionalis. NCBI lineage: Eukaryota > Metazoa > Chordata > Amphibia > Anura > Ranidae > Lithobates > Lithobates septentrionalis. The sequence continues at coordinate 10,936,176 of JBBDGP010000078.1, forward strand.
AATCCTGGCGGAGTCACCGCGATCCCGTCCTGGCAGACTCACCGCTCACACCGAGCCCGTGAAGAGTCTGCCAGGACGGGATCGCGGTGACTTCGCCAGGATTTCTGTTTGGGTTATTTTCAATTGACCTTCCGGTGAGCAGGAACCCCTACAGGTTCACATAAGTTTATTCTGGGTCACGCAGAGATATTAAGCCTTCAGCTGAGTGTGCCTACACTAGTTTTCCATCTGGTAAGCTGCTTCATATGTCTGTGCGGTTTCTGATCTTTGGTGATGTTTGTTTGCTCACCTATCTCTGATCTCTGGTAAGCAGACACACTTGGGGATTTATTTATATCCAAGGGCACCACTCAAAGTTTGAGAGCTTGCTATAAAATTCCGAACGTGTGTACACAAATCCGACGCACAAAGTGCCACGCATGCTCAGAATAAATTAAGAGACAAAAGCTATTGGCTACTGCCCCGTTTATAGTCCCGACTTATGTCACCGCGTTCAGAACGATCGGATTTTGTGTGACCGTGTGTATGCAAGACAAGTTTGAGCCAACATCCGTCGGAAAAAATCCATGGATTTTGTTGTCGGAATTTCTGATCAATGTCCGACCGTGTGTACAGGGCATTACAGTTCAACCTTATTCCTTAGGGATAGCTGTGTATTTGTTATGTTATTATATTCTCTTCCTTTCAGAGTAGACCTCTCAGATTAGTGTTGGGCAATAATGTCCCTTCTGAGCCTATTTAATTTGCTGCCTCAGTACTGATAACAAATACTCACAACATTGACAAGCAACAAAGGTGCAGTCAAGCTTTTGTACAAGAAAACTAAAGGCTTTCTCTTTTGACAGCTTTACTCTACTTCAAGAGTCCAAAAAAAAGTCTGCTTTCAGCACTAAGCAAAAAGGCAGGAGACAAGCAGAGTCTGTGGAGGTTTTAAGCTGACACTTAGAGAACAGTTCACATGAGTAGCATGGCATATAGCTATACCTGGGAGCTAAGGCTGTGCTGTTATAATAATTTAAGAGCTGAGATTCAGATTCTAATTTTACCATTCCTCATTGGTTCACATTAAGCTTTGGTCACCTGGATTGACCTATTTTTGGACTTTACCTTTCCACTGACATAGGAGTATGAGATTATTAATTTTTTAATTCCTTTTGCACTGCTCTACCAATTTCAGATTGTCTACATTCAATGCTGATGTGAAAAAGGGGGCACATAACGGGAAGTTTATTCATTTAAAATGTTATATATTTTGTAATTATATATTTTATTACTGTTTCTTGAACCAGAAAAAAAAACATATATTTTTGGTGTTAGATACTTAAAAATAAATGCAAGTCAATCTGGTTATATTACAATATCTATTTATATATTAATTACATTATTAAAAAAAAACTTATGGTAGAGAAAGACACATATGCCATTTGGAGAGATCATTTTGAGCCCTGACTTACAGATATGAACACTTTAGCCTGCAAAGAACCAGACGAGAAAGATAATCAAGCTTTACAGCCAGGAGCAAGACAGCTGTCATAAAAGTCAAAATGGGACAGCACAAAGTCAGTTTGCCAGAAACAAGGTCAATTAGTTAGAAATCTGATAATCACCAGTCACTCCGAGGGGCAACTGGTGCAGGAGATACTAGTTAACACCACTCAAAGTCAATCACTATTCTATGGAAACATCAAACTCAATACAGATCAAACATCCAAGGAGCCTGCAGCAAGACAGGAAAAGAGGACCAAAATGAGTACGATTGTTAAGCATGTTTTATCCCCTGTGCCTGAGAGGCTGCAGTAAGTTAAATATAAAAGTTTATGTTGCATTTCATAAGATTTTAAACTTAAGTATGATTTATACTCTGTCCTATAAAATATAAAAAAGAAAAGTGTACATTACACAGATGTATTTGCATTGCTGAATAAGAGATTTGCTCTTATGTTATTTCTAAAACATAAGATCAGCAGAATTGCAGCCACCCCCACCCCACCCAGTGAGAATTCCCCTGCATGCCAATGTACATATACAGTTGAATGTAATTAAAAAATAACCAAGGGGCTATTTTAGTAGGTCAGTAGCACCATAGAATCACTGTAGATGTTTTAATATGTAGAAATAAGTAAACTGTAATGTAAAGCAGTCATAAACTTAACGTCATAATTTATTTGCCAATTCATAATTTAAAATGATTTAAAAAGCCACAGTAGTATTAAAAGAAAACTTAATGAAAAACTTCAAAAAACATTATTTATATTTAATTTTAAGCTGGCCATACATGGTTCAGTTTTTTTTCATTTAGCCAGCAGGTTGAATAAAAAAAAAAAACTTAAAGAGTAACTGCAGTCTGCTCACATCATTTGGAATAAAAACATCTTTGCCATTCTGAAGCTTCCCTCCAACCACTTTGCATATTATTTTATATATACTGTGATTCTGTACTTGCTAAATATGCTGCAGAAATCTCCCTCCACTGAGTCTGGCTGCAGCCATTTTAACTGTGGGCAGTTGAAGCTGCTGCCTGTTCAGTTCCTGGATTTACACAGAGGCACACCTCCAGCTCTGCAGCTCTCATTGGCCCTCTTATGACTCATCCCTCCACCCTTCATGGAAAACTCTCACGAGAGTGAGAGAGAGAGAGAGAGCTGTGCGTGATGTCATAAGCCTAGGCTGTTTACCAGACAAGAACAGGAAGTGGGCTGTATAAGGTATTTACTGGCAGGAAAAAAAATAATGTTTTACTATCCAAAGTTAAAACAACAAGGGCAGAAGATTTAATAGATAGAAAGTTGAAAAAATGACTGAAGTTCCCTTTTTAAACCGATTCCCCACCCACAGATTCAAGGTGGTTTTGGGAATCCTCCCTTCTGCGCTATTGTATTCTGACAGCAAATCGACTCTCCCACTGTCAGAATATACAGATCAGTACTGCAGCCTATTGCCTAGAGTGCTGATTGAGCGGCTTTTATCAGCTCATTGATTTCAATTAGACCATTTAGCTACTTCCCGTCCAACCTATTATAAAATGACAGCCAGACGGGAACACTACTATCCTGGGTAAAAGTCATATGACGTCTTCCAAGTGTGTGCCTTGTGCACACCCTAGGGGGAAAGCAGTGGTGTGATCTGTCACCCGCTGTGTCCACCAGACACAGCAATAGACCAACCATTGTACCGGGCTGGGCCCGATACCATGTGATCATCAATAGTACAAAACTTCATTCATAGCCATTCATTGTGCACTATTGTGATCTCTGTGATTGGTCACGGTGATCACATTGTATAGGGGCCAATCACAGAAGACCTGTAGCATGTGACAGCTGTGGCCAGTCACAGCTATCACAATAGTATACAATGCCATATGAATGGATGCCATTCACAAACATGATTGCTTTTAATAGTGATCAGATCATCACTGTAATAAAGCAATCATAGTAAAAAAAAAAACCTGATCACCTCTCCAGAGCAGAACAGTGTTACCATGGTGACACTTTTCTGCTCTGCTCACGATATGTAAAGAAAAAAAATTGTAAAAAATTACATATATATATATATATATATATTTATTTATTTATATTTTACATACTGTCACCAGTCAGTGTCCCTAAGCACTGCCCCACCAGTCGTATGATAATGTTGTGCTGCTCTGATGCCAGTATGTAAAAAAAAAATTGTGAAAAGAACAAATTTTATTTTATTTCTTCGTTTTCCAAAATATTGTGACAAAAAAATACAACTTTAAAAAACTCACCATGCCTCTTGCTAAATATCTGGGACTGTCTGCTTTCCAAAAGGGGGTCATGGGGGGTATTTGCACTATCCTGGCATTTTAGTGACTGAGATAAAATGTTAATAAATATATATATATATATATATATATATATATATATATATATATATATATATATATATATATATATATATATATATATATATATATATATATATATATATATATATATATATATATATATACATATATATATATATATATATATGTATATATATATATATTTTTTTTTTAAAGTGTAGTGATTTCACTTAAAGTATATAGCGGCTGCAACTTTGCATTTGATTAATTTAGGGTGGCGCTGATTGTTTCACACATTTGTATTTACTGACTGGAATGGTACCAGCGGATTGGAGAAAAGCCAAAGTAGCACCAATATTTAAAAAGGGCCCAAAGTTTCTCAGGAGTAAAAGGAACCTCTAAGGAAGAACTAGTGGCCAAGTCAAGACTTGGCAAAGCTGTGTCTTTCATATATGAAATTTTTTTTTCCATCTCTATAAAAGAATAGTGAATTTCAGAATTAGTTTGTGAAATATTATATAATGAGGAATAATAATTGCGAAAAGTCCCTACGATAGCTGAGTTAGTATAAACCAACCCTTTACCAGGAGCAGATAATTTCAAGATAGATGATGATGGTGTCTTGCTAAATATCTGGGACTGTCTACTTTCCAAAAGGGGGTCAGGGGGGGGGGGGGGTATTTGCACCTGGCATTTTAGTGACTGAGATAAAATGTTAATAAATATATATATATATATACAAAAGAAAAACACATTTTGGCCTAATGGATGAAGGAAGATTATTTATCTGCAACATTTTATAACAGAAACAAAGAAAAATGTGTTTTGTTTTTTCAAAATTGTAATTATTGTTTTGTTTATATAGCATAAAAAAAAAACAAGTGGTGAATTTTATTATTATTATTATTATACAGGATTTATATAGCGCCAACAGTTTAAGCAGCGCTTTAAATAAATACTGTCAAATTAAAAAAGCATTATCTGTCCCACAAAACATGATAACAATTTATTTTGGGTACAGTAATGCATGACTGAGTAATTGACATTCAAAGTGTGACAGCACTGAAAGCTGAAAATTGATGGGAAGGAGAGAAAGCATCTAGTATTCAGATGGATAAAGGGGAAAGTAGTTCTTTACCAGAGAAGTCTTGGAAGTCATTGAGGTGGCTGTTCCACACATCCTGAAAGATACCACCCTCTGCCCAGATACCTTCCTTGTGTGTTCTTGGCTCTGCTGCCCCTTCTATGGGCCCAGGAATGGATGTTGTCAGAAGAGAGAGCAGAGGGAGATGATCAGACATCCATTTGCTGACTGTTTATTCAGTATACAAATAAGAAAGCGATGTGCTAACCAGGGAAGCAGCTCATCAGGAATCCGTTAGGGATCTAATAGATGTCTGATATAACCTGTCATATCTGTTATGCTATCACATATGGGGCTTGTCAGCCCTCTGTGTGATAACAATAATGTTAAGCAAAAATAGTTTACAAAACTTAACCACTTCAGCCCCGGAAGATTATACCCCCTTCCTGACCAGTGCGTTTTTTGCGATTTGGCACTGCGTCGCTTAAACTGACAATTGCGCGGTCGTGCGATGTGGCTCCCAAACAAAATTGACATCCTTTTTTTCCCACAAATAGAGATTTCTTTTTTTTTTATTTTAAAAATATTTTATTGATTTTTATCAAGAAAAGGTATACAAATCACAAGCATTAAGTAAGTATATATAAATCAGAACAAGTCGGACCCCCTTGGGGCTACAAATCCAACTGACGATAATAGTTTTGAATATAACTCTGGTCTGTGACAATACATTAATACCATTATAAACCATGACCCGTTCACTAAAAGTAGAGAACCCTGAAACTTGAGAGGACTGGGAGAAGGGGAGGGAGGAGAGACCGCCTGCACCCCAATAAGGAACACACTGTGCCCGAACGGAACACATCAATCCCCCCTTGCACCCCATTAGTTAACGCTATAAATCTCTGGCATCGAACAAGTAAGCTAAAACCTACGTCGTATGCTTCCCCTGGGAACATAACTCCTTTGGGGACCCAACTGCTGTTTGGTCGAAAGAAAAACAAACATCGTCTTGATAGATAAACATAAAAAGTGACAAATGAGAGAAAAAGAATAAAGTTGAAAGGAGAGGGGGGAGAAAGAAAGAGAAGACAGAGTAGCCGGAAGCCAATCCACGGGAGGAGTCCCCACAGACCCCGAGACAGCCAGACGCTTTATGGTTGAACACCTGGAATCAAGGAGAGACCCATGAACTTCGCCCAGGGTTCCCAAATAGCTTTAAATTTCTCTTTGGTGTTGTTCAGGGTACTGGCAAGCTTCTCTTGGGCCATGATCCAGGAAATTTTGCGGATAGCCGCTTTGAAGGACACCTTGGGTTGTTTCCATGCCTTGGCAATGGTGAGCTTAGCTCCCAGAAAAATGAAGTGTATCAATTTACGGGCAAGTTTCAAAGTTTTAGGTAAGTGATCATTTAGGAGCGCTAAGGCGGGGGTCCTCAGGATCTGGACTTCAGTGATTTTTCTAATCAGGTGAAAAGTCCTGTTCCAGAAAGGCCTCAACCGTGGACATTCCCAAAAAATATGGGCCAAGGAGCCCCTGAGTAAACAACCCCTAAAACACCTTGGGTCTGTTGAGGGGAACATTTTGGCTAGTCTCACCCGTGGAAGGTACCACCTAGTGAAGACCTTTACACTGGACTCTATCAATGAGATGTTCAAAATGCCCTTATATGCCCTACTAAAGGCGAGCCTCCATTTCTCTAGGTCCCACTCTAAGGATAAGTCTGACTCCCATGTGGACATGTATGGGGTTTTGGCGGTTTGATTAGAAAGTGACTGGTAGATGATGGAGATTCCACCCCTCTGCTCTGTAGACTGACCACACCATATTTCATAAGGGGTGAATGTGTGGGTTGATGATTTGTCCTTTCCCATATGAGTGAGGAAATGTCTAATTTGCTGGAAACGAAAGCTCTCAGAGCTAGGCATCTCCAATTGACTTACGCAGAAAGCCTTAGAGATAGGCCCCACCGAAGTGAAGTAGTGTCCAATCCGATACATCCCCTTGTCCAACCACCAGCGGAATGCTTTGATGTCAATACCCGGGGGAAAGTCAGGATTATTGAAAATGTGAGCTAGGGGGTGTCTGTAGGAAGTTATGGTTTGTACATTTCTGAGAGTATCCCATAATTTAAAAGATTGAGAAAGGATAGGGGACATAATAGTTGGACGTTTTTTTGGGGGGACCCACAAAAGGAAGTCTATAGTGTAAGAGGGAACTGCCTGTCTCTCTATTTGTATCCAATCTGGTCTCTCAGCCTTCGCATATACCATCGAGATCTGGGCTAACCTGGCCGATTGGTAATACCAAAATAGCTGCGGGAGACCTAATCCCCCTTGTGGTCTGGATAAGTATAAAGTGCTCTGTTGAAATCTGTACCCTTTCCCTACCCAGATGAATTTAATTATCTTTCTTTGGAACGATTTCAAGTGCTCTTTAATGATGTTTATTGGGAGGGCTCTGAAGAGGTAGAGGAGTCTTGGCAGCAAAGTCATCTTGACTGCATGAATCCTCCCTAACCAGGATAAACCCCCTTTAGCCCAGTTGCCTAAGTCAGCCTCGAGTTTACGGTATGTGTGAGGGAAGTTGGCTGTATATAGAAGTTCTGTTTTAGCTGTGAGCTTTATCCCTAAATAATCGATGTAGGAGTCACTCCATTTAAATTCAAAGGCACTCTGCAGGGATGCCATCATGGTTGGATTAAGGGAGATGTTTAAGGCTGAAGATTTGGCATAATTGACCCTTAACCCTGAAATCTTCAAAAACTCTTTCAGGAGTCTGCATAGGTTTGGAAGGGAGGTGGTTGGGGATGTGATAAAAAGGAGCATATCGTCCGCGAACAACCCACATTTGTGGACCTGGTCACCACAGGAGACCCCTTGAATGTTGCGATCTGCTCTTATTGCTATTGCTAACGTTTCAATTGCAATAGCAAAAATCAGGGGGGGAGAGTGGGCATCCCTGCCTAGTGCCGCTTGCTATGGTTAGGGGTTTAGAATATTGGCCTTGTAAGCGAATCACCGCTTGTGGGGTGGAGTATAACGATCTAAGGGTCCCTATAAAGTTGGGCCCGAAGCCCCACTTCTCCAATATGGAGAAAAGATAAGGCCATTCGATCGAGTCGAAAGCCTTGTGAAGATCTAGCGAGAGGATCATACCTTCCTGTTTCGGCCCCCCTTCCCAGTTAGATTGGAGAATGGATACGATATCTATCGCTCTCCTGATTTGGTCGGGTCCTTGCCTACCGGGGATAAAACTGACCTGATCCTTGTGTACATAAAGCTTGATGAAAGAGGAGAGGCGGTTGGCTAGAATTTTTCTTAGAATTTTGAGGTCATTGTTAATTAAGGATATGGGCCTGTAATTCTCAACTTCCTCATAGTTTTTGTTAGGTTTGGGGATCACTGAGATAAATGCTGTGTTGAGTTGGGGTTCCAGGGGGGATCCTGTCTTTTTGAAATTGAAAAACTTTGCCAGGTATGGGGCTAAAATATCGCTATATTCTTTATAATAGGGGACCGAGAGGCCGTCCGGCCCTGGGGCTGAGCCGGATTTAAGACCTTTAATTACCGCTCTAATCTCAACCTCAGTGATGGCTCCTTCCATTAAGTCTTTGCATTCTTTGGAGAGTGAGGGAAGTTGTAAATTCTGTAGAAACTCAGTGATTAAGGGGCCTTTCTCAGATTGAGGTGGATTGTAGAGTTTAGCATAAAAATCATGGAAGGCAGATATTATTCTGTTTGGATTAGCTGTTGGAGGATGTCCTGCTATCCTCAATTTGGGGAAGGAGAGAGTGCGCAATTTAGGTGTGAGTTTAGAGGCCAGCATCGAGCCAAATCTGTCTTTGTGGCAGTAAAATTTGGCTCCACTCCATTTAAGATTTTTCTCTGCTTTAGCCATTAAAGCGAGATTCAGCTCGAGTCTGGTGGCGTCAAGTTTACCTAAAAGGGTCCTAGACGGGTGTTTTTTGTGTTCAGCTTTTAGTTGGAGGAAGGATTTTTTGAGTCTTTGAATATCGATCAATCGCTCCTTCTTAAATTGGGTCGCTAACCTTATTATAACTCCATGGACGGTTGCCTTGTGGGCTGCCCACAGGGTTTCAGGGAAAATGTTATCAACATCATTTAAGAGAAAATATTCTTTAATGGATTTAGCTATTTCCTTGACTAGGCTAGGGTCAGCTAGAAGGGATTCGTTTAAACGCCAAAAGAATCATCCTCTCCCAGAAAGAACATTTCTCAGGGTAAGGAGAACCAAAGAATGGTCGGACCATGCAGTGTCTAATATTGCTGCCTTTGTTGACAGGGGAATGAGGGCTGTCTGAGTGAGGATGTGATCAATTCTAGCGTATGATTGGTGGGGTGCGGAAAAGTGCGTGTAATCCCTTTTACTGGGCTTCAGTTCCCTCCAGATGTCTACCAAACCCTGAGAGTGGACTATTTTGGCGATCCTGGTGCTTAGTTTTGTGGCGCGTGTGAGCTGGTCTTTACGGGGCTTAGTTTTGTCTAGACCCTGATCAAACGCCACATTTGAGTCCCCACCCAGGATAACTTTACCTTCCAGGAGCAGTTCCAAAGTTGTGAATAGGTCCTGGAAGAACGACGCTTGACCCATGTTCGGGGGGTAGTAAGAATCAAAAGAGTATAAAACTCCTTCCAGGGTGCCCTTCACCAGAATGAATCTGCCCTCTGGATCCCTATAGTCAGATAGATGTGAAAATTTGCTGTTTTTGGAGAAGAGAATAGCCATCCCCTTCGTCTTTAAATAAAATGTTGGAAAGTGTGCATGGAGGAACTTGGGGGTGTACTGGATTTGGAAGTGCGTTTCTTGCAGAAGCACCACGTCAATTCTTAGGGATTTATAATGGTCCAGGGCTAGTCTCCTTTTCCTAGGAGAATTTAGGCCCTGTACGTTATGTGAAGCATTGGAAGTGAATCCCACCCCCTTCCCTCCTTCCTAAGCACCCCTGCCCCCTATCTAACTAGAGGAGAGGGAATTCCTGGGGGGTCCCGGGGAACCAAGGGTGGCCGAAGTACCCTAACGATCGGAACCACCCTCCAAAAGTGGAAAAGTTATATGGGTAGCTCGGACAAACCGTGACTCCTTACTGAACTAGGAAATGACCTAAAATAATTAACACATGACATCTAGTCCAATAACCATTCCTTTATGTGAGAGGAACCCAGGTCTTCCTGGAGGAGCTTATTTTCTGAAAAAGACATCTTCTTCTGAGAAGGTTGCAAACTTAGCCGGATGGCTCTTGGAGGGTGCCGGTTGAAGAAAAAGTTGGTAAATGGTGGTTTCAGACCTCCGCTGTCGAAGTAGGTTTACACTGGTGGGTAATGAGGTGCACAACTATATAACTAAATGTGAATCTAGTTGTGGGGTCTTCCACTTCAATAAGACGTGAGAAGGTTTGGAGCTCCTGCTCCATCAACTGGGAGGGCAACTGGCCCAAAGACGTCCCTGAAGAGACAAAAGGAGATTGATGAGCTAGCCGACCCTTACGGTGGTCTCCCATCCTTGCTCTTCTTGGAAGGGCCCTTCAGCCAAAGTGGAGATACGGGGCTGCCTGGGGGAGGACGTTTAGTGGATCCCAAGGAAGATGAAGAAAAGTCCATTGGGGCCTCCTGTGAGATTAGCTTGAGGGAGAGAAACAGTCTTTCACCTTCCGGGAGACTGGCAAAGAAGTGGGTCTTGCCCTGAATGGCAAACTTTACAGCAAAGGGGAAGGTCCAGCGGTATTTTATATCCCGTTGAGAGAGGACCGTAAGGAGGGGTTTCAGCATCCTGCGTCTTTGAATAGTTGAAGGAGCTAGGTCAGCAAAAATCTGGATCTAATGACCCTGGTGTTGCAGCTTAGGATTTTGACGTGATTGTCGCATGACCTCTTCCTTTACCGCAAAAAAGTGCGGCTTGACAATTATGTCCCTTGGGGAGCCATCTTGTCTGGGGGGTCCAAGGGACCTGTGTGCTCTGTCCAGTTCAAGACGCTGGGGTGGTATATTAGGAATAAGGTCAGAAATAATGTCCTGTACCGTGGATGGGATGTCTGTGAAAGTTTCCGGGAGGCATCTGATTCGGAAGTTATACCTCCTGGACCTATTTTCAAGCTTGTCGATCCTAGATAGGGCCACATCTAGTTGTTCTTGAATGGTCAGGAGGTGTGCTGCGTTTTGGTTGGTTCTGGCGGCTGTGCATTCTACTTTATCCTCAATGGCTTCAATTCTGGAGCCTAAATTGGACAGGTCTGCTTTAATAGTGTTGGTAATCTGTTTTGCCGTGCTGGCCAGACCTTTCTCTAATAGGGATGAAAATTTAGCAAACATGTCTTCCTGCATCGCTGAGAGGTCAGTTACTGAGAAGCCAGATGGCTGGTTAACTGGAGGAGGGAGTTGGGCCTGTGCAGGAAGGGCCTGTGGGTACAGTTCCTGTTGTGTGTGGCTCAATTGCTCTGTGGAGGACTTTACTGTGGCCTGGAGCTTCATGGGGCCTTGCAGGGGTATTTGGGACGTTAGGGGGGGTCCCTGTGCTGCCTGTGCATAGGTTGGGGTCGGAGGAGATAGTACTGGCCTGTGCTCCTGGTTCCTTGAGTAGAGGCCTGCATGTTGCAGCGGCCCGTCCGTGCTGGCGGCCATCTTGGTGCTCCCGTCCGCACCTGCTGAGGCAAATTGGGGGCCGAGATCGCGTCTCGCTGGCGGACCGGACATCCCCTCCGGTTCCTCCGAGGTTCCCCTGCTCGGGTGGGGTGTTGTGTCGCCTTGTAGTGGGCTGAGGCGGCTGAAGTGCGGCTCGGTGGTCCGGGGTGGAGCGGAGCTCCTGGCTCAAGCGGCCATGTTGGAACTCTCACGCATGCGCACTCGTGCAAATAGAGATTTATTTTGGTCTTATTTGATCACCTCTGCGGTTTTTATTTTTTGCGCTATAAACAAAAAAATAGCGACAATTTTGAAAAAAATGCATTATTTTTTACTTTTTGCTATAATAAATATCCCCAAAAAATATTTTTTTAAAAATTGTTTTTTTTCCTCAGTTTAGGCCGATACGTATTCTTCCACATATTTTTGGTAAAAAAAATCGCAATAAGCGTTTATTGATTGGTTTGAGCAAAAGTTATAGCGTTTACAAAATAGGGGATAGTTTTATGGCATTTTTATAAATAATTTTTTTTTTACTAGTAATGACAGTGATCAGCGTTTTTTTTGTGACTGCAACATTATGGCGGACGACTCAGACATTTTTGACACATTTTTGGGACCATTGTCATTTATACAGCAATCAGTGCTATAAAAATGCACTGATTCCTGTGTAAATAACACTGGCAGTGAAGGGGTTAACAAAATTTCAAAAAATATGATACAGCGCTGCGCTAAAACAAACTAAGGGAGCAGCCAACACACCCGTAGACTCAGGGAGAAAAAACAACTAAAAAATGCACAGTGTGGCGCTATTATGTGAATGCAATATGAAAAAACTAAACATAAATTATTTAAATCATAAACATCTCATGTGAGCACTTGTGACAGTGACTAGTGAAAGAATAATACAAATGTGTGTTTAGATGAATTAAACATCAAAGGCAAAATCAAATATAGAGTCCATAACACCAAAAAGAAAAAGTCCGTGATAGCAGTGTATAAATGGTATACAGGTGTTTTTCTTGTATATGCAGGAAGATCAATTAGACCCGGTAGCCTGGTAGATGAATGGACCATAAACGACCAGAGGTGCACAGAAATTTGAAAACGGTGCCAAGACCATCACCAGAAGATATGGAGGCTTACCAGAAGTAGTGGCCTGAAATAGCGTATGCTAAAACAGGTCAAGAAGGCTTGGTGACCAACTGGTCTAGATGTATTGTCTGGTTAGATGTCATCACCACACCAACGGAGGGAAGGGGGGGAAGCAATCAGCACGATTTCCTCAATAATAATCACACCACCAAGCCAAGCGAAAGATTCGTGTACCATGTGAGGGATGAAAACACTCACATAGTGTAATAACGTATTAACTTGGATTTATTAAAAATAGCAGTAAAAAACAAACTCACATTTTATGCAGATCAAACAGGCATGTAAATCGTATAGCGGTAGTTGTGAGGGGTCCACCTGACATGTTTCAACTAAAAAAGTCGTCTTCTGGGGTGTGGAACCCTCTCTCCCCACCGCTCTATTTATGGACAAAGAATGACCCCCACTGGAAGTGTCCGAAACCGGAAGTAATTAAGATGACCCTATTTCCGGTCAGGGGGGCATATGTAAGAAATTCAAAAAACCACACATTAGTAGATTAAATATCAAAAATCTCATAGTCCTGTGTGAGGTCCGAACTGTAAGACCAATGTACATTACTGTATAGATCGGCTTTGGTCCGGATGGTTAAATCCGTAACCAAGCCTCACTCTCAGTCCCTGTATGTAGTGGGTGGAAGCGCCTACACACAGCTGCGCTCCACCCTCAATATCAAGCCTCGTTACGGCACGGTAGCGTGATGACATCACGCCCATAGATCACATCCGTGCGTTCCAAGGGTATAATCCAAGCCTCGTTTTCGATCGGCCGTCGAATGACGCGATGACGTCACGTGCACAATCGAATAACGATGGCGGTGCGCTCCAGGCCTTTAGCCAAGCCTCATTTTCAATAGGATTAGTCACATCCAGCAACATAATCAGAACAGGAAGTGACACCCAACCTCCTATTGAAGGGGCGGAGGGGACAGGAAATGTCAGCAAAGGTGGATGTAATGCTGAAAATATGAGAAACTAATGAGCATCTTTAAAACTTAATTAAAAGATCAGACAAGTTAAACAAGTTATCTAAAATATAGATCATATACAGCGATACTTTATCTCATAATCTAAATAATTAGTTCAGATAAAAAACCTACCGGACACTGCCAGTAGGGGGCATCAGACCAATATTATGTACAACCAAGGTGATGAGTTACCATGTACAATACATTAGCATGAATGCAATTAAAAAGAAATATCATATGCCTACCCAAACAATACCAAAATCATCTCATATCGAATTGGCATACATATTAAAATTTTAAAATTATAAAATTAAAAAACTAAAGAAACATGGAGAGATCAAGTCTGAATTCAAGCCCGATTAATAAAGGAATTGATGTCCCATTCTACATTAATACCCTGCGGAAAATGAGACCCCAATTCATAAATCCAGTATGTCTCCAAGCGGGAGACACCCCTAAGAGTCGACCCCCCCCGCCATGGGGCCGTGTATCTATCTATGACAAGGAACTGGGTGCCAGCAGGGTTTCTATCATGGCACTCCCTATAATGTCTCGGGACAGTGTGTTTGGTGCTACCTGCCTTAATAAGATTAATATGTTCTGAGACACGTACGGTAAAGGATCTAATAGTACGGCCCACATATTGTTTGCCACAAGGGCAAGTTAGCAGGTAGACAATCCCTGTGGTAGCACATGTGCAAAATTGCTTGATTGCATATGTACGGCCAGTTGTAGTAGAGGTGAAGTCATGACTCGCCCTTCTACCGCAAGTGTTATATTGACAGACCAAACATTTCCTGCAAGGGAAATAACCAGTCAGATTGTGAAAAAAGGATGGTTTCTTTGGTGGGTCAATAACATTAGGTGCCAGCTTGTTCCTGAGAGATGGAGCACCTCTAAAAACCACCTTAGGAGTATCAGGTAACAATGGTCCCAATATTTTGTCCGTTTTTAAAACACTCCAGTGGTGTTCAAAGACCTTTTTAATGTCCTTATATTGCATAGAAAAAGATGTCAAGAATGACCACTTAAATTCATCACTGGATTGTTTGGGTTTGTCCTGTAATAGTAGCTGGCGATCTACATTGCTGGCATTCGCAATCTCTCTATCTAGGTCAGACGGGTTATAACCCTTCTCAACAAACCTATCTTTAAGTAGTCCGGCCTGAGCCATATAGGTATCTTGATCAGTACAGTTCCTGCGTAGTCTTAAGAACTGACTCCTGGGAACTGATTTGATCCAGGAGCCATGGTGGCAGCTATCAGTCGATATATAACCATTTCTGTCGGTGGACTTAAAATATGTACTGAAGCTAAATCTGCCCTCTTTCCTATCAATGACCAGGTCCAAGAAATGAACAGAGGTGTTGCTGGCCTCGAATGTCAGGGCAATGCCTCTGTCGTTGGTATTCAAGACTGTCATGAAGTCCAACAGGTCCGCATGGCTACCCGTCCATAGGAGGAGGACGTCGTCTATGTACCGAACCCACAGCAAAAGATGTGGGTTGTTCATGGCATAGACGACATCCTCCTCCCACTTGGCCATGAACAAGTTGGCCAAGCTGGGAGCAAACTTTGCTCCCATAGCCACCCCCCTATGTTGGCGATAGTACTTGCCATTGAACCAGAAATAATTCCGTTGTGTCGCAAACTCAATAAGGTCAACAATGAAGTTGATCTGGGGTGTGGCCAGGGAGATGTCCCTATTCAAAAAACATTTCACCGCATCCACACCCTCACGATGCGGGATGCAGGTATATAAGGACGCTACATCCGCGGTGGCCATAATGAGGTCACCAGAATGGGAAACGTCTGTTAATATCCTGATCACATCCTTCGTATCCTTTAGATAGGATGGCATCTTGCGTACAGAAGGCTGGAGGAAAAAATCTATATATTTCCCGATTTTAGAAGTGACTGAATCGATGCCACTGATTATGGGTCAACCTGGGGGGTGGAGGGGGTCCTTATGAACTTTGGGCAAATAATACATAACTGGGATCCGTGGGGCAAGGGGAACTAAAAATGATCTCTCTTTTTTGTTTAGAATATACGAATCATAACCTTTCGTTATCAAGTTCTTCAATTCTTTCTTATACTTATGTGTTGGATTGCTTGATAGCTCGGTGTAAGTTTCTCGATCTCCTAAAATGCGATGCATTTCCTCTAAGTAGTCTGTTTTGTTTAATAGGACTATGCCACCGCCTTTATCGGCGGGGCGGATGACCAAGTTTTTATTTTCACACAGGGTTTTAAGGCCCACTGTGGATAGAGGATTGTGGAATTTACGTTTAAGTGGAATCTTCGCTAGATCTCGTATCACTAGTTCTTTAAATAAATTAATGGTGGGTGGAAGTTGCGTTGGAGGGCTGAAGAGGGAGGGATTAGATAGATCGGAATGTACCGTGCCTGACGTTGCCGCCCTGGCTACATTCCTGGTGGGGTTCGAGATAATATATCTTTGAACATGAATTTTTCTTATATACTTGTGAATGTCAATGAACGTATTGAATTTATTAAATCTATGTGGGGGGGCAAATTTAAGCCCCTTATTGAGGACACCTTTCTCTTCCTGCGTGAGAACAGTGTTACTCAAGTTGAATACCCCCTGACACATTACGTTCTTTTTCGTTTTTCTTCTCTGGACCCTCCTCCCTCCTCTGGTCCCTCTCTTGTTTCCGGACCTCTTTTTCTGTTCAAAGGGTCCTCGCGAAAACCCCGGGTAGTACGTGAGTCTGGATACGGTTGTCTATAAGGAGATGAATCGTACCCAGCACTTGGAAACGGATAAACGTTTTCATTATAGTGATCACGTAATGGGGAGTATCTATTATAGGTAGAAATTGGTGGATGTCTATAATGTGATGAGGAATTAGGGTAGTATGGACGGTGAGGGGAGTCATGGTAGCGAGCCGGGGAATCTCGATGATATGAATTCTCCCGTTCGCGATATTGATAATCATGACCATATTGATCTCCCCTATTACCTCCTCTACCTCTGCCTCTAGACTGATGCCCTCTCCCCCTATGTTGATTTCTGGGGGTATGAGCATTAGACTGTCGTCCCATATGTGGGGGAGGACCTCCACCATATGGACGCCCTTTCTCAACAGTAAGTTTAGAACGAACCGGAGGGGGTTGCATGGGAGGGACATCTGTAGCCTCATTGGGGGCATTAGTCTCCATTGTGACCTGCGGGGTAGGCGCTACGATGGATTTCTGCCAACCAAACACTTTACCCGCCTTATAGTCCCCAATATCACGAGAATATTTCTTATGTTTTTTAATTTTTTGTTCCCTGTCTTCCTTTACAAGATGCGCTTGCAAGTTAGAAGACAGAGTGTTATATTCAACGGAATTTTTATGAGAAAGTAGTTTATCTTTCAGTTCCCTTATTTCTTGATCTAAATTAGAGAGGCGGATGCGCTTCCTATTGATAAGGAAATCGAGGAACTTGATCCCAGCATCATTAAAGTATTTGAACCAGGAATCTAGTTCGGTCTCCCCCTGTTGGGGTTGGACATCCCATCTAAGGCTGCGTGGGATCATACCTTCCGTGACATATTGTTCTAGGAAGGCTAGATCCCATTGCAGATGAAGTTCCGAAACCATAACGTTCTTTAACCTCATAAACAATCCTCCAATTTCTGTGTCATTGGTGGAAGCAACAAAAACACCTTCGGTATTGACTACCCGAGATGCACGATATTCGAAAACATCCATAGTGAAGTGGAATAAATGCGCTGCCGCTATATTAAGTGTCTATACCGTAAACAAAATTTCAAAAAATATGATACAGCGCTGCGCTAAAACAAACTAAGGGAGCAGCCAACACACCCGTAGACTTAGGGAGAAAAAACAACTAAAAAATGCACAGTGTGGCGCTATTATGTGAATGCAATATGAAAAAACTAAACATAAATTATTTAAATCATAAACATCTCATGTGAGCACTTGTGACAGTGACTAGTGAAAGAATAATACAAATGTGTGTTTAGATGAATTAAACATCAAAGGCAAAATCAAATATAGAGTCCATAACACCAAAAAGAAAAAGTCCGTGATAGCAGTGTATAAATGGTATACAGGTGTTTTTCTTGTATATGCAGGAAGATCAATTAGACCCGGTAGCCTGGTAGATGAATGGACCATAAACGACCAGAGGTGCACAGAAATTTGAAAACGGTGCCAAGACCATCACCAGAAGATATGGAGGCTTACCAGAAGTAGTGGCCTGAAATAGCGTATGCTAAAACAGGTCAAGAAGGCTTGGTGACCAACTGGTCTAGATGTATTGTCTGGTTAGATGTCATCACCACACCAACGGAGGGAAGGGGGGGAAGCAATCAGCACGATTTCCTCAATAATAATCACACCACCAAGCCAAGCGAAAGATTTGTGTACCATGTGAGGGATGAAAACACTCACATAGTGTAATAACGTATTAACTTGGATTTATTAAAAATAGCAGTAAAAAACAAACTCCCATTTTATGCAGATCAAACAGGCATGTAAATCGTATAGCGGTAGTTGTGAGGAGTCCACCCGACATGTTTCAACTAAAAAAGTCGTCTTCTGGGGTGTGGAACCCTCTCTCCCCACCGCTCTATTTATGGACAAAGAATGACCCCCACTGGAAGTGTCCGAAACCGGAAGTAATTAAGATGACCCTATTTCCGGTCAGGGGGGCATATGTAAGAAATTCAAAAAACCACACATTAGTAGATTAAATATCAAAAATCTCATAGTCCTGTGTGAGGTCCGAACTGTAAGACCAATGTACATTACTGTATAGATCGGCTTTGGTCCGGATGGTTAAATCCGTAACCAAGCCTCACTCTCAGTCCCTGTATGTAGTGGGTGGAAGCGCCTACACACAGCTGCGCTCCACCCTCAATGTCAAGCCTCGTTCCGGCACGGTAGCGTGATGACATCACGCCCATAGATCACATCCGTGCGTTCCAAGGGTATAATCCAAGCCTCGTTTTCGATCGGCCGTCGAATGACGCGATGACGTCACGTGCACGATCGAATAACGATGGCGGTGCGCTCCAGGCCTTTAGCCAAGCCTCATTTTCAATAGGATTAGTCACATCCAGCAACATAATCAGAACAGGAAGTGACACCCAACCTCCTATTGAAGGGGCGGAGGGGACAGGAAATGTCAGCAAAGGTGGATGTAATGCTGAAAATATGAGAAACTAATGAGCATCTTTAAAAGTGTCCGGTAGGTTTTTTATCTGAACTAATTATTTAGATTATGAGATAAAGTATCGCTGTATACGATCTATATTTTAGATAACTTGTTTAACTTGTCTGATCTTTTAATTAAGTTTTAAAGATGCTCATTAGTTTCTCATATTTTCAGCATTACATCCACCTTTGCTGACATTTCCTGTCCCCTCCGCCCCTTCAATAGGAGGTTGGGTGTCACTTCCTGTTCTGATTATGTTGCTGGATGTGACTAATCCTATTGAAAATGAGGCTTGGCTAAAGGCCTGGAGCGCACCGCCATCGTTATTCGATCGTGCACGTGACGTCATCGCGTCATTCGACGGCCGATCGAAAACGAGGCTTGGATTATACCCTTGGAACGCACGGATGTGATCTATGGGCGTGATGTCATCACGCTACCGTGCCGGAACGAGGCTTGACATTGAGGGTGGAGCGCAGCTGTGTGTAGGCGCTTCCACCCACTACATACAGGGACTGAGAGTGAGGCTTGGTTACGGATTTAACCATCCGGACCAAAGCCGATCTATACAGTAATGTACATTGGTCTTACAGTTCGGACCTCACACAGGACTATGAGATTTTTGATATTTAATCTACTAATGTGTGGTTTTTTGAATTTCTTACATATGCCCCCCTGACCGGAAATAGGGTCATCTTAATTACTTCCGGTTTCGGACACTTCCAGTGGGGGTCATTCTTTGTCCATAAATAGAGCGGTGGGGAGAGAGGGTTCCACACCCCAGAAGACGACTTTTTTAGTTGAAACATGTCGGGTGGACCCCTCACAACTACCGCTATACGATTTACATGCCTGTTTGATCTGCATAAAATGTGAGTTTGTTTTTTACTGCTATTTTTAATAAATCCAAGTTAATACGTTATTACACTATGTGAGTGTTTTCATCCCTCACATGGTACACGAATCTTTCGCTTGGCTTGGTGGTGTGATTATTATTGAGGAAATCGTGCTGATTGCTTCCCCCCCTTCCCTCCGTTGGTGTGGTGATGACATCTAACCAGACAATACATCTAGACCAGTTGGTCACCAAGCCTTCTTGACCTGTTTTAGC
Organism: Lithobates septentrionalis; assembly: GCA_037952835.1. NCBI lineage: Eukaryota > Metazoa > Chordata > Amphibia > Anura > Ranidae > Lithobates > Lithobates septentrionalis. The sequence goes on from JBBDGP010000078.1 coordinate 10,956,130, forward strand.
ATACGCTATTTCAGGCCACTACTTCTGGTAAGCCTCCATATCTTCTGGTGATGGTCTTGGCACCGTTTTCAAATTTCTGTGCACCTCTGGTCGTTTATGGTCCATTCATCTACCAGGCTACCGGGTCTAATTGATCTTCCTGCATATACAAGAAAAACACCTGTATACCATTTATACACTGCTATCACGGACTTTTTCTTTTTGGTGTTATGGACTCTATATTTGATTTTGCCTTTGATGTTTAATTCATCTAAACACACATTTGTATTATTCTTTCACTAGTCACTGTCACAAGTGCTCACATGAGATGTTTATGATTTAAATAATTTATGTTTAGTTTTTTCATATTGCATTCACATAATAGCGCCACACTGTGCATTTTTTAGTTGTTTTTTCTCCCTGAGTCTACGGGTGTGTTGGCTGCTCCCTTAGTTTGTTTTAGCGCAGCGCTGTATCATATTTTTTGAAATTTTGTTTACGGTATAGACACTTAATATAGCGGCAGCGCATTTATTCCACTTCACTATGGATGTTTTCGAATATCGTGCATCTCGGGTAGTCAATACCGAAGGTGTTTTTGTTGCTTCCACCAATGACACAGAAATTGGAGGATTGTTTATGAGGTTAAAGAACGTTATGGTTTCGGAACTTCATCTGCAATGGGATCTAGCCTTCCTAGAACAATATGTCACGGAAGGTATGATCCCACGCAGCCTTAGATGGGATGTCCAACCCCAACAGGGGGAGACCGAACTAGATTCCTGGTTCAAATACTTTAATGATGCTGGGATCAAGTTCCTCGATTTCCTTATCAATAGGAAGCGCATCCGCCTCTCTAATTTAGATCAAGAAATAAGGGAACTGAAAGATAAACTACTTTCTCATAAAAATTCCGTTGAATATAACACTCTGTCTTCTAACTTGCAAGCGCATCTTGTAAAGGAAGACAGGGAACAAAAAATTAAAAAACATAAGAAATATTCTCGTGATATTGGGGACTATAAGGCGGGTAAAGTGTTTGGTTGGCAGAAATCCATCGTAGCGCCTACCCCGCAGGTCACAATGGAGACTAATGCCCCCAATGAGGCTACAGATGTCCCTCCCATGCAACCCCCTCCGGTTCGTTCTAAACTTACTGTTGAGAAAGGGCGTCCATATGGTGGAGGTCCTCCCCCACATATGGGACGACAGTCTAATGCTCATACCCCCAGAAATCAACATAGGGGGAGAGGGCATCAGTCTAGAGGCAGAGGTAGAGGAGGTAATAGGGGAGATCAATATGGTCATGATTATCAATATCGCGAATGGGAGAATTCATATCATCGAGATTCCCCGGCTCGCTACCATGACTCCCCTCACCGTCCATACTACCCTAATTCCTCATCACATTATAGACATCCACCAATTTCTACCTATAATAGATACTCCCCATTACGTGATCACTATAATGAAAACGTTTATCCGTTTCCAAGTGCTGGGTACGATTCATCTCCTTATAGACAACCGTATCCAGACTCACGTACTACCCGGGGTTTTCGCGAGGACCCTTTGAACAGAAAAAGAGGTCCGGAAACAAGAGAGGGACCAGAGGAGGGAGGAGGGTCCAGAGAAGAAAAACGAAAAAGAACGTAATGTGTCAGGGGGTATTCAACTTGAGTAACACTGTTCTCACGCAGGAAGAGAAAGGTGTCCTCAATAAGGGGCTTAAATTTGCCCCCCCACATAGATTTAATAAATTCAATACGTTCATTGACATTCACAAGTATATAAGAAAAATTCATGTTCAAAGATATATTATCTCGAACCCCACCAGGAATGTAGCCAGGGCGGCAACGTCAGGCACGGTACATTCCGATCTATCTAATCCCTCCCTCTTCAGCCCTCCAACGCAACTTCCACCCACCATTAATTTATTTAAAGAACTAGTGATACGAGATCTAGCGAAGATTCCACTTAAACGTAAATTCCACAATCCTCTATCCACAGTGGGCCTTAAAACCCTGTGTGAAAATAAAAACTTGGTCATCCGCCCCGCCGATAAAGGCGGTGGCATAGTCCTATTAAACAAAACAGACTACTTAGAGGAAATGCATCGCATTTTAGGAGATCGAGAAACTTACACCGAGCTATCAAGCAATCCAACACATAAGTATAAGAAAGAATTGAAGAACTTGATAACGAAAGGTTATGATTCGTATATTCTAAACAAAAAAGAGAGATCATTTTTAGTTCCCCTTGCCCCACGGATCCCAGTTATGTATTATTTGCCCAAAGTTCATAAGGACCCCCTCCACCCCCCAGGTCGACCCATAATCAGTGGCATCGATTCAGTCACTTCTAAAATCGGGAAATATATAGATTTTTTCCTCCAGCCTTCTGTACGCAAGATGCCATCCTATCTAAAGGATACGAAGGATGTGATCAGGATATTAACAGACGTTTCCCATTCTGGTGACCTCATTATGGCCACCGCGGATGTAGCGTCCTTATATACCTGCATCCCGCATCGTGAGGGTGTGGATGCGGTGAAATGTTTTTTGAATAGGGACATCTCCCTGGCCACACCCCAGATCAACTTCATTGTTGACCTTATTGAGTTTGCGACACAACGGAATTATTTCTGGTTCAATGGCAAGTACTATCGCCAACATAGGGGGGTGGCTATGGGAGCAAAGTTTGCTCCCAGCTTGGCCAACTTGTTCATGGCCAAGTGGGAGGAGGATGTCGTCTATGCCATGAACAACCCACATCTTTTGCTGTGGGTTCGGTACATAGACGACGTCCTCCTCCTATGGACGGGTAGCCATGCGGACCTGTTGGACTTCATGACAGTCTTGAATACCAACGACAGAGGCATTGCCCTGACATTCGAGGCCAGCAACACCTCTGTTCATTTCTTGGACCTGGTCATTGATAGGAAAGAGGGCAGATTTAGCTTCAGTACATATTTTAAGTCCACCGACAGAAATGGTTATATATCGACTGATAGCTGCCACCATGGCTCCTGGATCAAATCAGTTCCCAGGAGTCAGTTCTTAAGACTACGCAGGAACTGTACTGATCAAGATACCTATATGGCTCAGGCCGGACTACTTAAAGATAGGTTTGTTGAGAAGGGTTATAACCCGTCTGACCTAGATAGAGAGATTGCGAATGCCAGCAATGTAGATCGCCAGCTACTATTACAGGACAAACCCAAACAATCCAGTGATGAATTTAAGTGGTCATTCTTGACATCTTTTTCTATGCAATATAAGGACATTAAAAAGGTCTTTGAACACCACTGGAGTGTTTTAAAAACGGACAAAATATTGGGACCATTGTTACCTGATACTCCTAAGGTGGTTTTTAGAGGTGCTCCATCTCTCAGGAACAAGCTGGCACCTAATGTTATTGACCCACCAAAGAAACCATCCTTTTTTCACAATCTGACTGGTTATTTCCCTTGCAGGAAATGTTTGGTCTGTCAATATAACACTTGCGGTAGAAGGGCGAGTCATGACTTCACCTCTACTACAACTGGCCGTACATATGCAATCAAGCAATTTTGCACATGTGCTACCACAGGGATTGTCTACCTGCTAACTTGCCCTTGTGGCAAACAATATGTGGGCCGTACTATTAGATCCTTTACCGTACGTGTCTCAGAACATATTAATCTTATTAAGGCAGGTAGCACCAAACACACTGTCCCGAGACATTATAGGGAGTGCCATGATAGAAACCCTGCTGGCACCCAGTTCCTTGTCATAGATAGATACACGGCCCCATGGCGGGGGGGGTCGACTCTTAGGGGTGTCTCCCGCTTGGAGACATACTGGATTTATGAATTGGGGTCTCATTTTCCGCAGGGTATTAATGTAGAATGGGACATCAATTCCTTTATTAATCGGGCTTGAATTCAGACTTGATCTCTCCATGTTTCTTTAGTTTTTTAATTTTATAATTTTAAAATTTTAATATGTATGCCAATTCGATATGAGATGATTTTGGTATTGTTTGGGTAGGCATATGATATTTCTTTTTAATTGCATTCATGCTAATGTATTGTACATGGTAACTCATCACCTTGGTTGTACATAATATTGGTCTGATGCCCCCTACTGGCAGTGTCCGGTAGGTTTTTTATCTGAACTAATTATTTAGATTATGAGATAAAGTATCGCTGTATACGATCTATATTTTAGATAACTTGTTTAACTTGTCTGATCTTTTAATTAAGTTTTAAAGATGCTCATTAGTTTCTCATATTTTCAGCATTACATCCACCTTTGCTGACATTTCCTGTCCCCTCCGCCCCTTCAATAGGAGGTTGGGTGTCACTTCCTGTTCTGATTATGTTGCTGGATGTGACTAATCCTATTGAAAATGAGGCTTGGCTAAAGGCCTGGAGCGCACCGCCATCGTTATTCGATCGTGCACGTGACGTCATCGCGTCATTCGACGGCCGATCGAAAACGAGGCTTGGATTATACCCTTGGAACGCACGGATGTGATCTATGGGCGTGATGTCATCACGCTACCGTGCCGGAACAAGGCTTGACATTGAGGGTGGAGCGCAGCTGTGTGTAGGCGCTTCCACCCACTACATACAGGGACTGAGAGTGAGGCTTGGTTACGGATTTAACCATCCGGACCAAAGCCGATCTATACAGTAATGTACATTGGTCTTACAGTTCGGACCTCACACAGGACTATGAGATTTTTGATATTTAATCTACTAATGTGTGGTTTTTTGAATTTCTTACATATGCCCCCCTGACCGGAAATAGGGTCATCTTAATTACTTCCGGTTTCGGACACTTCCAGTGGGGGTCATTCTTTGTCCATAAATAGAGCGGTGGGGAGAGAGGGTTCCACACCCCAGAAGACGACTTTTTTAGTTGAAACATGTCGGGTGGACCCCTCACAACTACCGCTATACGATTTACATGCCTGTTTGATCTGCATAAAATGTGAGTTTGTTTTTTACTGCTATTTTTAATAAATCCAAGTTAATACGTTATTACACTATGTGAGTGTTTTCATCCCTCACATGGTACACGAATCTTTCGCTTGGCTTAGTGGTGTGATTATTATTGAGGAAATCGTGCTGATTGCTTCCCCCCCTTCCCTCCGTTGGTGTGGTGATGACATCTAACCAGACAATACATCTAGACCAGTTGGTCACCAAGCCTTCTTGACCTGTTTTAGCATACGCTATTTCAGGCCACTACTTCTGGTAAGCCTCCATATCTTCTGGTGATGGTCTTGGCACCGTTTTCAAATTTCTGTGCACCTCTGGTCGTTTATGGTCCATTCATCTACCAGGCTACCGGGTCTAATTGATCTTCCTGCATATACAAGAAAAACACCTGTATACCATTTATACACTGCTATCACGGACTTTTTCTTTTTGGTGTTATGGACTCTATATTTGATTTTGCCTTTGATGTTTAATTCATCTAAACACACATTTGTATTATTCTTTCACTAGTCACTGTCACAAGTGCTCACATGAGATGTTTATGATTTAAATAATTTATGTTTAGTTTTTTCATATTGCATTCACATAATAGCGCCACACTGTGCATTTTTTAGTGAAGGGGTTAACCACTAGGGGGCGGCGAGAGGTTAATTCAGTACTAGGGAGTATTTTCTAACTGTAGGGGGGATGGGCTAGCTGTAACATGTCACTGATCTCTGCTCCCGATGACAGGGAGCAGAGATCAGTGATACTGTCACTAGGCAGAATGGGGAGATGCTGTTTACATCAGCATCTCCCGTTCGTCCTCTCCGTGAGGCGATCGCGGGTATCCCCGTGGCGATTGAGTCCACAGGAACCGTGACCCGACTCACGGAGCTCCCGGCGGTGCGTACGCAATGGCACGGCGGGAAATTCAAAGGAACGTACCTGTAGGCTCATTTGCCCAGCCGTGCCATTCTGCCGACGTACATCGGCGTGCACGGTCGGGAAGTGGTTAAAATGGATGTAAACCCTCACATATACCCAGTGAAGTGAACAGCCTCAAATTAAACACAGAGACTCCTACACAAGTTTTACATGTATATCTACTATCTTTAGCGTTATATATTCTTTAGAAAGTGCACATTGTGTTAGAGATTTTCTCTTCCTGTTCAGCATTGGAAGTGAATACAGAAAGGAGGTTTATGGAAGGAACTTTTGGAAAGGCACCACTACGACAAATATATAAAAATACAAATATAATTTTATTAAATACAATCTTAAGACACTAATAAAATGCATGCAACAGTAAATACAACAGTTGCACAGGATGATGGGACTTTCTTCATACAAGAAAAAGCTCTAGCTCCCCTCTGCGTTTTGAATCAAGGGTCTTCACCTGGGAGTTCTCAAGAGCAACACATTGAACAACTGTCTAAAAATATAAACAGTGATAAATGTCATAAACGCATATAAATGCACCTAAAAACGTATATAGGAAAATGTATCAAGTAAGGTAACTTTTTGATTTTTTTGGAAAAACGGCTGTTTTTGCGGGAGCAGTGATTTTAACAATTCTTAAAGTGAAAAAATAAAAGTGAAATATTCTTTTAAATTTCGTACTTGGGGGGTGTCTATAGTATGCCTGTAAAGTGGCACATTTTCCTGTGTTTAGAACCCACTCGTGGCTATAATGAATTGTCGGTCCCGGCAATACAGATAAAAGAAGTCATTGAAAAAAACAGCATGAATATTAAGGGGAACCCCGAACCAAAATTAAAAAAAAAATTGCGTGGGGATCCCCCAAAATTCCATAAAAGGCCCTTCAGGTCTGGTATGGCTATTAAGAGGAACCCCGCACCAAAATTTTTAAAAAACATGGTTACGTAAACGGGTGGCCCTGCCCTCAGTTATATAAGAACTGTCAAAGCGAAGATGCGTTATACGGCGGGTGCCTCCCATGGAGGCGTGTCGGTCGCGGCTTTGTTTTATTTTCTTTTTCGGCCCATCGGCAGAGCAAGAGAAGATGAATGGACTTTGTGGGACATTTTTATTGTTTTATTTTTCAATAAAGGACTTGTCCCAAGTCTTGTCTTTTGTACCATTTTTACATCTTTTTTGTGAAATGGTAGGGGTACATTTGTACCCCATTACCATTTCACACAGGGGGGAGGCCGGGATCTGGGGGTCCCCTTGTTAAAGGGGGCTTCCAGATTACGATAAGCCCCCACCCGCAGACCCCCACAACTACCGGGCAAGGGTTGTGGGGATGAGGCCCTTGTCCCCATCGACATGGGGACAAGGTGTTTTGGGGGGCTACATTGAGGGCATGTGGCCTGGTATGGTTCAGGAGGGGCACTCTCTCGTCACCCCTCTTTTCCTGAGGCCTGCTAGGTTGCGTGTTTGGATAAGGGTCTGGTATGGATTTTAAGGGGGACCCCCACGCCATTTTTTTAAAAATTTTGACGCGGGGGTTCCCCTTAATATTCATACCAGACCTGAAGGACCTAATTGGTAAAAAAAAATCACAATAAGCATATATTGATTAGTTAGTGCAAAAGTTATAGCATCTACAAAATAGGGAATACATTTATGGCATTTTTATTATTATTTTTTTTACTAGTAATGGCGGTGATCTGTGATTTTTAGTGGACTGTGACATTGAAGCGGACAGATCAGACACCTAACTGACATTTTTGACACCTTTTTGGAAACGAGTGACATTAATACAGTAATCAGTGCTAAAGAATATGCACTGTTATTGTACTAATGACACTGGCAGGGAAGGGGTTAACATCAGGGGCAATCAAGGGGTTAAATGTGTTCCCTGCAGGTGAGTTCTAACTGTATGGGGGATGGGCTGCCTTGGGAAACACACAGATACATCTTCCTGCATTGCAGAAAGACAGGATCTGTGTTTACACAGACAGATCCCTGTTCTGTCACTGCGGGGAACTAGTGCGGGTGGCTGGCGGACATCGAGTCTGCCCCACCTGCCGATTGGCTCCCCCACTGACCAGTGGGTGCACATGCGTCGAGCGAGTGCCCACAAACGACAGTTCCTGAGCCGACACAAAATGGCGGTGATGCGCGGGAACAATCCAACCTGCCGCAGTACAATGATGGCGGCTGGTCGGTAAGCAGTTAACTGATCTTCAGATCTAAGGTGTACATTTAAATATGTGTGCAAATTTTTTTTAAAGCAGCTGCAGCAGTTGAATGATTCCAAACCTAATTATTAGAATCCTAAATAGCCTTGAAGCAGCCCATATATACAGTATCCCACAGAAGGAGTTTTAAATCTTTAAGGTGTTTGTTACCCCAGTATTTCATATTCCTGATATGTGCCTGCTGTACCATGTACTTGTATGAAAAAGTTTCCTGTTCTTTTTGTATTGCTTCCTTTGTGTGAAACCCCTGGTGTTCCTGCCAGTCCCTCTGTTTTCATATTAGAAATTGACCACACTAAGCAGGAGAGCACACCTTGGTCAGTTCTCTAGCTGTGCTGGGAACTCAGCCTGCTCTTCTCTAATGATTAGACTTGTCCTGACATGGCCACCCGACATAGCCTGTCACTGGGAAGATCAGTGTGCTGTTGCTTCTCCTCCTCCCAGCTCTTATGCAGCCGAGAACAGAGGGAATGTGATAATTTATAAAACAGGGGAAAAAGGTATTTATAATGTTTTTTTAATATATATACACAAATTTCTTGCCTTTTATTTCAGTTTTAAACTGAATGGGTTGTTTACAATCACTTTAAGGGCTTATTCACACCAGCAGTTGCATTGTGGAGTACACAGTCGAGTACACAGTGCTGGTTCACTGATTACAGTGCTTTACAGTTTTTACTTTTTTTCACAAAATGATAATCAATGTATGCTTATTCACTGCAGTACATTGAAATGCAATATACTGAGCCGTAACACTGGTATAGAAAAAGTAGTGCATGTCCTACTTTTCTTTCAGTGCACACCAACACAGCATAGCACATTAAAAATTTGCTTTGCCAATGCATTGGGATTACGTTTGGCAAGGTTGTCCAATGCTACTCGACACTCCACCTTTCAAGAAGCCCAAAATAGTTCATCACAGCCAGTATACAAATTTTTTAAAAAGATAATGCTATGGTCAGAAAGTATAAGGGCACTTTCACACTGACAGCGTGAGGGCGTCGGTGGTAAACTGCCGCTACTTTTAGCAGCGCTTTACCAGCATTTTAGAGGAGCTTTTCGGCCTCTAGCGGGGCACTATTAACCCCCCGCTAGCGGCCGAATAAAGGGTTAAAAGCGCTTTGGCTGCGCTGTCCATTGATTTTAATGGGCAGGGGCGCTTTAGGAGTGGTGTATACACTGCTCCTAAGGTGCCCCAAAGATGTGGCATACAGGACTTTTTTTTCCGTCCTGCTAGCGCAGCGCCCCAGTGTGAAAGCACTCGCTATTTTTAGCACTAAAGTGCCTGAAAAATGCCTCCAGTGTGAAAGGGGTCTTAATGCATTTTCCATACATTTCTACTTGTCCCAGTGTTCCTTGTAAAATGGTACATTTATGGAAGATAAGTCTGATGCCCTGTACACATGGTCGGATTTTCCGCTGGAAAATGTCCGATCGGAGCGTGTTGTCGGAAATTCCGACCGTGTGTGGGCTCCATCGGACATTTTCCATCGGATTTTCCGACACACAAAGTTGGAGAGCAGGAGATAAAATTTTCCGACAACAAAATCCGTTGTCGGAAATTCCGATCATGTGTACACAAATCCGACGGACAAAGTGCCACGCATGCTCAGAATAAATAAAGAGATGAAAGCTATTGGCCACTGCCCCATTTATAGTCCCGACGTACGTGTTTTACGTCACCGCGTTCAGAATGATCGGATTTTCCGACAACTTTGTGTGACCGTGTGTATGCAAGACAAGTTTGAGCCAACATCCGTCGGAAAAAATCCTAGGATTTTGTTGTCGGAATGTCCGAACAAAGTCCGACCGTGTGTACGCCCTATTATTCCCAGCAGCATAGCCTGGCCATGCAATGGCATCCATGTTTTGTTGTAAACAAGCTGTTCATCATTATAACCTCATTTCTCCTAAGAGAACATTTTCCAGAGCACAGCAGGAAATATCCAGTGCCAGAAGGCTACAGAAGCTGGTCTTTTTATCAATATAGATAAGCCTTTTCACATCTTTAAGAGACTGTTGGTATAAAGCGGGTACACACAGATCAAAATTTGACCAGTCCATCGGAACCAGCTGGATTTCAAACTGTGTGTATCCCTCTCTGCTCAACAAAAGCCTGTTATTAGAACAGCTTCTGTCAGATGGGCCTGCTGGGGGAAGGGGGGGTCGCGCTATAAGAATACAACAGTGCAATGGGGAGATCCCTACAACCACATCATTTGTGTGGATGCAGGCGTCCATGAGTTTTTTTTGTTTAGCCCGCTGGTTGAATAATAAAAAAAAAAAACCACAGTGTGTACCCAGCCTAAGTGCAATTGCATGTGAGTGCATGCTATATGTAGCTCTTTCAACTAGGGTTGCCACCTCATCCCTTTAACCCAAACACACATGAATTACACAGGTTCTAAGGCTAATTTCATGCATATAAGGCATTAAAAGAGTTTAATTACAACCTTAATCAGCCACAGAACCTGTGTAATTAATATGTGTTCGTTTTTTAAGGGATGAGGTGGCAAACCTACTTCCAACCATAGTGTCACATTTTGATAAATCAGTATTCTGCCTGTGAATGAATATTATGAATATGAATATTATAGCTCTAGAACCAATGCTGTGGTATTGTGGTGGAGGACTTTAGGGCTACAATTAATGTAGCACCCTCTACCTAAAGGTAGGTGCTAGAATAGGATTTTTGCTAAGCTCAGGAAGTACAGGTAAATTTAGGCAGGCTTATGCTGCACGCTGGGCCTGTCTGTTTTGATTTTGGGACAGGGGTGTTCAGTGTAGTGTTGGGTGTGGTCACCTGTGCTCTGATTCAGAGATGCTTCCCCTGCTTCCAGAGAGATGGTTCTGGAATAGGGGATGGACCTGAAGTCTGAGTGGCAGGCAGCTCATGTGAGGAGCCCTGACCAATTAACCAATTATCTTTCGGTATTGGCAGGGGGCAGGCCTCCCATATAGGCTGGGGTCACATGCTGCCAGGGAGAAGTCTGAAATGCAGGACAAGACAGCATGGAATATTGAGTTGCTGTTCCGGGCATCCCCACGCGGGGATGCGCCGAGCACGGAGGAGGGATGGAGGAACCGCTAGGAGGGAGCCATAGATAAAGATATTCATCTCTGAAAAGGTATCAAGATGCTGTGACCAGGGAACACAGGACTTGTATGCTGGACAAGATCAGTATGGAAGAAGTAGAAGTAAAGCGGAGGAGAGTAGATCAGCATTCTGTGACCGGGGACACAGAACTGCCAAGTAGCAAAAGGTCAGTGTGAACAGAACAAGAGAAGAGAAGCTATCAAGAGTAGTGCAGAATGCTGTGGCCGGGGGAGGGCAGCATTGACAGTAAAGGACTGGCTGGGAACAGTAGTCCGCTTATTACCATGTGTCAGGCCATTGGGGGGAGGTACCGTGTATCTCTGGTCTGGTTAGCACATTGGTAATACCTTCCAAAAGACTGTATGACTGTCTGATTCATTGATCCATTGGGGAAAGACTGTGTAGGCCTCTGGTTCTTGGATTCGCTGAGGCAATACCATTATAGTCTGCAAGGTGTTATTATTTAGAGTGATTCTTTCTTGTCCCAATGGAAGTGAAGAAATAGTTTTTCAGTAGTTTTGCAGAAGAAGGAGACTGAGAATACTATATATGCACCAATTTTCAAGCCAAGGCTATTCAGTATTGTCTTACAAGACACCAATTGCTATGGGCATCTCATATCAGCCCTTGTTCTGCCCAAGTTGTATCCTGCAATAAACGTAACAAAACTGTGCAAATGACTATTCATTGTCTTAACTGATAGATGGGGGTCTGGCAGCAGGGTGATTGGCGGTTTGCTAAGTAACCAAGTGGTGAGGCCACCACTACATTAAGAGTAATGATTAGTTTATAATAATGCCGCTTGCTTCCTCCTAGTTCTGAGTACCTCCTGTTTTGCTCTGAACAATCTACTCACAGAGACAGGCTACACATTTTCCTTAATGCAGAGAAGGTTTTATAACTTCAAACAGCACACTGTCAAGAAAATAATTGTTTGAGTAAAGATGGATGCAAACACAAGGCCAGGCCATACTGCCTGAAGTATTTCCATGGGTGCATGGAATATTACAAATATGTAAAGTTAGATGAGCAGGTATACTTCAAACAGATCAAAAAAAAAAAAAAAAATTCTCTACTGACAGTATGCCTATGTCCATACCTCCCAACTTTTTAGATGGGAATGAGGTACACCTATTAGCAAAAGTATGTAGGCATAGGACACACCCCCTGTCAAGCCACCTTAAAGGAGAATTGTACAAAAAAATAAATGGTAAAACCCACATCACTACAATTCCTTTATACTGTGTTTTGGAATTTACAGATGCAGCGATTTAGAATTTGGATGAAAGGTTTGCATTGGAAAACAGCTTTTGATGGATAAAAAGTGCAATTTATATACAACTATATAGATCAGACCAAAATGAGGTACAAATGAGGAGGAAAGAGGGACAGAGGGACATTGCTCGAAATCAGGGACAGTTGGGAGCTATTTCTGTTATCTTAAAAGTATTCTTTCCTTTTCAAAAGATTGTCCTAATGTCTTATGTGTACAACAATGTCAACATAGCAGAAGAACCAGTTGCAATATCCTTACTGTGGGAATGCTATTGTTGGGGAATTTTGAACATGGCTCCATTTAGGGTACAGGCCTGGGATTGGATATGATTTTGTTCCCCTCAGCTCCTCAGGTTGAATAAAATGTTTAGAAACAGAAATTTGTGAATGTAAGAGGCAAACTTATTTATGGCATAAGACACAGGTTGTTATGGGTTTAGAGTCATAAAGGGTTACATACATTGTTTTGGCAGGTATTATTTAGCAGTATGTGAGCAGTTTCTTTGCATAAATTATCAAAATTAAAGATAACTGTCTCTTAAAATGTAAACAAATTAGCACTTTCCTCTTTGTTGTTAAATTGCCCTGTTTACTGTAATTTTCACAATACAACAGATAGTGTAGAAATGTACACCTATATATTACTTTATCTACCAGACCAAGATGGCTGGGCTCTGAAGGGCATTGCTGTTAGTGCCGGTTCACACTACAGCGACTTGGGATTTGACTTGTCAGACCTCAAGTTGCCCCAAGTCGCTGGACATAAGAAATTCCATTCTATTTAAAGAGAGCCATCTTTTTTTTTTGTCCATATATTTTATTGGTTTTACATATACAATACAATGTACAATTAAGCATTGTACGTCGTGTAACAACGTCAGTGTGCATATTACAATATTTTAACTTTAATCCACTAACAGGTTTAATACATAACAATTAGAAAATGTGCAGTCTGGAATTTCCTGGAGGCTTGGATAGTTCCCTCCCCTTGTGTGGCACCCCAAATGGGAGCTTTAGTGCCACAGGAGAGGAGAGGACCCCGTCAACATAATTTGCATATTAATTGGAAATTCCCAGTAGTAACTTGTTAGAGCATTTAACACATAACTGTTAAGAAAATTACTGGTATTGCTCGGTCAAGAGGCAGTCGCAGTGTCCACCCAGTCAGACCATGGTTGCCAGTTTGCATGGGTTTTTGCCGTTTGACAGGTGTTAGGGTTTTGGGGATCAAAGGATGCCATTTTGGCTGGAGTGATGTACCAGCATAAGGATATTTTCTGTGTGAGTTCCTGCGCATTTGGTGACTTTGTAAACTGTCTGGAGTGCTGTTTGCCATTGGTGCATGCGAGATCAATGTCCCACCTGTGGTGTGAGTTTAGCTTAGTGAAGGTGAGATTTTGGTGAAGACTATTATAGAAGTAGGAGATACCCTTGGTTTTTGTGGCGGGATTGGTGAGATATTCCCAGGTCTTGGGGTGTATGCTGTACAGGGGAAGGGGTGAATTACGGATGCAATGGTGTATGCGTAAAAAGGTAAAGTATTCTGATGAGGGAAGGGAGTATTCGGCTTGAAGTTGTGAGAAGGGTTTAATGCGTTTACCTTGAAGCAAGTTTTGTAGGGAGTGAATCCCTTTGCAGGTCCATGGTGTTAGTAGGAGGTCAGGTGTCAGATACAGGAGGGTGTCCAAAGGAATATTATATTATGAATTGGTGGGGGTGTATGCTTGGAGGGTGATCAATTTCTTCCACGTATGGGCTGAGGCCTTCATGGTCGGAGAAATAGATGTTGGGACTGGAGCGCCAAGAGGAGTGCTTAGTAGCCAATTTTTCAGGTTGGGTGGGTGAGTGAGAAATTTTCTATTTGTCCCCATAATGTGGTCGGGAAGGGTTGGAACCAGCTGGGTAGTTGAGCTAGGGTGGCTGCCAAGTAATAATCTACGAAGTCTATAGAACCTATGCCTCCCGCTAGTTTATGTTTGGTCAGTGTTAGATGGGTGCATCTAGGTCTTTTGCCATTCCAGAGACATTTGTTAAATATTGTTTGCAGGGACCTGAAAAATGTGGTGGGTAGTGGAATGAGTAGAGTTCTGAAGAAGTACAATATTTGGGGGAGGCATATCATTTTGAAGGCCGCAAGCCTTCCTGTCCAGGAGAGTTCATGTTTTGCTATATGTTGTGAGGTTAGTTGGATGGTCTAAAGGAGAGGAAGGAAATTACAGGAGAAGAGATTTTTGTTTTTTCTCGGTAGTCGGATGCCTAGGTAGGATATATCATTACTTGCCCATGTAAATGGGTATTGTAGTTGTAGGAGGTTTTTCATGGTGGCATCAATATTGATGTCTAGTATGAAGGATTTGGTCGTGTTGACTATGTAGTAAGAAACCGAGCTAAACCAATGGAGTACTTTTTGTACCTCAGCCAGGGAGGAAGTTGGATCGGTAAGAATGAGGATGACATCATCAGCAAATAGGCTGATTTTATGGTGCAAGGTGCCAATTTGAAGGCCTGAAATGTTGGGGTGAGAACGGATGTGTTCTGCTAGGGATACATGAGCATGTTGAAGATGAGGGGGGATAGGGGGCAGCCCTGACGCGTGCCGTTTGTGATGGGGAATGGGCAGGAAAGCATGACCTCTGTGTACACCTGGGCTTCGGGGTTGGAATATAGTGCCATAATGGTGCTCAGGATATTGCCTTGGAGCCCAAATTTTTGGAGGACTGTCTTGAAGTATGACCAGTGGACCCTGTCGAATGCCTTCTCTGCATCCAGAGATAGGAGCAGAGTAGGCGTTCCGGTGGATTCTGCGTGGTGAATGAGATTGATCATCCTTCTAGTAGTGTCTGAGGTTTGCCTACCCTTTGTAAACCCTGTCTGGTCTTGGTGGATAAGGGTGGGCATAATGTAATTTATATTTAAATATATTTCGCGCAATATTAAACCGAAATAAACTGTGTAGGTGAATATATAAAGTGCATACTATAATGCAAATGTGGGACACTGGTGACTATTGTTAATAATGCTGGGGTCAATGATCTCTGTTTTGCAATATAATAATCGCTGCTATTTGCCAATATAGTGATAATATTCAAATAATTGCAGTAAAATTCTAGAATAAAAAATGCCACCCTGTAAACAGCATGAAAGAATAAACAATGGCAATTCCTGGTGAATAAAAAACCAATAAAATCTTCTAAAATTAATAATCAAGTGTTAGGATATTATAAATGCCACCCTGTAATCAGCATAAAAGAATACGTGCATAAAAATGATGATTCCTGGTGGATAAGAACAAATGAAATCTTCTAAAATCAACTATCAAAACTGTGCAGTGAAACATAAGTGTAACCTTAAAAAATACACATATATATAGTGGTCATTCAAAATAAGTGTAAAAAGTCAGTTTTGGTGCTACAATAAAGTGCAGGTGTTCAGGTAGAGAAGTGCTTTAAAAGGAAGTAAGTGGGTACTAATATATGAAAAAGTCTGTGAGTAATTCTTCTATTTAATCTTGGAAATTAGAATGTGACAAATGTGTATCCTTCTGCTGCTGGTGTCTCCTAGTGTGGTCTCACAGAACCCTCACCTTCAATTGGTAGTAATCAGGCATTCAGTAGTATGTCTTTAAGGTGTGGGAGTGGTCTCTGGCAGCCTTTTCTTTCTTTGTTATTTTTTCTCCTCCAACATTCCCTCTATGTAGCTCCGCTCTGGTAAACTCAGTTTGGGGGGAGATAAATAGGGAGGGGGGAGAAGAAAAAGGCTCCACTAGTGCATTAAACTTTTAAAATCAAAGGGAGAATATTTATTAAGTAATGCTCTTACATCTCTCATAATAAAAACAGGCAGGGTAAATGTAAAAAACGATCTGGCGTTCTCAGCGCCCTCTCACTTGTGCTTCAGATACTGTGTATTGCTCCAGCCAATCCCTACGCGTTACGACACTGTCACGTGTCTTCACCTGGGGACCCAAACTGAGTTTACCAGAGCGGAGCTACATAGAGGGAATGTTGGAGGAGAAAAAATAACAAAGAAAGAAAAGGCTGCCAGAGACCACTCCCACACCTTAAAGACATACTACTGAATGCCTGATTACTACCAATTGAAGGTGAGGGTTCTGTGAGACCACACTAGGAGACACCAGCAGCAGAAGGATACACATTTGTCACATTCTAATTTCCAAGATTAAATAGAAGAATTACTCACAGACTTTTTCATATATTAGTACCCACTTACTTCCTTTTAAAGCACTTCTCTACCTGAACACCTGCACTTTATTGTAGCACCAAAACTGACTTTTTACACTTATTTTGAATGACCACTATATACAGTGGCTTGCGAAAGTATTCGGCCCCCTTGAACTTTTCAACCTTTTACCACATTTCAGGCTTCAAACATAAAGATATAAATTTTTTATTTTTTGTGAAGAATCACCAACAAGTGGGACACAATTGTGAAGTGGAACAAAATCTTTTGGATTTTTGAAACTTTTTTAACTAATAAAAAAATGAAAAGTGGGGCGTGCAAAATTATTCGGCCCCCTTGCGTTAATACTTTGTAGAGCCACCTTTTGCTGCGATTACAGCTGCAAGTCGCTTGGGGTATGTCTCTATCAGTTTTGCACATCGAGAGACTGAAATTCTTGCCCATTCTTCCTTGCAAAACAGCTCGAGCTCAGTGAGGTTGGATGGAGAGCGTTTGTGAACAGCAGTTTTCAGCTCTTTCCACAGATTCTCGATTGGATTCAGGTCTGGACTTTGACTTGGCCATTCTAACACCTGGATACATTTATTTGTGAACCTTTCCTTTGTAGATTTTGCTGTATGTTTGGGATCATTGTCTTGTTGGAAGATAAATCTCCGTCCCAGTTTCAGGTCTTTTGCAGACTCCAACAGGTTTTCATCCAGAATGGTCCTGTATTTGGCTGCATCCATCTTCCCCTCAATTTTAACCATCTTCCCTGTCCCTGCTGAAGAAAAGCAGGCCCAAACCATGATGCTGCCACCACCATGTTTGACAGTGGGGATGGTGTGTTGAGTGTGATGAGCTGTGTTGCTTTTACGCCAAACATATCATTTTGCATTGTGGCCAAAAAGTCCGATTTTGGTTTCATCGGACCAGAGCACCTTCTTCCACATGTTTGGTGTGTCTCCCAGGTGGCTTGTGGCAAACTTTAGACGAGACTTTTTATGGATATCTTTGAGAAATGGCTTTCTTCTTGCCACTCTTCCATAAAGGCCAGATTTGTGGAGTGTACGACTGATTGTTGTCCTATGGACAGACTCTCCCACCTCAGCTGTAGTTCTCTGCAGTTCATCCAGAGTGATCATGGGCCTCTTGGCTGCATCTCTGATCAGTCTTCTCCTTGTCTGAGCTGAAAGTTTAGAGGGACAGCCAGGTCTTGGTAGATTTGCAGTGGTCTGATACTCCTTCCATTTCAAAATGATCGCTTGCACAGTGCTCCTTGGGGTGTTTAAAGCTTGGGAAATCTTTTTGTATCCAAACCTGGCTTTAAACTTCTCCACAACAGTATTACGGACCTGCCTGGTGTGTTCCTTGGTCTTCATGATGCTCTCTGCTCTTTTAACAGAACCCTGAGACTATCACAGAGCAGGTGCATTTATACAGAGACTTGATTACACACAGGTGGATTCTATTTATCACCATCAGTCATTTAGGACAACATTGGATCATTCAGAGATCCTCGCTGAACTTCTGGAGGGAGTTTGCTGCACTGAAAGTAAAGGGGCCGAATAATTTTGCACGCACCACTTTTCAGTTTTTTAATTGCTAAAAAAGTTTAAAATATCCAATAGATTTCGTTCCACTTCACAATTGTGTCCCACTTGTTGGTGATTCTTCACAAAAAATTAAAATTTTATATCTTTATGTTTGAAGCCTGAAATGTGGCAAAAGGTTGAAAAGTTCAAGGGGGCCGAATACTTTCGCAAGCCACTGTATATGTGTATTTTTTAAGGTTACACTTATGTTTCACTGCACAGTTTTGATAGTTGATTTTAGAAGATTTCATTTGTTCTTATCCACCAGGAATCATCATTTTTTATGCACATATTCTTTTATGCTGATTACAGGGTGGCATTTATAATATCCTAACACTTGATTATTGATTTTAGAAGATTTTATTGTTTTTTTATTCACCAGGAATTGCCATTGTTTATTCTTTCATGCTGTTTACAGGGTGGCATTTTTTATTCTAGTATTTTACTGCAATTATTTGAATATTATCACTATATTGGCAAATAGCAGCGATTATTATATTGCAAAACAGAGATCATTGATCCCAGCATTAATAACAATAGTCACCAGTGTCCCACATTTGCATTATAGTATGCACTTTATATATTCACCTACACAGTTTATTTCGGTTTAATATTGCGCAAAATATATTTAAATATTTATGTTATTAAGTGTTGGTGTGAACACCCCCATTTTGCTGCAATATTATCACTTGTTTCACATATCACTACCCACTTTTTTAACTATTTGGCCACTTCACTTTTTATTATCCACCAGCGCGAAGGACATTTTTTAACATAAGGTCATTTAGTCTAGTTGCTATCGTGTTAGCGATTAGTTTGAGGTCAAGATTGAGTAATGAGTTTGGGTGAAAATTTTGGGGGACGTTCAACTCCTTCCCTGGCTTTGGTATTGCTTTTAAGTATTCTTTTGAAAAGGTGGAAGAGGAGGCAGCATTGTTGAAGAGTTCAGTAAGGTATTGGGTGAGGTGTGTGGAGAATTGTTTGTAGTATTCCCCTGTCAGACCGTCAGGGCCTGGTGCTTTACCACTAGGTAGGGAGTCAATAGATGTCTTAATTTCGAGTTCCGTGAATGGGGCGTTAAGGGCGGTTAGTTGTTCTTTAGTCAGTTTGGGTAGGTCAAGGTTTCTGAGAAAATTGTCAATGTCATCCTGTGTGGGTTGTGGGGTATGGGGGTCTCGGTTCAGGTTATAAAGGTCTCCATAGTAGGCGCTGAATGCGTCGGCTATGTCTTGTGGATTGCTTAGGGGGGTAGTCGTGTGAGGGTGGATTAATTGGGTTATTTTAGTTTTGGCACGTGTGCCTTTAAGGCGTTGTGCAAGTTTTTTGCCTACTTTGTTAGAGGTGGAGTATGTAGTCGCTTTCATTTTTCTATGGAGGAATTCGTAGGAGTGGAGAAGCCGGGCTTTTAGTTCTTGTCTTAGGGATAGTAGTTGGTTCATCTGTTGGTCACCAGGGTCAGTTTTATGTCTCGTTTCTAGGGCCGCTATTTGAGCTGTCAGATCATCTAATCGCTGCGTCCTCTTTCATTTGTGATAAGAACTTAATTTAATTAACATTCCTCTCATGTACGCTTTGTGCGCGTTCCACACCACGGCAGGGTCAGACACAGAGCACTTATTCAATGAGAAAAAATCAATAATGAGGTCAGATATTTCTGGCTTGTATTTGGCGTGTTGAATAATGTAGTTGTTTACTCTCCAGAGAAAGGTGTTACTTTGTAGGTTGGAGTCTTGTATTATAATTGAGGTTGGAGCATGGTCCAACCCTGTCGTGGTGTGGATCGCAGACACAGAGATTTTCTGTAATATCCATTTGTCGGTTAAAAACAAGTCTATTCTCGAATACAAATGATGTCTAGAGAAAAAAAGTAAAGTCTCGTTCAGCGCCATGGTGACAACGTCATACGTTGTATAGATCCTGGGAGGAGATGAATTTCTTTAGAGGTGAGGGACACCTCTTTGCTGCTGAGGTGGAGTCTATGGACAAGTCTGGAACCAGGTTAAAATCGCCACATAGAATTAGGTGGCCTTTTTGGACGGGTCTGGCGATGCGTAGCACTCTGCATAGAAATTTCATTTGGTGGGAGTTTCGGGGCATAAATATTGACAGTGGTGTGGGATACTCAGTTGATGGTGCAGATAAGGATTATGAAGCGACCTTCAGGGTCCGGTACTACATGTAGTAAGTGGAAGTCCACTGTATCTTTAATCACAATCATGACCCCTCTGGCTTTAGTAGAGTGTGATGCATGAAAAATATGAGGGAACTGTTTGTTGTTACAAAGGGGGGAGTTTGAGGATAATTGGTGGGTTTCCTGGACGCAGAGAATGTCACTGTGGAGGGCCGTGGCGGTTCCCCAGAGTGAGTGGATTTTGGCTTGGTGGTTAAGCCCATTGGTGTTTAGTGAAAGAATAGTGAACGGCATCTTTGGGGTGTGAGGATGGTAGGTGTTATGCAACAACACTAATGCCCCATACACACGGTCTGACTTTGTTCGGACATTCCGACAACAAAATCCTAGGTTTTTTCCGTCGGATGTTGGCTCAAACTTGTCTTGCATACACACGGTCACACAAAGTTGTCAGAAAATCCGATCATTCTGAACGCAGTGACGTAAAACACGTACGTCGGGACTATAAACGGGGCAGTGGCCAATAGCTTTCATCTCTTTATTTATTCTGAGCATGCGTGGCACTTTGTCCGTTGGATTTGTGTACACATGATCGGAATTTCCGACAACGGATTTTGTTGTCGGAAAATTTTATATCCTGCTCTCAAACTTTGTGTCGGAAAATCCGATGGAAAATGTGTGATGGAGCCTACACACAGTCGGAATTTCCGACAACAAGGTCCTATCACACATTTTCCGTCGGAAAATCTGACCGTGTGTACGGGGCATTACAGTTAGACATTGTAGGTTGGTTCTAAATGTTCCTGTGAGCGAGATTCAGTAGTAGTCTTGTGGTTGTCCGAAGGTCTGAAAGTAGGGTGGACTGGGAGACTGCGAATAGAACAATACGTTAGGTTTCAAAACAGTGAGAGTCAAAGAGAAAACTTTGAGATAAAAAGAAACAATAAAAAAGAAACTTGTAGAGTGTTCCGTTAGTGGAGGGTTCAGTGCAGATGTTGATATTGGTTCAACAAGAAGGAACTTAGAGGGGGTGCTAAGCACTGTGGTGTCCTCTAGATAGGGGTACAAAAAGTTATTAAAACGGGAAGGAGAGGTCAGAAGTAGCAGGTTGCCAGAGCTCAGGGGAGCTTTAGTGATGGTTGTCGGACATGTTTAGCACTTAAAGTTGCATTGTTCGGTTGAAATTGCGGTCCAGATGTCTGCGGATGTAGTTGATCCTCTGTCATGTGGAGCTGATTTGGATAGTTCTGGAATTATACCCTTTGTCAAGATCTCCGATTGTGTGAGTTTGCACAATGAGGATGGTAGCTGGGTATCGCCATTTATATTGTATCTTGTGGTTTTGCAGGCCCTTGGTAATTGGGTTCATCTGACGTCTCAGTTGGAGGCTGTACTTAGACAGGTCAGGGAAGAATTGAATCCCTGTGTAGGGAGTTGGTAAGGGCGATTTAGCTTTGACTCCCATGAGGAGTTTTTTTTTGATGTGGTAGAAATGGACCCTCATCAGTACGCCTCTGGGGACAGAGGCCGCCAGGTGGGATGGTTTAGCGATTCTGTGAATCATGTCTATTATAACATCCCGCGGGGATGCTTCAGGGATTACGATATGCATCAAATCTTTTGCATAGCATGGTAGGTCCGCAGGTAGTATGGTCTCGGGGATGCCTCTCAGCTTGACATTGTTCCTGCGGGACCTGTCTTCTAAATCAGCCAGCTTGGCGCGCATCCATGACTGTTCCTCTTTAACAGCATCATAAGTATCAATGACTTCATTCACTGTGGAGGTACAAACATTTAGGCCTCTCTCAGCATTCGTCACCCTGTCATCTAGTGAGTGGATGTCAGAGGTGATTTTGTGAAACAGGGAAGAGAGGTCAGTCATGAGGGAGGTCTTCAAGGAGATTAGCATGTCTTTCAGGGTAGTGTCCATGACTGGCTGGCCTGAGGTAGGGAAGGAGGCCATGGAGGAGTGCAAGGCCTGGTCAAGGGAGAAAGGAATAGGAGCCTGGGCCTCAATTTGCGGGCGCTGTGTCTGCTGCGGCGGCCTTTCCAGCTGCATTTTAGCTTTTGCTGGGCTGCCAGGGAGAGGGTCACACTCCGGGGGATGGGAGAGCTCATCATCGGTTCCTGTAACCGGTCGTTCATCAGGGATTTTATCTGGGAGGTCCTGTAGGAATCTCGCGGCGCGGCTCTGTCCATCTTGGGATTTACTGCTCGCTGGCTTGTAGGCGAATTCTGTGGTTTCTGGGGCTTGTGGTCTGTAAATCTTTTTCTGGATGACTGCAATTTGATCTCCTGAATGCTTGGAGCAAGGATGGTTGTGAATGGGGTTGTGATGGCGGCCTATTGTGCTGAATTGTTTCCCCTTGCTAATGAGCTGTGATCTTAAGCGTCCATCTTCTTCTCCAGTCAGCCACGCCCCCAACGAGAGCCATCTTAATGTACACTACTGAAGTTGCTCCAACTTCAGAAAAGGTTCCTGTACTACTTCAAGGCGACCTCTAGGTGACTTGTATCCAAAGATTTCAATGGAAGTCGCCTCCAAGTCGGAACTTCATGTATAGTGAAGCGACTTTACAGGAAAAAGAATATAAATTACCCAGGTACTCCCCACTACACAGGCAGCCCCCTCCCTCTCACAGAGCACTTCCTTTATGCCGTTGTCTCTGTATGTTGTGGCCGACCTGTATGCTTGTGACCGACCTGTATGAACAATGTCTACCAGAGCCCACAGGGAGGTCATGCACAGAGAGCCCATTGATAACAAGTCTCACATTAGGCTTGTGAGGCAGCGCAAATGCCTTTATGACAAAACTGATCAGTATTATAAGGATCAATCGAAGAGGGACAATGCCTGGCTGGAGATCTGTTGTCAAAGTATTGACAATTGGGACATTTTGTCGGTGAACGAGTGTAGTGACAAATGTAAGTTAAACCTTTATTTTATTTATGTCTGTTTGTTATCCTGGTGTTGTGCATATAAACATCCCATGAGGCATTGTAAAACTCTGACATTCACAGACCTGACTAGGCATGATGGGACTTGTAGTTCTTGAACAACTGGAGGGCCAGAGTATGGAGAACCCTGGTGCAGACTATCACTGATATCTAGTCCTATTGCAGAATAGGAATCATGTCAGCTTTACGTTGTTGAAAAACTTACCTTTGTTAATATATGTAGATAATGAATGATCAATATCACTACAGCCAAAAAAAATGATTGGTTTATTATCACATTTTATTTAAATGATACCAAAAAATAGCAGCAACAAAATATATATTTAAAGAAGTTAGCAATGCAGTTAGGAAATGGCATCCAATTGTCATTCTAGTTCACCAGAAAATTGCTCTGGAACAGTGGAACCATCGCAGGATCCCCCAGTAGCACTGAGATGTGCACTTTCCATGTCATGCATAAGGGAATCCTCGAAACAGTACCCATCACGTAGCCGGACATAATTGTGGAGCACACATGCTGCTTTGACAGCAGTAATTGCATTTTCAATGTTTAACGCAATAGGCGTGTGTAACAAATGCCATTTATTGGCAAGAATTCTAAAACTGCACTCAACCACCCTTCTTGCCCTTGTGAGACGATAGTTAAAGACTTTCTTAAGGGTACTCCGATTCCTGTTGGAGTAAGGCCTCGTTAGGTGTTCCCCCAATGCAAAAGCCTCATCTGTGATGAACACATAGGGTAGCGGAGGGTTCAGTTGTGCCAGGAAGTGGACAGTTCTCAGGAATATCTAGCCGATTATTTGGTAGCTTTTCACCAAATGAGAAATTTGAAAAAATCTGTGAATCGCAGCTACTTCCGTAGGATCCTATATTTATATAAGTGAAGCAGTAGATTGCATCGGCCATGGCAAGCAGTACAAAGGAGAAATATTTTTTGTAATCGAAGAACATACTTCCGCTACCAACAGGCTTAATGACACGCACATGCTTCCCATCTATAGCACCAATGCAATTGGGGAAATTGCACCGCCTTCAAAAGAGTCTTGCAATATCCCGCCAATTCTCTTGTGTAGGCCTTTTCATAACTATGGTGTTAAGCACGTCCCATAAGATTTGGCAGGTTTCTTGGAAGATGTAGCTGATTGTCGACCTGCCCACCATAAACTCATAATGTAAGCTAACTAGGGAATGACCAGTTGCCAGGTACCTGAAAGACAAAATACATAATTGATTAAGTTCCTATTTATTTTTTGCAGTGGCTATTTTACAAAATCAATGGAAGGGCTTGTGAGACTGTTTCAAGCGATACCTCAGAAAAACCACAGAGGCCAGGAGTGGATCGGGAACAAAAAGAGTGATACCCTATATCCATGCTGATGAACTGGAAGTTCTGACATCTTTCATGGATCTGAGAGAGGGAGATAACATCTTTCATATTTGTAAAGTGCTACTATATACTGTAGTTATATAAAGAAGGGTGTGCCTTAACAGTATTATATGTTTAATGCAGAACACAATCCAGTTGGGAAGTGAGATAAGAAGGGCAGGAGTCATCTCAGGAACCTAACTCTCAAGGGTCGCAGGAGCATTCTTTGGTGGAAGAATCTTAGGCACAACAAGAGAGCAAGCACTCAGAACCTTCAGCGTACATGCAGGAGCCAGATGGGCCAAGTCGGCTACGAAGCCAGCGTACAAGCAGACCACGACGAGGAAGGCATGGTCAGAACATGGTGTCTTCTTCTGACTTTGGGGGTCTCTTCCGACTTCTCTGCTCTCTCCGGCCTCTTCTCCGGTGTCCGGTTCTTCTCCTGCTCTCCAGCACCAGGTGCTGTCACCCGGTGACCCCACCCCTTATGACATCACAGTCCGGGGCATGCGGCCTGGTACAGTTCAGGAGGGGGGGGGGCGCTCGCTCGTCCCCACCCCCTTTCCTGACCGGCTGGGCTGCGTGCTCGGATAAGGGTCTGGTATGGATTTTGGGGAGACCCCCACGCCGTTTTTTTCAGCGTAGGGGGTTCCCCTTAGAATCCATACCAGACCTAAGGGACATTATTGCCTCCCTCATGCGCTTTCCGCAATAGGAAAATGTGTTTTTCCTATTGCAGCGAGTGCGAGATGTACAGTGCCCTGTCACCGAGAAACAGCGCGATAGGATACATTCTCGCGGGCAGGTGCTGTAGCTGCCCTTGCATCGTATTTGGTCTGTCGGACCAGCATACAGACAAACAGGCTTCCCGATAGGAACTGGGTCCGGTGGAGTTCCGGCGGGAAGATTTGAAACAAGTTTCAAATCTAAAGTCCATCAGATTTTTGACCGAAAAGGTCAGTCGGAAGTCCGATGAAGCCCACACATGGTCGGATTGTCCGACGGATTCGGTCTGTCGGACCAGTCCGGTGGAAAAGTCTGTTTGTGTGTACGCGGCATAAGGTTTGGGGCTCATAAAGACTTTATTTAGCAAAAGATAAGGAGTAAAAAAAATATATATTAATAAAAAGGCTAGTTAATATGTGCATATCCATATATAGCATATGTACTTATCTTGCGATAGACCTCCGGGTATAGTTGAAAAACTTGTCCTCATAAGCATGCAAATTCTCATACATGGCCCAGAACTGGCCTCTGTTATCTCTATTAGCAATGATTGCATGTATCCAGTAGCGATGTCTTCTTCTCATCTTCATCCTCCGCTTCCTCTCTTCCACTTCCTCTTCCATCAATAATGCCACACCAGCTGTTATGACAGCTGTCAATAAATAATGCAAAGAGAACATTGTGGTCATAGGACACAGGGAACAGGGAACCAGGAAAAGAACAGGAACAACAATTAAGTCACAAGAGCTGATTAGCTCTGATTGGCCACAGGCAAAGTCGCCTGTCCTGGAGGTGACTTGAAGTCGCATTGTAAGTCATTCAAAGTCGCGCTGAGGTCGCCTCCAAATTGCCTTGCAAAGTAGCTCTGTAAGTCAGGTTGCCCCTGTGTGAACCGAGCCTAATTCCGTGTACACACGATTGGATTTTCCATCAGAATAGACTCAGACAGTCTTTCTTATGGAGTTCCTGACGGAATTCCGCCGAGACGGACTTGCCTACACACGATCACACCAAAGTCCGATCGTTTAGAACGTGATGACGTACAACCGGACTAGAAAAAGGAAGTTCAATAGCCAGTAGCTGCCCTTGCGCCGTTTTTGGTCCGTCGGAATAACATACAGACAAGCGGTTTTCCCGATAGGAACTGATTCCATCAGAAAGATTTGAAATATGTTCTATTTCTAGGTCCGTCAGAATTTTAGAAAGAAAAAGTCAGATGAAGCCCACACACGATCGGAATGTTCGACAGAATGATTCTGTCTGACCTTTTCTGCCGGAAAGTCCGGTCGTGTGTACGTGGCATTAGAGTACCATGTATATGCCTACAAAAAATATTTGGATTTTACACTCACTGCACAAGACAGTGGTATTAAATTTTCTACAACGCTATGCTGTTAGCTGCTAGCTAACTGATAACTACATGGGGACATACTAGTTTAATTTACAAGCAAGGTGAAAAGCATACCAAGTTTGGTGGATAGGCTAATAATTGCATATTGTGATTAGATTGCAGTCTATTTGGATATCTTTGCTTATGTCTTATGATTAGTCAGTTAATATACTGCTCAAAAAAAATTAAAAGAACACTTTTTAATCAGAGTATAGCCAATTAAACTCCTGGGATATTGATGTGGTCATTTAAGTAGCAGAGGTGATTGTTAATCAGTTTCAGCTGCTTTGGTGTTAATTAGGGATGAGCTTCGTGTTCGAGTCGAACCCATGTTCGACTCGAACATTGGCTGTTCGGTCGTTCGCCGAATTCCGAACGTTATGGGCCGTTCGCGCCAAATTCGTGTGGCACGTCATGGCCCATAATTCACTGCGGCGTCGCAGTGCATTGCTTACTGATGATTGGCCAAGCATGCACTATGACCCACATGCTTGGCCAATCACAGCGCCGTCGGTAGAGAGAGCTGTAATTGGCCAAAGCCAGGGTGGCTTTGGCCAATTATGGCTCAGGGGGTTTAGAACACGCCCCACACTATATAAGGCCGCCTGCACGGTGGCCCTGTGTAGTGTGTGTTCCGGCGTTGAGAGAGAGATAGATAGACAGAGACAGTGTCATTTCATTTGAGTTAGCTAGATTAGGCAGGACAATCAGTGAGTTAGCTGCACTTACAGTGTATTGTGTATATATATGCATCCCAGGTGTTGCATATATATATATATATATATACATACACTGTATTCAGTTTAGCTAGATCCGTTCCTGTTAAGTTCTTACTGACAGGCAGGCTTGTCTTGTTACAGTATTTACAGCTACCTGAAGAAAATTGCTGGTGTTCTTTTGATCCTATTAGTACCACAGTCAGGCAGCTAGACTATTTACAGTTAGTGTAGTGCGTCCTGCTCACAGTGTTCTGCTAAAACTACAAGTTAGTGTGGTGCGTCCTCCTCACAGTGTTCAGCTAAACCTACAAGTTATTTTTTTGCTAGCTCTGCACAGTGTTCATCTAAAGCTACAAGTTAGTGTAGTGCGTCCTGCTCACAGTGTTCAGCTAAAACTACAAGTTAGTGTAGTGAGACCTCTGCACAGTGTTCATCTAAAGTTACAAGTTAGTGCAGTGCGTCCTGCTCACAGTGTTCAGCTAAAACTACAAGTTAGTGTAGTGAGACCTCTGCACAGTGTTCATCTAAAGCTACAAGTTAGTGCAGTGCATCCTGCTCACAGTGTTCAGCTAAAACTACAAGTTAGTGTAGTGAGACCTCTGCACAGTGTTCATCTACAGCTACAAGTTAGTGCAGTGCGTCCTGCTCACAGTGTTCAGCTAAAACTACAAGTTAGTGTGGTGCGTCCTCCTCACAGTGTTCAGCTAAACCTACAAGTTATTTTTTTGCGAGCTCTGCAAAGTGTTCATCTAAAGCTACAAGTTAGTGTAGTGCGTCCTGCTCACAGTGTTCAGCTAAAACTACAAGTTAGTGTAGTGAGACCTCTGCACAGTGTTCATGTAAAGCTACAAGTTAGTGCAGTGCATCCTGCTCACAGTGTTCAGCTAAAACTACAAGTTAGTGTAGTGAGACCTCTGCACAGTGTTCATCTAAAGCTACAAGTTAGTGCAGTGCGTCCTGATCACAGTGTTCAGCTAAAACTACAAGTTAGTGTAGTGAGACCTCTGCACAGTGTTCATCTAAAGCTACAAGTTAGTGCAGTGCGTCCTGCTCACAGTGTTCAGCTAAAACTACAAGTTAGTGTGGTGCGTCCTCCTCACAGTGTTCAGCTAAACCTACAAGTTATTTTTTTGCGAGCTCTGCACAGTGTTCATCTAAAGCTACAAGTTAGTGTAGTGCGTCCTGCTCACAGTGTTCAGCTAAAACTACAAGTTAGTGTAGTGAGACCTCTGCACAGTGTTCATCTAAAGCTACAAGTTAGTGCAGTGCGTCCTGCTCACAGTGTTCAGCTAAACCTACAAGTTATTTTTTTGCGAGCTCTGCACAGTGTTCATCTAAAGCTACAAGTTAGTGTAGTGCGTCCTGCTCACAGTGTTCAGCTAAACCTACAAGTTATTTTTTTGCGAGCTCTGCACAGTGTTCATCTAAAGCTACAAGTTAGTGTAGTGCGTCCTGCTCACAGTGTTTATCTAAAACTACAAGTTAGTGTAGTGAGACCTCTGCACAGTGTTCATCTAAAGCTACAAGTTAGTGCAGTGCGTCCTGCTCACAGTGTTCAGCTAAAACTACAAGTTAGTGTAGTGAGACCTCTGCACAGTGTTCATCTAAATATATATATATCCCAGCTTAGTGCAGCTACAGGCCATTAGTATGTCTGGAAGGCCAAGAAGGAGAGGCAGACAGTCACAAGCCAATAAAAGAGGGCAAGCAGGCTCTGTGTCTAGTGCTGGTCATGGAGACGGTGCATCCTCATCAGCACGTGGCCGTGGGACACGCTTGGCCTTTTTTTCAGCAGCTGGCCGTGTTGAGCCGCAACATGCGGAAGACTTGGTCGAGTGGATGACCAAGCCGTCCTCATCCTCCTCATCCTCTCTCACCCATGCTCAGGGTACTTTGTCTGGCAAAGCAGCGGCCTCTTCCCTCGGCTCAATGTCATCAGTGACTCCTTCCCTAGCCCCACCATGTCCTCCTGAGGAGTCCCTCGAACTGTTTGACCACAGTGTTGGGTACATGCTCCAGGAGGATGCCCAGCGTTTGGAAGGCTCTGATGATGATACTGAGCTTGATGAAGGCAGTAACATGAGCACGGACAGAGGGGGTGCCCAAGAAGGACAGCAATCTGGCAGTCATGCTCCCCCTGCTGCAGCATACTGCCAGGTTTGCTCCAGTGATGAGGAGGGAGGGGATGATAAGGTCACTGACTCAACGTGGGTGCCTGATAGGAGAGAGGAGGAGGAGGCGGCACATCACCAATGAGGCAGGATGCCCTCCAGGGGCCAGCCTAAGGGCAGCACACTGACTGCATCACACCCCAAAGCTCCACATGTGCAGGGCGCTGCAGTCTCTGCGCGTTATTCAAAAAGTTCTTTGGTGTGGGCCTTTTTTGAGACGAGTGCATCAGATCGCACCGCTGCTATTTGCAACATTTGTCTCAAGCGTATCTCGCGTGGCCAAAACATCTCCCGCTTGGGTACCACATGCTTGACCAGACATATGTTGACCTGCCATGCAGTTCGTTGGCAAGCGTATCTAAAAGACCCACACCAAAGAACAAAGAGGACCTCTCCTTGCTCCTCATCAGCTGAGATCACCAACCCCACTATACCTTCAGTCCTCTCTGAGACCTGCACTGAGAGGAATGAAGGTGTAGAATTAGGTGTGTCACAGCCAAGTACTTGTGGGCAATCTGCTTTTGGTACACCGACGTCAGATTGTACCAGGCAAATTTCCCTGCCCCAGCTGCTGCACCGCCGAAAGAAGTTTGCTCCCAGCCATCCACATGCCCAGCGGTTGAATGCTAGCTTGGCAAATTGCTAGCACTTCAACTGCTGTCTTTTTAGTTGGTAGACTCTGCCCCCTGAGTTTGTGGAATGTGCGGTTCCTCAGTGGCAGGTACCCAAACGCCACTTTTTCTCACAGAAGGCGATTCCGGCTCTCTACCGGCATGTGAAAGGCAATGTCCATGCCTCGCTGGCCAGGGCGGTCAGCGGTAAGGTGCATATTACCGCTGACTCATGGTCCAGCAGGCATGGACAGGGACGTTACCTAAGTTTCACGGCTCATTGGGTGACTCTGCTGGCAGCTGGGAAGGATGCAGGACAAGGTGTAGTAGTGTTGGAGGTTGTTCCGCCACCACGCCTACAAAATGCCACTACTAATGATTGTGACACACCTCTATCCTCCACCCCCTCCTCTTCTTCTTCCTCCATGGCCTCTTCCTGTGCTTTTTCCTCGGAACCAGCGGTGCTCCGTAGCCGTTCAAGGGGCTTCGCAAGTACGCAGGCCAAAAGATGCCATGCGGTGCTTGAGCTGGTGTGCTTGGGGGACAGGAGCCACACTGGGGCAGAGGTTCTGTCAGCTCTGCAGGGGCAGGTTCAGAGGTGGTTGTCGCCACGCCAACTTAAGGCAGGAATGGTGGTTTGCGCCAATGGCACCAACCTCCTCTCTGCCCTCCGACAGGGACAAATGACCCATGTGCCCTGTTTGGCTCACATCCTTAACTTGGTGATGCAGCGGTTCTTGGGCAGGTACCTGGGCTTACAGGATGTCCTGAGGCAGGCCAGGAAAGTCTGTGTGCATTTCCGCCGGTCATATAATGCCAGTGCTCGGCTGGCGGACCTCCAAAAGGAGTTTAACATGCCCAAGAACCGCCTAATCTGTGACATGCCCACCAGGTGGAACTCAACGTTGGCCATTCTGCAGCGGCTGCACACGCAGCAGAGGGCCATCTATGAGTACCTGTGCGACTATGGCACCAGGACAGGGTCAGGGGAGCTTGTTTTTTTTTTCCCCACGCGAGTGGGCCATGATCAGGGATGCATGCACTGTCCTGTCACCATTTGAGGAGGCCATGAGGATGGTGAGCAGTGACAGTGCATGCATCAGTGACACTGTCCCCCTTGTCCACCGGTTGGAGCACACGCTGCGTGGAATAATGGACAGGGCACTTGAGGCAGAACAGAGGCAAGAAGAGGAGGACATCCTTAGCTCTCAAGGCCCCCTTTATCCAGACAGTGTTCCTGCGTGCCCGCCGATCCCACAGGAAGAGGAGGAGGAGGAGGAAGATTGTGTCAGTATGGAGGTGGAGCCTGGCACTCAGCATCAGCAGCAGTCTTTAAGGGATCAGTCCTAAGAAACACATGGACTTGTACGTGGCTGGGAGGTGGCTGCGGACCATGTCGTCCTTAGTGACCCAGAGGACTCCGGACCGAATGCCTCAGCAAACCTACGCTGCATGGCCTCCCTGATCCTGCAAAGCCTGCGTAAGGATCCTCGTATTCGTGGTATTAAGGAGAGGGACCAATACTGGCTGGCAACCCTCCTTGATCCACGTTACAAGGGTAAGGTTGCGGACCTTATCTTGCCATCGCAGAGGGAGCAGAGGATGAAATATCTTCGGGAGGCCTTGAAGAAAGGTCTGTGCAATGCGTTCCCAGAGACTGGGAGGTTACAAACTCCTGTTTCTGGAAAACGTGTTGCTGAGGCTTCGGTCAGTCAAAGAAGGAGTGGTGGAGAAGGTGGCCGTCTGACCGATGCGTTTAGACAATTTTTTGGTCCGCAGCCCCAAGGTATGATCGGTTCCAGCAACCATCGCCAGCGTCTGTTTTACATGGTGCAGGAATACCTAGGGGCAAGATCTGACTTGGACACCTTTCCCACCGAAAATCCTCTGGGTTACTGGGTCTTGAGGATGGATCACTGGCCAGAGCTTGCACAGTATGCAATTGAGCTACTGGCCTGTCCTGCATCCAGCGTTCTTTCGGAACGCACATTCAGTGCTGCTGGAGGCTTTGTAACCGATCACAGGGTGTGTCTGTCCACCGACTCGGTCGATCGACTGAACTTCATAAAAATGAATCAGTCTTGGATCACCACCAGCTACCAAGCACCTGATGCTGATGTAACCGAATACTTTTTTTTAAAATCTCAGATCCCTTCAAAGACTGCCTATGCTGATGCTGAGTGACTATCCCTGAGTAATTATCCTCTTCCTCCTCAATGATCACGCTGATAGCTTGTAAGAACATTTTTGGTTCTGGGCGCCACCATGAGTGCCTAAGGCCCAATTTTGCAGCCTCTGTTTAACAGGAGCGTGTAATTACAATTTTGATGCAATACTTTGCAGCAGGGCTCGTGTCTGCGTTACAACTAGAGTGCCTGTGAGGGGTTGCAGTGTTGTGGCACCAGCACCAGTGCCTAAGGCCCAATTTTTCAGCCCCTGTTTAACAGGGGCGTGTAATTACAATTTTTGATGCAATGCTTTGCAGCAGGGCTCGTGTCTGCATTACAACTAGAGTGTCTGTGAGGGGTTGCAGTGTTGTGGCACCAGCACCAGTGCCTAAGGCCCAATTTTTCAGCCCCTGTTTACCAGGGGCGTGTAATTACAATTTTTGATGCAATACTTTGCAGCAGGGCTCATTTCTGCGTTCCAACTAGAGTATCTGTGAGGGGTTGCAGTGTTGTGGCACCAGCACCAGTGCCTAAGGCCCAATTTTTCAGCCCCCGTTTAACAGGGGCGTGTAATTACAATTTTTGATGCAATACTTTGCAGCAGGGCTCGTTCCTGCGTTCCAACTAGAGTGTCCGTGAGGGGTTGCAGTGTTGTGGCACCAGCACCAGTGCCTAAGGCCTAATTTTTCAGCCCCTGTTCAACAGGGGCATGTAATTACAATTCTTGATCTAATATTTCATAGCAGGGCCCATTTCTGCACCCGCCAACAGCGAGTGAGGACTTACAGTGTTGTAGCACCAGCACCATCACCACCACCAAAGGCCCAATTTTTCTGCCCTTGTTCAACAGGGGCATGTAATTACAATTCTTTATCTAATATTTCACAGCAGGGCCCATTTCTGCACCCACCAGGAGCGAGTGAGGACTTACAGTGTTGTGGCACCAGCACCACCACCACCACCAAAGGCCCAATTTTTCTGCCCCTGTTCAACAGGGGCATGTAATTACAATTCTTGATCTAATATTTCACAGCAGGGCCCTGTGAGGGATTACAGTGTTGTGGCCACAACAACACCTAAGGCCCAAATTTCTGCTGAGTATATAGGGCAGGCCCCTACTTTCAAACATCTAACTTACAAACGACTCCTACTTGCAAACGGGAGACAACAGGAAGTGAGATGAAATCTACCCCTAAGAAGGGAAATTCTCTCCTGTAAGAGTTAATATGGGAAAACATTTCTCCTTTCCACTGATGCTTTCCAATCTTTGTTCCACAAAAAAAACCCAAATTTTCAAAAAACATTTGTCATTGGGACAAAAAGTGAGGTGAAATCTTCTGAAGAGGAGGACAGACAGCAAAACAAATGTCACAGGGGTGATAACCCTTCCCTATGTTTTCCAAAAAGCTTAAAAAAGATTTTTTGGCTGGAGCTAAACACGTTAAAAATGTACCCGTTCAAAATTACAAACAGATTCTACTTAACAACAAACCTACAGTCCCTGTCTTGTTTGCACTGCCTGTATACTGCTGTTCAGAGTATTTAGGGCCTGGTGGCCCCACACCTTTCCTTATTTTAATTTGGGTGCGGGGTTCCCCTTAATATCCATACAAGACCCAAAGGGCCTGGTAATGGACTGGGGGGGTACCCATGCCGTTTGTCTCACTGATTTTCATCCATATTGCCAGGACCCGACATTACATTAAAGCCGCAAGCAGTTTTAAATAACTTTTATTCCTTTAAAAATGTCATTTTGTGCAGGGACTGTTCTAAGCATGGGAAACACGCGCCACTTTACAGGCATACTATACACACACCCCAGGTACGATATTTAAAGGAATATTTCACTTTTTTATTTTACTTTAAGCATCATTAAAATCACTGCTCCCGAAAAAACGGCCGTTTTTAAAAGTTTTTTTTGCATTGATACATGTCCCCTGGGGCAGGACCCGGGTCCCTAAACCCTTTTTAGGACAATACCATGCAAAGTAGCCTTTAAAATTAGCACTTTTGATTTTGAACGTTCGAGTCCCATGGACGTCAATGGGGTTCTAACGTTCGTGCAAATTTTCAGTCCGTTCGCAGGTTCTGGTGCGAACCGAACCGGGGGGTGTTCGGCTCATCCCTAGTGTTAATGAAATCAACAACAGGTGCACTAGATGGGCAACAATGAGACAACCTCCAAAACAGGGTTTTACTGGTGGGAGCCACTGACCTTTTTTTTCCCTACATATCTTTGCTGACAGTTTTTTACTAGTATTGCATTTGACTAGGGTCAACACTGGCAGCATGAGGCACTACCTGGTCCCTATAGAGGTTGCACATGCACAGGCGATCTAAATCCTCCAGGATGCCATTGTCAGAAGGTTTGCTATGTCTCCCAGCACAGTCTCAAGAGCATGGAGGAGATTCCAGGAGACAGGCAGTTACTCTAGGAGAGCTGGACAGGGCCGTAGAAGGTCCTAAACCCATCAGTAGGACTGGTATCTGCTTCTTTTTGCTTGGAGGAACAGGATGAGCACTGCCAGAGCCCAACAAAATGACCTCCAGTAGGTCACTGGTATGAATGTCTCTGACCAATCAGAAACAGACTTTATAAGGGTGGCCTGAGGGCCTCACGTCCTCTAGTGGGCGCTCTGCTCACTGCCTAGCACCATGGAGCTCGGTTGCCATTTGCCATTGAACACCAGAATTGTCAGGTCCACCACTGGCGCCCTGTGCTTTTCACAGATAAAAGCAGGTTCACTCTGTGCACATGTGACAGATGTGAAATGGTCTAGAGAAGCTGTGGAGAAGGTTATGCTGCCTGTAACATTGTTCAGCATGACCTGTTTGGTGATGGGTCAGTGATGGTCTGGGGAGGCATATGCATAGAAAACAGCACAGACCTCTACAGGCTAGACAATGGCACCCTGACTGTCATTAGGGATTGGGATGAAATCCTTGGACCCATTGTCAGACCCTACGCTGGTGCAGTGGGTCCCAGGTTCCTCCTGGTGCACGACAATGCCCGGCCTCATGTGGCAAGAGTATACAGCCAGTTCCTGGAAGATTAAGGAATTGATACTATTGAATGACCCCCACGCTCACCTGACCTAAATCCAATAGAACACCTCTGGGACATTATGTTTCGGTCCATCAAACGCCACCAGGTTGCATCTCAGTCTGTTCAGGAACTCAGTGATGCCCTGGTCCAGATCTGGGATCTGGGAGGATATACCCCAGGACACTATCCGTCGTCTCATTAGGAGCATGCCCTGTCATTGTCAGGCATGCATACAAGTACATGGGGTCCATACAACCTACTGAGTACCATTTTGAGTTGCTGAAATTAAATTTCAGCAAAATGGACTAGCCTTTTTTTTCACTTTCAGGGTGTCTTTGAATTCATCCCTCTGTAGGTTGATAATTTTAATTTCCATCAAACGGTGTGGCATCCTTTCGTTCCTAACACATCACCCAGTCCATATCAGTATAGGTATCCAGTATAATATTTTTCACCATTGAGATCTTATGTGTTCTCAAAGTGTTCCTTTCATTTTTTTGAGCAGTGTATTATGTTTAGTAGGTGCTTTTGTCACTACTGTAAACTTTGTGCTTCATAAATGCTGCAAGCAATCACCAACCACAATCACAGCAAATCTTGTTTGTGCAGTAAAGGTCTAATCAGTACACAGGAATATAAAGGATGTAGCATAATGGGGAGTCATGCCCTAGAACAGTGATGGTGAAACTTGGCCATCCAGATGTTTTGGAACTACATTTCCCATAATGCTCATGCACGCTGCAGTGTTGTTGAGCATCATGGGAAATGTAGTTCCAAAACATCTGGAGTGCCAAGGTTCACCAACACTGCTCTAGAACATTCAATGAAGGGGGCTAGTTCCCATAAATAGTCATTCTAGTCATTCAAATAGTTGTATTTCTGTAGGCTATGTGAATCAAATGGAAGGTAGCATGATTAGTGAAAGTAGGCCTTGTGATTTTTTTACAGGAAACCTCATGTCCCTTACCCATCAATATGCAAGAAAAAACATAAACACTGAAATGGGGTCGGGTTACAGTGATTGATATCATGGAAACACATATTTTTTAAGAGTAGGCAGCTTTATTTTTAATTATTATAGAAAGGTTCAACTAGATATCTGACAAATATTCATGCAATTTAGAAAATCCATTTAATAATGAATTTGTTTCTACGGAATATTGCACATCCCATATTACCAATGCACATTTTGCTCTCTTATTTAATAGGCCCCTTTGTTCAGAATACAAGAGAAGCATAAACACAGTGAAGTAGAGAAATGTAAATGTAAAATACATTAATGTCTACCAAAGCACTGATTTATTTAATTTATATTTTTTTTCCAATTTATATTACAGTGTAACAAAAACAAAAAATAAAAATAGTTTATGTCAGATCTCCAGTTCAGCTCATTTAAAACTTCACAGTGCAATTACCTCCTTACAGAAAAGTAATTTCACATACATTAAAAACATCAAAAGCTGAAACATTTCTTTTAATAAAACTCATTTTTTAAAGAGAACCTATAAATGACAAAAATACTAATAATGTGTTGTAAACCTGATATTAAAGGTCTGCCCATTTCCAAGACACTATTCTGGTGTCAGGCTGCCTGAGTTCAATAACCATGTTCTACACTTTGCTGTGATGATAAATGATCTGAACACTCACTATGCATAGATGATTTATGTTGATGATATAGCTCTGTACAACATTCATTAAACATAATAGGAAACAACTTTAAAACATGTTAAACTAGCTCTACAATCTGTCAAAATGCAATGAAAAATCACCTTACCAAATTAGTAAAAAGGGAACATAGAATTCTAATAGGGAAACTTACTGCATTTAAATTTATATTGTTGCAATGTTTTGTCTTTTGTCTCCACTTCTGCATCTGTGTTCTTATTTTCATTATAATGTTTTTAATATTAATGATAATTGAAGTAAAAGATCAGTGCATAAAAAATTACATTTCAGTTTTAGGTGTAGTGGACATATGCTAGATTCTTTGTGATGGAAACTCTGCTAACAACTACACTCCCTTAATGAGAGGTGAAGAGATGATCCACAGAAAGGTCTAGTTCCATTCCTTATGTGCATATTTTCGGATAGTGCGCCATTGATTTTTAATTTCGCCTAGGGATTTTGGTATATCGCAGAGATCCATGACATCATATGAGGGCCCAGCCCCACATTTCTGCACACTGCCATCATAAAATCCCAAGCAACATGATTGAAGGCATTCTCTGCATCAGTGGAGAGGAGAAAGCCTTTGATGTCCCGTGCTCTCAACACATGAATTAGAAGGAGGGCTTTGGTCTCACATTATCTTTGTCTTCTCTACCAGGGATGAAGCCCACCTGTTCCAGACCAATGAGATGTGGAAGAAGTGGCCCCAATCGCAATGCGAGGATTTTCGCAAATAAAGGTTTAAGGTTTAATAGGGAGATGGGATGATAACTGGCACAGTCTGTTGGATTTTTACCTGGTTTTGGTATCACCGCAATGTATGCTGAAATGAAGTCTGGAGTAACCTCCCTGGGTTTGGAGAGAGAATTCAAGGCCGCAGTAAGTGGTTCTATGATAATATTTATGAAGGTTTTGTAGTAGATGGAAGAGTATCCATCTGGCCCTGGGCTTTTCCCAATTTCAGGTTTTTGATGGCTTGTCTGAATTCTAGTGGGGTGATTGGTGCTTCTAATAAGGAGGTGTCAAGGTCTTGTAGGGTTGGGAGTCCGCTTCTATTTAGATAATCTTGAATAATTTGTATACTATCTCTCTTCATATCCTCTTGTCTGTATTGTGGTGGTAAGTTATATAGCTTTGTGTAGAACATGTGGAAGTGTTTAGCTATCGCCTCTGTCGCCACATCAATGTTACCATTCGCTCGTTTGATACAGGCAATATTATTGGCATAGGTTTGTTCTCTCAAGGCCCTGGCCAGAAATCTACCTGTCTTATTCCCTGACTTATAGTAAAGCTTTTTTTTTTGAAAAACAGCATTCATTTCGTTCTGGAGTCGAGTATTTGTTGTAGAGCCTTTCTGGCGTCTAACAGTTTTTTTGCTGTTTGTACAGAGAGGGACTGCTTATGGAGGGTTTCTAATGTTCTCATTTGTTCTAACAGGCTTTGAATGTTTTTCTCTCTTTCCTTTTTTGCGTTTTGAACCCATCCTGATCAGTTCCCCCCTGATTGTGCAGTTATGTGCCTCCCAGACTACAAATGGGTCCGCATCCGGTGTGGTGTTATGTCTGAATGATTCTGTTAGGGCTGAGGTGATTTTGGGAAGAAGTGATGGGTCAGTCAGCAATGAAGCGTTTAGTCTCCATGTCAATTGCCTATGTGGGGGAGTCATTAGGTCCAGTGTTAATGAGATGGGAGAGTGATCTGAAAAATGACTGAATACCTATATGTGCCCCTTTCACTGTTGGGACATCTCTTTGTGAGATAAGCAGATAATCTAGAGGCGCATATCTGGAATGTGGGGTATAGAAGTATGTAAAATCCCAGCCCTATCAGCTGTAGGGTCTGCAATAGGAATTACATTTTTTTAAGTATTCTATACATTATACAGGTTTTGCATTGGAGGTGTCGGTCAGTGGGTTTAGTGTAACATTAAAGTCACCTCCCATTATCAGGCACCCCGATGTTAAGCCCTGAAAATCCCATATTATTTGTTGGTAGAACGTCACGTGGGCCTTGTGGGGGAAGTACACATTCGCCAATGTTATTATTATTATTATTATTATTGTTATACAGGATTTATATAGCGCCAACAGTTTATGTAGCGCTTTACAATATAAAAGGGAGACAATACAGTTATAATACAATAAAATACAGGAGGATTAAGAGGGCCCTGCTCAGAAGAGCTTACAATCTATTAGGGTGGGGAAGGTGGTACAAGAGGTTGTAACTGTGGGGAATGAGCTGATGGAAGTGGTAAAAGATTAGTTAGAGACGTGATAGGCTTTCCTGAAGAGATTAATTTAGCCGGACAGGTGGAGGTAGCGAATTCCAGAGGATGAGAGAGGCTCTGGAGAAATCCTGGAGATGAGCATGAGAGGAGGAGACGAGAGAGCTTGAGAGTAGGAGGTTTTGAGAAGAGCGGAGAGAATGATTTGGGTGATATTTGGTGACAAGATTGGTGATGTAGCTTGGGGCAGAGTTGTGAATGGCTTTGTATGTTGTGGTTAGTATTTTGAATTTAATTCGCTGGGTGATTGGGAGCCAGTGTAGGGATTGGAGGAGAGGGTTGGCAGACACTGAGCGGTTGGTAAGGTGGATAAGTCTGGCAGCAACATTCATGATAGACTGAAGAGGACATAGCCTATGGAGAGGCATACCAATGAGAAGGGAGTTGCAATAGTCAAGGCAAGAGATAACAAGCGAGTGAATGAGGAGCTTGGTGGTTTCATTTGTGAAAAAGGGGTGAATTTTAGAGATGTTACGGAGGTGAATTCTACAAACATTTGACAACGATTGGATTTGAGGCTGAAATGACAAGTCAGAGTCTAGCATTACACCTAGTACCCTGGCGTGAGGGGAGGGACTGATGGTTGCATTGTTGATTTTGATGGAAAAGTCATGGAGGGGGGCAGGGGAGGGGGGAATATTAATAGCTCAGTTTTAGAGAGATTTAGTTTAAGGAAGTGGTGCGACATCCATGCTGATATGTCAGTTAGTAAGTTAGTAATGCGAGAGGAGACTGAAGGAGTGAGGTGAGGAGTAGACAGATAGATTTGGGTGTCATAAGTCATAAGTGGTATTGGGGGCCGTGGGCGGTTATCAAGTGACCAAGGGAGGAGGTGTA
Organism: Lithobates septentrionalis; assembly: GCA_037952835.1. Taxonomy (NCBI): domain Eukaryota; kingdom Metazoa; phylum Chordata; class Amphibia; order Anura; family Ranidae; genus Lithobates; species Lithobates septentrionalis. The sequence goes on from JBBDGP010000078.1 coordinate 10,996,469, forward strand.
TATAGAGAAGAGAAGGGGTCCAAGAACAGAGCCTTGGGGGACCCCCACAGAAAGGGGCAATGGAGAGAAGGAGATGTCACAGGAGAGCCTCCATATGTCCCTTTCAGGAATATGAATATGCCCCCTAGGTCAATTAGTTGTTCTGTTAATTTGTCATCAGTATTGTGACCCCTTTGGACCTGGAATCATTGGTAGTAGCATGGTAGGCCTTTGTAAAATAGGAATTTGTAAGTTTTGGTATGTGATGTGTTTTAAAATGTTGTTCCTGTATTTGTGTTTTGGTATCTGCACCAAAATTAAAAATAATGCTAACAGTACGATCTTTGGTATGCTGTGAGGTAGATAGATAAAGATAAAGACAGAGAAAGTAAAAGAGATAGAAGGAAGAAGCAGGAGTCGAGCGCAATAGAAGTCCCTCTTCTGGGGCAGTAAAAACCACCCCAGTAAAAGTCACTTATTAAGGTATTGTACCCTGTATCTGTACCCCAGGGGCACAGGGTCACTCTGTGGGGTAAGAGGGAGGTAACAAATGACTTGGTGACTATTCACCTCCGACTTTTGCTAGGATTATTCCAAACAGTTAAACATAAAGGAACATCCTAACTGTTGCACACACAGCCTCAAGGGCATCAACTATAGTTCTTAACTGAAATACACCCGACCTTGTAGGGTGTTATGAGCCTGGGCGGACAAGTCATAAATCCATTCAATTGCTAAAAGGCCCTACCTGAGGCCAACACAGTCTACCATCCCAAGAGATGACAGGCTGTGAGTGCCAGCAAGTAAAACCAGAGCAGAATGTAAAATGAAAATGGTAAACAAAAAACAGGAAACAGAAAATGGGCAACAGGTAGTGAGCTCAGGGTAGGTTCTATGTCCATCTGCTGGGGCCTGAGCAGCCTCAAGAGGCAAACAGGGTAATACGTAATTCCTCATGAAGGTCAGGGACCTTCAGCTCCTGATATCCATATGTCCCTGAGCTCCCTGGTTATGGGGATCAAAAACAGAACAGCAAAGTAGTCCTGAGATCCTGTGTCGTGAACAGTCAATGGTTATGGGGGGCACTCAAACATGGTCATAAGCACAGTGCTTCTGTGTAAGGGGCTCATGCTTAGAAAAGGGACACAAGGACTAGTCAGGCCCCATAATGAACTATAGGCAGTCAGTTGTTATGGATTAAACAGGCTCCTCATGGGAGGTAGAGCTCAGGGAAGCCACTGGTTGCCCGGGGCTCAAACTGGTGAGGGGAAAGTAGGCAGCAATGAGTGAATGGATCAGTCGTCATCCAGATCCCTAGCTGCTTCAGCTTGCATCCTAGGTGTTCCTGCTTTGGATCCTCCACCACGGCTATGCTTTGACTTTTTAGACTGTCTCTTGTCTGGAGTAGAAAATGGCGATCTGGGAGGGCTTCTTTCCATGGGTGCCTGCATGAAGTCGGAGTACCATTCTGGAAGAACTGTCTGGCCTAAATTCAGTGCAGTGCAGAAGTCTGGCAGGTCCGTAGGTGTGCGTAGCACATGCTATTGACCATTGTGCAAGACAGTCAGGGCAAACGGGAATTGCCAGGTATATTTCAGATCCCTTTCTATCAACTTCTCAAATAGGGGGTGTAGAGTTTGCCAGTTCTTTAAAGTTATCTGGGAGAGGTCTTAGAACAACATTATGATTTCTCTGTTAAAGATAATATGATCATTCCTCCTTGCTTCATGCATGATTTCCTCTTTAAGGACAAAACTTTACAGACAACATATTTTGTCTCTCAGTGGGGCGGTCTCAGGGCCCCTCAGTTGCAGGGCTCTATGTGCTTACACAAAGTCAATCTCCATGTCCTCCTGCCTCACGAGCAAACTATTGAAGACTCTATGTAAAGCTGGGATAATCTGGTCAAACTCCACAGTTTCTATACACTCTTATATTGCATCTTCTGCCTCTGTTGTCTAATGCCCCGTACACACGGTCGGATTTTCCGATGGAAAATGTCCGATCGGAGCGTGTTGTCGGAAATTCCGACCGTGTGTGGGTTCCATCGGACATTTTCCATCGGATTTTCCGACACACAAAGTTGGAGAGCAGGAGATAAAATTTTCCGACAACAAAATCCGTTGTCGGAAATTCCGATCGTGTGTACACAAATCCGATGGACAAAGTGCCACGCATGCTCAGAATAAATAAAGAGATGAAAGCTATTGGCCACTGCCCCATTTATAGTCCCGACGTACGTGTTTTACGTCACCGCGTTCAGAACGATCGGATTTTCCGACAACTTTGTGTGACTGTGTGTATGCAAGACAAGTTTGAGCCAACATCCGTCGGAAAAAATCCTAGGATTTTGTTGTCGGAATGTCCGAACAAAGTCCGACCGTGTGTACGCCCTATTAGTCTTCAATATGTCTGTTCATCTCTATGAAGTGCTGTGACTGTGTGACAGAGATCCTTTCCAGTCTATGGATGGCCTTATCTCTGTGCTTTCCTGCAGCTTCTGCAGAAGCCAGCTTCTCAGTCAGCACAAGCAGATTCGTTTTCAGGTCAGTAATTGCTGCAGAAAAGGTGGACTTGAAGTCCGCAGCAAACACTGACATATGAGCATAGGTTAGGGGGTGTTCCGATTAGGGTTTTCCCCTACCTGAGTCCTCTGGAGCTGACTGAGAGTCCTCACTGTAATCCTCCTCATGGCGTGTCGGTGCTGTATTGGATCCCATCACGCTGCTGCGAGGTCCAGACTTTGTTTTGAAGAGGTATGTAATGTTTCTTGCTGGGTAAGCTGTCGATCCATGGTGTGGGCGAGAGTGCGGGGTGGTGTAGAGCCTTTTGCCCAGCATCTGAGTGCTAGAAGTCGGGTGTTAGGCTTTAAACAGGCCATGTGTGCAGAGGAGCTCCCTCAGTGTGCTGCCATCCTCGTCGCGCGCCAAGCTACGTCTGGCTGAAGGTTTTTAATGCATTCTATGCATTAAGGTGAAACATCTTCTCTGTGTAGCAGCTCCTCTCCCCCCAGACCCCTCTAATACTTATCTGAGCCCAATCTTCCTCCAGCGATTTTTACAAGAGCTCCGGCTCTCCAGGGATTCACCCTCCTCATTGGCTAAGACAGCAGCATGAGACATTGGCCAACAGCTCCTGCTGTTGTCATTCACAGAAAGGTGAGCTAATAAGTAGATTAGAAGTGGCGGGGTGGAGCCGTGGCTCTGTGTCTGATTGGACATGCAAGCTGCATGCTCTAGGGGCACTTTGCAGAAGAGAGGGGCTTCATGCAAAACCACCGCACAGGGCAGATAAATATGACATAATAATTTTTTTTGTTTTTTTTTTACTTTAATTTCACTGTAAAAGCACCGTTCAGATTTGTGAATTGTGGTAATGCATGATACAAAGGATGTTACTGTAACGCATGTTAAAATATGAAACTGTGGTGTGCTATGGTGCCATTCATTTTCCATTGCAACTCACTTAGCTAATGAACCACAACTCACATAGGTGAAGGTCACTGTAGTACATAGAAATGTGTTGAACGGCTTTGCTATCCAATGAATAAATCACACCTCATAGCATGAAAATGTGCACATGTGGGTGTTAAAGAAGGACTCCAACCTAAATTTGTGGCTATATCATCTGCTTCTGCCTCTGGTGCCTGGTGGAGTCATGCTGCTCTGTAATTTTTTCCTCTTCCCTTCCTGACTGTATGCCTTTGGATTTTCATTGAAGGGAATTGTAGCAGACACAGAGCCTGCAGACACCCCGGGGTAGATTTGCTAAAACTGGTGAACATAGAATCTGGTGCAGCTGTGCATAGTAACCAATCAGCTTCTAACTTCAGCTTGTTCAATTAAGCTTTGACAATAAAAACTAGAAGCTAGGGGGGTGTGGCTTGGACGTGATCGGAGATGGCCACTTGAGAAGAGAGCTCCGGCGCACTGAGGACGAAATTAGCTTCTTTTAAACCACCGCCAGCCAGCTTAAGTCATGGGTAAGCCGAATAGAAGCACCTTGGCACCCCGCTCCACCAAGGAGACAGAGAAACAATCTGGGACACAGCTAAGCAACAACATCCCGGACATATTTCGCACAAAGGCCACAACCCTCCACGAGGAGACACAGGCCTCACAGGCATCCAAGGCCTCATCCCCGGCCTCGCCTAGCTACACAGCGATCGCGACGGCGGACATCCACAGCGCAACATCCACAAACCCATCCTTATCGGATCTGCAAAGAGACCTCCAAAGGGTCGCACTGGACATAAAACATACATTAACAGCCGCCATATCAGATCTAAAAACGGACATTCAATCAATGCACAATCGCCTATCTGAAGTGGAGGAATCCTCTCAAATACAGGCAGCTGCAATCAGGCAAGTACAAAAAGCGCATGATCTGCATCTCCCCCATATCTTTGAACTCCACAGACAAGTGGAAGACCTCGATAATAGAGGATGCAGACCTAATATAAGAGTAAGGGGGGTCCCTGAAGGCATAGATCCATCAGCACTGACGCAAACAGTATGCACAATATTCAATGAACTCCTTGACCGGCCTGCAGACACCCCTATTGATATAGAAAGACTTCATCGTGCACTAAGACCACCTCCCCGGGACTCGGAACCCCCTCGGGACATAGTGTGCTGTCTAGTAAACTTTCCGCTTGAAGAGGAGCTTCTCAGAAAGGCGAGATATAGAGGCCGTATTTTATAAAATGGCGCAGACATTAAATTGTTCCAAGACCTATTTTAGATAACACTACAAAACAGACGCACACTACGCCCCCTGCTGGAAACGTTACGGGCATGCAATATACAATATAGGGGGAAGTTCCCATTCTGCCTCTCAGCCACCACCAGAGGTCGCACCGCACTCCTCCGAACACCAGAAGACCTCCCCATGTTCTGTGAACAGCTCGATATCCCAGCAATTGAATTGCCGGAATGGTATTCCTTCTACTTCCCATCGGAACCATGGAAGGCAGTCTCCTACAATGCTTCACCAAAAGCACAACGCCACAGATCCAGACGCGGAAGACTAGACCCTACATCCCCGGGAGAATGCTTCTCACGCGAGATGTACCACCGCACGCCGTGAATCATGCAGACACCCCGCACAGGAATCACAGGAATGATTAATTTAGTGCTCGACCCACCCCAGAGTCATATACTGTATATGCCTGAACTTTTGTCTCCGCAAGATGACAAAAACTCTTCAGAATCACAATGTCAACTAAGATACTGTGTCCTATCCAGAAAAGAACTTCACCGTGTTAAGATTACAAACACGCCTCTTCAACTCCCTTGGACTGAACTTCCAAAGACGTGCAGAGACTAAATACCGCATAGTTATCCCAAAATCTCTTTGCCACAAGTTAACGGGAAAGGTAAAAGTTTTCATTTCTGATTGCCTCAACAGATAACCGATTCCCTACAGTGGTAATAGCTACATGCCTCAACTATAGCAAGGTTTTCATTCACTGCCTTTATGGAACTGTCTTTTTTTTTTTTTTTGGTGTTTTTTTTTTTTTTTCTTTTTCTTTCTTTTTTTACTATTTTTTCTCGCATGTGTCTTGCTGTAACAGAAAATATTTAGTTCTAGGCTACACAATAGTGGAGGGGGAACCGGTTCTTTCATCTCAGACTGATCCTTCCCCACTATGCAATACCGACCACTCGTGGGTCTGTGGGACCTGCTTCCCTACTGTGGGGGGGCAGAGCCCGGGAACCGTATCAGGGGGTAAACAGACACAGGGAACTCCTAACTAACATGGGGAATCCCCTCATGTTAACATTCAGTACTGTTTACACACAATCACCCCTCTTCAACTTACTCGGACTGAATTTTCATAGATATGAAGAGACTAAATATTGCGTAATTATTCAAAAATGTTATTGCCGCAAGTTAATGGGAAAGGTAAAGTTTTAGTTTCTGAATGCCTTAACAAATACCCTATTCCCTAAAGCGGTAATAGTTATATGATTAAATCATAGCAAGGGTTTAATTCACTGCTTTCGTGGATATGTTTTCTTTTTAATGTGTTTCTCCCCCCCCCCCTTTTTTTTTTTTCTTTTTTGTTTATATTTTCTCTCCCATTCGCTGCAATGTAAGGGAAAACGTTCAGTACTAGGCTGCACAATAGTGGTGGAGGGGGCGGTCCCTTTGTCTCGGACTGATCCCTCCCCACTATGAAATGACAGCCCTTCATGGCTTCGAGGGATCTACTTCCCTACTGTGGGGGGCGGGGCCCGGCAGCCATGACGGGAAGTAATTAGACACAAGGAACTCCTAACTAACATGGGGTATCCCCTTAGGTTATAGTTAGCACCGTTTGCTATGTTTGTTATCCTAATAGGATTTAGATGAGTAGACATACATACACTTATAGAAGTCTTGATCACATGCTCAGAATCTTAAAATTCACCTAAGTAACACTTGATCTGGATAGACTAACTATTGAACTTACCAATCATATGACTAAAAAGGGTGTGTATACAAATATCCCCCTTACAGTCACGGCTTACACCACATAGATAACTATATCTCTTTATCACTCCATCGCAACACACTTGAAGACACATTATTGTACCTTACTAGTCCTTAAGTATGCCGACACCTCTGATTACCTTCCAGGTTTATTGTCTCACCACAGTGGTCCTTTTGGACTCTAACTGACACCCCGGACCCTTTCTTGTTTAGGTGGTTAGGTATTCTGATAACCACCTCCGGTGAAGTACCATACACAGAGCGTGGATTCTCCACGACTGTGCAAGCCAATACCTTCTCATACCCCAAGTCACAATCCGTGGGGAAGTAACGGATAAACGTATGATCTGAAACCCCTTTATCCCCCCTCTTCTGGTCATCTACCTCCTGTCTAACCCTACCTACTACTTCCATTACCCTAGATCCCAGTGAGGGCTGCTCTTCCAATCCACACATATACTCCTTCCTTCTTCCTCTAGGCTTCAAGAATGCATTCGAAGCCGAGAATCAATAAGATACAAGTGTCACTAAAATGCATATCCCTTAACGTTAAAGGTCTAAACCTACTAGAAAAGTGGTCACAAGTCCTTTCAGCTCTGACAAAACACAAAGCACACTTTCTCCTACTTCGAGAGACACATTTCAGAACTAACGCCATCCCCAAACTGACAAACCACATCTATAAGCAAGTCATACACTCCACAACTGTGAAATGTGGGGACAATAAAAAATTCGCCTCTGCCTCACATCAATCCGCGCCTCAGAATCACTCAGCTATTAGATGCAGTAGACCCAAGCAGCTGCCTTAAAATTGAAACGTGTAATAAACAATAAGTCTGAAAATCAAAAAAATCCGTGTCCAATCCTTGACTTGTTAAACTTATTGAGGCAGCGCTAAGTGTCCGATATTATAAAACACTGTATATAGAACCAATGTTTAAAAAGACAGGAAAGTTCATAATTAAAGATGCAGACTGTGGATGTGAGGGTAAACGTAGAAATCCTTTCACCAATAGCAATCACCGCGTGAGGGGGTCACCCCCCGTGAGATTGCACTCACCACAATGTCTATAACCGCAAGCCTTTGAATAATGATCTTTAAATCTTTGCCGTCTCCTTGCTTCAGCCACCAGGTGGTGCAAGACCCTCACGGTATGTACAGCATGGGGAGAAAATGAAATGCCAAATGGTGTGATATTGCTTAAGACAGTTTATTAAACAACTCATAAAATCACATTCCCCATTTAAAATATGCGTACCAGATATATATAAAAATGAGCATTGAAAGGTGCACTGTGCCTGTATTAGTGTTCCCCGGGAGGAGTTCCTGGATGCGAGCTGTACACGGCTAAACCGTTCGCTTCCTGGTTACCTTCCGTGGAGCGCAAAACGTCACTTCCGGTTGATTACGACCCTGACGCGTTTCGTCACTTCCGGACGTCATCTGAGCTCAGATGACGTCCGGAAGTGATGAAACGCGTCAGGGTCGTAATCAACCGGAAGTGACGTTTTGCGCTCCACGGAAGGTAACCAGGAAGCGAACGGTTTAGCCGTGTACAGCTCGCATCCAGGAACTCCTCCCGGGGAACACTAATACAGGCACAGTGCACCTTTCAATGCTCATTTTTATATATATCTGGTACGCATATTTTAAATGGGGAATGTGATTTTATGAGTTGTTTAATAAACTGTCTTAAGCAATATCACACCATTTGGCATTTCATTTTCTCCCCATGCTGTACATACCGTGAGGGTCTTGCACCACCTGGTGGCTGAAGCAAGGAGACGGCAAAGATTTAAAGATCATTATTCAAAGGCTTGCGGTTATAGACATTGTGGTGAGTGCAATCTCACGGGGGGTGACCCCCTCACGCGGTGATTGCTATTGGTGAAAGGATTTCTACGTTTACCCTCACATCCACAGTCTGCATCTTTAATTATGAACTTTCCTGTCTTTTTAAACATTGGTTCTATATACAGTGTTTTATAATATCGGACACTTAGCGCTGCCTCAATAAGTTTAACAAGTCAAGGATTGGACACGGATTTTTTTGATTTTCAGACTTATTGTTTATTACACATACACTCCACAAACCAGGAATCCAAAACAAAAGGAGTCTCGATTCTCATATCCAAGCAAGCTGACTTTCAAATGACAGACACATTAGTTGACCCGGAAGGCAGATTTATATTTATAAAAGGAACATACGCTATTGAACCCATCACCATAGCCAACATCTACTGCCCAAATGAACACCAAGTGTCCTTTGTTAAAAAAATCTGTGACCTTCTACAAAATTTCCAAACCGGATTATTGCTATTGGGAGGTGACTTTAATGTACCATTAAATTCCAGCCTTGACACGTCCACAGACACATCCACACTTTCATACAGGGCTTTACGCCAAATTAAACTTCAATTACAAAATCTTACTCTCCATGATACCTGGCGCACCATGTACCCATCTGATAAAGACTATACTTTCTATTCAGCCCCACACCAAAAATATTCTAGGATAGACTATCTATTTTTATCACAAAATGATTTACCCCTACTCACACGGGCGACTATAGAACCAATGTTTCTATCTGATCACCACCCTATCTCAGTAACACTCACATTCCCTGAAAAAAGAGAAATAACCAAAACATGGCGACTGAACCCCGCTCTTCTCAAGGACCCTGACAACTTGACCCAGATACACTCCCGCATACAAAGCTACTTCATAGAAAACAACACTCCAGACATCGCACCAATCACTATATGGGAAGCACATAAGTGTGTACTAAGGAGGGAAATCATTACACTCGCATCCACAATTAAAAGGAGACATCAGGAACAAATTAGATCCTTGATTCAAACCATAAACCGACTAGAGGCTACACATAAGCAAACAACATCACAAAACACACTACAGGAACTACTTCAAGCCCGCTCTTCATTACTAGATGAATTAGGAAAGCGTACCAGAAGGCGATATGTACTTCAACAGAAAGTGTTCTATGAACACAGCAACAAGAGCGGGAGACTGCTAGCTGGGGCAGTCCAAGCAACCAAAGCACCCTCTAGAATCCATCTGATTCGATATAAACACGGCACTCTTCTTTCCAAAAATGCAGATATAGCCAAACACTTCGAAGAATATTACTCTAAATGATATAACATAAAACAACATAATGACTCTAAACCAAAACAGGGCGGCCGAAAGTCCCAACTAAAAGAATTTTTAACGCAGTTCTGCCCCAAACCTATCACCTCTCAACAAGCAGAACTCATGGAGAGCCCCCTCTCAACAGAGGAACTCCAACTAGCAATCAAACAGATGAACGTAGGTAAGAGCCCGGGCCCAGACGGTTTTCCATTAATATATTACAAAAGCTTCCAAGATACTTTGATTCCAGAAATGCTTAAATCCTTCAACTCCCTCGCAGACCCACACACATCAACAAGCAGACTACTAGAAGCACATATAACCCTCATACCAAAGGAAGGCAAGGATCATACACAAGCCCCGAACTACAGACCGATTTCTCTACTGAATGTAGATATCAAACTATACGCCAAAATACTGGCCAACAAGCTACTACCAATTATCCCTGGTCTCATATCCCCCGACCAAGTTGGGTTTATTCCGGGAAGAGAGGCCAGGGATAACACTATCCGTACCCTAAATATACAACATTGGCTAGCCACATCTAGAAATAAAGGCTTTCTCCTATCCCTAGACGCTGAGAAGGCGTTTGACAGGGTGGCCTGGGATTACATGCAGGAGGTCCTCAAGGGCATAGGCCTTATGTCACGCATGTACACGCATATCAACGCACTATATACTAACCCTTCAGCCAGGGTGAGGGTCAATGGCCTCCTGTCAAACGCCTTCTCTATAAGCAACGGTACCCGCCAGGGATGCCCACTCTCCCCACTGATCTATGTCCTGACATTAGAACCACTACTAAATAAATTACGCAACAATTCAGATATTAAAGGTATACCCATTGCACATAAAGAGTTTAAAGTAGCCGCTTTCGCGGATGACATTTTACTTACCCTCCAAGACCCTTGAATCTCCCTACCCAATTTACTAAGCAATTTAAAACAATTTGGAGAATTGTCTAACCTAAAAATTAATTATACCAAGTCCAATGCCGTGAATATATCTCTTACCCCGCAAGAAGTAACCCATGCCCAATTACACTTCCCATTTCATTGGGAAAAAGAAGCCATTACGTATCTAGAAATACGGATTACCAAACGAACATTAGACCTCTATAGTCACAACCACGCAAAGGCACTAGCTAAACTTCAAACAAACTTTAAAGAATGGACCAACCTAAACATATCCTAGTTCGGCCGCGCAGCCTTAATAAAAATGATTGTTCTCCCCCGCCTCTTATACCTCATGCAGGCAATCCCAATACACTTACCCCCCTCCTTTTTTGCCACATACAAAAGTATGTGCACAGCCCAAAATGAATGGCCACATAAAGAGATAAAGGCCCAACATTTTTTTAACAAGGGCATCATGCGATCATACTAAGACCTGAAATCAGAATCTCATACAAATACATTCCCTTTCTAGTCCTATAGACAAAAAAGACACTATCTAACATCTAAAAACTCAACCGTAATATGGACTAGAAAATTAACAACATTTGAAAACCTCTGCTCGAGTGATTCACCTCAGAGACATATCATCTCTCAAATTGACTCACTCCTCCATGACAACAATCTAACAACACCTACTGAAATCCCACGATACTCATAGGACACAGACCTACAACTAACATTGACGGAAGAAGATTGGGGAACCATATACTCTTACGCACACAATGGGTCAATGAATGTAGCGATACAAGAAAATGGCTATAAAATTATAACTAACTGGTATAGGACCCCATCACGATTACACAAATTTTCTCCCTCAATACCTGATGTATGCTGGAGATGTAAAAAAGCAGTAGGTTCCATGTTACATATTTAGTGGGAGTGCGACTCCTTCCAGATTTTCTGGAGGGAGGTGCACTCCATCATAGAACAAGTCTCCACATACACCTTGAACTTCACCCCCGCTCAATATCTACTACATCATACTACACTATCCAAACACAAGTACTTTAAATCCCTGGCTATGCATATGGTCAATGCAGCGAGACTCTGCATTCCAACACATTGGAGAACAACAGACATACCCACAATTAGGGAATGGTTACAGAAAATATCCAAGATAGCAGAAATGGAAGAACTGATTCTTATAGCTCAGGAGCGCATACAAAAATTCACAACTACTTGGGCCTGTTGGAACCACTTCAAAACAACAGATTACTATAAATCTTTATTCCCAACATAAAGTGCAACAATTCAGATTCCTTTACAATACTAGAATCCACAGTATTCCCTCCCCACATTGTGCGGGACGGAAGAAGAAGCACCCAATGGAAGAGCATCCCTCACCCCCCCTCCCTCCCTAGTTACCACACTGTCCCCTTTTCTAAAACTCCACTTTATCATATTCTCCCGTTTCTCAATAATTAAGTCCCCGCTCTAAATGCCACACACGGGAAATTTCCTATGATCACCATGTCATAAGCTGACCAAAGGGAAAATCACACAAACATCATAACTAACCATTCGGTGCCAAATAAACCTTTATAGACACTCTATCTTGAACCAAGCTAAACCAAGTCAAATGCTCTAAATGTTAACGCTTCCAGGCGAGATTAGACTTGTCATAAAAAAAAAAAGGGTATCTTTATCTCAAAATCCAGCTTTACCGAATGTAATTACAAGACTTTCTAAATTACACTTGCTAATAAATAAAACATAATGTTCGATTTTCCATGACTTAAGATGTAGGATTATGCATTTTTGTATAAAACATGGAAGCTTCTCTTGTACATTATACATATGTAAAACAGAATGTAAAAGTTGTATGTACAATTGCTCTAATAAAATCTTTTAAGGAAAAAAAAAAAATAGAAGCTGATTGGTTACTATGCACACCTGCACCAGATTCTATGTGCACCAGTTTTAGTAAATCCACCCCCGCCCTCAGTCTCTCATAAGACCCAATGTATCTTACACTCTTTTTGACACATCCCTTGGGCTTTAGGAAGTGTCAATTACAGCTTCTCAGCTATGTGTTCTGTAACACAGAGCAGATTTCTCTTGCTTGAGAATTATTATTTTCTCAACTTCTATGTACACTAAATCTTCCTTAGAAATTGCAGCAAGTAGTAGTAAACTGTAGTACTAATGTGGAGATTACAGATCCACAAAGCTGTGGAAAGGTTGATGTTGTGAAGATATTGAATTCTTAGCAAAAAATAATTCAAATGTTTATTCAAGGGTTCATATTCAAGGGTTTAAACTGAATGTTTGACAAATGGTCATCACTTCATTTAATGTAAAAGATAAATCAAGTAGCGATCTCTTTGTGCTACTTCAAGATGTAAATTATTTGCAGACAGCTTGCATAGATAATATACAGTTCAAATTTCAGATTAACAATGTCATCTGTACTCTGCTCAATCATGCTATGAAGAGGATAGCAAAAGTCCAGATACATGGGATAAATAGAAATAGTTACCACCGCTCCGGACAAGCCAAGCTGAAATCTCTTTTCCTCCACAGCAAAGAAAAGGAGAGAGCTCCAGGTGCTGGCAATTGCTGGTATAAGTGAAATGGTGTAGAAAGATCTGGACGTCCGCACACCGGGATAGGCAGATAAAATCTTCTTTATTCAAAACATGGAATAATAAAATACATGACACCGCTGGAGTTGTACAGCTTAGCAGCTAATGCGTTTCACGCTCGTACAGAGCGCTTACTCATAGCACCGTCCAGATCTTTCTACACGATTACACTGTTATGAAGAGGATCGGATGGGAAGTAAGACCTCCAGCAAGAATGACAATGCACTCACCAGATTTCTTAACCTCAATAATCCCAAGAGGTCCAATAAAGAGGAAGTAAACTCTGTATTTTAAATCACTTTTTTTATGTCATATAATACGTTACATTATTTGCAATTTCTGTCCAGCCTAAAGTATCTAAAAATGCTTGTTACTGTATTTTTGGGTTTTTTTTAATAAATGCTTCTTCCAGAATTTGGCAGCTCCATCATAGTTATTGTTTGCTGAGTCCCCTGTGAACGTAATTTCCACCCTTCCTTGGGTCCCCTTGCCGAAATCTCACGCATGCGCGATTGTGTGCTTACCAAGGGGAAGGAAGCTGGGAATGACTGCCAATTCTTGCATGTCTTCTCAGCTATGCCGCAAAGAGCAGAACTCTCGACCATGGCATGATGCCGGTGATGTCATGAAACATTGCAGGACGGAATGCAAGAAGAAGAAACAAGTAAGGAAAACTACACAGGCAGCGATCAGTAGCTTTAGTAATGAGGATTAAAATGAGTTGAAGTTAGAATAGAGAGTTTACAGCCACTTTAAGTGCATGTATAGAGTGGGAGTTTTATCAGCTGGTTACCCAATCCAGTTAGTGTCCTCAATTCTTTAATGGCTAGCCCCAGAAAAAAAAAAGGAACGCCCAGAGTAGAATTGGGATGATAACAAGACTTTGTAGCTCAAATTTATTTTTATTCTATAAAGGCATTTGAAGTCACAGGTTTAATCTTTAAACCTGACCAAATTTCTGTGTAAATTTAATTTTTATGTAAAATCTATTATGGATTAAATTACACTACTTGGATTGGATCGCCAGTGGATGAAACTCTTGTGGAGGCAGAAAAGTTGCCTTTACATGCATTTATTGACCTCTTGTGGTTATTGAGTTCAAACAATATTATGACTGCATTGCAATTCTTCGTGGAGGTCTCACTTTTCATTCTATAAGGTAGAGTTTGTAACAAGATTGAGCACAGCGCAGCTGACATTATCATTCATTTATACGACCCAGGCAAGACACTTTTATAGGAATCTTTGGGCCTGTTGTCTTTTGGGACTGTGTATTTTGGTTTCATCACTATGCAAACCTCTGCTGCAACTTTGTTAATGAAATAAATGACCATTTCCACTGTCTGAAATTGAACATCATAGTGGTGCATAGGTAATTGCTCTTTTTTACTTTGGAAATACCTGACAGTAGAGACATTCTGAGAGTATATCTTAGTTGTACTTTTATTTTGTACACACATTACATAGATATGAATTATGAAATTAGGTATTCAAGTAGGGTCTGATCAACATATCTGGTGTTATATACATTGCTGTCCCTATTCCTCTGGGGACATATTGGGGTTGATTTACTAAAACTGGAGCACTCAGAATATGGTGCAGCTGTGCATGGTAGCCCATCAGCTTTCAACTTCAGCTTGTTCAATTAAGCTTTGGCAATAAAACCTGGAAGCTGATTGGTTTCTATGCAGAGCTGCACCAGATTTTGCAGTCTCCAGGTTTAGTAAATCAACCCCATAGTGTACATGAGGAACTTAAGAATATACAGTTTAATGCAGACATGCATGTGTGCTAGTCTGTCATAACTTTTCTTTTGAAGAGAAAAATATACAGTTTATGAACAAATAAAAAATCAATATTTGAAGTGATTCTTACTACATCAGGGCCCATACATTTCTTTTGTCTCAGTTCTTAGATTAGTTTGGGGATCTGTTTATCATATAATTTCAACACATAGTGGTAAAATGAAAAGATCTAAATGGTGGTCACTTGTGCTTGATGCTGAAATCTTAAGATCGGGAAAAGACATTCAATAGAATTGGTTGTACGGTGATCATACTAAAGCCTCGTACACATGATTGGATTTTCCGATGGGAAATGTGTGATGACAGGCTGTTGGCGGAAAATCTAACCGTGTGTATGCTCCATCTGACAAATGTCGGATTTTCCATGGACAAATATTGGATAGCAGGTTTTAAAATTTTCCGCGGACAAATGTCTGTTGTCGGATATTCCGAGCGTGTGTACACAAGTCCATCAGACAAGTGTCCAAAGTGCAAACACGCATGCTTGGAAGCAAGGAAGAGCCAGAAGTGGTCGGTCTTGTAAACTAGCATTCATAATGAAGAATTAACATTTGTGACGTGGCAAATTATGAAATCTCCAAATGCAGCACACATTCTGTTCTTATTTAATGGGATAATAATGAAGCTGCTTTGCTGGTGATACTGATGGAGTTATTGAAAACACATTTTCAAAGGCTTTTTTTTTTTCTAGATATATCAAGAATAATATTATTATGCTTTTTTTTTTTTTTATTTGGGCAAGTTACCACTGCACCATTATCCCGTAGTTTTTAAGATCAAAGATACAACTATGTTGGTGTCCCTTGTCAATTTTACGTTGTATTTTTTTAAATGTAACTGCCTACTCCCAAACTGTCATTTGAAGTAAAACACATAGCCAAGTATTATTCTACACAATTTTTTTATTATGCATTAAAAAAAGAAAACAAATAAAATTAGACATGCTATCTGCCAACAGAACTTAACCAAAAAGTGCATTCTATGCATCCAAAAATATAGAAAATATAACAAATCAAATCATTATTCAACCAAAAAAATAATGTCAAAGCAACAATAATAAATAACATGTTATCTCCTCCGATTCCACAACATGTCTGGTTGACGAACGGCCATTCAGAAACAAACTGAAAAGCACAAAATGAAAAGCGTGAACTAATAAAGCGCTAAATGAAAAGCGCTAAAAGAAAAGCGATAAAAGAAAAGCGTGAATCAAGACTCACCAAACTTCTACTAACACAAAATTAGCAGAAGGAGCCCAAAGGGTGGCGCTAAAGAGCTGAAAAACCATGTAGTACATCACTACGTTTGTGATTGTTGGCCAACAATAGTGTGCCGTGTGTATGCAAGACAAGTTTGGGCCAACGCCGACAAATTTCCACGGTTTTGTTGGCCAACAATCCGATTGTGTGTACGAGGCTTTACAGTCAGAAAAGCTGTATTACATTGAGATTCTCTTTTTCTGACCCTTTTTTCCATATTAACAAGCTGATCAATTGCATATCTCATTGAAATGCCACATTTTACCAGATTAGCTTGTTAACTCATGGGTACCTTTAATAGAAAAAAGTAGAGAACCTCCTTTAGCCTAATGTGGAAAAATTTAAATAGCTGCAACTAGGGGTTGATGAAAACGTTGCAAGCCTCCATAGCAAATTCAGGCTTAGGGCACTCACTAGATATAAGCAATGTACACTGTTAGCCTAGGTTCACACTGACTGTGGGAATAAAATCATGTGACTTCAGTTGAACTCGCACAATTTCATTCCCACATGTCAGTCTCGACTTCGGGGGGGGGGGGGGATTTCAGAGACATCTGTGTGGGTTTCTGCACAGAGGTCAATGGAAATCACACCCCAAAATCACCAAATGTAGTACAGAAATTATATTTGGGAATTGGTGCGGTGCCACAAATGCAGCGTCACACTGATTCGGACACTGCCATTGTCGGCAATTGTCAAATCGTATGCTAAATCGCATCGATGTGAACCAGGGCTCAGGTTGAGTTACTAATGGCAAATAGACTGTGCACTTGTCAATGCAGTTGCACTCATTTTCCCCAGAGCTTAGTGAATGTGGTGAAGCTCTGCTGATTCCCATCATCCAATCATGTGCAAGCAAAAATGCAGTTTTTATTTTTTATTTTTTTTCTTTGCACCTGATTGGGTATTCTTTACAAAGTGAAACTTTACCACATTCACTAAACTCTCAGAAAATATGTGCAACTGCACTTGCAAAGTGCACAGTCTATTTGCCTTTAGTACATCAACCCATATGATATCCTTAGTTCCCTGGAAAAAAACGTTCTGGTAATTTTGTTTAGAAGCAAACAATTCCACCGTTTTGCCCTGAAAAACTTTTTAAGCAGTAAACAAGAACAAATCATGATGTAAATATATGTATATTTTAAATATCTTCTAATAAATCTTTTTTATAATCTACAAATACTTTTTTGCTTCCACGTTAACGTGCTTTAAAACTAGAATGGCTAATATGAAAAGTAAATGCATTTGTCAAAAGAAAATGCATTTATTTAAACATAATTTAATCCTCTTCAACTAAAGATTAAATAGTGCAGTAACTCTTGTACTTTATATCAACAAAAATTACTATCATAGTTATTTCAAAGCATTTGTGTGTCACTAATGATTACTTTTTATGTCAAGCTTTAAGATATATTGCTTCCCTGCAACATATTTTCATTAAGCTCTAATATTGATATTTTATTGAGTAAGTCATTTTAGTCCCTGTTTTGATCTGACATTGATTTCCTTGGTTTATTATTTAAGTTCTGCTGTATTTTAAATTATTTCAAGCTTACTTTAATTTCCTAATAGCAGCCTTTTATTAGTGCAACAGAATAAGGGACAACTTCATTGGGGAAATTCTAGTATTAAGTTGTGCAAATAAAATGTTAAAATTAGAAGGTATTTCATATATAGATTGGCAGATAGATGGAATGGTGGATAAATCATTTTGTAACAATCTACTGCTTGAGATATATGATTAACTTTTTATCCGGAGTGGCTATTTAATTCATGTTCATTACAAATGCTTTGAGAAAAAAAAAATTGAGAACAGTACAGAATACTTCTTAGAGGATTGCAGTTTCCATCAAATATGTTTTAGTTCATTGTTCGCTACACTATAATAATCCTTGTATCTTTATTTTTTTTATTTCCCTAGAAAAAAATGTTCTTCGAAATATATCAGAACTATATAAATAAGCAACAGTAAGAATGGTAGATAAGTTTCAGTAGAAGAGAACACCTTGGTGTTGTGTAAGGCCCCGTGCAGCAAAGTAGGAATAGAAGTAGCAGAGTCAAACCAACTATAACTTTATTCATTTCTGCATTGCTAGGGGTCAACAGTCCTACCCGACTAACCACAAACTTGTCAAATCACAATACTGAAGTTTAGAGATGACAGAGCCTCCATGTATTACTGAGATCTGGTATAATGCATTGAACTAAAAAGAAATGACTTCGGGCGCCATATGTGAAGGGGCTTGGAATGACGGCTCCGGGAAGACAACCATATAAAAATGGCCCTGCACAACCCGTGCTCGCCATCCAAGCCAGCCACCACTGCTGCTCCTCTTCAGAGATCACCGGGCATGGATTGATTCCTTCTGCAGGTCCCGCAGCCACAGAGACAGGTACATGACTGGACTATCCCCTGCCAGCTACATGAGAGGTCAATATGGCAGCCGCAATACAGCCACCCAGCACGCCAGACCTCATGTGACAGGGATCCATACCCTCTTCTGCAGCAGAGGAGCAATATGCCGGCCTAGCACAAGCTGTTGCAGCCTTACTCTCGCTCATAATCACTGCAGCGGTAGATAGGGCGATTGCAACAGGCATTACCCAGCTCAAGAAAGAGCTGGAAGACCAGGCCAAACGCCTCTCTGAGCTGGAGCATCACCTCTCAGATCTTGAAGATGAAATACAAGGCTCCCATACCTTTGAGCAGCAAGCAAAAAACATGCAGCAATACATTTTAGAAAAGCTAAATGACCTTGAAAATCGGTCTAGAAGAAACAATCTGATGATCATAGGACTCCCCGAGTCATTCAATGCTGACTCCCTCCATGACATCTGCACCAGGAGCATTCCGAACATTCTGGGAATCACTACATCGTGTACATTTGAAAGAGCTCATCACTTGGGAGCCCCATTGAATGACAGGCGCACTCCACACCCTGTAATAGTTCGCTACCTGAACTATATGAACAGAGTCAATATTCTTAAGTCCTTTCGAAATTCAAAATCACTCCAACTTGACGACCATAAACTACTCATGTTGCAGACTACTCACAGGAAGTTTCAAGCAGATGGAAAGCCTTCCAGCCGATCTGTCGAGCTCTCTGCCAAAAAAGGGGTGAAATTCACTTTAGCCTACCCAGCCAATCTTTGCTTCACAGACCCCTCAGGAGACCCAAAATTGTTCACTCACCCAGATGAAGCTTCGCATTATCTGCAATCCTACCTTCATATCCCCATGGATACTTCGAATGCTGCAGCTTCTCCTCATGTAACAAACCGTAGAGACCAACGCAGCCCAAGGAAGATCCCTTCCAAGAGAATCCGACTGTCAGGGTGCACATGTCAGCAGACAAGTTCGCACCCCTAGAAGAACTCTGAGGCGCAGAAGAACACTCATTCCATTTGTTTGTAGGAATCGGGCATTGGCGCATAGAAGTGCGCATGTGCGAACTGGCGCGCAAACAGAAGTCGTCGCACATCCCCGTGTGTGCCAACGCTTGCGCACACTCGTGATTGACGCTGGCGCCAAATAAGACTACTTAAACTCAGCCAGTGCTTAGCTCCAGTGCTGCTTTGTCCTCAGGTCCTGTGCATCCTGTTACCTGTGAAACCTGTATCCTGATCTCTGTTATCTATCCGGCTTGTCTTGACCATCCCCTGAACTCCACCTGCATCTTCTACTTTCTCCTTGGGCTCCTGTTTGCACTGATCTGGTTCCAGACCCGGCTTGCCTCCTGACTACGTTCATGCCTGTACCTTGTATCTGATTATCCCTGCTGTGTATGACCCAGCCTGTATGACCTTGCTATCTGTTGATGTTTCTGCACCAGCCTGCCTGTCTGCCGAGACCTTCCGGTGACTACACCAGCCTACCGAAGACATCCGCCCTGCTGCCAGCAAGACTCCTTGGCACTCGTGTGACTCTTCACTCCTGCACCTTCTGTTCACACTATCAGAGGTCCCATTTCCATTCAGGCTCTTCTACCAGGTACTTGATAGTACAAAGCAGCCATGTCTGAGCCTGGACGAGCAACCTTCCTGGTGGATCAGCTGTGCCATCAGCTTACAGCACTCACACAAATGGTCAAGAATCTGCAGGAGGGTTACAGTCGGCTTGAGGAGCAAATCCACAGACTCTCTTCTCCCATGTCAGCTTCCATCTCATCTGCATCAGTGGAACTTCCTCCCGCATCTACTGTAGTAATGCTGCCGTCTGAACCCCGAGTACCGACTCCAGAAAAGTTCTCAGGTGATCGAAGTTCAGGACTTTTCATAATGCTTGCGAACTGTACTTTTCATTACAGCCCCAGACCTTTTCTCTTGAGGCTACTAAGGTGGGGTATGTAATTTCCATTCTGCAAGGTGAGCCTCAGTCCAAGGCCCACTGTTTGCTGGAACAGAATAACCCCTGTGACAGACTTTAGATGCTGGAGCGTAGATGTCAAAAGTAATAATGCCGTTCTCTGTTACCAATTCCAGATAGGTTTATCAGAACCTCTTAAAGATGAGTTAGCCTGTGTAGGAGTACCTGGTTCCTTGAAAAGAATTGATAAACCTGGCAATCCAGATTGACAGACGACTAAGAGAACGCAGGGCTTAAAGATCGGCTGGGTGGTCCCAGTCTTCAGGGATGTTGCCACAAGTTCCAAGTCCACCAATCCAGCACAGCTCGGTATGCCTCGTCCTTCTCTTTCTCCAGAGGAATGTCAGAATCGCCAACAGAACCACCTGTGTCTGTACTGTGGGAAGAGTGGCCAATATGTTAGGTCCTGTCCAGCCAAGATTCGCATATGCCTGACCTTTTCCTCTATCAACCAGTCCTCACTCCCTCACAAGTCTTCTCACCTGGCTATTCTGATCTCACTACAACTTCCAGATAGGGTCATCCAAGCACCCGCTATTGTTGATTCTGGGGCCTACAGCTGCTTTATTGACATGACTTTTGCTCTACAACATAAGGTCCAACTACAGCCAAGATCTCATGGACTCTCAGTTCACCTGGCAGATGGGCCACACATTAAATCCGGTCCTTTTACTCAAGAGACTGTTCCATTACCTGCCACCAAAGCCGATACCCACAGAAAACTATTACGCTTGAATGCCATAGCTTCACCCTTGTTCCCCATCATTTTGGGTATGCCATGGCTCCAGGTGCACAATCCATGCATTCATTGGGATTCAGTAAGAATTGAGTTCCCTTCTCTTTATTGCCAGCAACATTGCTTCCCCAAGCTATCTACTCGCCAGTCTCCTCTACTATGTATGGACTCTGATGCTGAATTATGTTCTGTTATTCCTGCACCTTACCGAGACTTTTCTGATGTACTTAGTAAAAAAGGAGCAGAGACTCTTCCCCCTCACAGGCCATACGATTGTCCTATCAAGCTCCTCCCTGGGGCCGAAATACCATTTGGGTGAATCTTCCCTATGACAGAACCTGAACTTGCCACTTTGAAGGAGTACATTGATGACATCCTGAGGAAGGGGTTTATCCATCCCTCCACGTCTCCAGCTGGAACTGGAATTTTCTTTGTTGAAAAAAAAGGATCATTCCCTTTGCCCGTGTGTGGACTACCGGGATCTCTTTTACAAAAGGTTTTATTGATAGTCATAGCTATTTCACAGTCTAACAGTGTAGAGAATGCATCATGAATAAACATAACATAAAAATTTTGCATCTTATAAGTAAAATAAGTGTGCTAGTAAATCAAAGAAAAACAAAACAATAAAAGTATAACAGAGGCTGAAAACAGTTGTACATTAGAAACATGAAAGTGGTTGGACATACTAAGGTTTCAGGAATGTTCGTAGGACTGCGTCTGATTTTTAACAAATACTTGAAAAGATTGTCTCTACAGGGGCCTAACTGTAAATAGTCCTGAATATCTATCCATGCAACCATCTCAACCGGGGCTATGCCCGGTGGCCAGATGGATTCTTAAGTGCAACTAAGAAGTAAAAGCATTGAGAGAGAGGTTAAAGAAGAACTAGGGGTTGAGATTAGCCAAGAAAGGAGGAGTAAAGAATAGGGGGGAAGGAGAGAAGAGGAGAAGAAAAAAAAAAGGGGGGTGGGTCCTCGCGGTGGGGAGCAAGAGTGCATTAAATCTCAAGAAGGGTGGTATCAAATCTGGTGGGTTTAGTATATTCAACCCATGGCCTCCATACCTTCAGGAACTTATCATGAGTGTCCGAAAGGACATCAGTCAGCTTTTCATTAACCATTATATCGTCCATGCAATTTTTAACTGCCTCAAAACTTAGTGTCTGTGTCTTCCATGCCCTAGCTATCGTTAGTTTGGTTGCAGTAAAGAGATGCAGAGCCAGCTGGCGCTCCGGGCGAAGCAACTCTGCTATTGGGTTGCAGAGAAGTGCTTCATATGGATCTTTTTTGAGGTCAGCATGGAGTATGTTTCGGAGGAGGGAGTAAACTCTGATCCATAACCTGCGTACCCTCGGGCAGGTCCACCAGATGTGCGTCATTGTGCCCTCCTGGGAGCACCCTCGGAACCACAGGGGGGAATAGGCTGGAATGAAATGGGCCAGTCTAGCCGGTGTGTAGTACCACCTGTAAAGTACCTTATAGGCATTTTCTAAAAAGATAATGTTCTTTGAGCATTTGGATATTGCTAAAGTCATGACCTGCCAGTACTCCGGATCTAGCTGTTTTCCTAGTTCCCTTTCCCATTGAAGGTGATAGGGCCGTGTCAGTGGTTGTTTAGAGGTAATAATAGAGGAATAGATCAGTGATATTAAACCCGAGGTTTGGGGTCTTGCTCTGCAGAAGTTCTCAAAAGGGGTCAAAGTATAAGGGGTCGGTTGAAATTTTATAAGCCCCTGGAGAAAATGGCGTATCTGTAGGTAGCTGTAGTGTTCGCGTAACGGGATATCATGAGAGGAGCGTAGAGCCTCAAATGATATTATCCTAGTGGGGGTAAAAAAAGAGTGGATGTCTGTGAAACCATTTGTCTTCCACCAGGAGACCTGCTGGGGATTTTCGCAGCCTGGTGGGAACAATGGGCACTGGAAAAGTTGAAGTAAGGGTAGATGAGGAGAAATCAGGCCGGCCGAATACTTGACCGAATCCCATATGCGAAGGGAATGGGAAAGACACGGCCCCGTCACGAGAGGACAATGTGTGTGGGGGGGGAGCCAGGGCAACGAGGAGATGGGTGTTGGGTGCAAGTCTACTAGGTCTATGGTGGCCCATAGCGGCATTTGGTGTTGTGCATGGAGTTGGGATAAAGGGGCAATGTTGGCAGCTATATAGTAGGTTAGGGACTGAGAGTCCTCCATTGATTCTGCGGGCATATAATATTTGCTTATTGATCCTGGGATGGGTAGAACCCTACACAAATTTCAGGATTTTACGCTGATGTATTCGTAGGATATGCGGCGGGATCGGGACCGGTAGGACTCTAAAGAAGTAAAGTCGTTTCGGCAGGTATGTCATGTGAATTGCCACGATCCTACCGAACCAGGATAATGGGAGATGAGCCCAGGAGGACAACATGTCCGTCAGCTTCTTAAGTATAGGAGGAAAGTTCGCCTTATAGAGTCCCACGTAGGTTTGGGTGAGCCGGATCCCCAGGTAGGGTAATGAGGTCAGCCATTGGAACGGGAAGGTGTTTTGTAAGGTTGTCAAGTCCGAGGGTCGAAGATTGATTGACATGGCTTTTGATTTGTTAACGGACAAGCCGGAGAGGGAGGCAAAGGAGTCTAGCAGAGAGAACAGGTTAGGTAGGGTGATTCTAGGGTCTGTTTGCGAACAGTGATATCTTATGGGGTGTGCCTGCTATTTCAACACCAGTTATGTCTGAGTGAGATCAGATCACCTCTGCCAACAGTTCCATGGCCAAAATAAAGAGGAGTGGGGAGAGTGGGCAGCCTTGCCGGGTTCCCCTCCTGATGGAAAAGGGGGCTGATTTGAAACCATAGTATTTGACCTTAGCCTGAGGGGAGTCATATAGTGCCATTACCCATTGCAAGAATGACGATCTGAAGCCATAGTGGCAGAATACCGTTGTCAGGTAAGGCCAGGACAAAGTGTTGAAGGCCTTGTTCATGTCAAGAGACAGTAACATAGTTGCAATAGACCTGCTATGGGCTATGTGCTGAAGTTGTATTATACGTCTAATAGCGTCTCCTGCTTGTCGCCCCGGAACGAACCCCACCTGGTCCTTTTTGACCAGGCGTGGTAAGAAGGAGTTTAAGCGATTGGCCAAGATCTTGGTCAATATTTTAATGTCTACATTAATAAGTGAGATGGGCCTGAAATTGGCCCAAGACAAATGGTCAGAATCGGGTTTTGGAATCATAACAATATTGGCGGTTAAGAGGTTAGGGGTGAGTGCATGGCCATCTTTTACTGCATTGAACATAGTCGTTAAATGGGGGGCTAAGACGTCTGTTAACTTCCTATAATAAAGGCCGTGAAGCCATCCGGGCCTGGACGTTTGCCTACTTTTAGTTCTTTTATGCCCTGTAATACTTCCGTTAACTGAATGTCTTGGTCCATCAATGAAGTGTGTGTATCGGACAGTTTAGACAATGTCAGTCCTGTCAGGAAGGATGTCAGGTCCTGGGTAGAAGGCTGAGTAGGGGCCTTGTAGAGGTTGGTGAGGCGGTGCCTAAATTCTTCCAACACTTTCAATGGGTTACCTGTGAGGACATTATGTCTAGTGCGAAGAGTGATAGGGTTGTGTTTTGGGGTAAAGGTGCGCAGTCTGTTGGCCAGCATTGAGTTGGGTCTGTTGGCTTTGGCATACCATTTCTGGCGGGCCCAGCGTAATGTACGTTCTGCCTCTTCAGTGAGGCATAGATCGAGTTCTATACGTGCCCCATCTAACAATTTACGATTAGTCGGAGTAGGGGACTGTTTAAAAATAGTGGATAGGGAGTCTAGGCGCGCTTCTAAGGAGTGCCGCATTGCTACTCGTTCACGTTTGCATTTTGAGGCCAGTTGAATTATATGCCCCCTGAGTACCGCTTTGTATGCTTCCCAGAGAGTCACCTCTGAGGAAACTGACCCAGCGTTAATCCTGAAATATTCCACTGAGGCTTGAGTAATATCGGTGAGGACTTCCTTAAAAGATAAGAGCGAGTCATTCATAGTCCAAGGGAATATTGCGGTTTGCTGAGTAGCGAGTGGCAAATTACCAAAACAGGGTCATGGTCTGTCCAAGGGGCTGCTAAAATGGAAGCAGACACAACCAGGGGGAGATGTTTCCTCAGAACAAACATATGGTCAATTCTGGAATGGGAATGATGGGGATGGGAAAAATGGGTATAGTCCCTGCCAATGGGATGTAGCTCCCTCCAGATATCTACCAGATCATGACTTCATAGAGAATGCATACATTTTTTTGCATCGGGTGATGGAGCTTTGTGTTCCAAGAGGTTTAACGCAACATTAGAGTCTCCGGCTAAGAGGAGAGTGCCTCTCTGGTGAGACTGCAACAGGGAGCAGATATGGGAGAGGAAAGGTCCCGGATTGTTATTTGGAGCATAATATGTCAGGATAGTGACCTCCATGTCCTGAATAGTGCCTTGCAGTAAAAGGTACCTACCATCTGGGTCTGCAATCTCTCTACCGCAACTGAAGGGGACCGACTTGTGTATGGCAATCAAAACGCCCCTCTGTTTAGTCGGGCCATTAGCCAGAAAAACTTGAGGGTACTGGGCCTCGAAGTATTTAGGACATGAAGAAGATGAGAAATATGTCTCCTGTAAGCATGCTATGTTTACTTTCTGTTGCTTAAGATATTTAAAAACTTTAACCCTTTTTTGGGGGGAGTTCATTCCCTGCACATTCAGGGATAGCCAGTTAAGTGTCATGGTACATGGGAAGTTAACCATAAAACAACTTTACTCACCCACTGCGAGGACCTGAAAAAAGAAAAAGGGAGGTAGAGAGGAAGTGAAACAAAGAAAAGAACAAGGTAGAAGGGCATACTATAGTACACATAATGGCCAGTAAAAAATTGTAGCATATAGTACTGAAAAAGTATGAGTGCAACTGGTTGTGGGGCTCAGTGCACCGCTTAAGGCACTAAAGAGGAACACAAACATTCTAAGATACTTGGTTGCCTTTATCGTGGGTCCCCCTGTCGCCATGGGCCCCCCCTCCACTGTCGAGGTAGCCCATGGCGAGCGAGAGACCAAAATGAGGTAGTCCCATATGGCCACCAAACCTATAGAGAGAGAGAGAGGCAATCAATCTAAATAAAAATGTAAATCACAACACAAACAGGGTGAAGAAATGGCAACAAATTTTTGAAACCCACCCATCTCCCAGCAGGGACGAGGGACTACTGTCAGCAGTCCGCGGCACACTGACGGCCGCCGGAGAGCTGAGAGAACCAGCATGCTTGTATCAGGTAAAAACAAAGGTTGAAAGAGCAAGATGGAACAAAGTAGAACCTGTCAGAGTACTGTTATTCCGCTATTGAACAGGGTGTGAGTGCACGGAGGCGGTAGTAAGCAGCCCGCTATACACTCCGCGGCCGCCACGTAGGACCCCTGCAAAGGGGGCCAAAATGACATAGCAGATTCAGGGCTCAATGTCTTGCCTCATTAAGGCCGACATATCCCGGAGGCACCATCTCCCAATTGGGGCGCTTCAGGGGGGCCCAGTTCTGTGAAGTTCTTGGAAGAAGTTGAGTGTCAGTTTAGGTTCAATTGAATGGAAAAAAAAAAAACTAGCATCTGTGAGATCAGTTCTGTCTATTACCGACACGATAACCGCATGCTGGGTATCAGTGGGTGCCACACATAGTGTAGGACCAAAGGCAGTAGAAGGGGGGTTTCACTGAGTCATTCATAACTTTTCTGTATAGAACCGTCAATGTGAGAGGTTACATGCCATCAGCCCTTAGGGCCCACTATGAACCTTTGGGCCTGCAGGTCACGCAGGGCCTGCGAGCCAGGTTGAGACCTCCGGAGGGACTGGGGGATCTGATGAGGAGGCTGAGAGGATCTGGGCCGGGAGGAAGAAGAAGGTACATCTCTCTGGGAAGGTGGTATGTCCAGCTGCAGTTCCTGAAATGATGTGAAAATGAAGCTTAAAAGGGAACCCCTATCTATATTTGATCCCTTGGGTCTGCAGGATCTGGAGGTAGGGTTTCAGGCCCCTTCTCCTAGCAATGGTTACTGGAGAGAGATCCGCAAAAAGCTGAAGGGGTTTATCCTGGAAAGAGAGGTCTTGTTGTTCCCGTGCAGCTTGGAGGAGCCCGCCCTTTTTGCGGTAAAAATGGAACTTGATGATGACATCTCTTGGAGGGCCTTCTGACGGTTTGGGTGCTAGGGATCTGTGTATAAGGTCAAATTCCAGTCTCTCCAGGGGTATCTCAGGTGCCAGTTCCTAGAAAAAGGCAGTTGCTGTACCCTGCAAATCAGTCATTTTTTCTGTGATTCCGCGGATCCGTAAATTATCTCTGCGGGCCCTATTTTCAGCATCCTCTAGTTTGTCTCGCAGGGACTCCAGCTCTGCAGACATTTTATCCACCTCTTCTTCATTGCCTTCAAGCACAGTGGTTGCTAAGTCCATTCTTTGCTCTAGCTGGTTAGTGCGGTGGCCTATCTCTTTCAGTCCTTTTACAAGGTCAGAGGAGAGTTTGCGTGAGGCCTGCGTGATTTCGTCTCTCACAATGGAGCGAAATCTGTTCAGCAGGGCATCAGTGTCAGCATGCAGGGGACTTACCAAGTCCGTAGGGAACTGATGCAGGCTGTCAGCTGGGGATGCAGGGTCCGCTGCCGAGTGTTGTGAGGAGTCATTAGGCTCCGGAGGGTCGGGTGCCATTGCCCTTCTCCCCTTCCCTGAGGCCAAAGCTGATTTGGGTGTATTATATTTTTGACGGTTCTTTGTTGAGCGGTACATAACCGCCGGATGTATGATGTCTTCCAAAGCTGCGGGAAGCTTTCAGTGTGTGCCGGCATGCGGGCTGTGCTGTGCTAGCCGAGGTTTGTCATTCCGTTGGCGTGGAGCAGGGGAATCAGGCAGCCATCCTCCCTACTCACACGCATGCGCCCCCTGGGGCTGCAATTTCAACACTTGTCACAAGGTAAAGACAGTCTGTCAATCCTTGGGGGTCACGGCCTGGCTGGCCAGAGTGCTCCAGCCTCCAGGGGTGGCTTAATGGTCGCAGAGGAGTCAGAATGGTGAGCGCCGGCTGCAGCAAGATCGCCGCTGAGTGCAGCAAGATGGCCAACGTTCACAGGCCCGGAGCTGATATTTTACTTACAAGCCACCAAGGAGGGGTGTAAATGAATGACACAGGTAGCGGATGGGCTCCGGAGGTTGTGTAGAAGAAAGGCCGTGTGGAGGGTGGTCTGGGAGGCCAGGATTGAGCACTGGGTGCAGCAAGATGGCCGCCGTTCACTGGGCCGGAGCTGCTATTCCACCTGCTGGCCACTGTGGAGGGGTATCAATGAATGCTACAGGTGGCGGATGTGCTCTGTTTAATGCACAGAAGAAAGGCCGTGTGGAGGGCAGTCTGGGAGGCCAGGATTAAGCGCTGGTTCCGTGGCCAGGTGTAGCAAGATGGCCGCCGCTAGGCCGGAGCCGCGGCCTGTCTCCCGAGCGGCCTCAGGCACTGTGAATCGCCGCAACATCCGCTCCGATCAGCTCGCCGGCCGTCTGGTGAGCGTTGGGTGCTGTGTGGGGAGCAGGATTGCTGTGCTGGAAGACGGATGGCGAGGATTGTGCAGCAGGATGGCAGGAGCTCTGTGGCAACACGTCCTATTCAGACCATGCCCCCCGGACTACCGGGATCTCAATAAAATAACGATTAAAAAACGTTACCCCCTGCCTTTGGTACCAGAGCTGTTTCAGAGACTCTGTTCTGCTGTCATATTCACGAAATTGGACTTATGTGAGGCATACAATTTGGTGCGTATTCGTGAAGGTGATGAGTGGAAAACGGCTTTTCGTATCTGATTTGGACATTTCCAGTGCTTAGTAATATAAATAAAAAGAAAAAACCACGCTATAGAGCCAAAATATATAACAAATCAATAGCTGCACCTAGAAAACACCAATATCTGCGTATAAATAGTTTTTAAAAAATGAAAAAAAGTGCGCTTAAGATCTGTGATAACATATGATGATGCAAATAATTAAATATGCAAACCCAAAAAGGAAATGACAAAGTGTATTGCATCAATACACACCAATGTAAGGTAAGTGAAGTAATTTAAGTGAAGTGCAACAAGTGAAATATAAACCAATCAGAAAATATTAAAACAATATCAGTCCATGAGGTGAATCAAATAAAGTTCATCAGTAAACTGAGCATCAATCCGCTTTATGAAAGCCCGTGCCTCTCAAGGGTGGATCAAAAGGGGAGAGCAATATGCAGGATGATGTGACTCAACTTGTAGTGACTCCAAGACGTAAAATCAAAATAAAAGATGTGCCCTTACCATGCGTGTTGGACCTCCTCACTGGCGAGGTCAATCGAGCAAGCAGACTTCGCCCTCTGCGGGGACCTTATCCCGATGGTATCTGGAACAGCTGACAGGAACAGTGTCTCCGATCCGGACTGGTCCAAGTTGTGAACATGGAGGGGGGGGGAGGGCTCTCTTGCTCCAGGAATGGAAAAGAGAAAAACGAAAAAACAAAGCTCCAAATAGTGTGAATAAGTTTCGTTTTTATTAAAAAAATACAGCAATAATGGAGGGTGCACACTCCGTATGCATTTAAAAACAATAAACTATGCCGGCATCAAAATAAAACACAACCCGTGCAGTACATGGGGCAATCGATGTGACGGCTTACAACACGTAGCCACGCCCTACATGTTTTGTCATAAGCAGACGTCTTTGCAATGCCCCAGCAACATTTCAGCACTTTATTAATGATGTTTTCAGGGACTACTTAGACCTATTTGTTATAGTATATTTAGATGACTTCTTAATATTTTCTTCTTCCTTAGAGGGTCAGCGGGAACATGTCAGAAAAGTCCTGTCCCGCCTCAGAAAGCAAGGCCTATACGCAAAACTCGAAAAATGTGAGTTCGAGCGCCAAAGTATCCAGTTCCTGGGCCTTATCCTGTCCACAGACGGCATCAAGATGGATCCCCAGAAGGTCTCTGCCAGACTGGATTGGCCAGCTCCCTCAGACAAGAAGGGGATACAGCGGTTTATAGGATTCTTTAATTTCTATAGGAAGTTTATCAAGTGATTCTCCGCAATAATTTCCCCCATCACTCAGTTGACAAAACAATGCAAGCGGTTCCAATGGTCTTCAGAAGCACAGTCTGCATTTGAAACTCTGAAAGGGCTTTTTACATCTGCACCTATACTCCAGCATCCAGATCCTGCTCTACCGTTTGCCAGATGCCTCAGAGACGGCAGTGGGGGCAGTTCTGTCTAGACGGCAAGGAGCCAAAGTCTTACTACACCCTGTGGCATTCTTTTCACATAAGTTATCTCCGGCAGAGAAAAACTATGATGTAGGAGATCTAGAACTCTTGGCGATTAAAGCTGCCCTTGAAGAGTGGAGATACTTGCTAGAAGGGGCAGCTCATCCAATCTTAATATTTACTGACCACCGAAATTTGGAATATTTGCGTGCTGCAAGGCGCCTAAAACCTCGGCAGGCTTAGGTGGGCTCTGTTCTTCACAAGATTTGTCTTCCACATTACCTACAGCCCAGGGTCAAAGAACACAAAGCCGGATGCTCTGTCCCGTATGTTTGGTGTGACAGAAGAACCTGCCCCTCCAGGCACCATCCTATGCCCTGGGAATTTTCTCTTACTGCAGGAAGATTTCTTGTCCCGGATTAAACAGGCTTCTATTGGCATCTCATCATCTTCCGGGATGGCGTTACAAGCAAGGGATGGACTGTTATGGCACAGTGACAGAATCTTTATACCTGAGAATGTGCGAGTTGCCGCCTTAGGTCTCTGCCATGATCATGCCCATGCAGGACATTTTGGAATCCACAAGACAGCTGAACTTGTACAACATACCTTTTGGTGGCCTAGCTTAAGAGAGGATTGTAAGAAATACATAGAGACCTGCCCTACCTGTGTTAAAAATAAAACTAGCAGGACTAAGTCCTGGGGTCTGCTGAGACCCTTGCCAATTCTGGATAGACCTTGGAAAATGATTTCGCTGAACTTCCCCCGTCCGAAGGTCACTCTACCATTTTTGTGGTTGTGGACCATGTCTAAAATGGCACACTTCTTACCCATGAGGGGTACACCATCAGCTTCAGAGACAGCACAGATCTTTAATAAGAAAATTGTGAGACTGCATGGACTTCTTGTTAATATTGTTTCGGACCACGGGGTTCAGTTCACATCTAGATTTTGGAGAGCCTTGCGTGAGATCTTGAAGATCGAAACTGTCTTTTTCCTCAGCGTACCACCCACAGACAAATGGTCAAACTGAAAGGACCAACCAAACGCTGGAACAGTATTTACGCTGTTTTTCTTCCTTTTCGCAGGATGATTGGGTGGCGCTACTACAATTAGCAGAGTTTGCATATAACAACTCTGAACATTCTGCCATCAAGCAATCCCCCTTTTTTGCCAACTATGGGTTTCACCCTTCATTCTTGACCACCACAGCCCCTGAATGTCCCATCCCAGCAGTTCAAGATACCATGAATTTCTTCAGTTCTAATAACCAACTGTTGCAGGAGACCATGGCCAAAGCCCAGGAAGACTATAAGAAGTCTTTTGACAAGAAAAGACAGGGAAAAAAAGATCCTGTAACCGGGTGATCAGGTATGGTTATCTACAACCAATCTAAAGTTAGCCTGCCCATCTAAGAAATTGAGTCCTAAATTTGTGGGACCATTCGCGGTGAAAAAGAGGATCAACAACATGGCCTATGAATTGGCACTACCAGACTCTTTTAAAATCCACCCAGGTTTTCATATAGCTCTTCTGAAGCCTGCATTTCCAGACCCATTTCCTGAATGGAATAGTGGTCCCCCTGATCCTGTAATGGTAAATAGTGAAGAGAAATATGAAGTAGAAGCGATCATGGACTGTAGGGAAAAACTAAATCAGATTCAATACTTGGTCAAAAGGGGTACAGACCCAAGGAGAACTCTTGGGAACCTGAGGGCAATATTCATGCCGAGAGACTTATCCAAGGTTTTTGTCAGAATCATCCAGAGAAACTAGCCCAGTTGGGCAGCCGGAGGTTGTCCATTGGAGGGGGACAATGTCAGGGTGCACATGCCAGCGGACAAGTTCGCACCCCTAGAAGAACTCTGAGGCACAGAAGAACACTCTTTCCATTTGTCTGTAGGAATTGGGTATTGGCGCATAGAAGTGTGCATGCATGAACTGGCGCGCAAACAGAAGCCGTCGTGCATCCCCGTGTGTGCCAATGCTTGCGCGCACCTGCATGTGCCCGCGTGCACTTGTGATTGAAGCTGGCGCCAAATAAGGCTATTTAAACCCAGCCAGTGCTTAGCTCCAGTGCTGCTTTGTCTTCAGCTCCTGTGCATCCTGTTATCTGTGAAACCTGTATCCTGATCTCTCTTATCTACCCGGCTTGTCTTGAACATCCCCTGAACTCCACCTGCATTGACCTCGGCTTGTCCTGTGATCTTCTGCTTTCTCCTTGGGCTCCTGTTTGCACTGATCTGGCTCCAGACCCGGCTTGCCTCCTGACTACGTTCCTGCCTGTACCTTGTATCTGATTATCCCTGCCTTGTATGACCCAGCCTGCCTGACCTTGCTATCTGTCGATGTTCCTGCACCAGCCTGCCTGTCTTCCGAGACCTTCTGGTGACTACACCAGCCTACAGAAGACATCCGCCCTGCTGCCAGCAAGACTCCTTGGCACTTGTGCGACTCTGCACTCCTGCGCCTTCTGTTCACACTATCAGAGGCCCAGAGTCAGAGGTGTAAGGGAAGCCTTCCTCGTCCAACCAGGCTCTTCTACCAGGTACATGATACCAATGCTTCAAGTCTTCAGGTCGTAACAAACTCCACTAACTTTAACGTAATGCTCCAGTAAATCGGCTACCCCAGTTCCAAGAGAGTAAACCACCATGTTCTGTTCTCCCCAGTTAATTCATAGCATCTGCTGCCATAGCGGACTGTTAACTTTTGATGATTTCTCACTTTAGGTACTATCCACTAATACCGCTCAACCTTACCATGGGGAAGACACCTGGCACCACAAGGTGGCACTCTGGGTATCCATCATCTCATTCCCCTGGGGGCATCCCCGAAGGAAAGACCATCTCACAGCTGCAGGCTGTTCTATGGTGGAAATGAAACAAATGCGGAAAAAAAGTGAAGTCCAGACTCGCCTGGGTATGTACCTTTTGTTATTCCCTATAGACCCCTGTTGGGTCGTTCTCCCTCCTAACCCCTCTCGTTCAAGCAAGCAAGCACCCATCACTATACTATACATCCACAGGTGATCCCCCATCACTGAACTGTGTACCACCCCACATTTATCTTCTAAAGTCTCTCTACACACTAGATAAACCCCCCAAACTAATTTCATGAAAGTGATATCCTGGAATGACAAGGGTTTACATTCCCCTCAAAAACATATGGCAGTCCTTCACCACCTGAAGCGTCTAAAAGCTGACGTTGCAATACTCCAGGAGATACCCTTGACCACAGCAGATTTCTCCCACATGTGTAAGCTTTGGGTGGAACAGATATTTTGGTCCCCAGCTATCAAAGGGAAAGTAGGAGTCCTTCTCCTCATCCATAAGCAATTCCACTGCGAGATACCTTACAAACAGACGAAGAGGGTTGAACCCTCATAGCTAAACTTAAGACTTATATGTAGGAATGGGCAATATCTAACATGCCCTCAATGCCCCCTCTAAAACCTGCTTCCAGGACCATATGTCCCTCCTGGCCCCTTATATACACCAACCCCTCTTGGTGTGTGGGGATTTTAACCAAGCTCTAAACTCCCAAGAAGATAAATCAAATCACCTTTCCCCCCAGGTCTGATTACCTCAAACTCTCTTCTATCACGCTTCACAGAAGGCCTTCATTTTACCGACTTATGGAGACTAACTGATCCAGATGGAAGAGAATGTACCTCCCCCCCCCCACACACACAACACTCTGCTCAGAATCTATTACACCTGGGCGCATGCGCGGATGCCTAGGAGAGCGGTAATGCTGTCTTAGAGCTCCGCTCCTGGGACGAATACACCGGAGGACTACAGGTCCCGGAGGCACCGCGAACGATACACAGCGATAGCTGGTACTTCCTAGAGCCCTCAGGTATTATTATCATGGTCCTGCGGGGCCCGAAACTTAAATATAAAGCAGGTATGACTAAAGAAGCGCCGGCCAGGCAGTCTTCCAAGATGGCGGCGGCAGTTACCTCACAGCCCTCTACACCGCACACTAGGGATGAGCTTCGAGTTCGAGTCGAACTCATGTTCTACTCGAACATTGGCTGTTCGCAAGTTCGCCGAACAGCGAACAATTTGGGGTGTTCGCGGCAAATTCGAATGCTGCGGAACACCCTTTAAAAGTCTATGGGAGAAATCAAAAGTGCTAATTTTAAAGGCTTATATGCAAGTTATTGTCATAAAAAGTGTTTGAGGACCCGGGTCCTGCCCCAGGGGACATGGATCAATGCAAAAAAAAGTTTTAAAAACGGACGTTTTTTCAGGAGCAGTGATTTTATTAATGCTTAAAGTCAAACAATAAAAGTGTAATATCCCTTTAAATTTCGTACCTGGGGGGTGTCTATAGTATGCCTGTAAAGGGGCGCATGTTTCCTGTGTTTAGAACAGTCTGACAGCAAAATGACATTTGGAAGGAAAAAACTCATTTAAAACTACCCGCGGCTATTGCATTGCCGACAATACACATAGAAGTTCATTGATAAAAACGGCATGGGAATTCCCCACAGGGGAACCCCGAACCAAAATAAAAAAAAAAAAATGATGTGGGGGTCCCCCTAAATTCCATACAAGGCCCTTCAGGTCTGGTATGGATATTAAGGGGAACCCCAGCCAAAATTTTAAAAAAAAATTGACGTGGGGTTCCCCCTAAACTCCATACCAGACCCTTCAGGTCTGGTATGGATTTTAAGGGGAACCCCGCGCCAAAAAAAAAAAAAAAATGGCGTGGGGTCCCCCTAAAAATCCATACCAGACCCTTATCCGAGCACGCAACCTGGCAGGCCGCAGGAAAAGAGGGGGGGACGAGAGTGCGGCCCCCCCCCCCTCCTGAACCGTACCAGGCCACATGCCCTCAACATTGGGAGGGTGCTTTGGGGTAGCCCCCCAAAACACCTTGTCCCCATGTTGATGAGGACAAGGGCCTCATCCTCACAACCGTGGCCGGTGGTTGTGGGGGTCTGCGGGCGGGGGGCTTATCGGAATCTGGAAGCCCCCTTTAACAAGGGGACCCCCAGATCCCGGCCCCCCCCCCTGTGTGAAATGGTAAGGGGGTACTTACCCCTACCATTTCACTAAAAAACTGTCAAAAATGTTAAAAATGACAAGAGACAGTTTTTGACAATTCCTTTATTTAAATGCTTCTTCTTTCTTCCTTCATCTTCTTCTTCTTCTGGTTCTTCTGGCTCTTCTGGTTCTTCCTCCGGCGTTCTCGTCCAGCATCTTCTCCGCGGCGTCTTCTATCTTCTTCTCCTCGGGCCGCTCCGCACCCATGGCATGAGGGGGGAGGCTCCCGCTCTTCTCTTCATCTTCTTCTCTTCTTCTTCATCTTCTTCTTCATCTTCTTCTTCATCTCTTCTTCCTTCTTCTCTTCTTCATGTCTTCTGCGGGCCGCTCCGCAGCCATGCTGGCATGGAGGGAGGCTCCCGCTGTGTGACGGCGTCTCTTCGTCTGACGGTTCTTAAATAACGGGGGGCGGGGCCACCCGGTGACCCCGCCCCCCTCTGACGCACGGTGACATGACGGGACTTCCCTGTGACGTCACGGGGAATGCCACAGGGAAGTCCCGTCATGTCACCGTGCGTCAGAGGGGGCGGGGTCACCGGGTGGCCCCGCCCCCCGTTATTTAAGAACCGTCAGACGAAGAGACGCCGTCACACAGCGGGAGCCTCCCTCCATGCCAGCATGGCTGCGGAGCGGCCCGCAGAAGACATGAAGAAGAGAAGAAGGAAGAAGAGATGAAGAAGAAGATGAAGAAGAAGATGAAGAAGAGAAGAAGATGAAGAGAAGAGCGGGAGCCTCCCCCCTCATGCCATGGGTGCGGAGCGGCCCGAGGAGAAGAAGATAGAAGACGCCGCGGAGAAGATGCTGGACGAGAACGCCGGAGGAAGAACCAGAAGAGCCAGAAGAACCAGAAGAAGAAGAAGATGAAGGAAGAAAGAAGAAGCATTTAAATAAAGGAATTGTCAAAAACTGTCTCTTGTCATTTTTAACATTTTGACAGTTTTTTAGTGAAATGGTAGGGGTAAGTACCCCCTTACCATTTCACACAGGGGGGGGGCCGGGATCTGGGGGTCCCCTTGTTAAAGGGGGCTTCCAGATTCCGATAAGCCCCCCGCCCGCAGACCCCCACAACCACCGGCCACGGTTGTGAGGATGAGGCCCTTGTCCTCATCAACATGGGGACAAGGTGTTTTGGGGGGCTACCCCAAAGCACCCTCCCAATGTTGAGGGCATGTGGCCTGGTACGGTTCAGGAGGGGGGGGGGGGCGCACTCTCGTCCCCCCCTCTTTTCCTGCGGCCTGCCAGGTTGCGTGCTCGGATAAGGGTCTGGTATGGATTTTTAGGGGGACCCCACGCCGTTTTTTTTTTTTTTTTTGGCGCGGGGTTCCCCTTAAAATCCATACCAGACCTGAAGGGTCTGGTATGGAATTTAGGGGGAACCCCACGTCAATTTTTTTTTTAAATTTTGGCTGGGGTTCCCCTTAATATCCATACCAGACCTGAAGGGCCTTGTATGGAATTTAGGGGGACCCCCACATCATTTTTTTTTTTTTTTTTTTTGGTTCGGGGTTCCCCTGTGGGGAATTCCCATGCCGTTTTTATCAATGAACTTCTATGTGTATTGTCGGCAATGCAATAGCCGCGGTAGTTTTAAATGTGTTTTTTCCTTCAAAATGTCATTTTGCTGTCAGACTGTTCTAAACACGGGAAACATGCGCCCCTTTACAGGCATACTATAGACACCCCCCAGGTATGAAATTTAAAGGGATATTACACTTTTATTGTTTGACTTTAAGCATTATTAAAATCACTGCTCCTGAAAAAACGGCCGTTTTTAAAACTTTTTTTTGCATTGATTCATGTCCCCTGGGGCAGGACCCAGGTCCCCAAACACTTTTATTGACAATAACTTGCATATTAGCCTTTAAAATTAGCACTTTTGATTATTCATGTTCGTGTCCCATAGACTTTAACGGTGTTCGCGTGTTCGAACGAATTTTTTTCCTGTTCGCATGTTCTGGTGCGAACCGAACAGGGGGGTGTTCGGCTCATCCCTACCGCACACTAGAAAAACACTGCAACACAGTTCAAAGATTCAGGATTTCACTGCTGAGTCTGACTCTGATACTGGTGGCTCACAGACTGTGATTCAATCTGACATGTTTAAAACGTTTGAACGCATGCTACAGAAAGCCCTCAAACAAACTTCAGATCACATTACTGATAAATTGACAAAGGAAATAAGGGAGCTGGGACAGAGAACGGCTGAGCTGGAATTGCGGGTGGATGAAATAGATAGCCACACGCAGCACTTTATCTCTGAATTTGAGAACCTTAAAGAGGAAAATCTTTTTACTACAGTCACGTTTGGAGGACCAGGAAAACAGAGACAGGCGATCGAATCTGCAAATTAGGGGAATCCCTGAGACTGTCATTGATCTTCAAGCCACTATGATAGCTTTATTCCAGGAATTACAGCCTGGTATTCCTGTGGATAGACTGGAAATGGACAGAGTGCACAGGGCTTTAGCTCCTCGCAAAACTAATGGCCCCCCTAGAGACATAATTGCCAAATTTCATTATTATAAAACCAAAGAGCAATTATTTTCAGCTGCTAGAGGGAGAGATTCTCTGCAATTCCAGGGCCATGTGTATCAGCTTTTTGCAGATATTTCCCCACTAACAGTAGCAAAGAGGCGAGCACTCAAACCCCAATTACAGGTGCTACAACAAAACCAAATCACCTATCATTGGGGATTTCCCTTTTCTCTTCGATTCACACACCTTGAAACCAAGTATGTTTGTCGCTCTTCAGAGGACTTGCAGTCGGCTATGATTGAAATGGGTATTGCAGATAAAACAACACCTAAAGAACAACCTCATAGACGATCGGCCTCCAGCTCCTCTCCACAAAATACAGCAGCAGGCTTCAATAATCCCTCTTCCTCTTCACGCCAGAATATCCATAAACGTGGACGATTTGAAAATTCAACGCCATCTAATGAGGATTCCATGGACTGACCTATACACTTTTTCCAGATCACAACTCACTATTCGATCCCAGTACTCGGTGCTGGTTAATACACTTTTCTGTTGACACTAACAAAGTCACAAATTCTTACTGGACTCTCACCTTTTTTTTTTTTTTTTTTCATCATTAAGTTGATGAGACTCCTTAAGCCTTTTTGTTTTATCTTTACTCATAAAAATAGTGGGTTTTTTTTGAGAGTTATGGGATCTACTATCTCACCTGACATATCTTATATATGGTTTCTTGTTCGCTTTTGATGGTCCTTTTTTACCTCTTTATACCCAAGCTACCACTCTTTTTGACCTCATTAATTACCTTTGTCTTTTTTCTTTTTAGGTTTTCATAAGGTTGTGTATGTGTATGCATATGTGTATGTGCACGTATATATGTGCATATATATATATATATATATATATATATATAGGTATATATTTTTTTCTCTTTTTTGCTGATTGGAGTGAGCTTGGTAGTTGGTAGTTATTGTTACACATAGATTACAAATGCTATATTTTAATGATTAGCGATATTATGTCCTTATTCTAGGGTAGTTCAATTTCATTATTTTACTTTTTTCTCTATCACTTTCTTCTCTCTTTTATCTCTCCAGGCGGTGGTTATGGTTTTCGGTATGTGTTATATTCCTCATGATATAATAATATCCCTGACACTATTATGGCCCCCATAAATATTTTATCTTTAAATGTACAAGGGTTTAATATCCCACATAAACGCACAAAGGCTATGCGCTCCTTTACAGCTAAGAAAGCTCATATTATTTGTTTGCAGGAAACCCATTTTACAGAGTTACCCTAAGTTCCTTTCGACCTCATACCCACAATTTTATGCCGCCTCTGCCTCAGTTAAAAAGCGTGGAACTCTTATTGGCTTCCATCGCAATACTCCCTTTACCCTTGTGTCACAGTTAAATGACCCAGAAGGAAGATATACATTACTTACTGGCTATATTTCCGATACTCCCATTACGATAGTATCTTACTATGCCCCAAATAAACGCCCAGAAGCTTTTTTATCCCATCTTTTTCAACTAGTTGATACGCACAAATTTGGTACGGTTGTCCTGTGTGGAGACTCTAATGCAACGGTTTTTCCTTTCTTAGATAAATCCCCTTAAGTCCCAATTACAAGCTCTGCTAGATTAACTCTCCAATGTCTGCTTTCTACTCATAACTTAGTAGATACTTGGCGAGAACTCAATCCTACCAGTAAACGTTTCACACACTATTCATATCCACATAACTCTTTCTCACGTATTGAACATATCTTAGCCCCATCCAGCATGATACCAGAAATTATTTCCTCTAAAATAATCCCATTTCCATGGACTGACCACTGTGCTGTTTTCACAACTATAGCTTCCACTATTCCCAGATCACACGACACCACTTGGTGTGTTAATGACTCCATACTAACCAATCCATCCCTTAGAACTGAGATTGAAGGGGCAATCACTGATTGCCTTTCATTCAATGACACGGATGATGTCTCCCCCCTCACACTGTGGGAGGCCCATAAAGCGGTCATTCGGGGCAGATTGATACAACAAGCGTCAGCAATTAAAAAAGAACGCAAACTAATGTTCGCAAAGCTTGAGGCTGTTTACAATAAATGCCATGTGGCCTTTCAATCTCACCCGAATGCCACCAATAACTCAAAGCTGGAGAAAGCTCGTCTTGATCTAGACCTTTTTCTAACTGACTCTGCTGATTACTACGTAAACGCCAACATATCCAATATCTTAAAGCTAATAAACCAGACACCCCCATGGCGCGTAGTTTAAAGGCGATACAACATGCACAGACTTCTTTCAGACTGAAAATATCCCGTGATGGATATACTAGCAACCCAGTTAAAATATTAGAGATATTTCGCACTAATTTAGCTAAATTGTATTCCTCTGCTCAAGACTTTGATAAAACAAAAGCAGACACTCTGTTTTCCAATATTATGCTCCCTACCTTAGACCAGGAACAACGTGATACCCTTGAGTGCCCCATAACAGCACCTGAAGTTCTGACTGCCATTAAAATATTAAAACCACATAAGAGACCGGGTCCCGATGGGTTCTCGGCATTATATTACAAACAGTATGCGCACATTTTAGCACCGACTTACTTACTTACTTAGCACTTGACCAGAGCCTTTAATTCTATCCTGAAAGGTTACTCATTTGCGTCTGATACACTGACCTCCATTATAGCAATGATTCCCAAACCCCGCTCAGACTCTACCTCTTGGACCAATTACCTCCCCATATCGCTCCTTAACCTAGACATTAAATTGCTAGCCAAGATCATGGCGACTCGTTTGAATAACATTATAGGTCGACTAATTCACAGAGACCAAACAGGATTTATGCCAACGCGCCAGGCAGGTGATAATATCAGACGAGTTCTCTTACTTATTCACGCAGCTAAAGTCAGACACATCCCTACATGCCTATTATCCCTGGATATCAGAAAGGCTTTCGATTCTGTCACCTGGCCATATTTGCAGTACATGCTTCAAAAATGGGGATCTGGGAACCATTTTCTTACATGGATCTCCTCTTTGTATAACAACCCAAAGGCATACATTAAATATGCGGGATATAAATCTGCAATGTTAGACATTAGAAGAGGGACAAGGCAAGGCTGTCCTCTATCCCCGTTGCTTTTTGCTCTCCTGATTGAACCACTAGCACAACTAATTAGGTCTCATCCTGATATTAAGGGAATCGAATTAGGCGGATATCAGCACAAGTTATGTCTTTATGCAGATGATGTTCTTATCTTTTTATCTTATCCCCATATATCAGCCCCAAACTTACTAAATGTCTTGGAAAAATTTGCCCAAGTATCTGGACTTTTTGTTAACCCCACAAAATCGAATGTGTTAAATATATCTTTGCCACAAGCAGAACTTCGACACGTCTAAACCTCATTACCTTTCAACTGAGTTACCCATCAAATCCCATATTTAGGAGTACAACTTACAACCTCGATTAAAGATCTATTTGCGGCTAATTATCTTCCTCTACTGAAAGAAGTTACAGGCTATATGAAACAATGGACATCTCTTCCATTATCATGGTTGGGACGGATCAATGCTATAAAAATGTCGATATTACCAAAATTTTTATACTTATATAGGGTATTACCTATCTCGTTACCTGCATATTTTTTAAGACTCACACAACGTAGAGTCATGTCTTTTATCTGGGGAAACACTAAAATCAGAATTTCTAAAACTACACTGTATCTCAAACAATTGAATGGCGGATTAGGTTTGCCAAACTTCACTTCCTATTACTACGCTGCACAATTATCACCCCTTCCTAAATATCACTCAATGGTGGAAACACCCCTTTGGGTTCATATTGAATCAGTTGACAGCGACCCTATCTCTGTGGCCAATATGCTATGGCTCCAACCTAAAGATAGATCGCACCTTTCTAATCCCATAACGAAACATTCTTTGGCTATTTGTGATAAATTTAGCAGAGCTTGTAATCTCCAATCCCCATATAATCCTCTTCTTTCGTTCCTCAGGAACCCGGCCTTTTATCCTGCTTGGAAATTCCCGAAGTCATTTTCTGCATGGTCTTCTACAAATTTAATTCGATTTTATCAATTAAGCAACAATACCACTATTCATGCATTCCCGGTGCTATGTGAAACGTATCGGCTTCCTAGTTCTGAAATTTTTCGTTACTTGCAAATCAAAAATTTTTACACTCCCCTCCTTATCACAGGCTCAACAATGAATCAAATGTCACAATTTGAGCGTATTTGTAAAAGCGACCCACATGTGAGGGGCTTGATTTCATCTTTATACCAACAACTTACTGAGACTCATAATGGATCACTACCCTCTTATACAGATAAATGGGCACAGGATATGAACCGAGTATTTGACACTAATGACTGGTCCGATATATGGTTAGCCACTAAGAATTCCTCCCCAAACTGCTATGCTTTGGAAACAAATTTTAAAGTCTTAGCATGGTGGTACTTAGTAGACATGTGCATTCGTTTTCGTCCGAATGCATTTTCGTCCGAATTTCAGGTATTTTCGTTATCGTTTTAACAAACGATAACGAAAGTGCAGAATCCGAAAAACGAAAGATCCAACATAAACAAATGCTTTATTTTCGTTTTCGTTGCTACAACAGTTCGATATAGATAGGAGATTTGACATGATGATGACAATAACAATCTGTGTCCATCAAACCTGTGGTCGAATGTGCCTAACCTTAACTCTATTAGTCCAAGATTATTCTACATAGAGAGAAAAGATTCGACATAGAGATAAAAGATTACGGCAGTGGGGGCAGTTCTGTCTAGACGGCAAGGAGCCAAAGTCTTACTACACCCTGTGGCATTCTTTTCACATAAGTTATCTCCGGCAGAGAAAAACTATGATGTAGGAGATCTAGAACTCTTGGCGATTAAAGCTGCCCTTGAAGAGTGGAGATACTTGCTAGAAGGGGCAGCTCATCCAATCTTAATATTTACTGACCACCAAAATTTGGAATATTTGCGTGCTGCAAGGCGCCTAAAACCTCGGCAGGCTTAGGTGGGCTCTGTTCTTCACAAGATTTGTCTTCCACATTACCTACAGGCCAGGGTCAAAGAACACAAAGCCGGATGCTCTGTCCGGTATGTTTGGTGTGACAGAAGAACCTGCCCCTCCAGGCACCATCCTATGCCCTGGGAATTTTCTCTTACTGCAGGAAGATTTCTTGTCCCGAATTAAACAGGCTTCTATTGGCATCTCATCATCTTCCGGGATGGCGTTACAAGCAAGGGATGGACTGTTATGGCACAGTGACAGAATCTTTATACCTGAGAATGTGCGAGTTGCCGCCTTAGGTCTCTGCCATGATCATGCCCATGCAGGACATTTTGGAATCCACAAGACAGTCGAACTTGTACAACGTACCTTTTGGTGGCCTAGCTTAAGAGAGGATTGTAAGAAATACATAGAGACCTGCCCTACCTGTGTTAAAAATAAAACTAGCAGGACTAAGTCCTGGGGTCTGCTGAGACCCTTGCCAATTCTGGATAGACCTTGGAAAATGATTTCGCTGAACTTCCCCCGTCCGAAGGTCACTCTACCATTTTTGTGGTTGTGGACCATGTCTAAAATGGCACACTTCTTACCCATGAGGGGTACACCATCAGCTTCAGAGACAGCACAGATCTTTAATAAGAAAATTGTGAGACTGCATGGACTTCTTGTTAA
Organism: Lithobates septentrionalis; assembly: GCA_037952835.1. NCBI lineage: Eukaryota > Metazoa > Chordata > Amphibia > Anura > Ranidae > Lithobates > Lithobates septentrionalis. Next base: position 11,040,316 of record JBBDGP010000078.1, read on the forward strand.
TATTGTTTCGGACCACGGGGTTCAGTTCACATCTAGATTTTGGAGAGCCTTGCGTGAGATCTTGAAGATCGAAACTGTCTTTTTCCTCAGCGTACCACCCACAGACAAATGGTCAAACTGAAAGGACCAACCAAACGCTGGAACAGTATTTACGCTGTTTTTCTTCCTTTTCGCAGGATGATTGGGTGGCGCTACTACAATTAGCAGAGTTTGCATATAACAACTCTGAACATTCTGCCATCAAGCAATCCCCCTTTTTTGCCAACTATGGGTTTCACCCTTCATTCTTGACCACCACAGCCCCTGAATGTCCCATCCCAGCAGTTCAAGATACCATGAATTTCTTCAGTTCTAATAACCAACTGTTGCAGGAGACCATGGCCAAAGCCCAGGAAGACTATAAGAAGTCTTTTGACAAGAAAAGACAGGGAAAAAAAGATCCTGTAACCGGGTGATCAGGTATGGTTATCTACAACCAATCTAAAGTTAGCCTGCCCATCTAAGAAATTGAGTCCTAAATTTGTGGGATCATTCGCGGTGAAAAAGAGGATCAACAACATGGCCTATGAATTGGCACTACCAGACTCTTTTAAAATCCACCCAGGTTTTCATATAGCTCTTCTGAAGCCTGCATTTCCAGACCCATTTCCTGAATGGAATAGTGGTCCCCCTGATCCTGTAATGGTAAATAGTGAAGAGAAATATGAAGTAGAAGCGATCATGGACTGTAGGGAAAAACTAAATCAGATTCAATACTTGGTCAAAAGGGGTACAGACCCAAGGAGAACTCTTGGGAACCTGAGGGCAATATTCATGCCGAGAGACTTATCCAAGGTTTTTGTCAGAATCATCCAGAGAAACTAGCCCAGTTGGGCAGCCGGAGGTTGTCCATTGGAGGGGGACAATGTCAGGGTGCACATGCCAGCGGACAAGTTCGCACCCCTAGAAGAACTCTGAGGCACAGAAGAACACTCTTTCCATTTGTCTGTAGGAATTGGGTATTGGCGCATAGAAGTGTGCATGCATGAACTGGCGCGCAAACAGAAGCCGTCGTGCATCCCCGTGTGTGCCAATGCTTGCGCGCACCTGCATGTGCCCGCGTGCACTTGTGATTGAAGCTGGCGCCAAATAAGGCTATTTAAACCCAGCCAGTGCTTAGCTCCAGTGCTGCTTTGTCTTCAGCTCCTGTGCATCCTGTTATCTGTGAAACCTGTATCCTGATCTCTTTTATCTACCCGGCTTGTCTTGAACATCCCCTGAACTCCACCTGCATTGACCTCGGCTTGTCCTGTGATCTTCTGCTTTCTCCTTGGGCTCCTGTTTGCACTGATCTGGCTCCAGACCCGGCTTGCCTCCTGACTACGTTCCTGCCTGTACCTTGTATCTGATTATCCCTGCCTTGTATGACCCAGCCTGCCTGACCTTGCTATCTGTCGATGTTCCTGCACCAGCCTGCCTGTCTTCCGAGACCTTCTGGTGACTACACCAGCCTACAGAAGACATCCGCCCTGCTGCCAGCAAGACTCCTTGGCACTTGTGCGACTCTGCACTCCTGCGCCTTCTGTTCACACTATCAGAGGCCCAGAGTCAGAGGTGTAAGGGAAGCCTTCCTCGTCCAACCAGGCTCTTCTACCAGGTACATGATACCAATGCTTCAAGTCTTCAGGTCGTAACAAACTCCACTAACTTTAACGTAATGCTCCAGTAAATCGGCTACCCCAGTTCCAAGAGAGTAAACCACCATGTTCTGTTCTCCCCAGTTAATTCATAGCATCTGCTGCCATAGCGGACTGTTAACTTTTGATGATTTCTCACTTTAGGTACTATCCACTAATACCGCTCAACCTTACCATGGGGAAGACACCTGGCACCACAAGGTGGCACTCTGGGTATCCATCATCTCATTCCCCTGGGGGCATCCCCGAAGGAAAGACCATCTCACAGCTGCAGGCTGTTCTATGGTGGAAATGAAACAAATGCGGAAAAAAAGTGAAGTCCAGACTCGCCTGGGTATGTACCTTTTGTTATTCCCTATAGACCCCTGTTGGGTCGTTCTCCCTCCTAACCCCTCTCGTTCAAGCAAGCAAGCACCCATCACTATACTATACATCCACAGGTGATCCCCCATCACTGAACTGTGTACCACCCCACATTTATCTTCTAAAGTCTCTCTACACACTAGATAAACCCCCCAAACTCATTTCATGAAAGTGATATCCTGGAATGACAAGGGTTTACGTTCCCCTCAAAAACATATGGCAGTCCTTCACCACCTGAAGCGTCTAAAAGCTGACGTTGCAATACTCCAGGAGATACCCTTGACCACAGCAGATTTCTCCCACATGTGTAAGCTTTGGGTGGAACAGATATTTTGGTCCCCAGCTATCAAAGGGAAAGTAGGAGTCCTTCTCCTCATCCATAAGCAATTCCACTGCGAGATACCTTACAAACAGACGAAGAGGGTTGAACCCTCATAGCTAAACTTAAGACTTATATGTAGGAATGGGCAATATCTAACATGCCCTCAATGCCCCCTCTAAAACCTGCTTCCAGGACCATACGTCCCTCCTGGCCCCTTATATACACCAACCCCTCTTGGTGTGTGGGGATTTTAACCAAGCTCTAAACTCCCAAGAAGATAAATCAAATCACCTTTCCCCCCAGGTCTGATTACCTCAAACTCTCTTCTATCACGCTTCACAGAAGGCCTTCATTTTACCGACTTATGGAGACTAACTGATCCAGATGGAAGAGAATGTACCTCCCCCCCCACACACACAACACTCTGCTCAGAATCTATTACACCTGGGCGCATGCGCGGATGCCTAGGAGAGTGGTAATGCTGTCTTAGAGCTCCGCTCCTGGGATGAATACACCGGAGGACTACAGGTCCCGGAGGCACCGCGAACGATACACAGCGATAGCTGGTACTTCCTAGAGCCCTCAGGTATTATTATCATGGTCCTGCGGGGCCCGAAACTTAAATATAAAGCAGGTATGGCTAAAGAAGCGCCGGCCAGGCAGTCTTCCAAGATGGCGGCGGCAGTTACCTCACAGCCCTCTACACCGCACACTAGAAAAACACTGCAACACAGTTCAAAGATTCAGGATTTCACTGCTGAGTCTGACTCTGATACTGGTGGCTCACAGACTGTGATTCAATCTGACATGTTTAAAACGTTTGAACGCATGCTACAGAAAGCCCTCAAACAAACTTCAGATCACATTACTGATAAATTGACAAAGGAAATAAGGGAGCTGGGACAGAGAACGGCTGAGCTGGAATTGCGGGTGGATGAAATAGATAGCCACACGCAGCACTTTATCTCTGAATTTGAGAACCTTAAAGAGGAAAATCTTTTTACTACAGTCACGTTTGGAGGACCAGGAAAACAGAGACAGGCGATCGAATCTGCAAATTAGGGGAATCCCTGAGACTGTCATTGATCTTCAAGCCACTATGATAGCTTTATTCCAGGAATTACAGCCTGGTATTCCTGTGGATAGACTGGAAATGGACAGAGTGCACAGGGCTTTAGCTCCTCGCAAAACTAATGGCCCCCCTAGAGACATAATTGCCAAATTTCATTATTATAAAACCAAAGAGCAATTATTTTCAGCTGCTAGAGGGAGAGATTCTCTGCAATTCCAGGGCCATGTGTATCAGCTTTTTGCAGATATTTCCCCACTAACAGTAGCAAAGAGGCGAGCACTCAAACCCCAATTACAGGTGCTACAACAAAACCAAATCACCTATCATTGGGGATTTCCCTTTTCTCTTCGATTCACACACCTTGAAACCAAGTATGTTTGTCGCTCTTCAGAGGACTTGCAGTCGGCTATGATTGAAATGGGTATTGCAGATAAAACAACACCTAAAGAACAACCTCATAGACGATCGGCCTCCAGCTCCTCTCCACAAAATACAGCAGCAGGCTTCAATAATCCCTCTTCCTCTTCACGCCAGAATATCCATAAACGTGGACGATTTGAAAATTCAACGCCATCTAATGAGGATTCCATGGACTGACCCATACACTTTTTCCAGATCACAACTCACTATTCGATCCCAGTACTCGGTGCTGGTTAATACACTTTTCTGTTGACACTAACAAAGTCACAAATTCTTACTGGACTCTCACCTTTTTTTTTTTTTTTTTCATCATTAAGTTGATGAGACTCCTTAAGCCTTTTTGTTTTATCTTTACTCATAAAAATAGTGGGTTTTTTTTGAGAGTTATGGGATCTACTATCTCACCTGACATATCTTATATATGGTTTCTTGTTCGCTTTTGATGGTCCTTTTTTACCTCTTTATACCCAAGCTACCACTCTTTTTGACCTCATTAATTACCTTTGTCTTTTTTCTTTTTAGGTTTTCATAAGGTTGTGTATGTGTATGCATATGTGTATGTGCACGTATATATGTGCATATATATATATATATATATATATATATAGGTATATATTTTTTTCTCTTTTTTGCTGATTGGAGTGAGCTTGGTAGTTGGTAGTTATTGTTACACATAGATTACAAATGCTATATTTTAATGATTAGCGATATTATGTCCTTATTCTAGGGTAGTTCAATTTCATTATTTTACTTTTTTCTCTATCACTTTCTTCTCTCTTTTATCTCTCCAGGCGGTGGTTATGGTTTTCGGTATGTATTATATTCCTCATGATATAATAATATCCCTGACACTATTATGGCCCCCATAAATATTTTATCTTTAAATGTACCCACATTTTTATGCCGCCTCTGTCTCAGTTAAAAAGCGTGGAACTCTTATTGGCTTCCATCGCAATACTCCCTTTACCCTTGTGTCACAGTTAAATGACCCAGAAGGAAGATATACATTACTTACTGGCTATATTTCCGATACTCCCATTACGATAGTATCTTACTATGCCCCAAATAAACGCCCAGAAGCTTTTTTATCCCATCTTTTTCAACTAGTTGATACGCACAAATTTGGTACGGTTGTCCTGTGTGGAGACTCTAATGCAACGGTTTTTCCTTTCTTAGATAAATCCCCTTAAGTCCCAATTACAAGCTCTGCTAGATTAACTCTCCAATGTCTGCTTTCTACTCATAACTTAGTAGATACTTGGCGAGAACTCAATCCTACCAGTAAACGTTTCACACACTATTCATATCCACATAACTCTTTCTCACGTATTGAACATATCTTAGCCCCATCCAGCATGATACCAGAAATTATTTCCTCTAAAATAATCCCATTTCCATGGACTGACCACTGTGCTGTTTTCACAACTATAGCTTCCACTATTCCCAGATCACACGACACCACTTGGTGTGTTAATGACTCCATACTAACCAATCCATCCCTTAGAACTGAGATTGAAGGGGCAATCACTGATTGCCTTTCATTCAATGACACGGATGATGTCTCCCCCCTCACACTGTGGGAGGCCCATAAAGCGGTCATTCAGGGCAGATTGATACAACAAGCGTCAGCAATTAAAAAAGAACGCAAACTAATGTTCGCAAAGCTTGAGGCTGTTTACAATAAATGCCATGTGGCCTTTCAATCTCACCCGAATGCCACCAATAACTCAAAGCTGGAGAAAGCTCGTCTTGATCTAGACCTTTTTCTAACTGACTCTGCTGATTACTACGTAAACGCCAACATATCCAATATCTTAAAGCTAATAAACCAGACACCCCCATGGCGCGTAGTTTAAAGGCGATACAACATGCACAGACTTCTTTCAGACTGAAAATATCCCGTGATGGATATACTAGCAACCCAGTTAAAATATTAGAGATATTTCGCACTAATTTAGCTAAATTGTATTCCTCTGCTCAAGACTTTGATAAAACAAAAGCAGACACTCTGTTTTCCAATATTATGCTCCCTACCTTAGACCAGGAACAACGTGATACCCTTGAGTGCCCCATAACAGCACCTGAAGTTCTGACTGCCATTAAAATATTAAAACCACATAAGAGACCGGGTCCCGATGGGTTCTCGGCATTATATTACAAACAGTATGCGCACATTTTAGCACCGACTTACTTACTTACTTAGCACTTGACCAGAGCCTTTAATTCTATCCTGAAAGGTTACTCATTTGGGTCTGATACACTGACCTCCATTATAGCAATGATTCCCAAACCCCGCTCAGACTCTACCTCTTGGACCAATTACCTCCCCATATCGCTCCTTAACCTAGACATTAAATTGCTAGCCAAGATCATGGCGACTCGTTTGAATAACATTATAGGTCGACTAATTCACAGAGACCAAACAGGATTTATGCCAACGCGCCAGGCAGGTGATAATATCAGACGAGCTCTCTTACTTATTCACGCAGCTAAAGTCAGACACATCCCTACATGCCTATTATCCCTGGATATCAGAAATGCTTTCGATTCTGTCACCTGGCCATATTTGCAGTACATGCTTCAAAAATGGGGATCTGGGAACCATTTTCTTACATGGATCTCCTCTTTGTATAACAACCCAAAGGCATACATTAAATATGCGGGATATAAATCTGCAATGTTAGACATTAGAAGAGGGACAAGGCAAGGCTGTCCTCTATCCCCGTTGCTTTTTGCTCTCCTGATTGAACCACTAGCACAACTAATTAGGTCTCATCCTGATATTAAGGGAATCGAATTAGGCGGATATCAGCACAAGTTATGTCTTTATGCAGATGATGTTCTTATCTTTTTATCTCATCCCCATATATCAGCCCCAAACTTACTAAATGTCTTGGAAAAATTTGCCCAAGTATCTGGACTTTTTGTTAACCCCACAAAATCGAATGTGTTAAATATATCTTTGCCACAAGCAGAACTTCGACACGTCTAAACCTCATTACCTTTCAACTGAGTTACCCATCAAATCCCATATTTAGGAGTACAACTTACAACCTCGATTAAAGATCTATTTGCGGCTAATTATCTTCCTCTACTGAAAGAAGTTACAGGCTATATGAAACAATGGACATCTCTTCCATTATCATGGTTGGGACGGATCAATGCTATAAAAATGTCGATATTACCAAAATTTTTATACTTATATAGGGTATTACCTATCTTGTTACCTGCATATTTTTTAAGACTCACACAACGTAGAGTCATGTCTTTTATCTGGGGAAACACTAAAATCAGAATTTCTAAAACTACACTGTATCTCAAACAATTGAATGGCGGATTAGGTTTGCCAAACTTCACTTCCTATTACTACGCTGCACAACTATCACCCCTTCCTAAATATCACTCAATGGTGGAAACACCCCTTTGGGTTCATATTGAATCAGTTGACAGCGACCCTATCTCTGTGGCCAATATGCTATGGCTCCAACCTAAAGATAGATCGCACCTTTCTAATCCCATAACGAAACATTCTTTGGCTATTTGTGATAAATTTAGCAGAGCTTGTAATCTCCAATCCCCATATAATCCTCTTCTTTCGTTCCTCAGGAACCCGGCCTTTTATCCTGCTTGGAAATTCCCGAAGTCATTTTCTGCATGGTCTTCTACAAATTTAATTCGATTTTATCAATTAAGCAACAATACCACTATTCATGCATTCCCGGTGCTATGTGAAACGTATCGGCTTCCTAGTTCTGAAATTTTTCGTTACTTGCAAATCAAAAATTTTTACACTCCCCTCCTTATCACAGGCTCAACAATGAATCAAATGTCACAATTTGAGCGTATTTGTAAAAGCGACCCACATGTGAGGGGCTTGATTTCATCTTTATACCAACAACTTACTGAGACTCATAATGGATCACTACCCTCTTATACAGATAAATGGGCACAGGATATGAACCGAGTATTTGACACTAATGACTGGTCCGATATATGGTTAGCCACTAAGAATTCCTCCCCAAACTGCTATGCTTTGGAAACAAATTTTAAAGTCTTAGCACGGTGGTACTTAGTAGACATGTGCATTCGTTTTCGTCCGAATGCATTTTCGTCCGAATTTCAGGTATTTTCGTTATCGTTTTAACAAACGATAACGAAAGTGCAGAATCCGAAAAACGAAAGATCCAACATAAACAAATGCTTTATTTTCGTTTTCGTTGCTACAACAGTTCGATATAGATAGGAGATTCGACATGATGATGACAATAACAATCTGTGTCCATCAAACCTGTGGTCGAATGTACCTAACCTTAACTCTGTTAGTCCAAGATTATTCTACATAGAGAGAAAAGATTCGACATAGAGATAAAAGATTTGACGTAGGGGAGAAAAGATTCGACATAGGGGAGAAAAGATAAATAAAAATAATGATGATGATGAATGTTATTGGCTGATTGTAACCAAAGAGGAGGAGCAGTAAAATAGCTAGAACTAAGTACACACGTACTTTGGCTTATGGTGTCTGTTGAAAGTTCTAAGAAGATTCGACTGAGCAGCTAAATGATACGGCGTCGTACAGTTTAGCTGCTCCATCGAATCTTCTTTGAACATTCGACAGACACCATAAGCCTTCAATGACAGATTCGACCTTAATTTGGATTTTCAGGCGAATGCAATTTTTAATGAAAAACAAAATAAATAAAAACGAATTTCGGGAGTAACTAAATAAATGTATTTTTCAGACAAAAATGAAATTCCGAAACAAAATATTTCAGTGTGCACATGTCTAGTACTTATTACCAGCCAGAATTGCAAAATTTATCCCGACATACCCAATTAACTGTTTTAGAGGCTGTTCTACACCAGGTACCCACTTTCATATATGGTGGCAATGCCCCGTAGCTCAAGAATTTTGGAAGAATATTTTTGGGATGGCCTCTAAAGCTCTGGAAACCTCTATTCCCCCAGACCCAGCCTTGGCACTCCTAAATTTGAAACCCACTATGCTAACCCGCACCCAATTTCAGTTATTTATCCAGCTTAGCACTGCAGCCAAGCAAACTATAGCAAAGGCTTGGAAGTCTCAAACCTTGATTGTCGCGGAAGTCAAACACAGAATGAATAAAGCCCTCATATATGCCAAAATGACAGCTATTGAGGACAATAACATTAATAAATTTTGCAAAATCTGGCAACCATGGGTTAAACATTACTTCTCCTATGATTTTGACCAGTCGTTATTGTTACCCTACTAGGATTCCTGATTGCTTGTTGGTGCCGGGCCACCACCTGGAGAGATTACTCTTCTTCTTCTTCTTTTTTTTTTCTTACCCCTTTCCTTTACTTTCTTACTCTTTCTTTTCTCTAATATGATATATACATTTGGGATACTCTTTTACTATCATTACATTATTTGCTATTTATAAATAGTATGATATATTGCATCTGTATATTTATTTTGAGCAATCAAATTCTGCAAATAAGAGGGTCATGACCCTGTTTTATAATATATTCCATTTATTTAACTCTGGTTATCATTGTAACAAATGTATTTAAATGCCCCCACCCTTCCACAGATTGTACCCATTGGGGTGGAAAGGTGGTCTGGAGGCATGGTTTATAGGTTCCACAAATTGATCAGAGGCTCTCAGCCTGATCTTATACTATATATAAGAACACAGATTGCTCATATACTTTACGCTCTCTTTTTTTTTCTTATTTTTCATTTATTCACCCTTTATTGTATGTCACAATATATTCATATATTTATCAAACATTTCATGATTTTGACAGTATCCCTTGTACCAATGTTCATATTCTATTGTTCTTCTTTATGTAAATCTTAATAAAAACATTGAACAAGTATCTATTACACCTTTGCCAACGCCACACTTCTAGGTTATGTTGCAAACCCCTATATATGAAATAGCAATCTCTGACCATGTCTCAATAATATTCAGTGATATATATCAACACAGAAGATTGTGTTGATTGTGTTGTGTTGAAGAAATCTGATTTCATCTGATACATTGTATCACATTCATGGGCATGAACTTTGTTTTTGTATAAACACACAGATACCAATTCATTTTTGAAAGTTTTATTGGACATTATTTTCACAAGAACCTTAATACCACTGTTAGTTTAAATGGAAAATGGTGCACTACCATATATGAGTGTAGAAGTAAATTTATACCCAGTTCACCACATCCCAATAATACATTGCAACAAATAATAAATAGAAAGAAGGGAACCCTGGGATGGTACGGGTGAAGGGGAAGGGAGTAAACAATGGGTAAATCAGAGTATAGGGGAAAGAAATATACTAAGTAATGTAATTGGTATGAGGAATGCCCAGAAATAGTAAAAGAAAAAAATACTTTATTGGAATATACAAAAATGGTTATAAAAGTAATGAACAATGCATACAAGATACCTAAACCAAGCAAATGTGCATACTGGTGAGGGGAAGCATACGCATGTGTGGTATATAGGAGCCCAACATGTTTCGGATAGGAATAAAAATTCAGTTCCTTCTTCAGGGGTTTCCTGTAAGGATTTTTTTGTATGATCTGGGGGAAGTATATTAATAAAACATACCAGTCATTAGTATATATATACATTATATGTACATACATATCATGAGTGTATCTCATAGGTATAAAGGGTGTAAAAAGCAGAGTTGTTGGAGGCAAAGAGAAAACATATATATGGAATGAAAAGAAAATAATGAGGATGTGGGAGAATGGATAGCAATACTAATAGAAGCTCAAAATATACCAAAAATTCAAAATAGTATATAGCATTATGGGGACTTACTAGTTCAAACAATTAACTGCATACAGAGCAACAGGCTATGGTCTGACAGTCTGCTGACAGGTACTTCAGGTCAACATCACCATGGTTCATTGCAGATTCAGATGCGAGAGGCCATAATGTGGATTTATATATAGTGGAGGTCTGGACTCAAAGGTGGTATAGAGATTTTCTGATATGTGTCAGGGGGAGGTCATTGATGCCAATTAGGACGTGAGGCAAGTCAAACCACCAGCGTCCACGAGGAACAACCAATGCAAAGGGGGGAATGTACATCCCTACATATAAAGAATAAAATAATAATATTGAAGTATAAATGTCAAGGGTCCATAAATAAATTAACAATCCATACGAAAATAAGTGTTAAATGTGCAATGGATGTAATTAATATGATTATAACCATCTGGGCCCTTTGGTCATGATAAGTTGTACCAAGGAAGGGAAAGGGGGGGGGGGAGGGGGGAGGGGAGGGAAGGAGGGGAGGGGGGGGCGGGGAGGAAATGGAAAGAGGGGAAAAAAGTGACCAAGGTTGGTGCATATATACACTACCGTTCAAAAGTTTGGGGTCACCCAAACAATTTTGTGTTTTCCATGAAAAGTCACACTTATTCACCACCATACGTTGTGAAATGAATAGAAAATAGAGTCAAGACATTGACAAGGTTAGAAATAATGATTTGTATTTGAAATAACATTGTTTTTACATCAAACTTTGCTTTCATCAAAGAATCCTCCTTTTGCAGCAATTACAGCATTGCACACCTTTGGCATTCTAGCTGTTAATTTATTGAGGTAAGCTGGAGAAATTGCACCCCACGCTTCTAGAAGCAGCTCCCACAAGTTGGAATGGTTGGATGGGCACTTCTGGCGTACCATACGGTCAAGCTGCTCCCACAACAGCTCAATGGGGTTCAGATCTGGTGACTGTGCTGGCCACTCCATTACCGATAGAATACCAGCTGCCTGCTTCTGCTGTAAATAGTTCTTGCACAATTTGGAGGTGTGTTTAGGGTCATTGTCCGGTTGTAGGATGAAATTGGCTCCAATCAAGCGCTGTCCACTGGGTATGGCATGGCGTTGCAAAATGGAGTGATAGCCTTCCTTAGCTTTTACCCTGTACAAAGCTCCCACCTTACCAGCACCAAAGCAACCCCAGACCATCACATTACCTCCACCATGCTTAACAGATGGCGTCAGGCATTCTTCCAGCATCTTTTCATTTGTTCTGCGTCTCACAAACGTTCTTCTTTGTGATCCAAACACCTCAAACTTGGATTCATCTGTCCACAACACTTTTTTCCAGTCTTCCTCTGTCCAATGTCTGTGTTCTTTTGCCCATCTTAATCTTTTTCTTTTATTGGCCAGTCTCAGATATGGCTTTTTCTTTGCCACTCTGCCCTGAAGCCCAAAATCCCGCAGCCGCCTCTTCACTGTAGATGTTGACACTGGTGTTTTGCGGGTACTATTTAATGAAGATGCCAGTTGGGGACCTGTGAGGCGTCTGTTTCTCAAACTAGAGACTCTAATGTGCTTATCTTCTTGCTTAGTTGTGCAACGCGGCCTCCCACTTCTTTTTCTACTCTGGTTAGAGCCTGTTTGTGCTGTCCTCTGAAGGGAGTAGTACACACCGTTGTAGGAAATCTTCAATTTCTTTGCAATTTCTCGCATGGAATAGCCTTCATTTCTAAGAACAAGAATAGACTGTCGAGTTTCAGATGAAAGTTCTCTTTTTCTGGCCATTTTGAGCGTTTAATTGACCCCACAAATGTGATGCTCCAGAAACTCAATCTGCTCACAGGAAGGTCAGTTTTGTAGCTTCTGGAAGGAGCTAGACTGTTTTTAGATGTGTGAACATGATTGCACAAGGGTTTGCTAATCATCAATTAGCCTTCTGAGCCAATGAGCAAACACATTGTACCATTAGAACACTGGAGTGATAGTTGCTGGAAATGGGCCTCTATACACCTATGTAGATATTGCACCAAAAACTAGACATTTGCAGTTAGAATAGTCATTTACCACATTAGCAATGTATAGAGTATATTTGTTTAAAGTTAGGACTAGTTTAAAGTTAGCTTCATTTAAAAGTACAGTGCTTTTCCTTCAAAAATAAGGACATTTCAATGTGACCCCAAACTTTTGAACGGTAGTGTATATTAATATAATATGTAGTGCCTAAGTAGGCATATAGGGATAGTGAGTGTCTAGGGCCAATGTAAGCATATTTATCCCCGACAGCCATGTCCTATAGTATGCAGCATATAGTCAAGACTTTTAATATAGATAAAATGGGTTAGATGAGGGTATGCCCAATATACGTAACTCTATGCAATCATGACATAGGCAAAGGGATAACAACATGATTAATTCAGTGTATTCAAATAATGTTGGAAGCAAAGCTTACTTACAAATTGTAGAGTGTATGGAATCACAACCTCCACCCAGGAGTCCAACCTGGGTATGCAGCACAAATGTGTTTGCATTTGGAGGTTTTTAAAGACAGAAATCAGATGAGGAAGGAGTGATTACACCTGTGTTGGGCGGGGAATGTATGTTATTGACAACTGAAGGTAATGGGTAGTAAGGCTGGGTGTAGGTAGGACCCGACGTCACTGCCCCTCCGCTGAACAGTGTCAGCAGAGGAGGTAATGTGCGCCGGGAAGTTGCTCCCCCCGCGCCGGGGCGTCCGGCGTACACCGCGTCAACGGGCGCGGTGACGTCAGACGTCGCAGCGCCGCCAACACAGGAAGAGAGGACTCAGTGGGGCCGCCCCGGATGGCAACCGCTGTGCGCATGCGCAAGCGGCGAACCAATGGGCGGCCGAGAGTCCTAAGTATGGCTCCACTATCAGAGGATGTGGAGCCTACCTGTGCCGAGGGACATAGTGTTGGCGATAAGCGCGACACGGCCGATCCTACGGCAATAAACTAAAATAGGGCAGGCCATCCAAATATAAGAGATTAGTATAATATATGGTAGGTGATCCTGTAAGACCAAAGGGAGAAGCAGCAGAGTGTCAGATCAAGCGCACTACACAATCATGTATAAGCAATATATACAATCATCTACATACAATGTACAATGTATATTCAATATGTACAACAAGCACAATATACAGTCATGTATTAGATTACCAGAAGCATATTATACGAATACCGATGGAGTTACAAATATCAATGTAGCATTATGTCTCGTAAAGCTAATGAAACGCATACATCATGTAACATCGTTATAAATAACAGAGACTTTTTAAAAGTAAATCAAATTTTAACATAATCTATACATACATATATAAAGTACTGTATGATTGAGTGCGATAGGCAGACCTTTGCTAAATGGCCGGCTAATAGAATCAAATTAAGTGGCTATAGATCCCTCTCGTAGCCCCCTGACGTGAAACCTTGTAAAAATGGTTTAAAGCTCAATATTTCATTAAGGCCTGGGGGTGAGGTGGCATTTAAATTTGCAATCCATCTCATCTCCCGTTGGAGAAGCAGTTTATTAAGGTCTCCACCTCTACACGTCTGGTGGATACGGTCCAAGGCTATAACTGAGATTCTGGGGAAGCGTTTACAATGGACTAACTTAATGTGTCGGCCCCATGGGGAATCAGGGTCTTTCGATTTCATTGCCGCTATGTGTCGATATAGGCGCTTGCAAAGTTTCTGGATAGTTTTGCCAACATAGAAACAACCACAATTGCACTGTATTAAATACACTACGAGTGTGGTCTGGCAATTAACATAATGCCTTGGAAAAAATGTCCACCCATTAGGGAGGCGTGGATTTATATTGGTATTGATATACTTGCAGTAGCCACACGACCCACATGGAAAGGTGCCAAGTGTGTTGCATGGGTTCGCCACGAGTACGTTCCTTGAACTCGCTCTTAACCAAGCGATCCTCGACCGAGGTGTTGCGTCTGAAAGTGATTAAGGGGTTGGGGGAAACAAAAGGGCCCACCAAGGGGTCATTAGTTAGTACATGCCAATATTTAGCAAAAATCTGCCTTATCTCTGTATGTTCATTGGAAAATGTAGTGATTATCCTGGTATAAGGATTGTTATCACGGTTGGCTCTGTTGTGTGGTTGTATTAATTCCTGTCTGTCCCGACTATTAGCTTTGTTAAAGGCTCGTTTTAGACTCTTGTGGCTATAGCCTTTATCCAAGAGGCGATTTTTTAAAGCTCTGGCCTCACGTAAGAAATTGTCATTGTTAGAGCAGTTTCTTTTTATTCTGAGGAATTGACTGAATGGGATGGAGTTAATTAATTGTCTTGGATGGAAACTATCCGAATGTAGGATAGTGTTCCCAGATGTGGGTTTACGGTGGAGTTTGCAAGCCAAAAGATTATTTGTATTCTTGAATATCTCAACGTCCAGAAAGGTAATTGAGGTATGGTCATACGTCATAGTAAATTTTAAGTTAAATTCATTACGATTAAGTATGGTTAAGAAATCGTGAAGTGAGTTGACTGGTCCCTCCCACAAGATGAGGATATCATCGATGTACCTGCGCCACATGGTAATATGGCGCAGGTACATCGAGAGACCGTCATCGTTGAACAAGGTCTTTTCCCATTCCCCCAGGTACAGATTGGCGTAGCCAGGGGCACAGCAAGTGCCCATGGCTACGCCCTGCACCTGGAGGAAATATTGTCCGTGAAAACTAAAAGCATTGTGTTGAAGAATGTAGTCCAATGACTGTAATATAAAGTCATTGAATGCTTTCTCAGAAGGGGTGGTTTGTGACAAAATACCGCTAAGCGATACCGCTAAGCCTGTGCTATGCGGTATCGAGCTGTACAATGTTTCAACATCGATAGAGACCAAGATCGTATGGTCAGATACTTGGACTCCATTGATAGTTTGGAGTAGATGGATGGTGTCCCTTAAAAAAGATGGTAGGGACGATACTAATGGGCTGAAATATTCATCAACAACCTTAGATAAGTTTTCGGTGATGGAGCCATTGCCCGACACGATGGGTCTGCCCGGTGGGTCTATAGAATTTTTATGAATTTTGGGGAGGGAATAGAATGTGGGGATCATTGGGAATGCAGTACGGATATATTTCCACATTTGGTTGGAAATGATGTTATTATTTAATGCTCGGTCAACGAGAATGTAGAATTCCTTCCTGCCGTACCTAATTGGCATCAATGACCTCCCCCTGACACATATCAGAAAATCTCTATACCACCTTTGAGTCCAGACCTCCACTATATATAAATCCACATATGGCCTCTCGCATCTGAATCTGCAATGAACCATGGTGATGTTGACCTGAAGTACCTGTCAGCAGACTGTCAGACCATAGCCTGTTGCTCTGTATGCAGTTAATTGTTTGAACTAGTAAGTCCCCATAATGCTATATACTATTTTGAATTTTTGGTATATTTTGAGCTTCTATTAGTATTGCTATCCATCCTCCCACATCCTCATTATTTTCTTTTCATTCCATATATATGTTTTCTCTTTGCCTCCAACAACTCTGCTTTTTACACCCTTTATACCTATGAGATACACTCATGATATGTTACTACATATATATGTATATATATATATATATATATATATACTAATGACTGGTATGTTTTATTAATATACTTCCCCCAGATCATACAAAAAAATCCTTACAGGAAACCACTGAAGAAGGAACTGAATTTTTATTCCTATCCGAAACATGTTGGGCTCCTATATACCACACATGCGTATGCTTCCCCTCACCAGTATGCACATTTGCGTGGTTTAGGTATCTTGTATGCATTGTTCATTACTTTTATAACCATTTTTGTATATTCCAATAAAGTATTTTTTTTCTTTTACTATTTCTGGGCATTCCTCATACCAATTACATTATTTAGTATATTTCTTTCCCCTATACTCTGATTTACCCATTGTTTACTCCCTTCCCCTTCACCCGTACCATCCCAGGGTTCCCTTCTTTCTATTTATTATTTGTTAATACCACTGTTATGTATGCATTGGTCACTTCATTTCATATCACTGGTTCACTTTATTGAGACATAATATTTTATATTCAGTATTATTGTTGTATTTGCACCAAGCCAAGTCATAACATTTATTTTTTATATTATATTAAGTCAATTTGCACAGGAATAGTGCACCATTTATAGTATCTTTGCCTACAAGTATACTATGATAGTTATGTACATTTGTTCTGAACATTTATCGCATTCAGCTTGCCCTGACTGAGTTCATATTGTTTGACTTATCCCCCCCAATCCCCCTCTCACCCCCATTCCCCCCCCCCTCACCCTTTTTGACTATACTCAACATTCAGTCATTCACTTATGATCTGTATACAACGTTCAAATTATTTTCTATGTTTGCATTGGTTATTGTACTGATTTCCCTCATATTTGTATTAACAAAAACACCAATAAATTTCCTTTAAAAAAGAAGAAGAAATGAGCACCTCAATACAGTGCTTACATTATATCACCAAAATGATTCACATCCCAATTATTTCCTGGTGACCTTTAGTGGGCTTTATTATATTACTATGAATGCCCTGCCTTTTCTTTGTGCTTGTGTTCTCTTCTTCTTACTTTCGCAAATGGAATTTTCCCAAAATACTCAACCACCACAAAAAAAATAGAAAAACCGCCTTTCAACGCGACTTAAAAAATTTCATATGGACCAACTCCCACCTAGATTTTTAAAAAAATGTTATATTCCTCTACCACCAGTGGAGGCTTGGGCTCCCCAAACCTATGGCATTATTATTTGGCCTCCAGGTTCACACAATTGGCAAAATGGCATATACACAAATCCAAAGTACCCTGTATAAAATTTGAATCAGATTCAATCCGCTCCTACTTCCTTCCAGGCCTACTGTGGTTTAGGGGAGTCTCACTCTCCAATTTACATCCTTTAAATTCCTTGGTAGCTCAATCACTCCATTTCTGGAAAAGTTATAACACTTAATTTTCCTTATCTACCCAGGCCCTACCTCAAGCAGCCTTCCTAGGATATCCAGCCTTCCCTCCAGGCTTCACTAATCTCTCAGATTACACCTAGTGGATAACCTTGGATGTTCTGTTTTTTCACAAACTGGTAGAGAACTCAGAGTGTACCCCCTTCCAACCCCTCCAAACTACATACCTTGCTCCAAACAAAGAAATATTTCATTACTTACAGATCAAACTCTTTTATACATCTAATTTCAAAATAGACAGATCCCCTTCCTTACAGAGCCAAATGGGAAGCGGAGTGCTCACTTGAGCATGGGGTCTTGAACTGGAATGACTGTATTGATAACTTGAAGAAATGTACAAGGTCTCTTAACATCAGGGAAAACGCCCTGAAACTCCATACCAAGATGGTATCACATCTCAGTTAAAATTCATTCTATTTTCCCCACAATGTCACCACTATGTTTTAGGGCTTGCCACTCTCCCGGTTCATTTCTCCATCTCTTTTGGAATGCTCATATATAGCTATAATTTGGAGAAAGCTTGACACCTTTGCCTCCAAAATAGCAGATACTCAACTCTCCCTTACCGCTTCTCAGTGTCTTTTATTTGCTCCAATCACAGAGATTACCAGATTACAAATGAGACTAATTCACACTGTCTGTGTTGCCATCCATTGGGTGATTGCTAGACATGTGCATTCGTTTTCGTCCGAATGCATTTTTGTTCGAATTTCAGGTATTTTCGTTATCGTTTTAACAAACGATAACGAAAGTGCAGAGTGCGAAAACCGAAAGATCCGACATAAACAAATGCTTTATTTTCATTTTCGTTGCGAGAACAGTTCGATATAGATAGGAGATTTGACATGACGCTGACAATAACAATCTGTGTCTATCGAACCTGTGGTCGAATGTACCTAACCTTAACTCTATTAGTCCAAGATTATTCTACATAGAGAGAAAAGATTCGACATAGAGAGAAAAGATTTGACATAGAGAGAAAGGATCGCTGCTGGAATTGGGTGGGAGAAGTAAAATAAAAATAATGATGATGATGAATGTTATTGGCCGATTGTAACCAAAGAGGAGGGGCAGTAAAATAGCTAGAACTAAGTACACACGTACAGCCAACTTACTTTCACTTACGATTTGCTAGCAGAGAGAGAGAGACACACACTGAATCATTTCAGAAGACAGTCAATCATAGCAGGTCCATTTGTCAGAGAACCTGAATTTTTTAGCAATTAAGCATAAGCACAGCAGCAGAACAATAGTGAAGCAAGCTACAATTGAACTTAACTTTTTCATAATAATCTGCTGCTATTGTGTTAGTGATACTAGTTTTGCTAGTGTCAGAGGCTGCCCGTGTTATGGGGGGGGGATTATTATTATAGATTCTATATTATAATGCCATATCTGACACAACATCAGATGCCGCGCCCGCCATTGCACTTGGAGATTGAGAAACGAATGTGAAAATTGGCTGACTGTTTGGGTAGAGTAGACCATTCAACATGAACGATGAAGATTCGACAAAGCAACGAAAAACATACAAACATTGAATCTTTGGCTTATGATGTCTGTCGAAAGTTCTAAGAAGATTCGATGGAGCAGCTAAACTGTACGACACTGCAATCGTACATTTCCGGTCAAATGCATCCGCCCATAGGCTATAGAAAAATTCTAATGTTGGTTGACTAGTAAAATAATTAATAAATATAATTATTACTAGTCATACAACATTAGAATTCATCTACAGCTAGCTTGTAGGCGGAAAATTCGACCAGAAATGTACGCGTACAGTTTAGCTGTTCAAAAAATCTTCTTTGAACATTCGACAGACACCATAAGCCTTCAATGACAGATTCGACCTTAATTAATTTGGATTTTCGGAAGAATGCAATTTTTACCGAAAAACAAAATAAATAGAAACAAATTTCGGGAGTAACTAAATAAATGTATTTTTCGGACGAAAACGAAATTCCGAAACAAAATATTTTAGTGTGCACATGTCTAGTGATTGCTCTACATTGGAAAACTCAATACATACCTCTGTCCCAAGTTAAACTCGGAATGGACTCCATAAGCAGAGTTGAAAACATTTTTCAGACTCTTTACCATACTATGTCTTATTATGACAAATAATGGTCCCCCTGGCTCGATCATCACACAGTGTTTGCTCCCTGTAGGCTATTCAGATTTCCACCTCCATCGTCATGTCACAGTTGATAGACATGTTTTTTTCTGCTCAAGGAATATAGACATCTTATCATTGCTCTATTTTTTTGGTCTGTTTTTTTCTAAAAGTGTCAATTATTGTACAGTCATTACTCTGTTTTACTATTCCAACACTCCTGTATGCTAGGATTTTATGATATTGCAGTATATTATCTTAGTACCAGCCTTAGCATTTTTCTAATAAAAAAGTTTGTAAACAAAAAATTTTTAGAAAAACCTATTTGTTGGACTTTACTGGCATTGGCAAGAAGTACACATTTGTATCATAAAAATTATTTTTCTTTACAATGTATTAAAACCATAGAAAAATTTGTTGTACAAAAACGTAAAAGCAATTTTTCAGTTGCAGTGGATCAACAAAGATAAACACATCTTTGTCAGAGTGCCTTTGTCATTCTCCCTTTCTAACATCACTCACCCTGCACCCCTACATCCACACCCTCTTTCTATTTCAATAATCACATCCCTCCTTCTATTCCCCTCACCCCCATCACCTGGCATTTACTGTCCTCCTTAACATACACTATTTACCCCTAACCCCCCCTCCTGTCACTCTGCACTCACTATACTTCCTCCATTCGCCCTGATGCCCCTCTTGTCCCTTGTATACCCCTTTCTCCCTGTACTCACCTTGAACCCTGCTTCTGTCACTCTAAACCCACCCTCCTGCTTCTGATCACCCTGCTCTATCCTCTTGTCAATCTGCACTCACTAGCCTTCATCTGTTAACCCTGAACTTCTTTCCTGTCACCCGGCACACATCCTCCTTCCTTTTAGGCCTCATGCACATGAGACACTGTTAAACTCGCGTTCAGAGGCAGTTGGACACTTTTTTCAACTGCCCCAGAACCCATTCAAAGTTATCCTATGTGTCCATGTACACAGTCTCGTTTTTTGGCGTTTTTAGGCAGTTGCGTTTAACCTCGTTTTTCCAGAAGCAAAAAAATGGGTTCAGACGCAAAAGTTTTCCACGTTTCAGACGCCAAATGCGGCTAAATGCGACTAAACGCTGGTACCGCGTTTAGCCGCATTTGCGTTTATAAGTGTTTTTAAAGGAACATTTTACAACCCGAATTTGGGGCCCCATATCTCGGGGCCACTTGGTGCTAGGAACCCCAAATTTGGATATGTTACAGTGTCCAACTGTGTTAGCACACTAAATTTGGGGTTCCTAGCACTACGTGGCCCCAAGATATGGGGCCCCAAATTCGGGTCACAAAATGTCATTCTCTGCTGCAGAAATGTGCTTGACATTTTGCGACCCGACTTTGGGGCCCCATATCTCGGGGCCACTTAGTGCTAGGAACCCCAAATTTGGATATGTTATAGTGCTAGTTCCACTGTGTTAGTACACCAAATTTGGGGATATGGGGCCCCAAAGTTGCGTCGCAAAATGTCATTCTCTGCTCTGCAGATGCTTCTAGACGCAAACACGGCTAAACGCGGCATGCAAACGCGGCAAAACGGGCGTTTCTAAACGCCGGTTTCAGCTTTTAATAACATGTGTTCAGCAGAGTTTGCACCAGCGTCTCTTGTGCATGAGGCCTTATTATTCTATACCAGCTCTTGGAAACAAAGTGAAAATAAACTAAAAAAAACAAAAAAAACAAAGGGGTCTCCACCCTCATTTCCAAACATGCTGACTTCCGACTAACTGACTCTTTAACAGATCCTGAAGGTAGGTTTGTTTTCATTAAGGGTATGTATGCATCCAAACCAATCACATTGGCAAATATCTACTGCCCGAACGAACACTAAATTACCTTTTTTTAAAAACATATGTGACCTCTTAACCCCTTTCCAGGAAGGCATACTAATATTAGGGGGAGATTTCAATGTCCCACTGAATCCGCTAGTGGATTCCTCTACGGGTACTTCCACACTCCCATACCGTGCGGCATATCAAAATCCAATTACAAAACCTGACCTTACATGACACATGGCGCACCACATTCCCAACAGTCAAAGACTATACTTTTTTTTCTTTTCTGCACCAGAAGTATTCCAGAATTGACTACTTATTCCTATCTCAGACGGACCTATCACTTCTTTCACAAGCCACAATAGAGCCAATGTTCCTGTCCGACCACCACCCTATCACGATGACCCTTACATTCCTGGACTCTAAAAGAATAACCAAAACCTGGAGCTTGAACCCATCCCTCCTAAAAGACCCGGAAACGCAAAGACAAATAACCTCCCGACTCCGTCTATATTTTCAGGAAAACTCTACCTCAGACATCTCAACCATCACACTTTGGGAGGCACATAAATGTGTTATAAGGGGGACACTTATCTCCTTAGCGACAGCCGCTAAAAAGAGACACCAGGAACAGATTACATTGCTTATCAATACAATTAACAGACTTGAAGCGGCACACAAACAATCAACTTCACAATCTACACTGCAGGACCTTTTACACGCCCGTT
Organism: Lithobates septentrionalis; assembly: GCA_037952835.1. Taxonomy (NCBI): domain Eukaryota; kingdom Metazoa; phylum Chordata; class Amphibia; order Anura; family Ranidae; genus Lithobates; species Lithobates septentrionalis. The sequence goes on from JBBDGP010000078.1 coordinate 11,062,596, forward strand.
CCGCCTTGATGGACGAACTGGGGAAACATACCCGACGACGGTACTTTCTCCAACAAAAAGTGTTTTACGAACACGGCAATAAGAATGGACGACTGTTAGATCGCACAATACAGGCAGCTAAATCTTCATCCATAATTCACCATGTCCAAGAAAACCAAGGTGCACTTCTAACTAAAAACGAAGATATAGCTACCCATTTTGAAAATTTTTATTCTAAACTATACAATCTACCACGTAATACCACAGGACCCTCCGACACACCTGAACGACTGTCCCAAATAAAAGAGTTCCTAACTCAATATTGCCCTGATCCAATCACCTCGCAACAAACTGAGACCTTAGACCAACCGCTGACTGTTGAGGAATTGCACTCTGCAATAAAACAAATGAAAATAGGCAAAAGCCCAGGCCCTGACGGTTTCCCACAAATCTACTACAAAACGTTTTCCGATATACTTTCTCCCAAGATGTTGACAGCGTTTAACTCCCTATCGAACCCTCTCACCCCCATAGGTAACATGTTAGAAGCTCACATAGCGGTCATTCCTAAAGAAGGAAAAGATCCTTCCCAAGTGTCTAATTACAGGCCCATATCGCTGCTAAACGTGGATATCAAACTCTACGCAAAGATGATAGCAATCAGACTTTCGCCCCTCATCCCTGGCCTCATCTCACCTGACCAAGTAGGCTTTATACCGGGTAGGGAGGCCAGGGATAACACCATTCGTACCCTAAATATTCAACACTGGCTCACCACGACAGAAACCAAGGGATTTCTCCTATCACTTGACGCGGAAAAGGCGTTTGACAGGGTGGCCTGGGACTACATGCAAGAAGTATTAAAGGGCATTGGCCTTCCTCCTCGCATGCTTGCACACATTAATGCTCTGTATACCACTCCCACAGCAAGGGTGAAAATCAATGGCCTCCTGTCAAGCACCTTTCCTATAAGCAACAGCACCCGTCAGGGATGTCCGCTATCACCCCTGATATTTGTTTTAACATTAGAACCCTTTCTAAACAGGCTGCGTGCCAACACAGACATCCAAGGAATCTCCATTAACCATAAAGAATTCAAAGTAGCTGCATTTGCAGACGATATTCTATTATCGCTGCAGTCACCTCGAACATCCTTACCCAATCTTTTAAGTGATATCAAACACTTCGGTATCTTATCCAGTCTTAAGATCAATTACTCCAAATCCCATGCCCTAAACCTCTCCTTGCCTTCGCACGAAGTACTCCACTGCCAAGACTCCTTCCCTTTCCAGTGGAAAAAGGATGCCATTACTTATCTTGGCATCCAAATAACCAGCCGAACAGTGGACCTTTATAACCACAATTTCCTAACAGCCCTGTCTAAAACCCAATCAGACTTGAAAAGTTGGGCCAATCTCAATGTTTCATGGTTTGGACGCTTGGCCCTAATTAAAATGATAGTCCTCCCACGCCTTCTATACCTTATGCAGACAATCCCAATACACATACCCCCCTCCTTCTTCTCATCATACAGAAAGGCCTGTACAACATTTATCTGGAAAAACAATGCCCCACACATTAAATATACTCGCCTGACATGCCCCAAGGCTAGGGGCGGAATTGCCCTCCCCGACCTTCATAAATACTATTTTGCATGCCACTTAACTAGAGTGGTGGACTGGAAAACCCATAAACTGGGGAAGACTTGGATCACACTAGAAAGCTCCTTCTCGCAATATCCAATACACACCCTTCCTTGGCTTTCACCTAAACACTGGTCCCAATCCATTAGGACACACCCGCTCATCTACTCCTCATTGCTAGCTTTCAGGAAAGCAGTTGCCTCTTGCCACATATCCTCACAACCAGGCCCACTGACATCCCTGAGAGGGAATCCGGATTTCCCTCCAGGAGAGTCAAATGCGTTCTTAATACAGGAATGGCCACATGATGACATTTTATCGCATCACTTTTTTCATAAGGGATGCTTAAAAACTTGAAGTCTATATCTCGCACAGATGATTTTCCCTTCTGGACTTACAGACAATTGAGACACTTTTTTACCCCTGAGGACCAGAATGATATATGGTCAAGACAACCTCACCATTTGAGATCCTTTACTCCCAAAAGTCACCACAAAGACATCTAATATCTCTAATTTATTCTCTCCTCCAAGCTGACGCACACCCCACACACACAGATTCCTCAAGAATATCATGGGACAAGGACTTCTTACTAAGGCTCACTGATGAGGATTGAGACACCATACACACACATGCCCACAAAGGATCATTGAACATAGCAATTCAGGAAAATGGCTACAAGATAATCACTAAATGGTACAGAACCCCTTCTCGTTTACACAAATTCTCACCCTCAATCCCAAACTCCTGTTGGAGATGCAACAGAGGAGAAGGATCTATGATCCACATATGGTGGGAGTGTTCTGCCCTCCGACCATTCTGGAAGGAGGTACACTCTATAATAACTCAGGTCACCACATACAAACTGGACTATAAGCCTGCTCAATATCTCCTCCATCATACAACCTTGCCTAAACAATCCTATCTTAAATCATTGGCCATGCACATGGTTAATGCGGCTAGACTTTGCATTTCTGTTCATTGGCGATCAACTAACATTCCAACCGTCAGAGAATGGTTGTCGAGGATTGCAAAGATTGAGGAGATGGAAGAACTGATACACATTTCTCAAGTCCGCATACAGAAATTTTCCACCACATGGGCCTGCTGGACACATTTTAAGACCACAGAAGGATACAAATCCCACTTCCCTCTGTGATACTCTGTTACTTGATTCATAAATAACTGACTTTGTCATAGCTTGACTGAAACCAAGAGATCGGAGATAAGGAGCGGTTCCCTATTCCCCTCCCCGCCCTTTTCCTTCCTTCTTTGCCCCTTCTCCTTGCCTCATACTGTCCCCCCCTGTTCTTCCTTATCCCCCTAAACTTTCCTTTCTTACCTAACTCTATCTATTTACACACACCCTTCACACTGTTCTTAGGCCAATACATAGCAATGACCAACAACTCTACCTCATCCCTACAATAGAGACACATTAATCTTACCATACCCTACATACAAGTCCAATGCGATTACCTACTCCATAGATGAACCTGGGATATTGGTCCCCATGGGCAACACTAAATCTTGATAAGGCTTGTTTCGGCCATGCTGTCTCCCCTTAGGAAACACTAATGTTGGTATTTCATTTACTGTTTATTATCTTTGGAAGCTACTTATGTTCAAGTAGTACCGCAGTTCCTTTTTCCATGACTGTTATTGTAACAACATTTTCTGTATTGCCAATATACAATGTTGTCATGGATGCTATTTTGAAACTTCTGCTCAAATTTTGTATATGCAACTGTACTATCTTCTAATAAAAATCTTTTTGTGGAAAAAAAAAAAAAACTCTTACACAAAAAATAGATACCAAAACACACCAGCTGCTTTCTCAAGTGTTACCAGCCACAAAAGTATATGACCACCCACTACAGGTAAGTCATAATCTGTTTGTTTATACAGGGTTTTATTGGCACCATCCACTTCCAGGATAGTGCCCTTTGCATCTTCTTTTACTTATGTTCCATCCACAAAAAATTATACTATAATAAAACGAACGCTGCGCTAGAAAAGAAGTGTCCAAAAGGATTTATCTATGAGCATCCAACAGAAGCATTTAGGATCTTGCAAACACCATGATGTGCACACATAGACAAGATGAAGTGCCCGACCACCATAGCTGTAGATTGAGCTTACCAAACAGCAAGCAATAAAAGCAGAAGGCTTGCAACCCAGCCGGGGCCTTTTAGATGGTGATTGTATAGTTGATAATCCCTTTCACTCCAGGCTCCGATCTCCGTTCCCTCAGTATATACACCAAAAAAAGAAAAGAGAACTGGCCATAGTGTAATATATCTGGACATCAAATAGGAGCACTTAAATTACAGCAAACACCATGATGTGCACACAGAAACAAGGTGAGAAGCCCGACCACCGTAGCTTACCAAATAGCAAGCAATAAAGGCAGATGGCTTGCAACCCAGCTGGGGCCTTTGCAGATGATGATTAAATGGTTGGTATTCTCACTCGCTCCAGATATGATATCCGTTCCCTCAGTATACAACCCAAAAGAGAAAAGAACTGGCCATAGTGTAATAAACCCAAGGTAACTTTAATAGGATAAAGTAATGCACTTACAGTTAAGAAGTACGATATCACGTATAAAAAAGCCAGCCGGCATAAACAAACATAGAACGGAGCCCGTCCTCCTCATCAAATCACGTGGTAGCATCACTACGTGCCTCTCCAGGTGCGTTTCGTCATCAATCGGACGTTCTCAATGGGGACAGCTCTGCCCTGTCCAACTCCATAGCTGCATAGCCCACATTAAATCAGCTTGTTCTTGACACTACCCTCAGAGATATGTTGTTAACATTGCAAAACTCCATTCATTTAGACATCACCAACATGATGCATAATTTTTCCACTGAAATTTCCTTTCTGGAAGAGAGAGTCACAAATATAGAACAAAAACTGGGAGACGTGAGATCCTCTTTTAATGATCTTGTAGATGTTCAAAATGAGGAAGTAGAGGATATTGAATGGATGAAAGCCAAAATATCTGATTTGGAGGACCGTTCCAGAAAGAACAACTTAAAAATTAGAGGCATACCAGAGTCCATTCAACAATCCGCCTCAAAGGAGTACTTCACCCAATTGATAACAGCTTTTCTCCCTGATACCCTTTCGGGAGAACTGATTATTGACCGTATCTATCAGCTGCACAAACCGTCACATCTGCCAGACACCATTCCGAGAGATACCATAGTCCGAATCCACTTCTTTCATGTGAAGGAAAATTTGATGCGCGCTACTCGCAACCCAGATGCATATCCTCAATCTTACAGCAATCTGGTCTTTTACGCTGACCTATCTAAATACACATGCTCCAATGCAAAAATCTTTCTAATATCACCAAACCCCTCAGAAACCACCAGATACAGTATAAATGGGGGCATCCGGTTAAACTAATAATCACAAGGAAAAATAAGCCCTACACTGTCCACACTCTCGATGAAGGCCTATCACTGCTGCGACAATGGCACATTCTGGAGCCAATACAGCAACGTCAGCAAAGCCAAAATCAATGCAATCGTAATAATAGTGATTGGGACGACTTGGATCCCCCAGATGAAATGATCACTTCATTGATGAAATGATCACTTCATTGATGAAATGATCACTTCATTTCCTCCAGCTTTACCAGGCCTACGATAAGCCCCGGAATGTCCGCTCGAGCCTAGCTCGTCAGCCTTATACCCCCAATATAAGACGCGGTATATACTGCACATGCAGAGTTCTGCTCTTCTTTTTTTGTTTTTTTATTTTTAAAAAAGGAGTATTAGGAACACTGACTAAAGTTTTTAGTTACTCAGTTATCTGTTAATTTGTTTACCATATATTACAGTCTACAGATTACCACAACTCTTCACTCATCTGTGTTACAATACTACTGCATGTGCAAAGAATCGACCAGAGTGGATAATTTCCTGGAAATCCTCAGAAACAGTAAGTCGACCACCTCCTTATTCCAGCATACACACTTCTCCTTGCTGAGGATACACAATCCAATTTTGCAGCCTTAGACAACGCAGAAGCACAATACATCCTAATCTCAAAGATACACAAGGGATCTCACAATGCCTATCAAAATTTCATCTCTTAATGTTAAGAGCCTAAACCATCCAGGGAAGCGCTTCTCTCTCTGGTCAGAAACCCACAAGCTCCAATGTGACATCCTGTGCCTTCAGGAGACACATTTATGCCATGACAAAGCCCCTAACGTGACACACAAAAAATCCCCACACATATATTTTGCCAACTCTCCAAATAAAACAAAAGGGGTGCTCACCGCTATTAAAGACACAGTAGCTTTTAAGCTGACCACCTCTACTGCTGATCCACAAGGGAGATATCTCATCCTAGTTTGTGAAATAAACAATGTTACCTACACAATTGTGAACACTTATGCCCCCAATACAGGTCAACTTTGATATCTTCGTAAACTGTGGAAAAAGGTTAAGAAAATCAAACAAGGCTGCACAATCATCTGCGGAGACTTTAATCTAACTCCTGATGCTTCCATGGACACCAAAGGCCCTACACCCAAAACCCAAACAAACTAATCTACTTCTCCTCTTTAAACTAATACACACCATTACATGGTCAGACCATGCACCCGTATCCCTGACTTTGAGCGACAAATTGGAAAACTCCTTTACATCTAATTGGAGGAATGACCCTCAATTGATGTCAGACCCCACTAACCTTGCTACCATACAAAAACATCTACAGGATTATTTTGACCTCAACGGACCATCAGTCAGTAACCATACCATCCTATGGATTGCACACAGGACATATATAAGGGATACTTATTAAAATTAGCTCTCAAACTAAACGCCAAAGGACACAGCGGCTCACAGAGCTTCTGGCCATAATAACAGAACTACAGCAGTCGAACAAAAACAAACCCACACCATCAAATAGTGACAAAATTTTTAAGGCCAGGAATGACCTCAGGACATTTCTAAATGCTAAATACGTCAAATCCCTATTGAAAGTACACGCTAACTTTTATGCAGCTGGCAATAAAGCAGGCAAACTACTAGCGACCCAAATCAAACAAAGAAGAATCAAACAAAAAATTCCTTACATCCATCATCCTACCAAAGGAGATATATTGCAACATCCCAAAGACATAGCCAATGCATTTAAAATATATTATAACGCATTATACAACTTAAAAGATGACCCATCAACCGCACTGACTTAGGAATCTCAAGCTTCCTAGAAGCCTTGAACCTCCTCACACTATCTGCAGAACAACTAGCATCCCTTAATGCCCCTCTATCTGCTAAAGAAATAACTCAAGCTATTTCAGCTCTTCCCAATGGCAAAGCCCCTGGACCCGATGGATTCTCGACCGAATATTATAAACATTTTGATAAAACTCTAGTGCCACATATGTGTCAGGCGTTCAACGCTGCTGTGTCCTCTGGTGAACTCCCAAGTGAAATGCTGTCTGCAAACATTGTTACCCTACCAAAACCAGGGAAGGAGACGGTTACTCCTCAAAATTTCCACCCCATTTCTTTATTAAACACAGACATTAAATTATATGCACAAATAGTAGCCCAAAGATTAGCTCCTATTATGCCACAGCTCATACACCCCGACCAGGTGGGATTTACCCTGGGAAGGCAAACCCCTGATGCCACACGGAAAATTCCGAACCTCTTACATTATACAGAATCTAAAAACATCCCAACCTTATTTGTAGCGTTGGATGTCGAAAAAGCATTTGACAGGATCCATTGGGGATACCTGAAGCATACTCTTGGAAAATTTGGCTTCCAAGACAACATCATGTCAGCTATCCTTGCCCTGTATTCTAACTCTACCGCCAGAGTCTTCACAAATGGAGTTTTTTCAGATCCGTTTACCATTACCAATGGCACAAGACAAGGATGTCCCCAATCCCCTTTAATATTCACATTAATGATGGAACCCCTAGCCTGTCCACCTGTATTTCAAGGGTGAAAATTTCAGATCAAGAATTCAAAATCACTTTATTTGCGGATGACATAATCCTTACCTTAACGGAACCGGCTCCATCCCTTACAAACGTATGCAAAATATTGAATGTTTTTAACTCATGTTCATTTTACAAAATTAATGACTCTAAAACAAACGTCCTAAGTGTAAAAATACCAAAAAAAAATACCAAAACTACTTCGTCCCTCCTCAAAACCAAATTCCCTTTTCATTGGGTGTCCAATTACTTGCCATATCTAGGTATCTCTTTAACATCTCCGACTTCCAACCTATATAAATGTAATTATTTGCCATTTATTGATATATGTGTAAACAAAACCTCCAACAAATATGTAAACAATAGGGATGAGCCGAACACCCCCCTGTTCGGTTCGCACCAGAACATGCGAACAGGAAAAAAGTTTGCTCGAACACGCGAACACCGTTAAAGTCTATGGGACACGAACATGATTAATCAAAAGTGCTAATTTTAAAGGCTAATATGCAAGTTATTGTCATAAAAAGTGTTTGGGGACCCGGGTCCTGCCCCAGGGGACATGTATCAATGCAAAAAAAAGTTTTAAAAACGGCCGTTTTTTCAGGAGCAGTGATTTTAATAATGCTGAAAGCCAAATAATAAAAGTGTAATATCCCTTTAAATTTCGTACCTGGGGGGTGTCTATAGTATGCCTGTAAAGGGGCGCATGTTTCCTGTGTTTAGAACAATCTGATAGCAAAATGACATTTCAAAGAAAAAAACATTTAAAACTACCCGCGGCTATTGCATTGCCGACAATACACATAGAAGTTCATTGATAAAAACTGCATGGGAATTCCCCACAGGGAAACCCCGAACCAAAATTTAAAAAAAAAATGATGTGGGAGTCCCCCTAAATTCCATACAAGGCCCTTTAGGTCTGGTATGGATATTAAGGGGAACCCCGGCCAAAATTAAAAAAAAAATGACGTGGGGTTCCCCCTAAATTTCATACCAGACCCTTCAGGTCTGGTATGGATTTTAAGGGGAACCCCGCGCCAAAAAAAAAAAAAAAACGGCGTGGGGTCCCCCCAAAAATCCAAACCAGACCCTTATCCGAGCACGCAACCTGGCAGGCCGCAGAAAAAGAGGGGGGGACGAGAGTGTGCCCCCCCCTCCTGAACCATACCAGGCCACATGCCCTCAACATTTGGGAAGGTGCTTTGGGGTAGCCCCCCAAAACACCTTGTCCCCATGTTGATGAGGACAAGGGCCTCATCCCCACAACCCTGGCCGGTGGTTGTGGGGGTCTGCGGGCAGGGGGCTTATCGGAATCTGGAAGCCCCCTTTAACAAGGGGACCCCCAGATCCTGGCCCCCCCTGTGTGAAATGGTAAGGGGGTACTTACCCTTACCATTTCACTAAAAAACTGTCAAAAATGTTAAAAATGACAAGAGACAGTTTTTGACAATTCCTTTATTTAAATGCTTCTTCTTTCTTCCTTCAGCTTCTTCTGGTTCTTCTGGCTCTTCTGGTTCTTCCTCCGGCGTTCTCGTCCAGCATCTCCTCCGCGGCGTCTTCTATCTTCTTCTCCTCGAGCTGCTCCGCACCCATGGCATGAGGGGAGGCTCCCGCTCTTCTCTTCCTCTTCTTCTTCATCCTCTTCTCTTCTTTCTTCTTCTCTTCTTCATTTTCTTCTCCGGGTCGCTCCGCGTCCATGCTGGCATGGAGGGAGGCTCCTGCTGTGTGACGGCGTCTCTTCGTCTGACGGCTCTTAAATAACGGGGGCGGGACCACCCGGTGACCCCGCCCCCTCTGACGCACGGGACATGACGGGACTTCCCTGTGGCATTCCCCGTGACGTCACAGGGAAGTCCCGTCAAGTCACTTCCAGATTCCGATAAGCCCCCTGCCCGCAGACCCCCACAACCACCGGCCAGGGTTGTGGGGATGAGGCCCTTGTCCTCATCAACATGGGGACAAGGTGTTTTGGGGGGCTACCCCAAAGCACCCTCCCAATGTTGAGGGCATGTGGCCTGGTACGGTTCAGGAGGGGGGGCGCACTCTCGTCCCCCCCTCTTTTCCTACGGCCTGCCAGGTTGCTTGCTTGGATAAGGGTCTGGTATGGATTTTTGGGGGGACCCCACGGCATTTTTTTTTGGCGCGGGGTTCCCCTTAAAATCCATACCAGACCTGAAGGGTTTGGTATGGAATTTAGGGGGAACCCCACGTCATTTTTTTTTTTTTCATTTTGGTTCGGGGTTGCCCTGTGGGGAATTCCCATGCCGTTTTTATCAATGAACTTCTATCTGTATTGTCGGCAATGCAATAGCCGCGGGTAGTTTTAAATGGCTTTTTTTCCTTCGAAATGTCATTTTGCTGTCAGACTGTTCTAAACACAGGAAACATGCGCCCCTTTACAGGTATACTATAGACACCCCCCAGGTACGAAATTTAAAGGGATATTACACTTTTATTGTTTGACTTTAAGCATTATTAAAATCACTGCTCCTGAAAAAACGGCCGTTTTTAAAACTTTTTTTTGCATTGATCCATGTCCCCTGGGGCAGCACCCAGGTCCCCAAACACTTTTTATGACAATAACTTGCATATAAGCCTTTAAAATGAGCACTTTTGATTTCTCCCATAGACTTTTAAAGGGTGTTCCGCGGCATTCGAATTTGCCGCGAACACCCCAAATTGTTCGCTGTTCGGCGAACTTGCGAACAGCCAATGTTTGAGTCGAACAGGAGTTTGACTCAAACTCGAAGCTCATCCCTAGTAAACAACATCTCTCATGAGCTGGCAGAACTGCAGCCTTCAAAATGATCACTCTTCCAAAGCTTTTATGCATATATAGAGCTCTCCCTAAAGCGATACCTGATTCATTTTTTAGCACCTTAAAACGATCTATAAGCTCCTTTGTATGGCTAAAACGGAAACCAAGGTGTCCTTACACAACTATCATAAAACATAAATCTACAGGAGGGATGGGCTTCCCCAACGTCAAAGACTACTATATAGCAGTGATTCTAGACCAAATTAAACATTGGTTCACACAACATTTAACAAACAATGGAGGTTTATCGAACAAATTTGTTTACAAAAAGGTACCCTGCGTTCTCTCCTTCTATTGCAATCGGTATCCACAAACTTAAAAAAAAAAAAAAAACTAACCATCCCACTATCTCAGCTGCTCTAGCAGCTTGGAAATACTTCTCCAAGAACATATCTCCAATGGAAGATGACCAAGTCATTCCTGTTCCTATAGAAGCACTTAACTTCATCCTCCCCACAATATCTCTCAAATACTGGTCACATATCAAACTCCAACCATTAACCTCATTAATGCAACACAATCAAACCAGTACATTTGAAAACATACAAAGCAAATATCAAGTACCTCCACAAGGCTTATATACATATAGGCAAATTGCCTCATACCTACAAAAGCACACAACTTTGGATGTCAAATTATCCCATAAGGCATGGTCCTTCTGGACTTCCAAATCACTAAACATAAAAGGAATCAATATACTATATAATGTCCTTCAAAGTAAAACCACATTTGTTAAAACAGCAGTATTAAAGAGGTGGGAAAGAGATCTGCAAACTTCCTTCTCTGACTCACAATGGTGGAAAGCTATACTACATAATCACACAACATCAAAATGTGTTAACTACTGGGAAATGTCGCAAAAAGGCCATCACAGGTGGTACCTTACCCCCGTTCAAATGTGTAAATTCGCAAACCTGGATGAAGACCATTGCTGGAGGGGATGTTCACATTCAGGTTCACTAATACATACTCTCTGGGATTGCCCCCACATATATCCCTTCAGGAAAAAGATATTCTCTTTTATTTCTGACATTACAGGTATCCTAACCAAACCCTCTCCTTCATTGGCTATTCTCAGCATAGGAATAGAATCTGTTCCACACAACTTCAGAACAATGGTCATGCAAATACTATTTGCTGCTAGACTACTCATTATGCGTAAATGGAGAAGCTCATTAATCCCGAATCGTATAAAGTAATAATTGAAGCGCTTTACTCAATGATCAGTATAAATTATACATATAAAATATAAATGCACTACTGTGCATCCGCACATAAAATCCAAACCAGTGTAAACTTCCACTACTATTCCAAGTGTTTAAAAAAGCTCATAAACTAATAAATAACTACCGGTATGTCAAAAATAAATGTGATCTTGCACAGATAAATATATAAAATTGAAATTATAAAACGTGTACATACAAGAATAATCATCCATCATTGTAGTAAAAATAGTGAATAAAAAGTAAAAAATAAATAAATAGGCCAGTGTTGATAATTAATTAGTGATGTGATTAAACAGGGAGAAAGACATAAAAAGACTATTTTGGTAGAGATATAAAAGTAGTCCCAGTGATTAATTAATTAATCCCGAATATCTCTGATGTTAAGCTCCAACTAAACTTAGTGAAAGATTATGAACAACTTCCCGCTATAAAATACAACACGTATATCAAATACTTCACTGCGTGGAAACCCTGGCTACAAATCCAGAATGCACAATAGTAATAAACCCCAATGTATGTCTATAACTAGTATACCAAACTCTGATGTTATATTCTGATCTATGTACTCACCAAATGGACCATTAGACTGTAACCATTGTTATTACTTTCTACTGTACACGTTTGTTATTGTGTCAAAGCAATATGTTTCTATTTCTTGTTATTGCTTTTGAATTACGAAATAAAGTATTTTAAAAGTAAAAAAAAAAAAAAGTGGTTCTCCTAGCACTAAGGTTTAGGCGCATGGTTGTTAGTAATCCTCGGGTACCCGTTCCATGTTAACATTCTGAATGATCCCTTCCTGTTCCCCAAGTGTATACAGCATTCTCCTCTCTTTGTTTACCCTGAACCCTACTCCTTTCACCATATGTCCAATGTCCTCCCTCTGTTTGCCCTGAACTTCCCCTATCACCCCTTTCCCACCTTCCTCCTTCTGCTTACTGTGAACCCTCTTTATGTCACCCTGTATTTACCACCTTATCTTTATTCACTCTGGAGCCCCATTCTGAAACCCTGCACCCACCCATTCCTCTGCACACTCAGAATCCATTTTCTGTTGTCCTGAACACACTCTTATCCTCTTCTCTCACCCTGCACTCACCACCCTCCCTATACTCATCCTGAACCTTCTCATGTCATCCTGTACATATCCTGTTCCCTCTGCTCAGTCTGAACTCCCTTCCTGTCACTCTGCAAATTCCCTCTGCACAAGCAGATATGCCCATCCTTTCATCTTGCCCCCACCCTCTTCCCTCTGTTCACATTAAACTCACTTCTGTCACTGTTAACCCAGCTTTCTCCCTCTGCTCTCTCAGAACCCATAAGCCTGAATCCATCCCATCTTCTCACCCAGCACCTTCTCCTTTCAACCCTCCCCACCCTTTACACTGTACCCAGCATCCTCCTTCTGTTCATCCTAAACCCCCCTTATGTTACTCTGCACCCATTCCTTTCCCCTCTACTAACACTGAATATCCTTCTGTCACACTGCCCCACCCTCGTTCCTATACTCAGTTTGTATTCACTCCTGTCATCATGTACCCACCCTCCTACCTTTGCTCACCCTGACCTCCCATCCTTCCACCCTGCACCCACCACCACCCTTCTTATTTTAACTGCTAATGCAGATACTACTGGCCAAGAATCCTAATCCAGCAATCAGCTTCCCTGCACAGCCCATTTATGTTAGGTACACGGAGGAGGAGAGAGGAGTACAACTTAGGAGCTCATACAAGGTTTACCTATTAAAGTGCAAACCAGCGAGACAAAGGAGGATGGAGGGAGAATTACCAGCTGAGCAGCCTGGATATATACCCTAGTCAGGGATGGTGTTTCTAGACCTGGAAAATGTCTAATTCTGAGGTGAGCGCAGTGGTGAAAGTTGGTGGGAGGCACCGCACACACATGTTACAAAGACTCACAAAAGGTGATTGTTAAAAGAAGATTGGTATAAAGAGCACATTTGGAAGGATATTATTTTGAATGAAAGAATATTTTGTTGCATATGAACTGCAATTTTCTATATGAATTTAGATTTTATCTGTATTCATGTATTAACTGTGGACTTTAACATATGAAGGAGTTATGTCACGGAATGATTTATTTGTGATTTAATTGTATTGTTTTGTGCACTATAATGAAGCTTGGATTGTTGATTGGGTGAAGATAGGCAAAGCCAACACATATATTTTTATTGAACTCACTCCTGTCTCTGTGTACGCGCTCTCTTTCCTCTGTTTATCTTGAACTCCCATCCAGTCACTCTGCACCACCCTCTTCTCACCCATACCACCTTTTGTCAGCCTGCCCTCATCTTCCTACCACTGCTCACCCTAAACCTCCATCCTATTACCCTAATTTCACCTATTTCCTCTAATGCCCCGTACACACGGTCGGATTTTCCGATGGACAATGTCCGATCGGAGCGTGTTGTCGGAAATTCCGACCGTGTGTGGGCGCCATCGGACATTTTCCATCGGATTTTCCGACACACAAAGTTGGACAGCAGGAGATAAAATTTTCCGACAACAAAATCCGATCGCGTCAATTCCGACCGTGTGTGGCCTGTTCCGACGCACAAAGTGCCACGCATGCTCAGAAGAAATTCCGACACGGGACAGCTCGTTCTGGTAAACTTAGCGTTCGCAATGGATACAGCACTTTCGTCACGCTGCAATCTTAAAAATGGTTTAATACAGCGCACTCTCTTCTTCTTTATAATGTGACAAGAATTAAGTAGTTCTGCTGCTCATATTCACACACACTTCTCACAAACTTTTATTTGTGTTTTTTTAGTGGGATTCCCTCAATATATTGTTATTAGTTGTCACATCTGACAGTTTTATTTATTTAATTTTTTTTTTTTTTTTGGATTTTAAGCCTTTTTTTTTCTTTAATGTTTGGATTTTTTCCAAGGCTGATCTTTGTTCAATGTTATTTTTATTTTTACTCCAGAATATTTTTGTGTGTGTTTTGTGTGTCAAGTTACCCCAACACCATTGATATCTTTTATTATTTAATCTCCAGGAGATTGTTTGTTGTTGGTGTCCCTTGTTAATTTCACATTGTATATTTGAAATGTACCTGAATCCTCACAAACAAACTGTCCTTTTTGAAGTAAAACACATAGGAGAGTATAATTCAAAACAAAAATCCTTTATTAAGGTATCAGAACCAAACAAAGAGGAAGGCAACACTGGAGAAACAGGAGAAATTAGCGAAGCCTGGGACCCCCACGGCAGACAATTCTTCAACATCAAAATTGGTGGCCTGAGGAGTCCATATATAAGGGAGGGCAGTCTGGTCCAGGATTCGCAGAGATCCAGATAGCAGTAGATGACATCTGTGTCCCCAGGCTGTGGTACCACAAGAGGCTGCATTTTTTGGCTGACCAGACTGAACCCAGGGCAATCACTGTCTGGTCTTCCTTTCACGCTTCCTTCCGGGCTGTGGCTGTGCAGTTGGAGATGTGGCAGGAGGAGGAGTAGGACCTGGAGGAGGAGGACTGGGGGGACCTGGAGGAGGACTGGGGGGACCTGGAGGAGGACTGGGGGGACCTGGAGGAGAGGGAGGAGGAGGAGGAGGACCTGCAGGAGGAGGAGGAGGACCATCCCAAAGATGTGTGTGAGGTGTAATTTGGCCCCTCATACCTTTCTCCAGAGCCTCCAATATGAGGGCCTCACACATGGCTTTTTGGCCCTCCTCCATCCTCTGCATTTTAGATGCTATGAATGCAGCAATGTTCTCCTGCATGGTGTGTGGTGCTCCCAGAACCTATGTAGCCCTCCAAAAGAATCTGATAGCCGCCTCCTCTAGGGTACTCCTCCTACTGCCACTTTCTGTTTTCAGGGGGGGTGGAGGGACCTTGATATCAGCCAGCCGGCTCGGCCCGGCCACCTCCTGGCTGAGACTTCCCTGTGTATGAAAAAGGGACATGGTTTTAGTTTTTGCATCATCAATCACAATCATAAATTAGTACTCCCAACTAACATCTAGTTAACATCATTGATTGGACAAGCAGAAATATTTAGAGGAATGCTATACCTGGCTCAATCTGGGCTCCTCCACATGTGGCCTGGAAGGCCCAGGTTGGGTGTCAGAAGCCTCAGCCGGGGGGGAAGGAAGCGTGTAAGGAAGACTGGAGAGGGATGGCCTGGGTTCAGTCTGGCCTGCCAGAAAGTGCAGCCTGTCGTAGTACAACATCCTGGGGACATAGATGTCATCTGCTGCTCCGGATCTCTGTGAATCCAGGACTTTCTTGCGCTCCCTCAGATATGTGCTCCTCAGGCCACCAATGAAAATCTTTAAATAAGTGATGTCTGCCGTGGGGATCACCTGCTTCACAATTTCACACAATTGCACCAGTGCTGCCTTCCTCTTTGTTTGGTTCTTGAAATGGGGGTGGGTAATCTCCCACAGACAGGGCAGCTCACTTAGCATATCAATGAATAGTGACATGAAGTCAGTATCTCTCATTAAGATATCCATGTTCACTGCAAGACACAACACAAGACAAAGCCTAATGTCAGACAAAACTCTCCTAATCTTGTTACAATATAGGCCTCAATCTAGAAGCAGTATAGGCACAAGTTTGTCTCTTACCTTCGTTCTTACGATCGGCGCGTCCAATGCTCCTTCCTCCGCTCACAGATCGTACGTAATACGCACGCGTGTTACGCTTTATACACACTGCGCATGCGTGTAACTCCGCCTGCCCCTGACGTTCTTTCTAGTCTATTCCCCGCCCCTTTTCGTTCGGCGCAGTGGGGGAAGAGCATGATGGAGGAGTTACAGCAGGTGCGTGCTAATTCTAGCAACGAGGAGGAGGAAAGCCCGGATCCAGGCAAGTCACGATCCAGAAGGAGACGTTTTAAGGCCACAAATATGTCGTTTGGGGAGATGTTGGAGATGGTGTACATCATGAGGAAGTCCGACTATGACGGAAAATATGGGCCTTACTCCAACCCGAACATCCGAAAGGCCAAGATCATGGCGAAAGTGGTCAGGAGTCTTGAGAGGAATTTCGGGGTCCGAAGATCAAAAGATCAGCTCAGGAAACGGTGGTCGGACCTGAAGTTGAGAGAGCCAGAGCAGTACCGAAAGATCCGGAGAGTGCTGCAAATAAGTAAGTAGTTGTGCTGTGTTCCTATTCTTTCTGTCTTTATTCCGTTTGTGCTGCTCCATATGCTTTTATTAATTGTAACGTTTAAAAGGGCAACTTTAATGTTCATGGGCCCATTATTCGTTCGTATCAAACATTTTTCTTTCGGCCTCTAGAACACCATTGTTTAGGCCATATGCATTTTCCCACATTTTTTTGGGGCCTACTTGGATGCCAAATATTTGTGTGTGTAGATGGGTTTGTTACTAGAATGAAATGCCAACTAGATTGTGTGTAAGGAGAGGACACTGAGCAGCTGTTTTCACATCTGGACACTGGAGCACTAGTGTGAGACACAAGAACACCCTTTTTATTAGGGGGGGCACACAGGTGCTCCAGTGTATACTATAGGGGGGTCTCCATCTGTGAAGTTTGTACCAAACAGGTAAAGTATTGCAGCTTGACAAAGGGCAAGAAAAAATATACATCTTTGAACTCGGCTAAAATAGACAATTGTACCCCACTTCCAAGCAATGTTTCCTATTTCTAGTTCTGCCATCAAATATCTGTGTGCTAATTATGCCATTTTTGTTTTACATAGGGGAGAAAAGACTTGGAGGACACCCCTCATCCGAGGAGACCACAGACGACCCACCTCTGGAAGAAGGGGAACTAACACCAACCCAAGAAGAAGAGCAGGAGGAAGAAGAAGATGTGGTGGAGATTGGCACCACAACAGGTGAGTGTCTGCGACCACAGGCTCAGGTAAAAGAGATGGATGGTGGCAGATTTTTGAGACCTTTTTTTTTGTTCTTTATCTCTTTTTAGGTGATCGTGATGTGAGGGAGAGAGAATGTTTCACATCTGAAAGTGCCCAGATACTGATCGGGGAGATCATGGGGTGTAATCTCGAATTACACAACATACAGCAACAAATCAGTGATGTTATTCAAAAAAATAATAACATCATTGATGTTTTGGGGCGAATTTAAAACCCACAAAATCACCTGTTTTATTGTGGTCCAATCTTACAAAAATTTTGACAATGTTTAGAAAAGCCAAATTTGGAGGATGCACATAGTGTGCCAACATGTGCTATCTGCCATCACGGGAGATCAATGGACGCGTTTTGGGGGTGCAAACCCTTACTCAATTCTAAAGTCGCGTTGAGGAAGGGCTTGCTCCCCCAAAACATGTCCCTTGATCCCCCCTGATGGCAGATAGCACATGTTGACATTCATAAATTTGTGTGCATCTTCCAAATTTGGCTTTTCCAGGGGTGAGTTCCCCCCATCTGAACGCTATATCAAACCCAGTTCCTAAATACTGATGTCTGATATAGCCTTCAGGTTTTACCATATGTGAACTTTGTAAGTTCAAGTTTTTTGGCTTTCTTGTTGGTTTTACACAGGCCTGTTGTATCCGAAATGGATATTTCGAATTTTGATAATGCTACTGCAAAAATTGTTATACAACAAACATGTTGGTTTGTTTTAAAAACCTTTCGTAAATGCACATGTGATTGTGCAGCTATAAAAAAGTGGCTTAATCAAGAATGTGTGGATTATTGTCTCAACACTACAACACTTTTGGGGTGATGTAATTGCTGTTTTATGCAAAAATGGGGGTTATTTCCTAAGGGAAAATACACTTTGCACTACAAGTGCAGGTTCAGTGCAGTTGCAAGTGCACTTGTAGTGAAATGTGTTTTTGCATTTAGGAAGTACCAGCCAACACAGTTTTTTATAAGGTTACCCAATCACGACATTTTCTGCACTCAACACATTTCTGTCAGGGTCAGCTAAAACAAACACAAGCAGTAAATGTCCACAAATAATTTTTTGGGGTTGGTTTGTATTTGAAAAAGTTTTCACAGATTGTCTGGCATATTGATAGCCCCCCTACCCGCAAAGAACTCCAGGTAGCGTAACCGGACATCACGGGCACTCAGGGAGGGCAAGCCAGGACGGCCACTTTCAAGCGCCGTCAGTGTTGATGGATTTGGATTTCCGGCCTCAGGCCCAACTGAGCCAGCATAGTTTGCTGAATGTTTTCTTAAAAAATTATGGAGAACACAGCAGGCAAGTATTATATGGTTCAGTTTATACTCCGCCATATGGATGGGTGTCAGAAATAATCAAAACCGGCTGGCCAGGATTCCAAATGTGTTCTCCACCACTCTTTGGGCTCTGGCCAGCCGGTAATTAAAAACCCTCTGTTCCGGGGTGAGGGTCCTCATCGGGAATGGCCGCATCAGGTGGTCCCCCAGCGCAAATGCTTCGTCAGCCACGAACACAAATGGGAGACCTTCAACATTGTCCTCTGGAGGTGGCAAGTCCAAGCTGCCATTCTGGAGACGCCTGTAGAACTCCGTCTGGGCTATCACTCCACCATCGGACATCCGGCCATTCTTCCCCACGTCCACATACAGAAACTCGTAATTAGCCGACACCACCGCCAACATCACTATACTATTAAACCCCTTGTAATTATAATAGTACGACCCCGAGTTGGGTGATGGGACGATGTGGACGTGTTTCCCATCAATTGCCCCTCCGCAGTTAGGAAAGTCCCACCGCTGGGCAAAGTGGGAGGCCACAGTCTGCCATTCCTGTGGCGTTGAAGGAAACTGTTGAGGAAAAAACAATAAACATTACTATTTTTTCACAGAAACATGGCAAGCAGATTACACACAAACATTCTGGGTCAACCTCCAGATAGCATTTACTAGGGGGAATTTAACAGCAACAAAGTATAAGGTACACCTATCATATTCCCCCTCCCCCCTCTCATGGGCCATTTCTAACATTATAGGGGGGGAACTCTTGGACAGGTAACCCTCTTCACTTCATTGAGAGATGAATGCCTAAATAATGGGTATTACTTGGAACAGACCCTCCTTAGTTACACTATTGGCAGACCACTGGACAGGTAAGAAGTGTCATAATACAAAGATATAAATACACACTGTACACATTTGAGGACATTTGGACATTCTGCTATTACCTATCAAGATAATAATAGGATACAAGAACTTTAAACAGTACCATTGGAAAGTATACAGGCAGGCCCTTGCACTACATGCTTTGGGGAATTCATCCATAAATCTGACCAGTAAAGAGATGGGTATAGTGTGTATGGGTTTGGCAAAGTCAGCAGATAGATGATTGAGGATAGATAGAGAATTGGGATCAGCTGACATAGCAGTTGTGGGAGGGAGGGTTCCAAAAAATTTGGGGACACCACAAAAAAAGCCTCTGCCACTCTGCCTGAATTTAAAGCTAAAATAACAGTTCCAAACATTTTAGGGGGTGTTTGGGGTAAAGCACTACTATGGAGCTGATAAAATACATTGTTAAGTGACTACATGAGGTGAATATAGGGCAGGAGAGACCATGCTGGGGAGGTTATTGAAGGGCAAATATGTATGAAGGACCTAAAATAATAATTACATAAAAATCCAGCATGCATGAGGACAAAGGGGACATTCACAGCATATTACAATCATGGGAATTAGGGAATGAGGAAAGAAATACAATATATTATCAAACATTCAATACAATAAAATGTGATATTAAAGGATAAAAATCTTACCTTCATATACTCCTTCTGCAGGACCTGGATGATGGCAGAACAGGTCTCTGGGATAATGATCCCCAGAGCCTGGGGGGAGATGCCTGTCGAGAACTTGAGGTCCTGCAGGCTTCTCCCTGTGGCCAAATACCGCAAGGTAGCGACCAACCTCTGCTCTGGAGTGATGGCTTGCCTCATGCAGGTATCCTGCCTGCTGATATAGGGGGTCAGCGAAGCCAACAAACGGTGAAACACGGGGTCCGTCATCCGGAGAAAGTTCCTGAAATCATCAGGATTATTCTCACGGATCTCGCGGAGCAAAGGCATATGACAGAACTGGTCACGCTGAAGCAACCAATTCTTGGTCCATGAACTCCTCCCCACCCTGTTCATGGACTGGACTTGTGTCAAGGTCAGGACCCCAACACCAAGCCCCCGCACAGCACGAACTCTATGAGGAGTACGCATACGAAATATGGCTAGAAAACGGTCGGCTGCTCAGAATGAAGTAACAGAACGCACTGAAGAACAGCAAGGCCTGTGAAGAGCGACCTGAAAACCAGTAACGAACGAACAAGAATACAATGACTCCTTAAAGTCACGCGGAACTTGCTTGCACGCACTGAAGAGCAGATACAAACCCACAAGCACAAACTGAACGGCAGAAAACGGTCTGGAAGCCACGAGTCTGAAAAAGCGCGAATCGTCTCTCGCCAAACTTTTACTAACACGAGATTAGCAAAAGGAGCCCAAAGGGTGCCGCGCTTGGTTCTGAACCGGCCTTTTCTAGTCTCGTCGTATGTGGTGGACGTGACCGCGTGGTTGTCGATCGGAAATTCCGACAACTTTGTGCGACCGTGTGTAGGCAAAACAAGTTTGAGCCAACATCCGTCGGAAAAAATCCTAGGATTTTGTTGTCGGAATGTCCGAACAAAGTCCGACCGTGTGTACGGGGCATTACCCTTCCTACCCTTCCTCTATACTCTTCCTCATCTTGCATCCACTATTGCCCCGTACACACGGTCGGATTTTCCGACGGAAAATGTGTGATAGGACCTTGTTGTCGGAAATTCCGATCGTGTGTACACAAATCCGACCGACAAAGTGCCACGCATGCTCAGAATAAATAAAGAGATGAAAGCTATTGGTCACTGCCCCGTTTATAGTCCCGACGTACGTGTTTTACGTCACCGCGTTCAGAATGATCAGATTTTCCGACAACTTTGTGTGACCGTGTGTATGCAAGACAAGTTTGAGACAACATCCGTCGGAAAAAATCCTAGGATTTTGTTGTCGGAATGTCCGAACAAAGTCCGACCGTGTGTACGGGGCATAAGTTTTCTGCTTCCCCTGACCCCCTTTATGTCACTCTGCATATAGCCTCCTTCCTTTGCTTCTTTGTTAATCCCCCTCCTTTCTACTGTATGTGCATTAACTGTCCTTTCTCTGCTTGTCCTGATCTTCTCCCTGTCACCCTTCTCCCACCCACCTCCCTCTGCTTATCCTGGACCCCTCTCCTGTCATCTTTCACCAACCTTCCCCCTCTATCTACACCATACTCCTTTCCATTCACCCTGCACCCTCTGTTCATTCTGAAGCCCTCCTCCTGTCACCCTAAACCCACCTTCCTACCTCTACCAAGTTTCCTGAACATCACAATGCACAACACAAATGAATGGTACTGTGACCCATTTGTATGTGCTTTATACACTTATGTGACACACTGGAGGAGATTTAATAAAACTGGTGCACACAAACTCAATTGTGCATACTAACCAATCAGCTTCTAGGTTTTATTGTCAAAGCTCAATTGAACAAGCTGAAGTTAGAAGCCGATTGGATGCTGTGCACAGCTGCACCAGATTATGTGCGCACCAGTTTTAGTAAATCTCCCCACTGTGTACTGTGTGTGCAAGGGCAGCTTTATATTCACCTCTGGTGCCACTTCACCAGCCTTCCTATAATCTATAAGGATGTGCTGCAAATTTTACTAAACTTTAGGCAGAACTTAATTATGTTGTGTGTGGGTGTGCTTTCATGATAATATTCAAGTTTATATAACCTATTTGCATTATTATAGCACGCTTCCACCCCAACTGTCAAGGTTCCACTTCTCCAGCAATGACAACTCAGGCCTCCAGTCACTGCTTCATCAAACTACGAGGCATGTTTACCTATGCCAGGAGTCTGGCAGACAAGATGGGTGAGCTAGAGATACTGTTAAACAAGGACGATTTGGATTTTGTGGGAATTTCAGAGACATTGTTCAACAGCTCTCATGATTGGCTGGCAACCATTCAAGGGTATACCCTTTATCGCAGGAATAGAGAGGGTAAAAAAGGGGAAGGGGTATGCCTATATATTAAGAATAATGTACAAGTGAATGTGATAGATGACATCACTAAGGGAACTAGGGAGGAGGTGGAATCCTTATGAGTAGAGCTCCAAAGGGATAAAGCTAAGGGGAAAATATTACTGGGAGTATGCTATAGGCCCCCTAACCTGAGGGAGGAGGTGGAGAGGGATCTCCTATCACAAGTTGGATTAGCAGCAAGGATGGGAAGTGTTATCATAATGGGGGATTTGAATTATCCAGACATAGACTGGGCAGGGAGAACCACGGATTCGCCTAAGGCTCGCCAGTTCCTAAATGTCTTGCAGGCCAATTTCATGGTTCAGATGGTAGACACACCAACTAGAAATAAAGCGGTATTGGATCTACTGATTAACAAGAATACAGACCTGATCACGGATGTGGAAATATGGGGCAATTTAGGAAACAGCGATCACAGGTTAATTGGCTTCAGTATAAATCACACAAATAGGAAACATAAGGGGAATACAAAGACACTGAATTTCAAAAGAGCCAACCTTCCTAAACTATGAAGCTTGTTAGAGGGCATAAATTAGGATAAAATCTTAGGAACAAAGAGCACGGAAGAGAGATGGGTTTGCTTTAAGAGCATATTAAATAAGGGCATTAGCCAATGCATCCCATTGGGTAATACAAAATACAAGGTTGAGGGATCATCATCAGCATTCAGACCTTATAAAGAATGGAGCAAGAAATGTAAGGGTGCAATTAGAGCGGCTAAGATAGAACACGAAAGACACATAGCGGAGAAGAGCAAAAAAAATCCCAAGAAATTCTTTAAGTATGTAAACAGTAAAAAAGGGAGGACAGACCATATTGGCCCCATAAAGAATGAGGAAGGACATCTGGTTAAAAAAGGATGGGGAGCTTCCGGTTCCAGCGTCACATGGAGCGACTGCTCCTCTCCTCAGCTCTTGCAGCAGAACCCAGAACCAGCTTAAAAAACCTGCCTGAGCTGCCCTGAATGGAGGGCATAGCACAGGCTGTAGCAGCTCTCCTAACTCCATGATAGCTGCTTCTGTGGAGAAGGCAGTAAACACAGGAATGAAACAAATCAAGGCCCAGCTAGGGGAACACTCCACCAGGCTAAACGATTTAGAGCATCGCCTATCTAGTGTGGAAGAGGAACTGTACCAGGCACAGGCCACGGAACAAGTGCAAGACAAGACCAACCAATATATCATTCCAAAAAATTAGACGATTTAGAGAATAGGTCCAGAAGGAGCAACCTACATTTTGTGATTATCCCAGAATCGCTTCAAACACCGTCCCTCTCTGAATTCTGCACCAGACGCATTCCTGAAGCCCTGGGCCTTCCAGGTCTCTGCACAGTGGAATGGGCCCACCGCATGGGGTCTTTTAACCCTGAACGCAAATTGCCCCAACCAATTATTGCTAAATACCTGAACTATTCTGATAAGGCCCTCATACTACAAAAATTCAGACAAACCCGCTCTCTCCAAATTGATGGAATTAGGGTCCTGATATTTGCTGATTATTCAATCGAGGTCTCAAAGAAACGAAAAGCATTCCAACAGATCTGCTCAGAACTCTATAAGCAGCAAATCAAATTCACATTGGTGTTCCCAGCCACCCTGCACCTCAAGACCCCAAATGGAGAACAATTATCCTTCCAAGACCCCTCTGAAGCAGAAGCCTTCATCCGATCCCCGCACACAGACCCACATCCCCACATGCCATCTAAGGCTGCTCCATTCAATTGCTCCCTGGACCAAAGTAGCCCATGAAAAGACTCCCCTAAACGCTTTAGACCTTCGGCACCGGATCAGCAGAACAGTGTCACACCAAGCTGAAAGGGGTGTCGTACCCCAGATTCCTGTTACTCACTCTCCCAAGGTCGCATACAATGCAACACCTCAGGTCTGACTATTTTGTTTTTGCCTATTCATCTCAAGACTCTCTTCTCCTCACCTTTAGTTATCACCAGCTCTATCTGTTGAAACCTCTATATTTTGTTTCTTAGGTGATCATAAACAAACTACCATGCTTTATGTTTATACAGTCAGTTAATATTTTCCTTGCTGTTGTAAAATGTCTCTAACATGCCTTGCCTCCCCTCCTGGTCTCACTTTTATCTCTCCCTTTTCTATGACCCAAGGCAGCTGCACAATCCCATCTCTCCAGAAATGGCCACTCATGGGCCTTACTATCAGGGTCCTGTATTGGGAGCTGACCTACACAGTGACCCCATGCGGAAAAAAGAGGAGTTCACACAAATGATTTGTTTTGTTTTCAGGTTTCCCCCCAGCACCTCCTTTCCCCCCCTCCCGCATCTATCCCGGGGCTCATGCACAACACCAAACTACTTCACACCACACGTGTACCAGGAGATCAGTATCCTTCCTCCTAATACAGCAATAACCATACTATATAACTTACACATTGATAGATCTACAACTTCGGCCCAAATCCCTCTCTCGACCCCTCCAATATGAAAGTAGTTTCTTGGAACGTAAAAGGTCTTAGATCCCCCAAAAAAGAATGAAAATCCTCAGACATCTCAAAAGACTAAAAACTGACATTGCCCTACTCCAGGAAACTCACCTACTGACCCCTAATTTTCACCGTATGAAAAAGCTATGGGTAGGCACATTCAGTTCTTCTTTTTTGTTCTGCTCCAGGCCACCTGTTGATTGCTGAAATCCCCCCCTGCTGAAATTACCCCTCCATGTTCAGCCTCTCATGGAGTTTGGAAGACCCAGAATGCTGAAGGTGATGGGCAAGTTGATTTTGATGAATTTATGACAATTCTTGGTCCTAAACTTGTATGCACAGAAGGTCGGGATGGATTTCTTGGAAACACGATAGATAGTATATTTTGGCAGGTCCTCCCTGCTGTTTGTATATTGATCCTTTGGACGGAGCCACCCTGGTCTGCCTGGCTATCCTGGTCATCCTTCCCCTACACTATCGATCATATCAGGACCTTATTACGATTGTGCGCCTGGTTTATTTACAAGCTGTTTCACAGCTTGCCGTTGGTAAGCATTTATTTTACCTGGTGGTGGATTCTTTCACGTGGTGTCACCGGAAGGATTTATTAGTTTAATTGCACCTTATTGGACATTATTTGAATTTACATTTGGACTTTATTATTTCACTATTGTTTCAATTTCACATGGGTTGTTTTTCTTTTTGATATTTATGTGGATCCCTCAGAGATCTATTTATACTATATTACACTTGTTTGCAGCTCGGTTCTTATTTAACCATTATGGGTAGGCACAGTCTTAGGCTCAGATGCTGTAGGACGTAAAGCAGGAGTTCTCCTACTGATTCACAAAAACCTCCCATGTACAGTCCTATCCACAAACACAGATAGTCAGGGATGTCTTCTCTCAGCACATATCAAAATAGGATCCAAGGACCTAGTAATCTCCAACGTTTACGCTCCCAATAACCCCAGCAAACAATTCTTTAGTGAACTTTCTACCTGGCTTCTCAACAACACTCCCCTCCCACACTTAATTGGAGGAGACTTGAACGATATCCTACACCAGACTGAAGACAGATCACCCCCCAAATATCCAAGGCCAGGACTAAATCCCACACACTTTGCATCCACCATGGATTCACTCCATCTCCAAGACCTATGGCACCTTTCTCACCCAATTGACAGAGAATTCACTTTCTAATCTAACCCACACAATGTCCTCACCAGGATCGACTATTTCTTTGGCTTTGATAACCTTGTCCCTATGTTATCCGGTGCAGACATCAATGACATCGCTATCTCTGACAACGCTCCAATCGAAGTGTCACTCGTCAATCTGGACTTACCTCCTCATCCTAAGATCTGGCGTTTCCCCTCCTACCTCCATAACAACACTGACTTCCAGAAATTCATGGAAAAATCTTGGACCGAATACTCCACCGCCAACGCTCCCCACACCGACGATCCAAATGTCTTCTGGGATGCCGGCAAAGGATACCTCAGGGGACGGATCATCTCCTATGCCACATCCTTTAAAAGGAACACTTTAACAAATTACAAATTAGCCAGCACGCGACTACATCAGGCTCAGGGTTCCCTAAACACCAAAGACTCCCCTGACAATAGGAATGAATGGCAGGCAACCAAGAGGGCCTTCGTTACCTGGGCAGACACCCTTGAGCTAACCAAAAAGGCACACTTAGACGCCACCCTACACAAATTTGGAAATGAAGCAGGCAAGCTACTAGCCAGGCTTTGTAAGGGTTCTTTCCACCCGACACATACGAGACTCCAACGGTAACATAAACTCTACGCCACAAGCAATAAACAAAACCATGCTTCAATCTCACTCTGCATTGTACGCCCCTGACCCCATAGACAAACAATTAGCTCACTCATTTCTAGAGAAGGTACACATACCTACCACCTACCATCACTCCCCTACAATTAGAGGTTCTTAATGCTCCTGTCTCTCTTCCGAAATCTCAAATACCATCCGCAACCTGACCCCCTCCAAGGCCCCAGGCCCTGACGGATTCACTAGTGAATTTTACAAAACCCTACAAGATATCACAGAACCTATGCTCCACAAGGTCTACAATGGTATTTGGTCCGGCGGCTCTTACCTTCCAACGGGGATACAGGCCATTATTAAATTACTCTCTAAGAAGGGTAAAGACCCCCTAGAACCAGGGTCCTATAGGCCCATCTCACTACTGAATCTGGATGTCAAAATCCTATCTAAGATCGTTGCCACTAGACTTGCTGCCATCATGCCCAATCATCCAATCTGGCTTTGTAAAAGGCAGAGCTGCTACCCTAAATATTCGTAAAGTCATGTTGGCCCTAGAGCATGCTAAACATAACCCAGACGGAGACTATGCCATCATTACATTAGATGCGGAAAAAGCCTTAGATAACATCCAGGGGCGGACTGACCATTGAGCCACTCGGGCACTGCCCGAGGGCCCTGGGCCACTAGGGGGCCCCATCAGGGTTGCCAGCCTCAGTAAAACCAGGGACAGTATGTATAAATCTGTGTTTTTTTTACATCTGTCTGTGTATACTGTGTGTACATGTATGTGTATACTGTGTGATTGTATACTGTGTGTGTGTATACTGTGTTGCCCCATAATCTCTGATTGCCTGGGGGCCCCATAATCTCCTATTGCCCGGGGGCCCCATGAGTTATCAGTCCGCCCCTGATAACATCAGCTTCGAATGGCTCTCCTTGACCTTGTCAAAAATGGATTTCACAGGCCCCTTCTGCCATCTCATCGACACTATGTACATGGCCCCTACAGCTAGGCTGGTGGCAGCGGGCTTACTCTCTGACGACTTTCGCCTCCATAAGGGTACACGGCAAGGCTGCCCCTTATCCCCGCTCCTCTTTAACATCGCATTAGAACACTTATCCAGATACCTGTCCCAATCAGCCCCCTTACATGGCATTAAAATCCGTAAGCACAACCTACGCACTTCCCTCTTTGCAGACGATGTTCTCATAGTCTCAGCTAATCCCTCCTCTGACATGTCCACTATCAAAAAGATATTCGACTAATTTAAATCATGCTCGGGCCTCTGCATCAATTATGGCAAAAGCAAAATCCTTCCCATAGGCACTCTCTCCATCCCTCCCTGGGCTCATCACTCCATCTTCTCAGTAGCCAAGTCCCACATAACCTACCTGGGAATTAAAATAGGGAAACTACCCTCCTCTTTATATCACCTCAATTACCCTCCTCTGTTCACAAAAGTATCTCAAGAATT
This sequence comes from Lithobates septentrionalis, assembly GCA_037952835.1. Lineage (NCBI taxonomy): Eukaryota > Metazoa > Chordata > Amphibia > Anura > Ranidae > Lithobates > Lithobates septentrionalis. The sequence continues at coordinate 11,091,012 of JBBDGP010000078.1, forward strand.
AACTAACTGGATGGATCTGCCCCTCTTGCTCCTGGGAAGATGCCACCTGGTAAAAATGGTCAGTTTTGCTAGATTATTATACCCAATGCAAACCATTCCCCTACTTTTACAACACAAAGATGTCAAACTTCTTAATTCAGCCATCTCAAAATTCCTATGGCAGAACAAAAGACCTCACATAGCCTTAAATAAATTATATCTTCCCAGGCGAGAAGGGAGTATCAGTCTTCCTAATGTTAGAACTCATAACTTGGCATGCTTAATGAGAACTAGCCTGGACTGGATAGCACAATCCTCCCGCTATTCCAACTATCGTATGGAATCTGAAATGGCCCACCCATACTCTTTAGTGGCCCTTCTCCACTGTAAATGGAAGTCAATTCCCCCTCCCTATCAACATAACCTCCTACTGATGGACACAGCTATTGCCTGGAGAGAAGCTAGGAAAATCCTCAAGCTCTGGCCTTTTAGGCCCAGCCATCTAACAATACAAGGTAATCCCAGCTTCACCCCTGGACTGGAATACAAACCCTTCACCATCTGGCAAGAAAAATGCCTCACAAAATTTTCTTCGACCATAGCAGAAACTTTCTCGCTTCCACAAACCTATGCCTTTCATTTTAGACAATGCATTAGCTTCTTAAATCACACCTGCAAGGAGGACCACAAGAGATTCAAACCAAACATCACGGACCAAAGATGGCTCCTAGATGGCTCCTATAAAATATCAGACATCTATAAACCTCTTCTATGTGAATCCACTCCCCCTTTGACATCCTCATCTGTGGATAACTGGGGTAAAGACTTCCCAGATCCGGACCTTGTGGTCAAAATTCTACAAGGCCTCAACAAGGTACAACAATTAACTCCCAATGAAATTTTGAGAGAATTTGAACTAAAGATCACCCACTGAGCCTACATACCCCTTTTGTCTTCCAAAACAGATCAGAGCCTCCTGCCCCCTCTGCCACCAACTGAGGCCGTCCCTGACTAATCACTTCTGGACATGTTCTTTCATTTCCACCTTTCGGGAACAGGTCCTATCATACATTTTCGAAGTTACTCTACTAAAGCTACCTAAGGACCCACTGCTTCTCATCTTCGGACACTGGGACCCCCAACTTCTGCCATGGTCCCAAACTACAAATTTAAATATCACTGGAAACTCCAACAGAACCTCCTGAAACTCCTGTCTCCTCATCGCACGGAGAACTATTCTCAAAAACTGGACCTCATCACATTGTCCTTCTACCTCCCAAATCAAACAAGAGCTTCTTCTCCTATTATCCAAGGATCGACTCAACACTGACTTCAAACAGGATAAATCCAGAGCCTGCTTCTATTCCTACTATACTAAGTGGCAAACCTTCATGTTCTCAACACTCTCTCCCGGAGAATTAGCCATCTATGATCAAAACTCATTCTCTTACTACGGAGCCCCACTGTCAAACCAAGAGATGTCGGACCCCCCCCACTGGAAATCCCACAACCAGTGATCCTTAGCTCCAACTGGTCGCAACCTATACCTCAAGTCTCTCCACAAGTTCTCTCTACACAATGGATCCTCGGCTTCTCTACAAACATTGTGAAGAAACCTACTTAAACAGACTCAACACCAGCCATGGTGCCCCCCTCTCTTTCCCCTTCACCAAGGATGTTTTCACGTTATCCATCCCTCCTCCCTTCCAAGTGCTCATCCTAAATTCCCCTGCCACCTCTGTTGTTTTCTTTTGCACCATCTTGAAATCCTAGGGCATTCTTGTAGACAAATGCATCCAATTACCTCTTGTTGTCGTTAACTTTTGTCCAGTTGTGCTCTGTATATTTGTCTATTTGTTTGAGCTATCTCATTCTGGAATGTATGTCTACAATCCCTAGATTACCTTGTCTATCAAAATTCACTATGAAAAATCCAAAAGAAGAAGATTTGTTGCGCTAAACCTAGTAACTTACAATTTGTAAAAAAGCTGCTAGCACTATATTGCTGGGTACAACAAAAAGTGAAGGGTAAAAGGTGCAGCGCTAATAAATGGCAATAATGAACAATGAATTCATCATATAATATTTCGAATAAATTAATAGATTATGAAGTCCATCAAAAATATTCAGAAATCCATCACAAAAAGCTGAAGAGGAGGAGACGTCACCAACACCCAATAATACTGACTCTTACCACCAGTGCATTATCATTTCACTGGCTTGTCAGTGAAAGAGGAACCTTTCTAATGCAGTGAATCATATGGAACAGAGATCCAATCTACCATACATCTCTTACTGTGTATATCCAATGCACTGGCTGTAAGAGTCAGAAGCTAGTAGATGATAGGCTCAGCAATGGCATGCAATGCCAAGCTGCTGCTACAGAAGCAAACAGAATATTGGCATGCATTAAAAAAGGGATTAATTCTAGAGATAAAACAATATTTCGGTAAAGGGCCAGTTGGACGGCCACCGGGCTCAGTGGTATGAGCCCCAGGACCAAAAGAAAGGGCCTCTGGACTGATGGGAAAGGCTCAGGGACTGATGGAAAAGGCCACAGGACCAGTGGGAAAGGGGAGACCGTCACTGTTTTTTACACTAGGGCCCTAGTGGTTCTAGTTATGTCTCTGAGTGGATTCAAATATGCTTGGGACAAACATAGATCTATACTTAGACAAAAATATATATATATATATATATATATATATATATATATATATATAAATATGAAACACAGAAGCCTGTGAACTGGAGTTGAGGAGATTACTTCATTGCTAAATCGTACTGCACTGAATCTATTGCATACTTGAAGTAATGACCATAACAGTGGCTCCTTTTTCCTGCTACATGACCAAAACATTACAGAACATTCTTATAAAACAGACACCAGTACAACTGACTTTCACTCCACTTGCTAATTTTTTTAATTTGCAAATAGTTCTCCTTTAAAATCAAATTATTTTTTCTGTATGGGAAAGTTTAATCTCCCCTAGATAGCAGCAAAAAGAATTCAAACTAATGAGAATGTACTATGCATAGAGAAGCACGCACAATTATGTTACATGTCAAGCAACAATCAAACCAAGGCAATCGTACATCAACAGGTATACATTAACATACTTGTATGTACCACTGTATATACCTGTTTTGAATAAATTCACCCTAAACTTCTCATTCTAGTGACAATAATTCTCTTAGTACTAATGATAAGATCAAGACCCCTTATTTAAAATACTTCTATAGTGAAACAGGTCTTGTCGAGAAAAATATATATTTTTATCTCATCAGTGGAAATGAGTAGATAAACAAGAAGTGCCAGAAAGGCCTACCAATCTAGTGTTGTGTAATTATAATTACTATAACTCTAAGTGGCATGCACCTGTACAGTACTTTTATCAGGATTGTTTGTGTGTATATTTAAGTGGGAAATTATAGGTAGCCATTTTAATGTGTGCTTTACATTTATGTTTTCCTTTCATTTCTCGATTTGCATGACAGCATTGAGAATCTCAGAAAGAACACACTGGCATGATTTCTCTCATCGCTTGTCAAACTAAACACACTCAGTGGAAGATACAATTTATCATACTGACACTTTCTGCGGAATGTACGTTATAAAGCTACTACTGAACTTGCAAATTTAAAATGAATACTGACATAAGCAAGACATGAATATTCTGTAACTCCTAATAACCAATCAGCAATAACCCTTATTCATTATAGCGCTATTTAGATTAATGAAAGACAATGTTTTACCAGTTTTACTGTTTGAAAAAAGCACCGTTTTTTGGGGGGTAGGACATTTTATTTTGTAGCAGTTTGAAGACAAATAAAATGTCTCTCTCATCTAGTCTTCTGAAAAAAAATTAAAAAACAACATAAATCAAATGAAAAGTCTTCCTATAATTTAGAAAATGTGTGTATTATAAATACATGCAAAAATTCAATAAAATGTACCACAACATAACAGTGAAATAGAGTAAAACACACTTAAAAACATAAAAACATATAATATATATATATACTGTATATATATATATATATATATATATATATATATATATATATATATATACACACAAGCCATTAAAGATTTTAAAATAATAAAAAAAATGTCCATCCTGGCCTGCTTCAATGTCCATCCGGGCCTGTTTTAGCCTGCAAACCTTTCCTACTCATACTGTTTATGTGTTAAATACCCAAAAGGTTTCACCAATCAAAATGTCTGATTGAATTATTGAATTGCTAATGAAAGCCAGAAAATGACTAGCTAATATCAGTAAGGGTGGTCACATATAATCTAGAGCTTCGAAAAAGATGGCAAGACACCTTCCAATGCTAACTATAATTACTACCTAATTGGGACCTGTGTCTAGGAAATAATGCTAAGGGTGCTGTTTTCAATCTGTCTGATAAAATCTCTTTATGACATGATGAATTTTGTTATTGAGGTCCTAAACTGCCCCCTATTTTGCCCCTCATCCTTCCTTTTTTACAGCATTATATACAACACCCATCAATCTAGCTTTGTTCTGTAGGAATCCCCTGCTCTGATGCTGCAGATTTGATCCTGAGATGTTATTTTGTTCTCTGTCATCATCATCAGTGGGTCGGCTTTCTCTTCTGGGTTCTTTCAGAAGGCTGCAAGGACCAGGAAAGGGACAGCCAGGCTTTAGATGTTTCACAGGAAAGCCCACAAACAGTTTGCTGAAGACAAGCAGACCGAGGACATGGGTTACTGGAACCAAGCCCTGTGGTCTGATGAGACCAAGATAAACGTATTTGGTTCAGATGGTGTCAAGCGTGTGTGATGGCAACCAGGTGAGGAGTACAAAGACAAGTGTGTCTTGCCTACAGTCAAGCATGGTTGTGGGAGTGTCATGATCTGGGGCTGCATGAGTGCTGCCAGCACTGGGGAGCTACAGTTCATTGAGGGAACCATGAATGCCAACATGTACTGTGACATACTGAAGCAGAGCATGATCCCCTCCCTTCAGAGACTGGGCCGCAGGGCAGTATTCCAACATGATAATGACCCCAAACACACCTCCAAGACAACCACTGCCTTGCTAAAGGAGCTGAGGGTAAAAGTGATGGACTGGTCAAGCATGTCTCCAGACATAAACCCTATTAAGCCTCTGTGGGACATCCTCAAATGGAAGATGGAGGAGCGCAAGGTCTCTAACATCCACCAGCTCCGTGATGTCTTCATGGAGGAGTGGAAGAGGGCTCCAGTGGCAACCTGTAAAGCTCTGGTGAACTCCATGCCCAAGAGGGTTAGGGCAGTGCTGGAAAATAATGGTGGCCACACAGAATATTGACACTTTGGTCCCAATTTGGACATTTTCACTTAGGGAAAGACAAAAAGAGGGTGGGACTTTATATGAGGCACACTGCTACATAACATAGTATGAACCAATCATTATAAATAATGGTATTTATTGAATACAAAAAGGCATACATGACATAGTAACATAGTAAAATTCATAAAATTGCATAATATATAGTGGGCAACATACATATCTTGTATAACAATCAATATATAGTACATATTAAGTTTACAATAAAAACTCAATAGACCTAGAAATGCACGCCTGATTGTAATGGTAGCATATAACTCAATAAAAATAGATATAGCTTGGTGCATAATAATATTTGATAGTAGTCAGGTAGAATGGTAGAACATGGGGGAATGTGACGTCGCATCATAGGAAAGCTCTATGCGTTTCGTGGTTAGTATACCACTCGTCAGGAGCAGATGCAGGGTTTGGGCTATATCTAGGATAGATAACCAAGATAGATAAAGTAAAAATATAATATATAAAAAAGAAAAATATACAAAATTGGAAGGAAAGAGGGGGAGCAAACAAGGATCCCAACCACTCTTACCTGGTCGTGTAGACTAGTAGATTTGTATATAGTAACCATAATGGAATAATACTAGATATGGCGTTATCCCCGGAAACTGAGGTAGTGTAACCCTGAGGCAAGGCATTGGCACCAGCGGCCATAGAAAGAACATGTAGATAAGGATCTCCAGTACTTAAGTATTAGTGTGTGGTAGAATAAAATAGTATGCTGTAGTTGATACCAAAAAAATCCCTGTAGAGATAAACATAGGATCAGTGAGCTGATAGCCACTAAGTGCTGGAAAAAGAAAACACCTGAGTGAGTAGGATTTTATCATTGTTCCAGTCACTTTTCTCCCCCGCACTTTTATCTGTTTGTCTGTCACTCCACCATGCACCTCACATGCCTTGCTTTACTCCGTCACCCACATACACCTAACCTTTTATGGTTCTAATATACCCCTTCACCCTTTCTCATATATTCCTATCCCATGGGCTACTATGCTCAGTCACCATTAGCTTTAGGGCTATTGTTTCACACACGGTCCTCACTCTAATTTCTCCCCTTTTTTTTTCCCTTCACTTCACTGAGTATCCTACTCACTCAGGTGTTTTCTTTTTCCAGCACTTAGTGGCTATCAGCTCACTGATCCTATGTTTATCTCTACAGGGATTTTTTTGGTATCAACTACAGCATACTATTTTATTCTACCACACACTAATAGTTAAGTACTGGAGATCCTTATCTACATGTCCTTTCTATGGCCGCTGGTGCCAATGCCTTGCCTCAGGGTTACACTACCTCAGTTTCCGGGGATAACGCCATATCTAGTATTATTCCATTATGGTTACTATATACAAATCTACTAGTCTACACGACCAGGTAAGAGTGGTTGGGATCCTTGTTTGCTCCCCCTCTTTCCTTCCAATTTTGTATATTTTTCTTTTTTATATATTATATTTTTACTTTATCTATCTTGGTTACCTATCCTAGATATAGCCCAAACCCTGCATCTGCTCCTGACGAGTGGTATACTAACCACGAAACGCGTAGAGCTTTCCTATGATGCGACGTCACATTCCCCCATGTTCTACCATTCTACCTGACTACTATCAAATATTATTATGCACCAAGCTATATCTATTTTTATTGAGTTATATGCTACCATTACAATCAGGCGTGCATTTCTAGGTCTATTGAGTTTTTATTGTAAACTTAATATGTACTATATATTGATTGCTATACAAGATATGTATGTTGCCCACTATATATTATGCAATTTTATGAATTTTACTATGTTACTATGTCATGTATGCCTTTTTGTATTCAATAAATACCATTATTTATAATGATTGGTTCATACTATGTTATGTAGCAGTGTGCCTCATATAAAGTCCCACCCTCTTTTTGTCTTTTCCAAATGAATAGGGATGGAGGTAAATCTCAGTTATTGCCTCATATAAAGTCCCAACCCCAAATTCTTTTTTCAAATATCAGGGATGGAAGCACACTGCTACACCTTTTTACCCTCCTTATGAATTGTGACCTAGCCTAGCCTATCCTCATTACACAGTGCTACACACTGTGGTCAGGGTTGGGCTACTGTCGTTGTCCCCGGGAACTGCGACCCGCACCGGGTGCCCCCCCTTCCTCTCTCCATCCTGAGGGGCGGGGTAGGCGATCCCGCTGTGGATCGATGCCACGCCTACACGCCCCGCGTCATGGCACCAATCATGATGTCATGACGCCGGCGTGTCCGTCCATTCCGCGTGTATATGAGGGAGGTTTTGGCGCCTCAACGCCGAGCACTGGATTGAGCTCAGGCGATGGCGCCACCCTCCCTCTTCACGCAGCGTGCCGTTGGTGGTTGCCCTTAGTCCATTGGCCACCATTTTCCATCCAGGCACCGCGCCTCTATTCTTGGTATGTACATCTTTCCTACTATTGGCTTGTCTATCCTTTTATCATTGTACCAGTCACTTTTCTCCCCCGCACTTTTACCTGTTTGTCTGTCACTCCACCATGCACCTCACATGCCTTGCTTTACTCCGTCACCCACATACACCTAACCTTTTATGGTTCTAATATACCCCTTCACCCTTTCTCATATATTCCTATCCCATGGGCTACTATGCTCAGTCACCATTAGCTTTAGGGCTATTGTTTCACACACGGTCCTCACTCTAATTTCTCCCCTTTTTTTTCCCCTTCACTTCACTGAGTATCCTACTCACTCAGGTGTTTTCTTTTTCCAGCACTTAGTGGCTATCAGCTCACTGATCCTATGTTTATCTCTACAGGGATTTTTTTGGTATCAACTACAGCATACTATTTTATTCTACCACACAGTAATACTTAAGTACTGGAGATCCTTATCTACATGTCCTTTCTATGGCCGCTGGTGCCAATGCCTTGCCTCAGGGTTACACTACCTCAGTTTCCGGGGATAACGCCATATCTAGTATTATTCCATTATGGTTACTATATACAAATCTACTAGTCTACACGACCAGGTAAGAGTGGTTGGGATCCTTGTTTGCTCCCCCTCTTTCCTTCCAATTTTGTATATTTTTCTTTTTTATATATTATATTTTTACTTTATCTATCTTGGTTATCTATCCTAGATATAGCCCAAACCCTGCATCTGCTCCTGACGAGTGGTATACTAACCAGGAAACGCGTAGAGCTTTCCTATGATGCGACGTCACATTCCCCCATGTTCTACCATTCTACCTGACTACTATCAAATATTATTATGCACCAAGCTATATCTATTTTTATTGAGTTATATGCTACCATTACAATCAGGCATGCATTTCTAGGTCTATTGAGTTTTTATTGTAAACTTAATATGTACTATATATTGATTGCTATACAAGATATGTATGTTGCCCACTATATATTATGCAATTTTATGAATTTTACTATGTTAATATGTCATGTATGCCTTTTTGTATTCAATAAATACCATTATTTATAATGATTGGTTCATACTATGTTATGTAGCAGTGTGCCTCATATAAAGTCCCACCCTCTTTTTGTCTTTTCCAAATGAATAGGGATGGAGGTAAATCTCAGTTATTGCCTCATATAAAGTCCCAACCCCAAATTCTTTTTTCAAATTTTCACTTAGGGGTTTACTCATTTTTGTTGCCAGCTGTTTAGACATTAATGGCTGTGTGTTGAGTTATTTTGAGGGGACAGCAAATTTACACTGTTATACAACCTGTACACTCACTACTTTACATTGTAGCAAAGTGTGATTTCTTCAGTGTTGTCACATGAAAAGATATAGTAATATATTTACAAAAATGAGAGGGGTGTACTCACTTTTGTGAGATACTGTATATATGGATAGATAGATAGATAGATAGATAGATAGATAGATAGATAGATAGATAGATAGATAGATAGATAGATAGATAGATAGATAGATAGATAGATAGATAGATAGATAGATAGATAGATAGATATTATACTCATACCACAAAAAATGCATGTCATTAATTCAGCAAATGTATCGTAAAGAGAAACTGTGAGTTTTGTTCTTCCTTATTATTTTATCAATAATTTCTGCATGTTCCCGCTGTGATAATAAATAAACAAATATGTAAATAAATACATATATAACTAAATAAATCCATTGTGCATGTTAGAGTTAAGTATATCTCCAAATTTGGCATCAAAAACAGAAGCCAGTTACTGCTTGGAATGCCTGTAAGACAGTATTAATTTATGAAGCTCACACAAAAAAGTTTACAAATTTTACTTTCTTATTTATAACAGCTAAGGACTAGTAAACAATTTATGTGTACTAGGTTTACTGTAAGTCAACTGTGTTTATGTTATATTTTTTGTAATAAATCTGAACTGATAATAAGTTATAAGTCTAATAGGGCGTACACACGGTCGGACTTTGTTCGGACATTCCGACAACAAAATCCTAGGATTTTTTCTGACGGATGTTGGCTTAAACTTGTTTTGTCTACACACGGTCACACAAAGTTGTCGGAAAATCCGATCGTCCTAAACGCGGTGACGTAAAACACGTACGTCGGGACTATAAACTGGGCAGTGGCCAATAGCTTTCATCTCTTTATTTATTCTGAGCATGCGTGGCACTTTGTCCGTCGGATTTGTGTACACACGATCGAAATTTCCGACAACGGATTTTGTTGTTGGAAAATTTTATCTCCTGCTCTCCAACTTTGTGTGTCGGAAAATCCGATGGAAAATGTCCGATGGAGCCCACACACGGTCGGAATTTCCGACAACACGCTCCGATCGGACATTTTCCATCGGAAAATCCGACCGTGTGTACGGGGCATTACATGTAGCATGAATAGGACATGTTTCTTGTTATGACAATTTGATGTGACTAGTACATATAGAAACTATGCACCACTTGATATGGGAGTACATACTCCCCATGCAGGCTGCATGAGGAATCTGTGCTTCTTTCTTAGGTGGAAACTATTGACCATTTCAATTGTTACTGTAGGGCAGTGTTTCTCAACTCTAGTCCTCAAGGCATCCCAACAGGTCATGTTTTCAGTATTTCCCTCAGATGAAAGGGCTGTGACAATTACTAAGGCAGTGAAACTGATCAAGTCATCTGTGCAAAATAACAGATAGCCTGAAAACATGACCTGTTGGGGGGCCTTGAGGACTGGAGTTGAGAAACACTGCTGTAGGTAAGTGTTCTTTTGTACACTGTCTGTGAGGTTGTTTACATTCATGCCTGGTAACTACCATAGGGTTCTTATTACAAACAGATTCTTCATGTTAAGAGGTTGTTTCTTGCCCCTGCTTAAGGGTCAGAAAACCCCACAAAACAATATATGTGGATGTCTTACAGGAAGTTAAGGAGAGAATGGCCAGCCACATGCTGTGTAAGCCAGGAGGTGCTGGAGGCTGGTTTTGTGTTGTATCTATCCATCCATGCTGAAAAGAAAGGGGACAATAGACAAGTGTTAGTGCACTGTGTAGCTCACTGTTTGTTATATTACTGTCAGTCCTGTGTGAACACTCCTGTGTGGGAATCAGAGATTGCTGTCAGAGGCTTCTCTCATTCACTGAAACTTTCTATTTGCATACTGCAATATACTTGGGCTATTCTCAAGTGTATGAGAGCAAAGTTCATTTGATCATAACCATCATCTAATGACTGGTTTGTGTTGATGTGTATATCTGCCACTTCATTATTTAAAGCAACAATGTCTCTTTTTAGCCTAGGGAATGGTAAACAGCTCAGGGTAGCAACAGGATAGGCTTCCAACGGCCATTTAGATAGGTAGAGGTCCAGTAGCACTGATAGCCTATAGTCAGGTTAGGGGCCAAGAGATAGGCTAGATAGGCCTGATTTGCCTTGCAGGTGACATGTTCCAGACTTCTTTGCCATCGGTGTGTACATCTGTACAAGCGTCCCCAGGAAGCCACCGCTCCACAGATGCATCAGCATTAGCCCTCTCAAGCTGGATTGTGTTCCACCTTGCCAGCCAGCTCATCAGGGGCCCCTGCAACTGAACTGTGCCACGGGGCCTAATTGGAGGTATTGGTGTTAAATGCCTTTAGTTATATATTCGGATCTATAAATACATACTGTATATACACTGTTCTTCTAAGACATATGTACATTCTTCTTGTTATTACTTTGGTTGTTTGAAATGTCATCACTTTATCATATATAAAGTTACACTAGGGCGTGGCCTGACCTCGGGAGAAGATGGCAGCTTAATTCCCTTGCTCCCGCTGACTGAGAGAAGAATCTGACTACAACGGAGGTTTTTTCCTGTCTGATCAACTGGTAATCATGGGGACTTCTTCCCGCAGCTCCTCCACGTCCAGATCCAGGTCACCCCGAGACCTGACGGGCAGGATCAGCCAAAGCATTCCAGAAATGTTCCGGACCCACACCGGCAACATGGCGCCCACACGAGGCTCACCTCAGACAGCAGGCCCTGAGGTGGGGGCCAGCTCATCCCCAACAACGGGAGCAGTAATTCTTATGCCCCACTCACAACCCAGTCTCCAGGATCTTCACTCTGTGGCCATGGACATTAAAAACACCCTTACGGCGGCTCTAACGGCCGCAATCACGGACCTTAAAATTGACATACAAGCCATCGCAGGCAGAGTACAAGAGGTAGAGAAGACGACTAATGCTCATTCCACTGTAATCCGCCGTACGTGTCAGGTTCTTGACACACACACATTACAACTACGGGACATGAACCGACACGTGGAGGATTTGGACAATCGCGGCAGACGCCACAATCTCCGAGTGCGAGGCCTGCCGGAATCTATTGAGGCAGATAGGCTAACGGCTGAAGTGACCTGCTTCTTCAACAACCTTCTAGATAAACCCCCCGCTACACCGATAGGTATGGAACGTATCCATCGTGCCCTACACCCAAGGGGAAGAGATGCAGACCTGCCTAGGGACGTGATTTGCCATATCATCGACTATCAATTGAAAGAAGAGCTCCTGCGTAAGGCTCGAAGCACCACAAAGCTGACACATAATGGCGCTGACATTCGCCTTTTTCAGGACCTTTCCACAATAACACTGCAGCGCCGCAGGGAACTGCGCCCCCTGCTGGATGTGCTCCGGACCAAGGGAATTCCATACAGGTGGAAGTTTCCCTTCTGCCTGTCTGCCTCGTCGCAGGGAAGATCCGCACTGCTCAGAGTGCCGGAGGATCTCCGCTACTTTTGCGATACCCTAGACATACCCTTCACGGAGGTCCCCGAATGGTATGCGGAATTTCGCCCACCGACTCCCAGAAAGATGCCACCGGACTTCGAGCCAATGGAAACTCAACAACACCGCTACAGGAGGCACCGCTCCCCATCGGAATCCAGAAGCCGCCCGCCAGCACCAGGCACCGAGAACGGCTCCAGCCCGCTGAACGCTCCGCAAACCAGGAGAGCCCGCCGAGACCGCCACTGACGGCAACAGCTCCAGCACTGCTAATCAAACCCTTCTCCTTACTGTCATTCGTTCCTGTGGACTCCTCAGACAGTCGTCATGCTCTTCCATGCAGAATACGTCTACCATACAGCTCTCCCACTAGCTCAACCTGTGTTTCTGGAATATGAAACTGTCGCTTCCCTCCTACTCAGGTCATCGAGAAAAGAAGAGCTTGTGTGCTATAACACTACGCACCATAGACACTGGAAAACTAAAGCAGCGGTCCGAATCCTTTCTCCATCAAGAGCGGTGACAATCACGTTCATAGGGTCTGTCACCTATGTTTAACCTACTCTGACTTTGATAAACCTATGCTGGTTACCCCCGTATCCTTTCCAGAGCTGGTAATGTACCCACCCTGTTTTAATAAGGGAGGGAGGACTCGATCTCAATATGTACTCTATAGATCCCTTCTACTGCTTTCTTGGTGCTCATATAAGTATTAGTTAGCCTATGTTTATTATGCACTAAATAAGTTTGCCTTTACTTTCCCAATGCTATATGTGCTATGGTCATGACGCAACGAGGGCGGTGGGGGCAGTGATCCTCGGGAGTACATAGGGCTGCCATGAACGCCTAGTAACCACGCATAAGTGAACAGTAACTGACAATCCAAACATACATGCTCGCTTAGAGCATATCGAATAATGCACAATTCGATGAGACTAGTGCAGCTTTTTCCAGACACATGGCTCCTTTCTAACAAAACTACCCGTCCAACTGACACACTTACTTCATCTCCAAACCAGACTATCACTTTCCGTATTTGATATTAGGGGGGGTCTGCTCTCGTGGATCACTGTCCTCATCGTATCCACTGTCTATTTTACTGTATATGGAGATTGCAGTATACATACTTAAGTGTTAGAAATTTACCGTGGCACCACGGGTTAAATACAGACATTCTCATACTGCCATTAGTCTGCCCTCATCTATTCAACAACCACGTACGTTGGGGGGTACTATACGTGTGCCACAATGATCATAATGACCATATTGAACGGCACCCCTCTGCTATGCTTTGAAATACACAGCCTGTAGAAATGAGTGTAACATCACCCATGTCTCTGACACTCCCCATACGAGCTCTAGATATGTCACAATACCCCACTCCAGGGAGATACTTCCCATTGAAAGCTGAGAATCCCGTTATTCACACCGTGATGGCCCAACACCACCTGACTTCCTTCCCTCAAAGGGTTACACCCCCCTTGATATGAGTTACCCCCCAGACGCTTATCATACCTTAAGCAACATTTCCGCACACCAAAACGAGTATGCAACGCAGTGAATAGCAGACTCTATATGTTATTCCCCCACCACTGATCGAAAACAACTGCATCGGCACCAAATGCAAACATATCATATCCCCATGACATAATAGTTATTTGACTCTTAACCAGCTTCTATATATACCGGATAATACTTAATAGCCAGGAAAATTCTTAGTCACATGACACCCACGCATGCTTCAGAACTCTAGAACATATCCCCCCCAGCTAACTCTTGACCTTACCGCTCACTTGACCTCAGAATAGGCTCAAGCTGTATGACCACAAGGCGTACCTTGACATGGGAATCAGGCTGTCTTACCCTAAACACAGGGAGATAACTACTTTAACCCAACTGGGTTAAGTCAATGTTTTAGACATGACCTGCATGTGTTGTTATTGTGTTGGGCTTTTTCTAAGAATGTTAATAGCTCTAAGTTCAGCCTTACGGCTTGTTTAAGTTCCTCTGTTGCACCTTGCTACTGCAAACTATACGGTAATGATCGTATGCTATTCAACTGAGCTTGTGCCTAGTTGACATAATGACACTAATCATACACTGTAAGGGTGCAATGAATGAGCACCCTGAATACTCTGGTAATCCGAAAATGGTTCCCTCCCGTTGCAAAAATCATTGCCCCCACTCCCACCCATAATATTCCTACAGCACCTTATGACGGATACACCAGGCATCTTCTCATACGCCCCCCTAAACTGCGAACCAGTTACAATATAGTACCATTCGCAACCTCCTCAATTAACTTACATCTCCTCTCTGCCTAGCGGATAGCCAACCCTCTGTATATTTTCACTCTCTCAACCGATATCAGCCGCTCCCCACCTCTGTGGCAAAAACTACCTCCCTTTCTGACCCACATACTAGACTCCACCTCTCGCCACAGACTCATTCCGGTCATACCTAATTACAGGTATATACTGTCTTTGGACCAGCGAGCGGGCTCTCGCTTGTCTCCGGAAGCTTTATCACACTTACACCAGTCCCCCTACTATCTTCACTCATAACCACACCAGATAGAAATACGAAAGTATTACTCCATCTTACCCACATACCCACCCTTGTACCCCGACCACTACTGCCACTCCCCTTCGAACGACTCAAAGTCTTCACTCTAACTTCCTGCCTCCCCTACCTGAGTTCTCCTCCGACGACGATGACGAATACTCGTAGCAATACGAAAACCCCCTACATTTTTATACTGAATTGTCTAGGGCTCCGTCTACTCTCCCACCATGCCGCAAGCACTTTCCACCAAAAACAAGAGACTCAAAATCCTGTCCCTTTAATATAAAGGGCCTTAACATCCCTGAAAGACGCTCTCAGTTATTACTTTCCCTACAAAAAAATAAAGCTGACATTATCTTCCTCCAAGAAACCCATTTTAAAACGAGCTCCATTCCAAAACTCTCTAACCACCGCTACTCAACATGCCTACATGCTACTAATTTATCTGCAAAATCCAAAGGAGTCTCCATACTATTCGCTAAAAACTGCCCGTTCCACATCAAAGACACCTGCATAGACTCAGAAGCACGTTACCTTTTTGTCAAAGGTACACTATATGGTAGGCGAATCACCTTGGCCAACATATATGCACCCAACACGAAACAAGTCCCTTTTTTCCGCTCCACCTTACGAAAACTTACCCTATTCCAAGAAGGCCTTCTGATCCTAGGTGGGGATTTCAACGTCCCCCTAAATCCCCTACAGGACACCTCGAACGGCTCCACAACCCTACCTTTTAACGCTTTACGCGCAATTAAATCACAACTCAAAGAACTATCTTTACATGACTCCTGGCGAACACTCCACCCGAACGAGAAAGACTTCACGTTTTATTCAACTCCACATAACAGACACTCCAGACTAGATTACCTATTCCTCTCTCAAAGAGACCTTTCAATGCTGTCCTCAGCCACAATTGACCCCATGTATCTTTCGGATCATCACCCAATCTCCATGACATTAGAATTCCCAAACGCTTACACCAGTCCCCAAATATGGCGTCTGGACCCCTCGCTTCTCACGGATACTGCCATAATGACTAACATACAAAACAGTCTTACAATGTACTTCTCTGAAAACGACTCACCGGATATATCACCCATGATCCGTTGGGAAGCACATAAAAGCACCATACGGGGAGAATTAATAGCATTCTCGGCCAAACGCAGGAAAGACAGACAGGCACTCATAAATACACTGACTACACGAATACAAACACTTGAAAGAGCACACAAAACCTCCCAAGCACTGACATCTCTCCCTGAACTGCTCCAAGCCAGGAATGACCTATTAGAAGCCTTAAACAAGCAAGTGAAACGGAATTATATTCTTTCCCAAAAAATATTCTATGAATACGGCAATAAATCTGGCAAAATATTAGCAAGAGCACTCAGAGCCAAAAGGGCCCACAACACGATACACTCGATAATAGATGCTAAAGGGACAAAAATAGTGTCCAATGAGCAAATAGCCGCACAGTTTGTAACCTACTATTCACAGCTGTACAACTTGCATTCCCCCAACCTACAAAGAATAGACACTCACAGAACGAAAGCCATTCAAGATTTCCTCACACAATATAGCCCCACATGCATTTCTAATACATTAGCTGAGGACCTGGAACGACCCATATCTTCTGATGAAGTGAACGTGGTCCTCAAACAACTGAAAGCCGGCAAAAGCCCCGGACCTGACGGCCTAACAACCGGTTACTATAGAACTTTTATAGACACCCTTAAACCACACTTCCTGGCTGCATTCAACTCCCTATCCTCTGACAATCCCCCACCTAGAGACCTACTGACAGCACACATAGCTGTAATTCCCAAGCCTAATAAAGATACATCAAAAGTGTCAAACTACCGTCCAATATCATTATTGAATGTTGATCTCAAAATATACGCCAAAATCTTGGCTAATCGTCTTTTGCCTCTCCTGCCTAACCTTGTCTCACTAGACCAGGTGGGCTTTATACCAGGCCGAGAGGCTAGAGACAACACAACCAAGGCGATAAACATTCACAGATGGTTAACTCACACCCAACAACAAGGCTTCTTTTTGTCTTTGGATGCGGAGAAGGCATTCGACAGGGTGGCCTGGGACTATATGTCAGAAGTACTTAAAAAGATTGGTATACGAGACCGTATGTTGCAATTTATAATGGCCCTCTATGCCTCTCCTACTGCACAGGTCCGTGTCAACGGCCACCTGTCGGATGCCTTCTCCATGTCAAATGGAACACGCCAGGGATGCCCGCTTTCTCCATTGATATTTGTCCTTACCTTAGAACCTCTTCTTCAACGCATACGATCTAATCCTGATATCAAAGGAGTCGCCGTGTCAGGGAACACATACAAGCTATCTGCATTCGCAGACGACATCCTCTTGTTTCTAACTGAACCCCACATTACACTACCCAATCTACTAAAAGATCTTGACACATTTAAATTCCTAACCAATTTACAAATTAATTACACAAAATCCGAAGCCCACAACATATCCTTAAGGAGCGAAACCCTTGCATCCTGTCAAGCTAACTTCCCCTTCAAGTGGACCCAAGATGTAATTACATACCTTGGGATCCGCCTACCGGCCAACCTATCCGATCTCTATCTCAAAAACTATATGCCTATCCTCCAACAAATTCAACAAGATCTAAAAGCCTGGTCGACGGGCCTTTTCTCTTGGTTTGGAAGGGCGGCGATAATTAAAATGAACATTCTCCCTAGAATACTCTATGTCATGCAAACAATACCCATCAGATTACCACAAGCCTTTTTCGCCTCCTATCGGAGGGCATGCAGCGATTTCATTTGGGGCAAAAACCGCCCCAGAATCAGTTTCGACAGACTCACACTACCCAAATTAAAAGGAGGCATTGCCCTTCCCGACATCACCAAATATCACATGGCATGCCAACTGTCGAGAATAGTGGATTGGAATGTACACTCACACTCTAAAGCTTGGACACAAATTGAAAATGAATTTTCCTCACTCCCACTTCAACAACTGCCTTGGACCCCATCACAACAGATACCTCTGACATGCACACAACATCCCTTGATCTCCTCTACACTTTCTTTATTTAAGAAGGCATGCCAAAAATATCGCATTTCCTCCAGCCCGGGCCCCATGACCCCGATACGAAATAACCCAGACTTCCCCCCAGGTATATCCGCTACATTCCTTAAGGGATATTGGACCCATGATGATATACGTGCAAAGCAATTCTTTCCCGGAAACACCTTCATACCTATTGCTAACATACCCACACATACATCCGGAAGAGCCTTTCCCCCATGGACATACAATCAAATAAATCACTTTCTCAATCACCCCCCCGGGAAAACCACATATTCCAGACATCTCACACCCTTTGAAGAATTGTGCTCCATGACGGAACCGCAAAGACATGTCATCTCAGAAATCTACAAACTCCTTTTCTCTGAACACACCCCCAAATCCAATATAGCCACTCGCAGCTGGGAGAGAGACTTAGCATTGGAACTGTCAGACCTAGAGTGGGAAAACATATATTCCTTCATTCATAAAGGTTCAATTAACGTGTCAACACAAGAAAACAATTTCAAGATCTTCTCTAAATGGTACAAAACTCCATCAAAACTACATAAAATCTCCCCCTCCATCCCCTCCACCTGCTGGAGATGCTCAGAGGGAGAAGGCTCAATGATCCACATATGGTGGTCTTGCCCACTCATCCAACCATATTGGAACGAAGTCCAACGTCTTACAACAAAAATTACCACCTACCAGATTGCACTTACTCCTGCCCAAATGCTCCTACACCACTCACCCATCCCAAAAAAAGACTATCACCGCTCTCTCGCCCTACATATGATTAACGCAGCAAAACAGTGCATCCCGACGCTCTGGAAATCCTCCAAGCCCCCTACTATAGCTGAATGGTTCAAACGAATCAATAGAATAGCCGAAATGGAGGAACTGATTCACCAAGCCAGGGATACGCCCTCCAAATTCAAATATGTTTGGTCATGCTGGCAACATTTCCAAACGACAACCAAATACATAGATCTGTTAGCCTGAGAGTACACTCAGGCATATGAATCCTTGTCGGAGGAGAACTCAACATAGTCCCTCATATTCTCCTACCTTACTTTTTCCCCTTCCACCTTATATCCCACCTTACCCTACAACCACCACCTTCCTTATTCCTACCCTATATGGTGCTAACAATAACTTGTTTAGAACCTCATGCCCTATACATTCCATCCTTAGACGTCTACCATTTCCAAACCTCTGATCATCTTCCCCCTTTTTCTCCCCATACAGACATCCTATCCTTCCCGATTAACTAAGATTAGGATTGCTAGTGGTCCGATGACCGCAACCCTACCACACACCATCATAACCAGAAGCAATGTACAATATAAAGTAATACCACATTTATAGAGAAGTCCAGGACATATAACAAATCTGGATGTGGAAGCCCTAGTTCGAAGGTTTAATTCTGGTTTATGACCATTTACGGTTATATGTTATCTCTTATTTCCTGCTTCTATTCATTGTCAGAAAGGCCTATCACGGCATACAGTGTTAAGTAGCTAACCATTGTAATATGTGTAATACAACACATTGTTATACGATTTCTTATGTATTGTCAATTTGCAACGACATTGTAAAACATGACTTTTACTGACAATAAAAAATCTATTATGGAAAAAAATAAATAAAGTTACACTAATCACCTGCTGGTATGTCTATCTTTACTCTTAGAAATCTATGCTGGGTGTATTAGTACTACTTCTTTCAGTTATTTTGGATGAGTAACTAGTTATTGTCCTAGAATGGGATCATCTCTACATACACACCGAAGCTCTGTTCTAGGTGGAGGCACTGCCAATTATATATCCATAGTCCACTCTTTCTTTAGCGAAGGCTGTGGCTCATTTGGTCATCTGCAGGTTAGCACCCTAGCCTGTGTGGAGAGGCCAACGTCACATGACCCCCCCCCCCTATAAAAGGGCTACATTACCATTCAATAGGTGCCTGTGAGTGGTGTCCTGTTTGAGCTGATTGCTACACATTTCAAATCCCAAGAGTATTCAAAAGGTATTCCATAAGTAAAAAAGACAAACAACCAAGACATTTTACAATATAAAAAAGTAGGTAAAGGTAAAGGTAGTTGAAGTACTCAGGGATTTTTACCCATGCAGGGAGTGGTTTGCTAGAGAGGGAAAACTGGTTTTGCAGCCTTCCCAGGACTATAAGGTCCTCATATGGGCCCTGGAATTCAGATACTCTGAGAGATTTTTAGTGGGGAAGAGCCTCAAGCCACTACTATGGGTACTATAGTCCTGAAAGGGTTAACCCCCTATGAGAGAGGGCTGCAAAGGACAAGAAGCAGTCAGCAGGTGTCCATAAAATGTGGTGTAGAAAAAGACATGATTTTCAAAAGGAGCTGTGTATTGTTTGGGCTACTGAGGGGCTACTGAGGTACTACTGAGCTGTGGCGAACTTTCCTTAGAAGGAAAACAGGTGTATAGGCGCTGCAACCTTCCCACATAACAGCTTCGCCCGGTGCTCAGACCTCGAGGCTGCTGACACCTCGAACGTACCAGGGTAAGGAAAGGGATGGTCGGCACTCAGAATAACATCCAAAAAATTATTGCCATGACTAAGGACTATCATTTGAAATGTATAGGCTTTTTTTACAGCATTGTACATGTTTACCTAATAAATAAATATAATTTTTTGGATGTCATCCTGAGTGCCGACCATCCCTTTCCTTACTTTTCCTTATGCTGGAAGAAGCTCATGCTGATTTGGTGAAACATGTCAGCTGTCACAACACCACAGAAAGACGCTCTGTCATTACCCTTGATGGGATTTTGCACATCTGCGCATGCTCAATGGACTCCCTGACTCCCTGAGAACCATATCCATGTTGAGAAAGGCATGCTGAGTTGCTGCTATAGAGACCAGATGGGACGAGTGGCTATCACTCCAGACCTAGAGCAAGTCCGGAGTTACTATCCCTGCCTCTGACTGACTCCCAGTGGACTGCCTGGATGAGTGAGCGGGTCATCTCCTGTCATCACAGATGCAAGTCTACATTGTCAAAGGCTGGGTGAGCGGACCTGCCGGTCCGTGATCTGCTTTACTAGTGCCACACTTTTACATTCATAGTGAACTCTTGATGGTCACGCACAATTTATTAACCCTATGTTTCACTATGGGCCGCTATCAGTGATACTGAGACTGTGTTATTTATACCTGACTTTACTGAACATATGCCTCCACAGCCCTGTATCCAGTGAGAAATCCCAGGCTGGGAAGACTCACAGAACAGCCTACTGTGATTAAGTGCTTGCTGTTTATAAAACGGTGACCCAAGGATCCTTTTCTTGACTGAAATACTCATGGGGTCACACATCCACACAGTTGATTATATGAGTTTGAAACCTGGGCAGAAACTTCAATAATTGATCAGACACCCTGTGGATCTTTATTTCGCCAGTCAAAGCTAGTGTACTACTCTATCTGCTATGATTGTTTGATGTGTTTGTGAGCGGTTATGAATGTTACAGCTACATTTTAATTAGACAATGTTGTCTTTTTTAACTCTCTTGACTGAGGTGTTGGTGGCGGGATTTTTTCCCCAGTTTTTTGTATTATCATTTGTAATTTTGTATTAAAGTTCCCTTATCTTTTTTTTTTAAACTCTTTTTATTGAAAAAGGTACATAACAATGACAGTTATCAAATGCGCTCAACTTGAATGAACAAAACAATACAGGACATCTTACAGTGCAAAAATTTCTATGTCTTTACAAGTACACTGCACTTCTCAGCATATTGATTCCAATACACATGTTATAGAAAGCACCATAGAAACACAAAAGTACAATAGCTATTTCTCAAATCTTTTAGTGATTTAGTTACGTGTTGGTTACAGTAAGGGCAGAAGAACACCCACCTCCCACACTTTATTATACTTAGTCGGGCAACCCCTGTGTTCAAATATGAGTTTTTCGTAGGGTAATACCTGATTCACTAACCAAAGCAATGTATGTATGGATGAAAGGTGTGGGCTGGATCTACTTAAGTGCTACAGCTTTGCGGGCCATAAATCATGTCTCCAGTAGCATGGTCCTAATATGTCTTGGCTATTGCTCATCGAGGTCCCCCTGCAGATACACCAGTGGGGTACATAAACCAGAAATTGATAAGACTGCAGACAATATCTCTGTCACCTGTTGCCAGTATCTCACTATAACTGGAGAGAGCAACATAACATTCACAAAATCCATGCGTGGGCAGGTGCACCTAGTGAAGGCAGAGGTAGGTATACGGTGCATTGTGTGCAGTCTGACCGGGGTCAGGTATGTTTGATGTAGCATATAAAGGTGAATTAATTTATTGTTGA
Source organism: Lithobates septentrionalis (assembly GCA_037952835.1). Taxonomy (NCBI): domain Eukaryota; kingdom Metazoa; phylum Chordata; class Amphibia; order Anura; family Ranidae; genus Lithobates; species Lithobates septentrionalis. Next base: position 11,113,516 of record JBBDGP010000078.1, read on the forward strand.
CTGCCAGAGATACAGATAGATGGCATGCCTCCTCCCAATTCTCATCAGACAAATCAGGGACAAGTTGTTGCCACTTGATGCGCACCTCCAGTGGAGCCCCACTAGTCGTGGCAAAGAGTAAATACGTTGAGATAACTCCCCTAGGGTCCTGAGATTGAAGCATTCCTATCAGTGGGTATTCAGAGAAGTCAGTGTCACAAGTAAAAAATTGAGTATGAAGCACATGTCAAAGTTGTAAATACCTATAAAAGGTAGATTGGGACAATTCATATTTCCTTTGCAATCCCTCAAAAGAAGCCAACACATTTCCATCATAAAGGTTGTCTAAAGAAACCATTCCCCTACGCTCCCAGAATCCAGAGTCCACAAATTGCTTTAAATGGGGGAACATTGGATTGTGCCAGAGTGGTAGTGCCTCATTAGTACCCTGAAAATTTGCAATTTTCTTGGTCTCCCTCCACACCGTACGGGCCAATGTCAACATTGGTATATGCTTTTTCCCCAGTGCGACAACAGATGTTTGATTTTAGGGACATAGGCTAGATATGACTCAACCAACACCGGCATAGCCTGTCCCAACCCATCTGTCAGATGGCGTAGCTGCCCAGCCAAATAATAATAAAATAAGTTAGGCAATGCCAGAATCTGGCTTAGGGCACTGCAGAGTGGAGAATTTAAGTTTCCACCTATGGGTGGCCTAAATAAAGGTGATAAGTAGCGTGTCCAGGGTTTTAAAAAATGATTTAGGTACTGATGTAGGCATGTGAGAAGTCATTTACAGACACTTGGGCAGAAGGATCATCTTATTGAGATTAATCCTGCCTGCCACATACAGGGGAAGTTTGGCTCAGACAGTAAGTTTAGCTTTAATCATGGTAACCAGAGGGTCTATATTCACTTGGGAAGCCTCTGAAGGAGACAGGGTAATAATGATTTCCAAATATTTAAACAAGGTCACTACCTTAAGAGGGCATGGAGGATTACTGCATGGAAGGGCCTGCAAGGAAAAGGGCATCAGGGCTGACTTCTGCCAGTTAATTTTAAGGCCCAAATACGTGCCAAATTTGTCTATAATTTGCATCGCTATTCCTAATGAGGCAGGGGTATCCTGCATATATAAAATAATGTAATTTGCGTATAGTCCTATAGTGTCTACTCTCTCACCCATAGTGATGCCTTTAAAGAGAGGAGACTACCGAAATATCAGTGCAGAGACAGAGGGCACCCCTGCCTGGTACCTCTTCGAAGCTGTATAGATGGGGATAGGAGACCATTGACTAAAAGATTAGACGTGGGATTCCTATAAAGTATAGTGACCCATCGTTGGAATTTAGCGCCATAGCCAAATGAGCACAACACAGCCATAAGAAAGGGCCATTCTATTGAGTTGAAGGCTTTTGTGGTGTCTAGCGAAGCCAGCGCACAAGACTCAGGAAGAAATTTTCTAAGTTGAGCTATTAGTTGCGTCCTACATATTTTAATGGGGTAGACTTTACTGGCATAAAGCCAGTTTGGTCTGGATGAATTATACTAAGAATGACTGCATTGAGACATTTGGCCAGGATCTTTGCTAGTATTTTATAGTCAAAATTCAATAAAGAAATTGGCCGATACAAGGCACAGTCAGCCGGGTCCTTCTCAGGTTTAGGAATAAGGACCTCCATGGCAGAGTACATAGATGGTGGCAGTCTCCCCTCTCGAAATGCTGTAGAATAGACCTGTGCCAGAACGGGGCAAAAGTTTCCAGGTATCTGCAATATATTTCCAAGGGTAGACCATCAGGACCCGAGGCTTTTCCCTTAGCCATAGACGCTACTGACTACATGCTTTTACCAACTGGTGATCTGAACTTCCCTAAATTTTACAATATACTCTAACATATATACAGTGGGGACGGAAAGTATTCAGACCCCTTCAATTTTTCACTCTTTGTTATATTGCAGTCATTTGCTAAAATCATTTAAGTTCATTTTTTTCCTCATTAATGTACACACAGCACCCCATATTGACAGAAAAACACAGAATTGTTGACATTTTTGCAGATTTATTAAAAAAGAAAAACTGAAATATCACATAGTCCTAAGTATTCAGACCCTTTGCTCAGTATTTAGCAGAAGCACCCTTTTGATCTAATACAGCCATGAGTCTTTTTGGGAAAGATGTAACAAGTTTTTCACACCTGTATTTGGGGATCCTCTGCCATTCTTCCTTGCAGATCCTCTCCAGTTCTGTCAGGTTGGATGGTAAACGTTGGTGGACAGCCATTTTTAGGTCTCTCCAGAGATGCTCAATTGGGTTTAAGTCAGGGCTCTGGCTGGGCCATTCAAGAACAGTCACGGAGTTGTTGTGAAGCCACTCCTTTGTTATTTTAGCTGTGTGCTTAGGGTCATTGTCTTGTTGGAAGGTAAACCTTCGGCCCAGTCTGAGCTCCTGAGCACTCTGGAGAAGGTTTTCGTCCAGGATATCCCTGTACTTGGCCGCATTCATCTTTCCCTCGATTGTCGTCCTGTCACTGCAGCTGAAAAACACCCCCACAGCATGATGTTGCCACCAGCATGCTTCACTGTTGGGACTGTATTGGACAGGTGATGAGCAGTGCCTGGTTTTCTCCACACATACCGCTTAGAATTAAGGCCAAAAAGTTCTATCTTGGTCTCATCAGACCAGAGAATCTAATTTCTCACCGACTTGGAGTCCTCCGGGTGTTTTTTAGCAAACTCCATGTGGGCTTTCATGTGTCTTGCACTGAGAAGAGGCTTCTGCCCGGCCACTCTGCCGTAAAGCCCCGACTGGTGGAGGGCTGCAGTGATGGTTGACTTTCTACAACTTTCTCACATCTCCCAACTGCATCTCTGGAGCTCAGCCACAGTGATCTTTGGGTTCTTCTTTACCTCTCTCACCAAGGCTCTTCTCCCCCGATAGCTCGGTTTGGCCAGACGGCCAGCTCTAGGAAGGGTTCTGGTAATTTAGAAAAAAAAAAAGGTGAACAAAGGTGAACTTATCCTTTAAAACTATATCATACTAGCTCATTGAAAGTCCTTTGTTCCCTAAATGTGTTCTTTGTATCTATATTAAAAGTGCATAGTAACATCAATCAGTCCAGCATATTGGAATATATAGAACAATATAAAAAGAAAAAAATGTTACTGTGCATACAGGAAAATGAAGTATACTCTGACTCTTTATGCTTCATATAACTTTTTTGTTTTCTTATGTATTTTTTCAGCTCAGAACCACAAGATCTCTGTAAACATCCATGGACACTTCACACATTCCTCTTCCCCTGTAGATGCCACTAACCTTTCCCCCTGACTTAGTTTACTACCACAGATTTTTGGGAAATAACCATAAGCCTCCATTCTTGTTGTAGCAAATTATAATCTAGCAGGGGCATTCCTAGGGACTTAAGAGACTAGGGGCACCACTGGGCACACAGATTAAAATGTTGAGGGACATTAATGCATTGGGGTTGATTTACTAAAGGCAAATCCACTGTGCACAACAAGTGCACTGCAAGTGCACTTGGAAGTGCAGTTGCTGTAGATCTGACATGCAAGGAAAAAAAAACAGCATTTTTGCTTTTACAGGGTTGGGTGATAGAAATCAGCAGAGTGTCCCATGTGAACTTGTAGTGCACAGTGGATTTACCTTTAGTAAATTGTCTTTCATTGATGAATTGGTCTAAAACAAATTAATTATTAAATGTATTGAAAAGTAGTTAAAATTATACAATTTTTCAAAACTGAATCATGCATGCAATGTATTATCTCCATTTATCAAATGAGACACCAGGCAATAAGCAAAAGACATGGAGCACATGTCCTGGATTCCAGGTTCTAGCAATTCCCCTTGTATATAGGATTATCATTCACCCTGCCCTCAACTCAACAATGTAGTGCTCCTGGAAATATTATTCCTTCACATACCTGACTCAGCAATTCTACTGCAAACATCACTGTCCCCTCTTCTTTAGTTCTTTAGTAGGTTGTCTTTGAAAATAAAATTTTATATAATTCTATAATTTACCATTGCAATGACTTTGAAAATATTATACTCCCATCCTAACAATATCGGAAATTACTCATCAAAATAATCTTTTCCACACTTCCACACTTCCAATTCCCACTGAAGAGAAGCATCTGCCAGTTGGAGAAAGGCAGGGGCTTATTTTAATTACAGTGAAGGGAAAGATGATTAATGCGCTACCCAAAAAAACCAAAAACAAAAAACAGCTGCTACAAACCATGTGACAAAAAGGAAAACAAGTGTGAAGTAAATTGTAGCGCTAAAAACACATATTTAGGTAGTATATGTAAAGTTCAAAGTGCATATTTATTATACAATTTACTTTGTGCTTATTTTAATTATGTGCACAGCTAGCATCCTCTTTTTGACCTGAAAATATAAGTATAAAGTTGACAAAACGAATGATAGGAAAAAGTATAAACAAAATAGCATTTTGAACAGTGAGATCAATGAGGATATAAAATAAGACAAGGCAGAAAAGCAGGAAATCACAAAAACTGACAGATAGATTTACAAAAGTGTGAAGTGAGATAAGGTGCACTGAGGTGAGACTGGGTTCATTTAAATATCCAGTCATAGGCAGGCAAAGATGCATTTCCATTTAACATACTTGAAGGTGTACAAAGTATTGAGAGATGTATCATTTTCACAGTTTTATTGTGTCTACAAACATTAAAACACTGTGATACATTTCATTAAAACTACCAAACCTCCATACACGCTATATGAAACCAGGTACCAATCATTCAAACCATAACTTCACACAGGGTAATGTAAATATTCATATATACGAGTGGTCTCCTGAATAGGACCCTCAAACCATGAACATGATATCAAGTACTCATCATTGAAACCTTAACTCCACACAGGGCAATGTAAATATCCATATATGAGCAGTCTCCACTCCCTAAAGAGACCTTCAAACCATAAACATAATATTTAAACCACATTTCCGCACATGCTATGATAACAGTATATACTGTATATATATATACAATATATATATATATATATATATATATATATATATATATAAATTGTAGCGAGTCAGCCTGGAGAGGGTTAATAAAATAGGTCAAGTACCTCCCTTTCAGGCCTACTTATGAGGCAGCTGGTCAGAGAGGCTGTTTAGCCAGAGCTTGAAGCTAAAAGGACGCCTGTTGCCCCTGACTCGAACCTGCTGGGTAAGCCTGCCTGAACTGGGACTTAAAATTTATGGGCCACCGACAGTCTCCCTCAGCACTGCATCTCCATCTTCAACCTGACACTTTTCCCAGCATGACCCATGTCTATTTAAGAGCTCAATTAGCTCTTAGCTGCCAGGCCCAACTCCTGGGGATTGGCTAAGGTCCCCACCCACTAGTTACAGGATGTTCTCCTACTTTCCAGAGCCCAAAGTAGGCACCAGAGGGCTGTCTGTATGAGTCATGCGGGCCTAACCTCTAATCACCCTGACCCAATTACATACTCACTGGCTAAGCATGAGTCAGGGTATAGTTTGCCTACACTTTGCTACAATGTAAAGTAGTGAGTGTACAGCTTGTATAACAGTGTAAATTTGTTGTCCCCTCAAAATAACTCAACACACAGCCATTAATGTCTAAACCGCTGGCAACAAAAGTGAGTATACCCCTAAGTGAAAATGTCCAAATTGGGCCCAAAGTGTCAATATGTTGTGTGGCCACTATTTATTTTCCAGCGCTGTCTTAACCATCTTGGGCATGGAGTTCACCAGAGCTTCACAGGTTGCTACTGGAGTCCTTTTCCACTCCTCCATGACCATGATCATGCTCTGATTCAGTATGTCAAAGTACATGTTGGAATTCATGGTTCCCTCAATGAACTTAATGTTGTGCTCATAAGTTTACATACCATGGCAGAATTTATCCCTTTCCTGTTTTATACAGTTCAACTACCTTTTCCCCCAGATCCTTTGATAATTATTTTGCTTTCCCCGTAACTCAGATTCCAGAAACGTCAGTGCAGCACTGGATGAAAGATGCAAGGGTGTGTCAGGAGTCCAGAAACTCATTGACCTTTTATACACACACACACACTAATTACAAGCAAACAGATCACAGGTGAGAATTGTTACCTTTAATATACATTCAAACCCCTTTGTGTCAACTTGCGTGCATGTTACCAGGCCAAAATCGCCAGGGTATGTAAACTTTGATCAGGGTCATGATTTAACCACCTCAATACTGGGCACTTTCGCCCCCTTCCTTCCCAGACCAATTTTCAGCTTTCAGCGCTCTCGCACTTTTAATGACAATTACTCGGTCATGCTACACTGTACCCAAATGAAATTTTTATCATTTTGTTCGCACAAATAGAGCTTTCTTTTGGTGGTATTTATTCACGACTCCATTTTTTTTTTTTTGCGATATAAGCGCAAAAATAGTGGAAATTTGGAAAAAAAACAATATTTTCTTTTTTCTGTTTTAAAAGAAATCCAGTAAAATCGAATTTTGTCATAAATTTAAGCCAAAATGTATTCTGCTACATGTTTTTGATAAAAAAAATCCTGTTAAGTGTATAATAATTGGTTTGTGTGATCACGGACATATGTACGCAAATGATCATGTACAGATGTGTGCAGGTGATCACGTACATATGTGTGCAGATTACCATTGGGACATGTGATTTTAGTGTGACATATGTGGGGGACAGCTTTTTTTATTATTTGGGGACATGTGTTTTGGGGACATGTGTGTTTTACATTATGTGGGGACATGTTTGTGTTTTACATTATGTGGGGACATGTGTGTGTTTTACATGTATGTATTTACATGTGTGTGTTGACACTAGGTTGGTGATCAGTGAGTAAAAAGCTGTAAAAAACAGCTCATACTCACTGATCATCAGCCGGCTGCAGCGATCCCCTCTCCTCTCCTCCTCAGCGACAACTTCCGTGTGAGGAGAGGAGAGCTGATCGCCTAGCAACCGGCTGTGTTTACATCACATGACAGCTGTGATTGGACACGGCCGTCATGTGATCAGGAGGGCCAATCACAGAGCCCTCCTGCCGATCCGAGATGCGCCGTGTCCGGGGGACACGAGCGCATCGGGATCGCGCCGCTGCGCGGGCACGCGCGCGCGCGATCCCGCTCCTTCTGAGGGACGTTCCTGAACGTCCACTCAGAAGGAGAGAGCGCCCACCCGGCCGTTTATGTACATTGGCCGGGTGGGAAGTAGTTAAAGAGTAAACACAGTTGATGGAAAATAAATAGCTTCAGCCAGACGAGAGGGTGCCCCACCCTCCTGAACTGTACCAGGCCACATGCCCTTGCCTGGTGGTTGTGGGGGTCTGCGGGCAGGGAGCTTATTGGAATCTGGAAGCCCCCTTTAGCAAGGGGGGCCCCAGATCCAAGCCCCCCCCTATGTGAATGGGTAGGGGTACATTGTACCCTTACCCATTCACCAAAAAAGTGTCAAAAAAGTAAAAACAACAGCAGACAGTTTTCGACAACTCCTTTATTAACCATTTCAGCCCTGGAAGAATTTACCCCCTTCCTGACCAGAGCACTTTTTGTGATTCGGCACTGCGTCGTTTTAACTGACAATTGCGCGGTCATGCAATGTTGTACCCAAACAAAATTGATGTCCTTTTTTCCCCACAAATAGAGCTTTCTTTTGGTGGTATTTGATCACCTCTGTGGTTTTTATTTTTTGCGCTATAAACAAAAAAAGAGCAACAATTTTGAAAAAAACGCATTATTTTTTACTTTTTGCTATAATAAATATCCCCCAAAATATATCTGGTGTGGTAGTGGTAATTTGTTTAATTTGGCATAAAAATGAATTAAATCAACCATCACTTCAGTGGTGTATTCAGGGTATGGCACGTGTGGCATGTGCCATGGGCGCCATATGAAGGGGACGCTTGTGAGTGGCTCTTCTCCCCAGGGCCGGATTATAGATTCTACACACAATTACTGGCCGCTACATTGCCTTGCAGTCTCGCCAGACAGCTGAATTATAGGCCCAAGACAGTGAGCCGGCCCACGCCGGCGGCCGTTACATACATTGCCTTGCAGAGAATGCTGCGCTGAATAGCCTCTGTACTAGTGCGCTGAGGCTGAGCGTGCTCCTCCCCTTGATGTCCCAGGTGGCATGTCATCATCCAGAGGCTGGCCCGAGAGGCTGGTGGGAAAGGAGTGTGGGCAAGGCCGGCGCCACTGCAAGCAAGAAGGAGGAAGCACTGTGCAAGTTATGGAACAAGTAAGCTCTGCCTCTGCATGGGGCTGGGGAAGTCGGGCAGATAAGTGCAGCTCATTGTACTGTTTCTGGCTGAAGTGGGTTAACTGTTTGGGAGGGAGGGTGGGGGGGCCTGTCAGTGCCTCCTAGGCTTATCACTACCAGTGCTCATTAGTGCAGCTTATCATTGCCAGTGCCACCTGTCAGTGCCAGTGCCATCTGTCAGTGTCAACTATCAGTGCAGCTCATCAGTGGTAGTGCTGTCTCATCAGTGCTGCCTATTAGTGCCCATTGGTGCAGCTCATCAGTGCCAATCCATGATTTGTTAATTGAAAGATAAAAGAGCTTGACTTGTAGTTTTGTTAGCTGTTTTTTTTTTTGTTAAGGTTATCTGAAAGATGAGTTTCAAATGTTTTGACAGGGGCAAAGTTTCAGTGCTTGCCATAGGCGCCATTTTCACTAGATACGCCTCTGTATCACTTTAGGTACTTGCAGTTCAGGGTGATGTAAATAGTCACTTTGTAAGCATTATGAGATCACACAAGAACATATCCATGGGCTGCCAACTACTTTAGGCCTCATGTACATTGTTGCTGGTAAACGCAGGCAGTTGTACGCTTTTTTCCAGCTGCCCCTGAACTCATCCAATGTTAGCTTATGTGTTCATGTACACAGGCTCGTTTACTGCCATTTTTAGGCAGTTGTGTTTAGAGGCTTTTCTTTGAAGGCAAAAAATGAGTTCAGACGCAAAGTTTTACTTTTTTCTGGCATGTTTTTGTTTAGAAGCATTTTTAAAGGTGCTCTATTTTTTTTAACATTACCAAACTTAAAAATGATAAAAAATTATGAAAAACCACTAAAGTATTTTAAAAACTTGTAATTGCTTGCAATGCTTGATAGACCATTTAATATACCCCTAATGAGCCTTTGATCCAATTCAATACACCATTAGCAGTGCTGTGTTAATTAGCGTCCCGGCCATTTGATAGTATACCTGTGTATTTTGGTAAGCATTTATGTATTGTCCTCCTTCTCTTATAATTAGTTGAGCTTCTCATAGCCTTACATTTGTGTACTTCTTACAGCTGTATACCAGGTTTTTTTATCAAGCCCCCTGCAGCCATACTATAGGCAGTGAAGGGCGACCATTCCCCTGACGTTGGATTGTGTCCATCTCGCCCTGCTGGGCTTCTTGGGTATGTTGTGGTGATGTTTGCTTGACTTGGTGTCCATCGGACGGCTTCCCACCTGGGGGAGGGTTATCTAGGAGGGGACCACACCTGTGTAGCCCCTTGTACAGTCACCCATTGACATACACAGTGTTGTTCATTTTTATATTCTTTGTTTGATTAATATGTTTTTCTTTTTGTAGAACTACAACCATTTTCTGTCATACCCTGTCCCCTGAGGAAGCCAATGCCTTGGTGAAACTAGTAGGGACGCCCTAACCTACCTCTATCTACTATTGGTTGTACAGATATTTTTTATGCTCCTCCATTCTTTGTACTCTCAATGAATTGTATTTTTAATCAATTGTAATAAACTTAATTATTTTTATAATCTTGTATTGTTGTATTTTTGGCACCGCAATAATCCCTTATACTTGGCTCTTTATTGTACTCTACTGCTGGGATGAGGTGCCTTATCTATTAGGGACACACCTACCACCATTTTCTTCTTCTGATCTTCTAAGGAGTTGAGAATCTTCACTGAAAAAATCATGAATATTCCCTTCATTTATCCAGTCATGTAAAAAGGAAATTCTTGTCCAGTCATGTGCAGATTGAAAAACTGAAGGGAATATTCACTCAATTTTTTAGTGTGAAGATTTTCACCTACTTTAGTGAATCAGCCTTATAATTTCAGCAACCTCAGAGTGAGAATAAAGTCATGCAGGAGTTCAGGAAGAAAACATGTCTATATAAAGTAACTTTTTCAGTTTTGTATTTATGAGCAACATAGTGTTTAAACTGGTGTTTTTTTTCCTACATTGTATGTGCCAGTTCTGACTTAACCTTAGAAAGGTACATGTTTTACAATATTTTCAACAGAGTACATGATATGCAGTAACTAACAGTACATACATAATGTCAAAGACTGCCAACAGCCCTACTTTGTTAATGTTAATGATGGTGATGATAGAAACCGCAATGAAAAATTAACATTTTCCTCTTTACATTTTTGTAGAGCTGATTTAGAAACATTCACATTACAAATGTCAGTAAGGACTGCTTTTTGTAGTAAAAAAAAAAAAAAAATGAATGCATTGTTCCTTGGAGTCCTGACCTTTCATTTCATGTGCCCAACAACTGTTTATGGGGCCTTAGGCCCCATTCACATCTGAGCATTTTGTAGTTTGAAGCCTGAAGCTACAAAACGCTGGAGGGGAAAAAATCAATTATTCTCTATGGAGATGGTTCACATCTCCACTCAAAAACGCCTGAAGCCAGAAGCTCCAAAAGGCCTGAAGCTCAAACAAGTTCTGACATTTTGACCTGCACAAAATTGCGGCAAAACGCCTTAAAAAAGCAAAAAAAAAAGCCATAAAAAATGCGGCAAAAATCGCGGTAAAATCACACGACTTTCTGCCTGAAAACATTATGATCAGGTGTGAATGGGGCCTTATGCCGCGTACACACGATCGGACTTTACGGCATACTTGGTTCTTCGATCTTTTCGACGGACTTTGTAGCGTAGGTGCGCCGGACTTAAAAACAGACGTACTTGGACACTTGGATAACTACAAAAGTCAGATGGTTTTGAACGCGGTGATGTACAGCACGTACGACGGGACTAGAAAAAGGAAGTTCAAGCCCCACTACGCCACCCTTTGGGCTCCTTCTGCTAATCTTGTGTTTATCTCTTGTTAATAGAAGTTTGGTTAGAGACGATTCACACTTTTCACACTTCAGCTTATTTTGATCGTTTTCTGCGGTTCAGTTTGTGCTTGTGAGGTTTGTATCTGCTTTTCAGTGCATGTTGGTCAGTTCGTAACCTGCCTAGCAGGACGTTCTGGTCCGCTCGTTCCTGATTTTCAGGTCGCTCTTCATAGGCTTTGCTGTTCTTCAGTGTGTTTGTTCTAAGTTTGTTTGTTTGACCAGCTGACCGTTTTGAAGCCATGTTGCGTGGACGTATTCGTTCTCGAGTTCGTGCTGCGTGGGGACTTGGTGTTGGGGTTAATACTTTGACCCAAGTCCAGTCCATGAACAGGGCGAGGAGGAGTTCATGGACGAAGAATTGGTTGCGCCAGCGTGACCAATTCTCGCACATGCCTTTGCTCCGTGAGATCTGTGAGAATAATCCTGAGGATTTTAGGAATTATCTCAGGATGACGGACCCCGTTTTTGAACGTCTGCTGGCTATGCTGACCCCCTATATCAGCAGGCAGGATACCTGCATGAGGCAAGCCATCACTGCAGAGCAGAGGCTAGTTGCCACTTTATGTTACTTGGCGACTGGGAGAAGTCTTCAGGACTTGAAGTTCTCGACAGGCATCTCCCCCCAGGCTCTGGGGCATAATCCCAGAGACCTGTTCTGCTATTATTCAGGTCCTGCAGAAGGACTATATAAAAGGTAAGTTTTTTCCTTTAACATTACATGATATGTATTTAATGTTTGCTAATGTATTGTCTAAATGTCCTCGTTACCTAATTACCATGTTTGGAATATGCTGTGAATGTCCCCTTTATCGTCATGCATGCCTGTTTTTTTACATTAATCATTTTTTGGCCCTACATGCATATTTACCTTCAATAACCTCCCCACCATGCAATCCTCGGTCCATTTATACCTGTAGCCTATAGTCCCTTGAACAATGTATATTGTCAGCTCTATTGTACTGTTTTACCCTCCCCCAACCCCTGAAATGTTAGCAACTGTCAGGTGTGTTCTTGGCCCCAATTAGAACCCCTCCCCCACCCCCTCAACTGTTAGCAACTGTCAGGTGTGTTCTTGGCCCCAATTAGAACCCCTCCCCCACCCCCTCAAATGTTAGCAACTGTCAGGTGTGTTCTTGGCCCCAATTAGAACCCCTCCCCCACCCCCTCAAATGTTAGCAACTGCCAGGTGTGTTCTTGGCCCCAATTAGAACCCCTACCCCCACATACAAATTGATCAATGGTCCATCAGAGGGAGTGAGTAATCTTATAAGTGGGCCTTATGTTTATATTTTTTTGGATAAAAATAACACATATTAAGAATGTTCGACTGCTGTTGTTCAATAATATTTTTGTGTAATCTGATATCCAAGTTATGTTTAAAAGTACTTATATTTTTTTTTCTTGTTTGACTCCACAGTTTCCTTCGAACACACAGGAATGGCAGACTGTGGCCTCCCAGTTCACTGACCGTTGGGACTTTCCCAACTGTGTCGGGGCGATCGATGGGAAGCATGTCCGCATTGTGCCACCACCCCATTCGGGGTCTTATTTCTACAACTATAAGGGGTTCCATAGTGTAGTTTTGATGGCAGTGGTCTCGGCACAATTGGAATTTCTATTCGTGGACGTGGGTAAGAACGGCCGGATGTCTGGCGGAGGAGTCTTTGCACAGACCGAGCTGTGCCAGCGTCACCAGCGACTGGTGGCCTGGGATTGCCACCTGATGACCAGAATGTGGATGGACTCCCCTCAGTTTTCATCGCTGATGAAGAGTTTGCTCTCGGCGAGCACTTGATGAGGCCGTTCCCCCAAAGGACACTCACCCCTGAGAGGAGGGTATTTAATTACCGGCTGGCCAGAGCAAGAAGAGTTGTGGAGAATGCCTTTTGGATTCTGGCCAGCCGGTTCCATTTGTTACTCTCCGCAATCAATCTGGCAGAATACAAGATTAATTATGTGATCATGGCTTGCTGCATTCTGCATAATTTCTTGAGACGTCATTCTTTGACATATATAACTTCTGTTGGGCCTGAGGCCGGACTTGGTGTTGAAGAACCACTCACAGGCCTGGAAATTGGCCGTATTGGCTTGGCCCCCCAAACCGCCCGTCAAGTGCGTGACAGATATGTCAATTATTTTAATGGGCGGGGGGCCATTGCAATGCCACAAGAGCTTTAATATTGTAATAAAAAAAATTAAGACATTTTTGGCAACAATCTCTTGTTTTGATTCTTGTTTGCATTTAGTTTTGTGTGTCTCCTAGTGCACTTGTAGTGGCAAGTGCATTTCCCTTTAGTTAATAAGGCCCCTTGTCACTGTAACCACACAAAAAAATAACAAACTGTTATTGATAAATAATAAGCCACACACATTATAGTAGTAAAAACATTTTAGTGTGTGCACATTGAAAGGTGCATTTTGTTTGAACGTGTTTATGTTTTTTTTTTTGTTTTTTTTGGTAACAATATATATATATTGTTTTTTTGTTTAGGCATTTGTATTTGTATAAAATATACATTGTTTACAAAATTTGGCTTGACAACAAGGTTTTTAAAAACATAAGAACCAAAAATAACAGGAACTTACAAAGTTCAACATGCTAATAACGGTGCTGGTGATGTCACCCATGTAAACCAAAAATTGGGCAGATGCTCACAATTTGGGATTAAAAAAGGTTCAAGTCAACATGTGCTATCTCCTATCATGGGGGAGCAATGGACATGCTTTGGGTGTGCAATCCCTTTGTTCCTCTCACAAAATAACATTTTTCTGATGAAGGGGTTGCAAACAAAAAACAAGTACATTGATATCCCCTGATGGAAGATAGCACATGATCTAAATCTTTGCATTAGTATTTATCAAGTAAAAACATTTTATAACAATAAAACTTGACAATGAAATGAAGAACATGATTGATGTTTTTAGGCAAAAAGTTATTAGATTCTGCCCAAAACATCAATCATGTTCTTCATTTCCTGTTGCATGCTGTCCAGCCGATTTCTCATTCTGTCAATTTGGTCACGCATTCTATCAATTTGGCCATTCCACACCATTATCTGCCCAATGAGTCTTTGTGCACTGTCTGTGCTAAATGGCTCTGCCGCTTGGCCTTCCACAACCAGAACATCACCTAAAATTTGTGACTAAAAAAAATTGTTAAAATATGCACGCCTAAATAGATTAACTTAAGCTGGGGTGTCAGTCACTCACTTGGTGGGGTAGAAATATCACACACTTCCTCCACCTCTCCTTCCTCCAGCTCGTCAGGTGGGCGTGATCTTGGGCTGGGGCTTGGGGTAATTTCAGCTGCAGGCTGGTGACTTGGGGGGGTCCTGGGATCCTTGGACTGTTGTCTGAGTCTTTTCTCCCCTATGAGAATTAAACAAAAGGTATAGTTAAAACACAGTGATATTTCAGTCTTGAAAAACAAATAAGAAACGTTGGTTAGAAGTTGTGGACAATTGTCATTTTGTTGCCCCAAAACTTTGGGAGACAGGATTAAAATTCACTCTGCCCAAAATTACAAAAAAATACACATTTTCATGCAAGTTTCACAGATGCAGACACCTCAAGTATCCCCTGGAGCCCCTATGTGTATTACCCCCAAAAATTGACTCTGGTGTCACATAGTACACTAGTGCTCGTGAGTCCAGATGTGGAAACAGTTGCTGTGTCCTGTCCTTACATTACACTGAATCATTTTTGAAGAAGCATTATAGTTTCAAACACATCTACACAACATCACCACATTTTTGGAATACGACAAATTATCAAGACCTAAATGTATGTCCAACCCTGTACCATCATATTTTGCGAAAAAACTAATTTTATTTTCTTCGTATCATATGTATTTTCAAAAGAACGGTCTTCATGAACGATGCTGTATAAACGAAAAGCATATGGATCAGCATGCAAGTTAAGTATCTCATTAGGAACACACAACAAGTACTTACTTTTTTTAAGCATCTTCTTTATTCGCCAATATTGTTCAGGCTCCCTACTTTTGAGGTCAGACCACCGCTTCCTCAATTGTTCTTTAGCCCGTTTAGTGCCAAATTTGTGTTCAAGAGCCGTGACAACTGAGGACATTATTTTGTCCTTCCGCATATTGGGTCGGGTGTACAGTCCTTTTTTGCCATCATAGTCCTCCCTTCTCAATATGGACAACATCTCCACCATCTCTTCAAAGGCCATGTTTGTGGCCTTATATCTCCTCCTGGATCTGGATGGTTGTGGCTCCGGGCTTTCCTCCACGCTACTTGCAGATAATCTCTCCGCCATCTTTCTCTATATACTGCCACTGCGCAACGAAGAGTGAAGGGACGGGGACAAATTGTAATAAAGAATGTCAGGGGCGGGCAACGCAAGCATAGCATGACACATGTGCTGTGTATATAAAGCTATTACGCTGGCCTACGTATGTCCGAGCGGAATTAGCGAGCGTCAGAAACAAAGGTAAGATTAAACGTGGGTGTGTGTTTGATGAATGTGTTTGTGTGTGTGTGTGTGTGTATATGTGTACCCTAGATTCAGCCAAAAATAATACTGGGAGTTTGGACTGATATTACATTTTTTATCTTGTGTCTTGTCTTTCAGCAAAAATGAATCCCTTTAAGGATGAAGAATTTATGTCCCGTTTCATTGATTTGTATTAAGAAAATAGAAACCTGTGGGAGGTCAAGCACCCATTATATTATTATTATATATTGGTATCTTGCGCAACATGTACAGGCGGGAACACAATAAGATCCAGGAGTCGCGCAGATCTGGAGCAGCAGCAGACCAGGTTTATGTCCCCAAGCTGTGGTACTACCAAAAACTGCGATTTCTGGATGACCAGACAGAAGAAAGGCAATCACTTTCGACCCTTCCCTCCAGCCTTCCCTCCACCTCCACCCTTCCCTTCACCCCAGCTGAGGAGTCCCATGAAGAACTGGGCCCTTTCATCCTTGATGAAGTGGATGCGCCCAGCTTTAGCCAGGTATACTTTTTTGGAGAATTTGGGATTGTGTAAATATTAATGATCTAAACCTAAAAAAATTTTGAACTGCTTCACCAAAAATTACTTCATCACAATTAAATAGACATATCACTAGACAGTAGTGGCCAAAAATATACTTCAAATATTGCTGCACAGCTAGAATAATGGTGGGGTCAAAAAGATAGCCTTTACTATTTGTTTAGAATTATATTTGCAAGACATGAGCTGAAAATTGTGTGTGATTGCGTAACCCTAAATTAAAACTACCGGTATGTCCCTTTTTTTTACCCAGGATAAGCTCAGCCAAGAGGAAGCCGTGCCCAGAGGTATACAGGAGGAGGCCTTGCCCAGTGGGAGAGAGGAGGAGGCCGTGGCTGGGCCCAGTAGAAGCCTCACGGAATGTCAGGTGCCTCCCCTCCGCATTAGCACAAAAAGGCCCAGGAAGATGACCTGAACTGAGGAGGAATCACTAGCCCTCATTCGGGAAGCCAGCCAAATCCTCAGCACACCACCCAATGCAGAAGAGGTGTATGGAACATATATGGCCACCAGATTGCTGGAACTCGAAAAGGGGCAACATCTCCTCTGTGAGGGTCTAATTTTTCAAGCGTATCAGAAGGGCTTGAGAGGGGAGCTTGCTGAAAAAACATATATAGAAGATGAAGCCAATCCTCCTGCTACTCCTCCTCCTCCTCCTGCCCCAAGTACACCACCAGAGGCACAGCCTCCAAGGAAGGCTGCAGCGAAGCGTGGAGGGAAGGCTGCAGGGCAGCATGCAGGGAAGGCTCCACGGAAGAGTCGAAGGTGACTGCCTGGCTTCTGTCTGGTCTGACTTCGGACTGTGCTCCCTAGTCGCAAGATACCAATTTTATTGTCCTAAAACTTGATGTGTGTCCTGTGGGACAAAAGGTTTCACACATTCCAAAAGTGTCTCCAGTGTTGCCTTCCTAATTTCTGTTTTGACCAAAATAAATGTATCTTTTCGTTACCTTACATTATTGACTATGTGTTTTGATTCAAAAAGGACATTTGGTTTGTGAGTAGGCAGGTAAAGGTCAAAAAGACTACGTGGGTTATTTACAAAAGGCTAAATCATTTGGCTATTCAAGTGCAAAGTACTAGTGCAAAGTGCACTTTATAAATTGCACTGCAAGTGCACTTGTTGGAAGTGCAGTCGCTGTAAATCTAAAGGGAAGATCTGAAATGAGGGGAAGCTCTGCTGATTTTATCATACAATCATGTGCAAGAGAAATGTTTTTTGCTTTTGGTGTTCCTTGCATGTGCCCCTCGGATCCACAGTGAATGCACTTCCAAATGCTCTTTCAGTGCAATTCCAAGTACAATTTGCACTTGTAGTGAAAAATGAATTTGCCTTTTGAAAATAACCCCCCTATGTCTAATTAACAAGGGACACCAACCTCATTAAGGTTCATTAAAACAATACAAATTATGAAGGTTATTGTGGTAACTAGAAACCCCCCCAAAAAAATGAATAAAATAATATTTTGTATCATTTAGCACACATTATAAAATAGATATTGTTTAAATCTCCAAAAAAAAAGTCCAAAATAATAATTTCTACTTTAGTTCTGGAGATCTGCCTTTTAAAAAATATCATATTAGTCATGACATGAGGCTAAATCATGAAGAAAGTTGTTTGTAAGAACTCTGTGTGAATATAAGCAGCAAAACAACTTAATTCCTCTCACATTATAAAGAAAAAAAAATGCGCTGTATTAAAAGATCACAGAAGAGGAATGTGCTAGCTTCAATATGAAGGCTAGTTTTACCAGACCGAGCGCTTCCATCTTGTACTTGCTTCAGAGCATGCGTCAGTTTGGGTCCGTCGGACTAGACGACCGCTTCGTACGCTAGAAAGCAGAGTCCGTCGGACAGATTTGAAACATTTTTCAAATCTAAGTCTGTCAAACTTTTGAGAAAACAAAGTCCGCTGGAGCCCACACACAATCGGATTGTCTGACGAAATCCAGTACGCCAGACCAAGTATGCCGCAAAGTCCGATCGTGTGTACGCGGCTTTAGTGTTACCAGGATTGGCTTGAACTTAAACAATGACAAATATTTTCATAAAGTTATCTTCTAGCATATTTAGCATTTTTAGAAAAGAAGGCGGGAAATATTTTTTAAATATTACTGATTAACACTTGTCATGGTGACACAAAAATATAATATCATTAGAGCAGTTCCATTCAGATACCTGCTAGATCAGTGGTTCTCAACCTAGGGGTCGGGACCCCCTCGGGGGTCAAATGACAATTTGCCATGGGTCACCAAATCCTGGGCTGTTCCTGAAGCCCGCGCCACTCTCCAAGCCTTTTCGCAGCTGCCCAGAAGGGCTGTCCCTGGAGCCTGTGGCCGCCCAGCTGGGCTGTTCCTGGAACCGCGGCCGCCCACTCAGCCTCTTCGCAGCCACCCATTCAGTTCACAGCATGGCTGGGGGGCAGAGACTAGAGGTCAGCTGACTGGTGAGGAATGAAGTGGGTGGGGCTGGAGGAGACCCTATCTCCTGATTTCGGCATAGGTGTCACTTCTGCGAGACACCACAAATTCGGAGACACAGTGAAGCCGGAGACAGAGTGAGTAACACTACCTGTGATTATAGTTGCCATTAAAAGTTCCCAACTACAGTTCTCAGATCAGCAGATGATCTTGATCAAGAGCACCTAAGTTGGCTGATCAGAACCCCCCGCCAGCACTGCCACTGATCCCATTCCCCCCACCAAGGAGTAAGAGAAGGAATAAAAATAGAGAATACATGGAAGGGAGATGAAAAGAGGGGGAGGAACAAAGAAAAAGGGAGAGAAAGAATAAGAGAAAGAACAAGAAAGACGGCTAGAGAGAGGGATTGAGGGGGGGCAAGAGATTAGAAAAGCTAGAGATAAAAGGGAAAGAAAGGAGAACAAGGAGAAAGAGTTGTACATCCTAAAATGTACCATAAAGGGTTTTAATACTGTACGAGTGGAAGGGACTCAGGGAGCGCTAAATGTCCATGGGTTAGGGGTGCAAATTACTTGTCCTGCCTTGGGAGTAGGGATGAGCCGAACATCCTCCGGTTCGGTTCGCACCAGAACCTGTGAACGGACGGAAAATTTGCACGAACGTTAGAACCCCATTGACGACTATGGGACTCGAACGTTCAAAATCAAAAGTGCTCATTTTAAAGGCTAATTTGCATGGTATTGTCCTAAAGAGGGTTTTGGGACCCGGGTCCTGCCCCAGGGGACATGTATTAATGCAAAAAAAACTTTTAAAAACGGCCATTTTTTCGGGAGCAGTGATTTTAATGATGCTTAACCACTTAACAACCGGCCCATAGCCAAATGACGGCTACAGGGCGGTTGTTTAACTCTGGGAGGGCGTCCAGGGATGTCCTCCCAGAATTCTGCTCTCGCGCGCCCCCTAGGGCGCGCACTCGAGAGCATCCGTGACCGCTGGGTCCAGAGGACCCGGCGTATCACAGATCCCAGTAAATGGCCGCTGATCGCGGCCGTTTACCATGTGATCGCTCCGTCAAATGACGGAGCGATCACATGTAAACAGACCGGCGTTATCTGATGACGCCGGTTCCTCTCCTCCCCCTCTCCTCCCCTCCTGTGTACCGATCGGTACACTGTGAGTGGAGAGGGGGATGGCTGGATGGCTGCAGCGTTGTGGGCTGCATGTGTAGTGCCCACAGCGCTGCACAGAGACATCCAGCCATCCATCCATCCATGCTCAGCCATCCCCACTACTCTGCATGCCCTGCAATGCTGTGCAATACTCTGCAATGCCCTCTGCAATGCCCCACAATACTCTGCCATACCCCGCAATACCCCTGCAATACTCTGCCATACCCTGCAATACCCCGCAATACTCTGCCATACCCCTGCAATACTCTGCCATACCCCTGCAATACTCTGCCATACCCTGCAATATCCCTGCAATACTCTGCCATACCCTGCAATACCCCGCAATACTCTGCCATACCCTGCAATACCCCGCAATACTCTGCCATACCTGGAATACCCCGCAATACTCTGCCATACCCTGGAATACCCCGCAATACTCTCCATACCCTGGAATACCCCGCAATACTCTGCCATACCCTGCAATACCCCGCAATACTCTGCCATACCCCGCAATACCCCACAATACTCTGCAATACCCTGAAATACCCCGCAATACTCTGCCATACCCTGCAATACCCCGAAATACCCCGTAATACTCTGCCATACCCTGCAATACCCTGAAATACCCCGCAATACTCTGCCATACCCTGCAATACCCCGCAATACTCTGCCATACCCTGCAATACCCCGAAATACCCCGTAATACTCTGCCATACCCTGCAATACCCTGAAATACCCCGCAATACTCTGCCATACCCTGCAATACCCCGCAATACTCTGCCATACCCTGCAATACCCCGCAATACTCTGCCATACCCTGCAATACCCCGCAATACTCTGCCATACCCTGGAATACCCCGCAATACTCTGCCATACCCTGGAATACCCCGCAATACTCTGCCATACCCTGCAATACCCCGCAATACTCTGCCATACCCCGCAATACCCCACAATACTCTGCAATACCCTGAAATACCCCGCAATACTCTGCCATACCCTGCAATACCCCGAAATACCCCGTAATACTCTGCCATACCCTGCAATACCCTGAAATACCCCGCAATACTCTGCCATACCCTGCAATACCCTGCAATACTCCGCAATACTCTGCCATACCCTGCAATACCCCGAAATACCCCGTAATACTCTGCCATACCCTGCAATACCCTGAAATACCCCGCAATACTCTGCCATACCCTGCAATACCCCGCAATACTCTGCCATACCCTGCAATACCCCACAATACTCTGCCATACCCTGCAATACCCCGCAATACTCTGCCATACCCTGGAATACCCCGCAATACTCTGCCATACCCTGGAATACCCCGCAATACTCTGCCATACCCTGCAATACCCCGCAATACTCTGCCATACCTTGCAAGACCCCACAATACTCTGCCATACCCTGCAATAACCTGCAATACTCTGCCATACCCTGCAATACCCTGCAATACTCTGCCATACCCTGCAATACCCCACAATACTCTGCCATACCCTGCAATACCCCACAATACTCTGCCATACCCTGCAATACCCTGAAATACCCCGCAATACTCTGCCATACCCTGCAATACCCCGAAATATCCCGCAATACTCTGCCATACCCTGCAATACCCAGCCATACTCTGCAATACTCTGTGATACCCAGCCATACTCTGCCATACCCAGCCATGCTCTGCAATACCCCGCAAAAATCTGCAATACTCTGCCATAACCCGCAATACTCTGCCATACCCTGCAATATCCCTGCAATACTCTGCCATACCCTGCAATACCCCGCAATACTCTGCCATACCCTGCAATACCCCGCAATACTCTGCCATACCCTGCAATACCCCGCAATACTCTGCCATACCCTGGAATACCCCGCAATACTCTGCCATACCCTGGAATACCCCGCAATACTCTGCCATACCCT
The DNA here is from genome assembly GCA_037952835.1 of Lithobates septentrionalis. Classification (NCBI taxonomy): domain Eukaryota; kingdom Metazoa; phylum Chordata; class Amphibia; order Anura; family Ranidae; genus Lithobates; species Lithobates septentrionalis. The sequence goes on from JBBDGP010000078.1 coordinate 11,135,150, forward strand.
GCAATACCCCGCAATACTCTGCCATACCCTGCAATACCCCGCAATACTCTGCCATACCCCGCAATACCCCACAATACTCTGCAATACCCTGAAATACCCCGCAATACTCTGCCATACCCTGCAATACCCCGAAATACCCCACAATACTCTGCCATACCCTGCAATACCCTGAAATACCCCGCAATACTCTGCCATACCCTGCAATACCCCGCAATACTGTGCCATACCCTGCAATACTCTGCCATACCCTGGAATACCCCGCAATACTCTGCTATACCCTGCAATACCCCGCAATACTCTGCCATACCCTGCAATACCCCGCAATACTCTGCCATACCCTGCAATACCCTGCAATACTCTGCCATACCCCGCAATACCCCACAATACTCTGCAATACCCTGAAATACCCCGCAATACTCTGCCATACCCTGCAATACCCCGAAATACCCCGCAATACTCTGCCATACCCTGCAATACCCTGAAATACCCCGCAATACTCTGCCATACCCTGCAATACCCCGCAATACTCTGCCATACCCTGCAATACCCCGCAATACTCTGCCATACCCTGCAATACCCCACAATACTCTGCCCTACCCTGGAATACCCCGCAATACTCTGCCATACCCTGCAATACCCCGCAATACTCTGCCATACCCTGCAATACCCTGCAATACCCTGCAATACTCTGCCATACCCTGCAATACCCCACAATACTCTGCCATACCCTGCAATACCCCACAATACTCTGCCATACCCTGCAATACCCTGAAATACCCCGCAATACTCTGCCATACCCTGCAATACCCCGAAATATCCCGCAATACTCTGCCATACCCTGCAATACCCAGCCATACTCTGCAATACTCTGTGATACCCAGCCATACTCTGCCATACCCAGCCATGCTCTGCAATACCCCGCAAAAATCTGCAATACTCTGCCATAACCCGCAATACTCTGCCATACTTAGCCATACTCTGCAATACCCCGCAATACCCAGCCATACTCTGCAATACTCAGTGATACCCAGCCATACTCTGCCATACCCAGTCATACTCGGCGATACTCTGCAATACCCAGCCATGCTCAGCCATGCTCAGCCATACCCAGCCATGCTCAGCCATACCCAGCCATGCTCAGCCATACCCAGCCTCTGTATGTGGCCAGGCTGTGGAAGTCTCACACATGTGGTATCGCCGTACTCAGAGGAGTAGGAGAATCTATTTTGGGGTGTCATTTTTGGTATATACATGCTATGTGTTAGAAATATTGTATAAATGGACAACTTTGTGTTAAAAAAAAAAAAGCGTTTTAACCACTTCCCGCCTTCCGTCATACGACGTCCTTGACTTTGTGCGGGGATATCTGAATGATGGGTGCAGCTACAGGCATCATTCAGATATCAGCTTTTTCAGCCGGCGATTCCCTACACCATAAGAACAATCATAGCGGCTATTAGACTGCTTGATCGTTCTTACGGGAGGCGAGAGGGGACGTCCCCCCCTTCCGCCGCTCTCCGGTGCTTCTACCGACTCACCGCTAGGATCGAAGCCAGGATCTTTTTTTTTTTTTATTTCAGGCACAGCCTAGAGGTGAGATGTGGGGTCTTATTGACCCCATATCTCACTGTAAAGAGGACCTGTCATGCCATATTCCTATTACAAGGGATGTTTACATTCCTTGTAATAGGAATAAAAGTGATCAAAAAATTTTTTTTGGGGAAAAAAGTGTCAAACTAAAATAAATAAAGTAAAATGAACAATAAAAAAAAATAAAAATTTTTTAAAGCGCCCCTGTCCGTGTGCTCGCATGCAGAAGCGAACGCATATGTAAGTCCCGCCCACATATGAAAACGGTGTTCAAACCACACATGTGAGGTATCGCTGCGATCGGTAGAGCGAGAGCAATAATTTTGGCCCTAGACCTCCTCTGTAACTCAAAATTTGCAACCAGTAAAAAATTTTAAAGCGTCGCCTATGGGGATTTTTAAGTGGCGAAGTTTGGCGCCATTCCACAAGCGTGTGCAATTTTGAAAGGTGACATGTTAGGTATCTATTTACTCGGCGTAACTTCATCTTTCATATTATGCAAAAACATTGGGCTAACCTTACTGTTTTGTTTTTTTTTTAAGCAAAAAAAGAGTTTTTTTTCCAAAAAAAACGCGTTCGAAAATTTGCTGCGCAAATATCGTGCGAGATAAAAAGTTGCAATGACCGCTATTGTATTCTCTAGGGTCTTGGCTAAAAAAACATATATAATGTTTTGGGGTTCTATGTAATTTTCTAGCAAATAAATGATGATTTTTACATGTAGGAGAGAAATGTCAGAATTGGCCTGGGTGCTCCAGAACGCCTGAAGGTGCTCCCCTGCATGTTGGGCCTCTGTATGTGGCCACACTGTGTAAAAGTCTCACACATGTGGTATCGCCATACTTAGGAGTATTAGCACAATGTGTTTTGGGGTGTAATTTGTGGTATGCATATGCTGTGTGTGAGAAATAACCTGCTAATATGACAATTTTGTGAAAAAAAAAAACAACTTGATTTTGCAAAGAATTGTGGGAAAAAATGACAACTTCAAAAAACTCACCATGCATCTTTCTAAATACCTTGGAATGTCTTCTTTCCAAAAAGGGGTCATTTGGGGGGTATTTGTACTTTTATGGCATGTTAGGGTCTCAAGAAATGAGATAGGCCATCAGTACTTCAGGTGTGATCAATTTTCAGATATTGGCACCATAGCTTGTGGACGCTATAACTTTCACAAAGACCAAATAATATACACTAATTTGGGTTATTTTTACCAAAGATATGTAGCGGTATAAATTTTGGCCAAAATATATGAAGAAAAATTACTAATTTTAAAAATTTTATAACAGAAACAAAGAAAAATGTATTTTTTTACAGATTTTTCGGTCTTTTTTCTTTTATAGCGCAAAAAATTAAGAACCCAGCGGTGATTAAATACCACCAAAAGAAAGCTCTATTTGTGTGAAAAAAAGGACAAAAAATTCATATAGATACAGTGTTGCATGACTGAGTAATTGTCATTCAAAATGTGAGAGCACCAAAAGCTGAAAATTGGTCTGGTTATTAAGGGGGTTAAGTGCCCAGTGGTCAAGTGGTTAAAGTAAAAAAAAAAAAAAAGTGAAATATTCCTTTAAATATCATACCTGGGGGGTTTCTATAGTATGCCTGTAAAGTGGCGCATGTTTCCCGTGCTTAGAACAGTCCCTGCACAAAATGTCATTTTTAAAGGAAAAAATTTAATTTAAAACTGCTTGCGGGTTTAATGTAATGTCGGGTCCTGGCAATATGGATGAAAATCAGTGAGACAAACGGCATGGGTACCCCCCAGTCCATTACCAGGCCCTTTGGGTCTTGTATGGATATTAAGGGGAACCCCGCACCCAAATTAAAAAAAGGCCCTAAATACTCTGAACAGCAGTATACAGGCAGTGCAAACAAGACAGGGACTGTTGGTTTGTTGTTAAAGTGCCAAAATTATACTTTTTAAATAAAAATACCTCTATAATACACAAGCTTAATGTATTCTAGTAAAGTTAGTCTGTAAACTAAGGTCTGTTTTGTTAGTTTATAGCAGTAGTTTGTTATTTTATAAACTTACAGCAGGCCGTGGCCATCTTAAGTGTGGGCATCTGAAGCCAGACTATATTTCTTCCTGGATCTCATCCTTGCAGATCTCGTACATGCTCAGTGCAGCACAAGCAGTGTAATAGGTTTTAGGTCAGGTTTCCATAGCAACGGCAGTTTCAGAGGAAGTTGCCGCCCCTTCCCAGAAGGCATTGCAAACAGGAAATTATGTGATGGGCCGCGGCCAGGGAGGAGGAAGTGAAAAATGAATACAGCAGATATACAGTAAGGCTCTGTTTCCACTAGTGCGACTTATTTTGCGACTTGACACATGTCAAGTCGCATGACAAGTCAAAACCCATGTATTTCAATGGTCCCCATTCTAATTGGTGCGACTCAAGTTGCAGCGACTCGAAAAAAGGTTCTTGCACTACTTTGTTCCGTCTTCGGTGCGACTTGTTCTCCATAGAAAGGTATTAAGTCGCAATGAAGTCGTATGTACATGTCTGACACCGCGACTTTGTTGCGACTTCCACGGAAGTCTACGGAAGCACATGATCTCTGCTCCTCCCAAATACATCACTTCCTATATCGATGTATGTGAGTGTGGAAGACAGCAGGAAGCATGCCTAGGGCTAAAAAAAATAAGCGTCAAGTGCATGACAATGAGGAAATTATTCGGCTTGTCAGACAACGTCCGGCAATATATGACCTCAGAGATCCAGGTTACAAAGATCATGCAAAGAAGGAGAGAGCATGGTTGGAGGTGGCTCGCATATATTATGAGACATGGGACTCTTTCTCAGCCACAGAACGTTCTACAAAAAGTAAGTGGTTGATATATGCTGCTTAACACTTTCTGTAACCAATGGTTGTGTGCACTGTTTTTTCTTGGTGGGGACCGCTTCTCCTGGCAGGAGATCACAATGGTTTGGCAGGAGGTAATCCCATGTCAACACTATCTGTGTTGATGGTGTCATTTATATAGTTACTTTCCTGTTACCTGTGGCTGCAGGAAAGTAAATCTGTGTGTGTGGGCCAGCAAATAATTTTTGTCCACGGTCCTAATAATATTAAATAATATTAAAGATGGCCCTGTCAACATCCTCCAGCACATGTCAAATTATGTAGGTGTCATGGGTAATATATGTAGCGGTTGTTTTAACACCATCCATATCAATTATGCAGCCTAGCAAATGAATGACCTATAGGCAGTGACTAAAGTTTTTTTTAAAAATGTATACTTTGCTTTATATTTTGTAGTGCACTCGTTACAAACTCGATGGAGAAGTCTCAAAGACTGCTACAACCGGTACTTACGCAAATTAAAAGAAGGAAGGAGTGGTTCCGGCTCTAAAAGATTAGCCCCATATGCCCATGCCGGGGATCTTGAATTTTTGAAACCAGTGTTGGAAATGCGAGAGTAAGTTATCAGCAGGCATATGTTACGAATTCTACATATCAAATAGTAATGCTTACTTTAAAAATATGTGATTTGTATTTCAGAACCCAAGCAAGCTGGGAAGACAGCACACAGGGTTTGGCAGCAGAAGATGAGGCAGAGGAAGCTGCGGAGGAGGAGGAGCAAGAACAATTCCAAGACAATGTTGACAAGGAACTGTTCGTAGATTAATCAAGGTCAACATCAAACTCAATGAATGAGGAGGATGCAGAACCAGGACCTAGCAATGTCTCTAGGCCTTTGCGAAGGTCTTCAAGGGTCAGTGCCCGGCCTGGGAAACCCATGGATAACATTTTAGATGTAGTCAGTCAGATGTCCACTAAAATGGCTGAAAACCAGTGTGAAGACACAGCATTTCTCACTGTAATTTTAGGCATATGTAAACAGGTACCCCCTGAGAAAAAATATGCACTCAGGATGGCTTTAATGTCAACTGCTCAATCATTTGTGGGTGAGGGGCCAATAACATCCTCCGCATATATGCAACCCCCCCTTCCCCAATATCCCCCTTATCAACAATACACTCACTTTCCAAGTACACAGTATGCTCCACCAATAAACCGTCCATACTGTGACCAGTATGGTAATATGCTGAATCCCTCAAGGCCACGCATGTTGCATCCAATTCCTGACCCCACTACCTCTACCCTTGGCCCCCCAACCACTCACCAACTTAGGCAGCCTACACCCAGTCATGTTCCGCCTTTTCTGGAAAGGAAATATTACCCTGGTCCATCAGTGGATTTCCCTGGACCAACCAATAGTTCAGCTTCCGGGACCACTGAAAACAAAACATACGAGCAATTGTAATTTACTATTATTATTGAGGTGTGTTTAAGACTTGTTCTCTATTTTTTGTTTGGTTGAGGAGGCCAAAACAACAACTGTTGTAATTTTAAGTTCATGGAACGTATTTCTTTATTTTTGCCTTATTGCAAAAAGAGTTGTCTTGTAAAAAAGATTCAGATATTTTTTTATATTTTGGAAATAATTTTATTTACGTGTCTTTCAGAGAGAAATAGTTTATTATTTCACTATTTGTTGTGCTTGGTAAAAAATAAACAAAATGGTGTAGTTCACCCAAACACATAACCAAAAAATTTTGTGTGCTTCCCTGCACAAAAAAAAGAAAATAAAAATTATTTTGTTTACATTGTGCATTTTCGGCTTATCCTTTTTTCTAATTTGAGGAAACTACCTGTTATTATGCTTTTGGATGCACTGAAACATAACATACATCAAAATAATATTCACAGAAAATGCATGACATACATTATGCTATGGCATCCTGCTGCCAGGGGACAGAACCAGCAGCAGACAGAAAATAAGATGAGAATCCCTCACGCACACTGGCACCATTGGTGGTGCCCCTACTGGCACTCCATTGTGCACCTTCCAGATCGTGCATGAGGGAATCTTCAAAAAGATAGCCATCACGAATTCTAACAAAATTATGAAGAACACATGCTGCTTTTACTGCAGATATTGCATTCTCCATTTTTAAATTAATGGGGGTATGGAGCAAACGCCACTTGTTGGCTAAAATGCCAAAAGAACATTCTACCACTCGTCTTGCCCTCGTTAAGCGGTAATTGAAGATTCGCTTCTCTTCACTCAAACACCGATTTGAATAAGGCCTTAATAGATGCTCACTGAGAGCAAGGCCTCATCCCCAACAAACACAAATGGCATTGGCGGCCCATTTGTTCCTGGCAACGGACAGTCCTGTGGCAGGTCCAGACCATTTTCCCGCAACATTCTTCCAAAGGAAGATCTTTGGAAAATACTGGAGTCTGAGCTGCTGCCATATGATCCAATGTCTATATAGCTGAAACAATAATTGGCATCAGCCACTGCAAGTAAGACAAAAGAAAAATATTTTTTGTAATTATAGTATTTTGTTCCACTGCCAATGGGCATCACTACCCTCATATGTTTGCCGTCAATTGCCCCTAGACAATTTGGGAAATTGCAACGATCCCAGAAAAGTTCCGCTTTCTTGCACCAATCTTCGGAAGTGGGCTTCTTCAGAACCAAATCACTAAGGACATTCCAGATGTCTCGGCAGGTATCGTGGACAATATTGCTGACAGTAGTTTTGCCAACCAAAAACTCGTAATGCAAACTGGAAAAGGAATGTCCAGTTGCCAGGTACCTAAAATGGAAAAGTACATACATTTTAGCATAATGATACATATTGACACTAAGCTACATCAATAAACCAAAAAAAAAGAGCTAGGAAGGAGGTGCCTGAGGAAGTGAAGAAGGAAGAAGAGGAGCAGGAGAAAGACACAGGTGATGTAGAGGCAGAGTTAAGATTTTAAAAACAAGCTTACGCACAATTACATGCTAGTAGTTATTTTTGGACTTCATGTAAAGATGATGAAAGAATGATGTGGATCTCCAAAAGCCACATAGAAGTTAAGAAGAAGAAACAGTAGGTATGAACATTTACCTCAATGTTATTATGAGTCTTTCAGCAGATGGAATACTCCTTCTGAAACTGGTGTTTTGGCGCTCTAGATGACTAGAGAGCAAAGCCAACAATTCATCAAAACTGTAAAGAGAAAAAATATGGCTAGTATCTACACTGACCATGTAAAAATCAAACATTTACAAATGGAGTTCCATTTTTCAAACAATTTGATCAGGTTCTAGTTAACACTTCGAACTATTCAAATCTAAAAATACTAAAAAGAGTCATAATGACCAGGCATATACACATTTTCTGAAATATATCTGGCAGCATTTGCAAGTTGACATCAAAAAATGTTCTCACCTTCTAATTGACATCCTTGTATAGTTGAAAATTTTTTCTTCATGAGCCCGGATGTAAAGGACACCAAACTGGCCTCTCACTTCCCTTTGGGCAATGATGGGATGTATCCAAAAGCGATGCCTTCTCCTCCTCCGGTTATCCTCCTCTTCTTGATCTATAAATGCTGCTAGAGCAGCCAAAATGACTGCTGACCCAACATACTGCATAGCCAACATGTTTGCTAACAAACATACAACACGAGACAACCAAAGAGGAAGGGGAAATAAATAAGCAGGACAAGGAATTACATCACTAGGACTAAATCGCAGAACATCCAAGTCGCACAAAGTCGTAATTAAAGTCGCAACAAAACGCACCACAAATCGCAACGCACAATCGCAGTGTAAAGCGCGCGACTTTGGGGACGCAATAGTGGAAACATAGCCTAAGTGCTGAGAAAAAAAATAAAAAAATATCCAATTCGTTTACAGTGCACAGTTTAGTGAGGGATTCTGAAGAGTTGTAAAAGTGGGTGGAACTCCACTTTAAGTAGAATCTGTTTGTAATTTTGAACGGGTACATTTTTAACGTGTTTAGCTCCAGCCAAAAAATCTTTTTTAAGCTTTGTGGAAAACATAGGGAAGGGTTATCACCCCTGTGACATTTGTTTTGCTGTCTGTGCTCCTCTTCAGAAGATTTCACCTCACTTTTTGTCCCAATGACAAATGTTTTTTGAAAATTTGGATTTTTTTGTGAAACAAGGATTGGTGATAAAGCATCAGTGGAAAGGAGAAAGGTTTTTCCCATATTAACTCTTACAGGAGAGAATTTCCCTTCCTAGGGGTAGATTTCATATCACTTCCTGTTGTCTCCTTCCGTTTGCAAGTAGGAGTCGTTTGTAAGTTGGATGTTGAAAGTAGGGGCCTGCCCTATATACTCAGCAGAAATTTGGGCCTTAAGTGTTGTTGTGGCCACAACACTGTAAGCCCTCACAGGGCCCTGCTGTGAAATATTAGATCAAGAATTGTAATTACATGCCCCTGTTGAACAGGTGCAGAAAAATTGGGCCTTTGGTGGTGGTGGTGGTGCTGGTGCCACAACACTGTAAGTCCTCACTTGCTCTTGGTGGGCGCAGAAACGGGCCCTGCTGTGAAATGTTAGATCAAGAATTGCAATTACATGCCCCTGTTGAACAAGGGCAGAAAAATTGGGCCTTTGGTGGTGGTGGTGCTGGTGCCACAGCACTGTAAGTCCTCACTCGCTCTTGGTGGGTGCAGAAATGGGCCCTGCTGTAAAATATTAGATAAAGAATTGTAATTACATGCCCCTGTTGAACAGGGGCTGAAAAATTGGGCCTTTGGTGGTGGTGGTGCTGGTGCCACAACACTGTAAGTCCTCACTCGCTCTTGGTGGGCACAGAAACGGGCCCTGCTGTGAAGTATTAGATCAAGGATTGTAATTACATGCCCCTGTTGAACAGGGGCTGAAAAATTGGGCCTTAGGCACTGGTGCTGGTGCCACAACACTGCAACCCCTCACAGATACTCTAGTTGGAACGCAGGAACAAGCCCTGCTACAAAGTATTGCATCAGAAATTGTATTTACACCCCCCTGTTAAACAGGGGCTGAAAAATTGGGCTTTAGGCACTGGTGACGGCGCCCAGAACCAAAAAATGTTCTTACAAGCTATCAGCGTGATCATTGAGGAGGAAGAGGATAATTACTCAGGATAGTCACTCAGCATCAGCATAGGCAGTCTTTGAAGGGATCTGAGATTTCAAAAATAATTATTTAGTTACATCAGCATCAGGTGCTTGGTAGCTGGTGGTGATCCAAGACTGATTCATTTTTATGAAGGTCAGTCGATTGACGAGTCGGTGGACAGACGCACCCTGTGATCGGTTACAAAGCCTCCAGCAGCACTGAATGTGCTTTCCGAAAGAACGCTGGATGCAGGACAGGCCAGTAGCTCAATTGCATAATGTGCAAGCTCTGGCCAGTGATCCATCCTCAAGACCCAGTAACCCAGAGGATTTTCGGTGGGAAAGGTGTCCAAGTCAGATCTTGCCCCTAGGTATTCCTGCACCATATAAAACAGACACTGGCGATGGTTGCTGGAACCGATCATACCTTGGGGCTGCGGAATAAAAAATTGTCTGAACGCATCGGTCAGACGGCCACCTTCTCCACCGCTCCTTCTTTGACTGACCGAAGCCTCAGCAACACGTAGTCCAGAAACAGGAGTTTGTAACCTCCCAGTCTCTGGGAACGGGTTGCACAAACCTTTCTGCAAGGCCTCCCGAAGATGTTTCATCCTCTGCTCCCTCTGCGACGGCAAGATAAGGTCCGCAACCTTACCCTTGTAACATGGATCAAGGAGGGTTGCCAGCCAGTATTGGTCCTTCTCCTTGATACCACGAATATGAGGATCCTTACACAGGCTTTGCAGGATCAGGGAGGCCATGCAGCGTAGGTTTGCTGAGGCATTCGGTCCGGAGTCCTCTGGGTCACTAAGGATGACATGGTCCACAGCCACCTCCTCCCAGCCACGTGCAAGTCCATGTGTTTCTTGGGACTGATCCCTTAAAGACTGCTGATGATGCTGAGTGCCAGGCTCCACCTCCATACTGACACAATCCTCCTGCTCCTCCTCCTCCTCCTCCTCATCCTCTTCCTGTGTGATCGGAGGGCACGCAGGAACACTGTCTGGATAAAGGGGGCCTTGAGAGCTAAGGAAGTCCTCCTCTTCCTGCCTCTGTTCTGCCTCAAGTGCCCTGTCCATTATTCCACACAGCATGTGCTCCAACAGGTGGACAAGGGGGACAGTGTCACTGATGCATGCACTGTCACTGCTCACCATCCTCGTGGCCTCCTCAAATGGGGACAGGACAGTGCATGCATCCCTGATCATGGCCCACTGGCGTGGGGAAAAAAACCAAGCTCCCCTGACCCTGTCCTGGTGCCATAGTCGCACAGGTACTCATTGATGGCCCTCTGCTGCATGTGCAGCCGCTGCAGCATGGCCAACGTTGAGTTCCACCTGGTGGGCATGTCACAGATTAGGCCATTCTTGGGCAGGTTAAACTCCTTTTGGAGGTCCGCCAGCCGAGCACTGGCATTATATGACCGGCGGAAATGCACACAGACTTTCCTGGCTTGCCTCAGGACACCCTGTAAGCCTGGGTACCTGCCCAAGAACCGCTGCACCACCAAGTTAAGGACGTGAGCCAAACAGGGCACATGGGTCATTTGTCCCTGTCGGAGGGCAGAGAGGAGGTTGGTGCCATTGTCGCAAACCACCATTCCTGCCTTAAGTTGGCGTGGCGTCAATCACCTCTGAACCTGCCCCTGCAGAGCTGACAGAACCTCTGCCCCAGTGTGGCTCCTGTCCCCCAAGCACACCAGCTCAAGCACCGCATGGCATATTTTGGCCTTCGTACATGCGTAGCCCCTTGAACGCCTACGGAGCACCGCTGGTTCCGAGGACAAAGCACAGAAAGAGGCCATGGAGGAGAGAGGTGTGTCACAATCATTAGTAGTGGCATTTTTTGAGGCGTGGTGGTGGAACAACTTCCAACACTACTGCACCTTGTCCTGCATCCTTCCCAGCTGCCAGCAGAGTCACCCAATGCTCCGTGAAACTTAGGTACTGTCCCTGTCCATGCCTGCTGGACCATGAGTCGGCGGTAATATGCACCTTACCGCTGACCACCCTGTCCAGCGAGGCATGGACATTGCCTTCCACATGCCGGTAGAGAGCCGGAATCGCCTCCTGTGAGAAAAATTGGTGTTTGGGTACCTGCCACTGAGGAACCGCACATTCCACAAACTCACGGAAGGGGGTAGAGTCTACCAACTGAAAAGGCAGCCGTTGAAGTGCTAGCAATTTTGCCAAGCTAGCATTCAACCGCTGGGCATGTGGATGGCTGGGAGCAAACTTCTTTTGGCGGTGCAGCAGCTGGGGCAGGGAAATTTGCCTGGTACAATCTGACGTTGGTGTACCGAAAGCAGATTGCCCACAAGTACTTGGCTGTGACACACCTAATTCTACACCTTCATTCCTCTCAGTGCAGGTCTCAGAGAGGACTGAAGGTATAGTGGGGTTGGAGATCTCAGCTGATGAGGAGCAAGGATAGGTCCTCTTTGTTCTTTGGTGTGTGTCTTTTAGATATGCTTGCCAACTAACTGTATGGCAGGTCAACATATGTCTGGTCAAGCATGTGGTGCCCAAGCGGGAGATGTTTTGGCCACGCGAGATACGCTTGAGACATATGTTGCAAATAGCAGCGGTGCGATCTGATGCACTCGTCTCAAAAAAGGCCCACACCAGAGAACTTTTGGAATAACGCACAGAGACAGCAGCGCCTGCACATGTGGAGCTTTGCAGTGTGATGCAATCAGTGTGCTGCCCTTAGGCTGGCCCCTGGAGGGCATCCTGCCTCGTTGGTGATGTGCCTCCTCCTCCTCCTCCTCTCTCCTATCAGGCATCCACGTTGAGTCAGTGACCTCATTATCCCCTCCCTCCTGATCACTGGAGCAAACCTGGCAGTATGCTGCAGCAGGGGGAGCATGACTGCCAGATTACTGTCCTTCTTGGGCACCCCCTCTGTCCGTGCTCACGTTACTGCCTTCATCTAGCTCAGTATTATCATCAGAGCCTTCTAAACGCTGGGCATCCTCCTGGAGCATGTACCCAACACTGTGGTCAAAAAGTTCGAGGGACTCCTCAGGAGGACATGGTGGGGCTAGGGAAGGAGTCACTGATGCCATTGAGCCGAGGGAAGAGGCCGCATTGGCAGCTGCTTTGCCAGACAAAGTACCCTGAGCATGGGTAAGGGAGGATGGGGAGGATGAGGACGGCTTGGTCATCCACTCGACCAAGTCTTCCGCATGTTGCGGCTCAACACGGCCAGCTGCCAAAAAAAGGCCAAGCGTGTCCCACGGCCACGTGCTGATGAGGATGCACTGTCTCCATGACCAGCACCGTTGCCTCTAGACACAGAGCCTGCTTGCCCTCTTTTATTGGCTTGTGACTGTCTGCCTCTCCTTGTTGGCCTTCCAGACATACTAATGGCCTGTAGCTGCACTAAGCTGGGATATATATATATAGTAGTGATAGGATCAGGAAAACACCACCAACCTTCTACAGGTAGCTTTAGCTGAATAGTGCAGAGGTCGCATTACACTAACGTGTAAATAATTTAGCTGCCTGGCTGCCTGCGGTAGTGATAGGATCAGGAAAACACCACCAACCTTCTACAGGTAGCTTTAGCTGAACAGTGCAGAGGTCGCACTACACTAATGTGTAAATACTTTAGCTGCCTGCGGTAGTGATAGGATCAGGAAAACACCACCAACCTTCTACAGGTAGCTTTAGCTGAATAGTGCAGAGGTCGCACTACACTAACGTGTAAATAATTTAGCTGCCTGCGGTAGGGATAGGATCAGGAAAACACCACCAACCTTCTACAGGTAGCTTTAGCTAAACACTGTGCAGAGGTCGCACTACACTAACGTGTAAATACCTTAGCTGCCTGCGGTAGTGATAGGATCAAGAAAACACCACCAACCTTCTACAGGTAGCTTTAGTTGAACAGTGCAGAGGTCGCACTACACTAACGTGTAAATAATTTAGCTGCCTGCGGTAGTGCTAGGATCAGGAAAACACCACCAACCTTCTACAGGTAGCTTTAGCTGAACACTGTGCAGAGGTCACACTACACTAACATGTAAATACTTTAGCTGCCTGCGGTAGTGATAGGATCAGGAAAAAACCACCAACCTTCTACAGGTAGCTTTAGCTGAACACTGTGCAGAGGTCGCACTACACTAACGTGTAAATACTTTAGCTGCCTGCGGTAGTGATAGGATCAGGAAAACACCACCAACCTTCTACAGGTAGCTTTAGCTGAACACTGTGCAAAGGTCGCACCACACTAACTTGGAGCTTTAGCTTAACACTGTGCAGAGGTCGCACTACACTAACTTGTAGCATTAGCTGAACACTGTGCAGAGGTCACACTACACTAACTTGTAGCTTTAGCTGAACACTGTGAGGACGCACTACACTAACTTGTAGCTTTAGCTGAACACTGTGAGGAGGACGCACTACACTAACTTGTAGCTTTAGCTGAACACTGTGAGGAGGACACACTACACTAACTTGTAGCTTTAGATGAACACTGTTCAGAGGACGCACTACACTAACTTGTAGCTTTAGCTGAACACTGTGCAGAGGTCACACTAAACTAACTTGTAGCTTTAGCTGAACACTGTGAGGAGGACGCACTACACTAGCTGTAAATAGTCTAGCTGCCTGACTGTGGTACTAATAGGATCAAAAGAACACCAGCAATTTTCTTCAGTTAGCTGTAAATACTGTAACAAGACAAGCTTGCCTGTCAGTAGGAAGATAACAGGAACGGATCTAGCTAAACTGAATACAGTGTATATATATATATATATATATATATATATATATATATATATATATATATATATATATATATACACACAATACACTGTAAGTGCAGCTAACTGACTGACTGTCCTGCTTAATCTAACTCAAATGAAATGACACTGTCTCTCTCTCTCTCTATCTCTCAGCACGCCGGAACACACTACACAGGGCCGCCGTGCAGGCGGCCTTATATAGTGTGGGGCGTGTTCTAAACCCCCTGAGCCATAATTGGCCAAAGCCACCCTGGCTTTGGGCAATTACAGCTCTCTCTACTGACTGCGCTGTGATTGGCCAAGCATGCGGGTCATAGTGCATGCTTGGCCAATCATCAGCCAGCAATGCACTGCGATGCCGCAGTGAATTATGGGCCGTGACGCGCCACAGGAATTTGGCGCGAACGGCCCATATCGTTCGCAATTCGACGAACGGTCAAACAGACGATGTTCGAGTCGAGCATGGGTTCGACTCGACACGAAGCTCATCCCTATTACCTAATAAAGGTTTAACCCCCTGATCGCCCGGCGGTGATATAAGTTAAGTTTTAGGGTCAGATAAGGTCTGTGTCGCCCCAGGCAGTGTCAGGGTAGCGCCAGTACCGCTAACACCCACGCACACAGCATACACCTCCCTTAGTGGTATAGTATCTGAACAGATCAATATCTGATCTGATCAGATCTATACTAGTATCCCCAGCAGTTTAGGGTTCCCAAAAATGCAGTGTTAGTGGGATCAGCCCAGATACCTGCGAGCACCTGCGTTTTGCCCCTCGGCCCAGCCCAGCCAAGCCCACCAGAAGTGCAGTATCGATCGATCACTGTCACTTACAAAACACTAAGGGTTCCTGAGAGGGGGAACTTGGTGGTGGTAGTTAATGTTTCACAACAAGTTCAGGTATTAGTCCATGTAAGGATAAAATGATGCTGAATAAATGGAAGGCAGCCAGTCTATAAAAGCTAGAAGAAGCTCTGGAACAATAAAAAAGAAAGAAGAAAGAAGGACCCTCTAAGTGCAGCATGTATGTTAAAAATATTAATTACAATAGATAAAAACACTCACATTTGAGTTGCTAAAAACCAGCATGTAAAGTAGTTTCATCCGCGTGCTCTCGGGGGATGTGGGTGTCACAGGCCAGTAGGGGGGTTCCTGGGATGTGAGCCCTGTGACCTGGTAGCTGTTCCAGTGGTGCTGAGGGTCCTCAGAGCCTCCGGGCGGCCAGGATGTCGGTCATGGATCCTCCGTGGAGCGCCGTGCTGACCTGCGTCTTCACTTCCGGGAGCAGGGTGAGGCAGGCGGTGCTTTGCGTTCGGAGCATGCGTGCTCCTTCATCAGGCTAGCTGGTGGCCATATTCAGTGTGGGAATTTATACCATAGGCAATGGGAGGGGTGGAGAGGTAATTGAGAGGAGGGAGGGACTATGTATAATGATTGGGCGCGTAGGTAACCGTGGAGAAGGGGTGTATACAATGTGGAAGGGGAGTGAAGGGAGACGGGGAGTGGGCGGGGCAGGGAGTGAGGAGGGGGAGAAAAAAAGGAGATATGCAAATGAGTATGTTGTGGTAAGAACATATATGTGTGTATAGTGTATATGGATCGTGGGGTAAGGAGAAGGCGGTCGGTCTATATGACGAGGAATGTTGTATTGATCATAGTGGACAGGAACAAAATACATATATATATATATATATATATATATATATATATATATATATATATATATATATATATATACATATATATATATATATATATATATACATATATATATATATATATATATATATACATATATATATATATATATATATACATATATATATATATATATATATATACATATATACATACACGTAAACATATATGGGAAGGGAATACAAAAATGCAGAAAATGGTATATAATTAAATAGGTATATAATTATAGGGATAGATTGGTGGTATATATGAGAAGAAATGACGCAATGATGGAAAAGGAATAAAACATGTGCAATGTATATACGTGTGTAAACACAAAGAACCATTTATAAAGGATCCTTTCACACACACATACACATATATACACATTTAAATGATGCGTAAGATTGGGACAAAAGAAGGGGGGGAGTGTTTTTCCAGACGGGTATTTGGGAATGAGAGGAATGTTATGGAAATACTGGGAAATAAATAAAAGTAAAAATAATAAAAAAATATATAGAAATATATATAAATATAAATAGAAATAAATATAAATATATATATATATATATATATATATAAATAAAAATAAAAAAAATAAAAATAAAAATACAAGTACAAATAAATAAAAATAAAAATAAATATAAAAATAAAAAAATAAAAAATAAAAATGTAAATAAAAATAAATATAAATATAAAAATAAAAATAGGAATAAAAATAAAAATAAAAATGGTATGTGTTATACACTAGGGCTATGTGGATAGGGGTAATGGGTGGGAGACAGGTATACACTCACACTAGTGTACGGGTATACCCATACACGTGTTCCACGTAGACTGTAAGTTAATGGGGTAGTGACTAGATGATGGATAAAACAATGAATGAGACAACAGGTAGGACAATGGATGAAACAATACGTGGTGAATTGAGATGAGATGATGTGATGAGGCAGGGATGTGGTTGGGGTCACAGCAAAATGTTAATTTCAATGCCTTCATTGAGGCCTCCTGGTGATAAAGTGTCCAGTGTGTATATCCAGTAGTTTTCTCTTTCACACAACCTTTTGTAGCGTTCAGCGGTAGGGAGGGTGGGTGGAATAGACTCAATAACCCACACGCGTAGCCCTGAAGATGTTTGTCCATGATGTTCTTTAAAATGTCTCGGTACACTATGCTTGTCAATGCCCTTCTCTACAAGGTTACGATGCTCACTAAAGCTTTTGCGGAGCGGGCGTATAGTGCGGCCTTCGTATAGTAGGCCGCAGGGGCATGTGAGGCAATAGACCACATAATCTGAACCACAATTGAAGAAGTTGGGGATGACATATAGTTTACCCTTATGATGGAAGTCTTTTTTCCTATGTGTAACATGGGCGCATGTGAGGCAGAGGGGCTTCTTACATTGATACATGCCTTTGATGTTAAAGAAGGTTAACGGGGCACTGGCGGTGGGGCGTGCTGTTTTCACTTTTCTTCGTGCTATTTGGGCCTTTATATTCTTAGCCCGTCTGTAGGTGACCAGTGGTTTATCACTTATGGTGGGTCTTAGATGCGGATCCTCACACAGAATGGACCAGTGTTTTGTGAAGATCTTTTCCTTTTGCTTAAATCTGTTGTGGTATTGTGTCACAAATCTGACGGGTTGGGTAGTGTCGTCTGTACTGGTCTGTCTCTTGTCCTTCGCGTTTTCACTGAGATAGTATTGGAAGGCATCTTCTATGATGTGGTCTGGGTAACCCTTGTCTTTGAATTTGGCTTTGAGTAGTAGGCTGTGTGTTTCATAGTCCTGTAGGCGCGTGCAATTATGTTTTAGGCGGCAGAACTGGCTTTTTGGGATGTTTTTAACCCATCGTGGGTGATGGCAACTGTTAAAGTGTAGGTAAGAATTCCCTGAGGTGGATTTTGTATAATTCTGGGCGCAGATGGTGTTTTCATAGTGGAAGAGTTCCAGTTTCAAAAAGGCCAGTTTGTTATTGTCTGTGACTGATGTAAATGATAGACCCATGGAGTTGTTGTTGCAGTGTTGGACGAAGGGTAGGATGGAGGTTTCTGGACCATCCCAGATAATGACCACGTCATCTATGTAGCGCCCGTAATAGACTATGTGGGGCGCATATGGGTTATTGTTGTGTATATATTGTAGCTCCCAGTAACCCATGGTAAGGTTCACGTAGCTGGGGGCAAAATTGGTCCCCATGGCAGTTCCTTGTGTTTGAATGTAGAAGTCTCCGTGGGTTTCAAAATAATTGTGGGTTAGGCAGAATTCTAATATTTGCAGTAAGAATTGGTTCTGACGTGGGTTGAGTGATGGATCATTGTTGAGGTAGTGTCATACAGTTTGTAAACCAATGTTATGGGGAATGGACGTGTATAGTGAGACCACATCTAGCGAGAGCCAGCGGTATGTGGGTTCCCAGGAGAAGTATCGTAGCATGTTCAGAAGGTGGATGCTGTTTTTAATGTAGGAAGGTAGGTTCTGTACTATGAAAATAAAACCAAACAAATACAGCGCTGATAGAATAACCTATGCAATCAGAAACTATAATGATGCGTGCTAACAGTAAATATAAATGATGATAATAGGTGCAGGTGCTATACCCTCAGAGAACTAAAGTGCTGAGTGCTGACAATAAATAAATATTGATAATAGGTGCAATGCAATAGGTGCAAGTGCTAGGAAATCCATAAAAAATGTCACCACTTAGGCTAATAGAGAAAAAATGGTGACTGCTTGCAAATAGTCCCAAAGTAAAATACCCCAGCCTGGCTGATCTCAGAGCTCTTGGATAGGCAGCTTTACCGGAGTCCTTTGATAACGCCCTGGGGGAGGGGCGAAACGCGTCAACGCAACATCCGGCTGACGCCTTAACCAAGTGACGTTCTCTTCCTGGCTCCGTGGAACGCACGCTACTAGCGGCGATTGCGGAAGCTCTCTGACATGCCTGTTTGCAACCGAGGATTTGTGAGTAGCGCTTTGTAGCGCAAGTGATTCCATAACTCCGCAATACTTCACCATATCACTCTTTCTTTTATTTTTGGGTGGATATCCACAAGCCTCATTTGAACATCAACACTTCTATCTGTATATCCACGCTAGAGGTACCGCTTTGCAAATACATATGGGATTGATTGACAGTACAGGTTGAAGAGTTGCTGTCTGTGTTCCGGTAAAGCTGCCTATCCAAGAGCTCTGGGATCAGCCAGGCTGGGGTATTTTACTTTGGGACTATTTGCAAGCAGTCACCATTTTTTCTGTATTAGCCTAAGTGGTGACATTTTTTGTGGATTTCCTAGCACTTGCACCTATTGCATTGCACCTATTATCAATATTTATTTATTGTCAGCACTCAGCACTTTAGTTCTCTGATGGTATAGCACTTGCACCTATTATCATCATTTATATTTACTGTTAGCATGCATCATTATAGTTTCTGATTGCATAGGTTATTCTATCAGCGCTGTATTTGTTTGGTTTTATTTTCAAGTATTTATACTTTGTTACAGCAGCGATAGTATTTATATTTTATATTTTATTTTGTCGCTAGCGCTGCCTCTCGCACATAATATTTGTTTAATAAGGTTCTGTACTATACCTTGTAGAAAATGATCAATGTAGATAGAGAAGTAGCTGGTTACACTTTCCATGGCCGCCACTATTGGTCTACCAGGAGGGTGTGTGGGGTCTTTGTGCACCTTCGGAAGGTGGTAAAAGTAGGGCCTTTTGTAAAAGTCGTGTTTAAGAAATGAGGCTTCGGATGCAGTAACTATACCATCTGCTTATGCTCGATCAATTAGGTTGTGAGCTTCAATAGATAATTTGGGTAAGGGATCTCCGGAAAGTTTTTTGTATGTGGATGTGTCAGATAGGAGTCTAGTTGTTTCCAGCATGTAGTCTACACGGTTCTGGACTACGATACAACCTCCTTTATCTGCGGGCTTAATAACCAGTTGCCTGTTGTTGGTGAGTGATTTAAGAGCCGTGCGTTCTGCTGGGGTTAAGTTAGATGGTGGATATTTCCCATAACATTCCTCTCATTCCCAAATACCCGTCTGGAAACAAACTCCCCCCTCCTTTTGTCCCAATCTTACGCTTCATTTAAATGTGTATATATGTGTATGTGTGTGTGAAAGGATCCTTTATAAATGGTTCTTTGTGTTTACACACGTATATACATTGTACATGTTTTATTCCTTTTCCATCATTGCGTCATTTCTTCTCATATATAGCACCAATCTCTCCCTATAATTATATACCTATTTAATTATATACCATTTTCTGCATTTTTGTATTCCCTTCATATATATATGTTTACGTGTATGTATATATATATATATGTATGTATGTATGTATGTATATGTATGTATGTATGTATATATATATATATATATACACATACATACATACATACATACATATATATATATATATATATATATATATATATATATATATATATATATATATATATATATATATATATATATATATATATATATACAGTATATGTATATATATATATATATATATATATATATATATGTGTATGTATGTATATATATATATATATCCATATACACACATATATGTTCTTACCACAACATACTCATTTGCATATCTCCTTTTTTTCTCCCCCTCCTCACTCCCTGCCCCGCCCACTCCCCGTCTCCCTTCACTCCCCTTCCACATTGTATACACCCCATCTCCATGGTTACCTACGCGCCCAATCATTATACATAGTCCCTCCCTCCTCTCAATTACCTCTCCACCCCTCCCATTGCCTATGGTATAAATTCCCACACTGAATATGGCCACCAGCAAGCCTGATGAAGGAGCACACATGCTCCGAACGCAAAGCACTGCCCGCCTCACCCCGCTCCCGGAAGTGAAGACGCAGGTCAGCACGGCGCTCCACGGAGGATCCATGACCGACATCCTGGCTGCCCGGAGGCTCTGAGGACCCTCAGCACCATTGGAACAGCTACCAGGACCCAGGTCACAGGGCTCACATCCCAGGAACCCCCCTACTTGGCCGTGACACCCACATCCCCCGAGAGCACGCGGATGAAACTACTTTACATGCTGGTTTTTAGCAACTCAAATGTGAGTGTATTTATCTATTGTAATAAATATTTTTTAACATACATGCTGCACTTAGAGGGCGCCGTCCTTCTTTCTTTTTTAGAGCCGACAAACTGCCCTGACTACATAGGAAGCGCTGGCAAGATTGTGTGGGACTTGGTGTCACCCTTATTCGGAAAGGGGTACCACTTTTACATTGACAATTATTACATGAGCGTGCCACTTTTTAGTCACCTTTTTGATCAACAAATTGGAGCATGTGGCACCATGCAACCTAATCGCCAGGGCTTTCCCCAGCGGTTTGTAGGTTCCCGTCTTAGGCTGGGGGAAGGAGCCTGCTTCAAGTGTAATAAATTGCTCGCTGTGAAGTGGAGGGATAATAAAAATGTTTTCGTTCTTACCTCCCTTCATGCAGACACGACAGTCCAAATTCCTACGGCGACTGGAGTTGTGGAGAAACACCTTTGTGTCCACGAATATAACCTTAACATGGGAGGGGTGGACCTCAACGACCAGTTGTTGGCTCCGTACCTAGTTGCCCGTAAGGCCAGACGCTGGTGCAAAAAAGTGTCTGTTTATTTATTTCAATTGGCTTTGCTGAATGCTCATGTGCTATACAGAGCTTCAGGACGGACTGGATCCTTCCTTAAATTCCAGGAAGAGATCGTCAGAGCCCTTCTGTTTCCAGACGGTGCTCCACCTCACCTTCCCCAACCAAATGCAGTAAGCCGGCTGCATGAGAGGCATTTTCCGTATGTCCTCCCGAGTACCCCTACCCAACGAGCCCCCCAAAGAAGATGTCATGTCTGCAGCAAGCGCGGATATAGGCGTGACACCTGGTATTATTGTCCCTCGTGTCCTGACAATCCTGGTCTTTGCATGGGTGAATGTTTTGAACGCTACCATTCACTAGTTGAGTATTAGCGTAGGGCACAGCACTGCACAGACTAGGCACACTAACACAGGGTCTCCCAAGATGCGATCGCATTTTGAGAGACCCGAACCTGGTACAAGTTACAAAAGTTATAGTTACTAAAAAAAGTGTAAAAAAAATATATATATAAAATTAAAAAAACGAAAATAGTTATCGTTGTATTGTTCTCTCTCTCTCTATTCTCTCTCTATTGTTCTGCTCTTTTTTACTGTATTCTATTCGGCAATGTTTTATTGCTATTATGTTTTACCACGTTTGCTTTTTAGATATGCAATTTTTTTATAGTTTACTGTGCTTTATTGTTAACCATTTTTTTTGTTTTCAGGTACGCAATTCAGCTGCAGCGCGGATTTATTTATCTTGACAGCAACAGCGTTTGCTCCCACAATACATAAAGCCGTGACTCCAGCGCTGTCAGAGGTGATTTCACCACCACAGTTACATACTTCAGCATATATGCCCAAGCATGGGGGCAGCAGAGGGCGGAGGAGCAATTTGCTCCTAACTGCGGGTGGATGCCCCCATGCTTCGGCATATATATATTTTAGGCACAGGTTGCGTTAAATGTTTTACTTTTTACTATGTTTTTTTGTATTTGCTGTGCAGGTATGGTAAGTCTTACTGTTATACTGTAATGTTACTTTGTTTTATTGTTAACCATCATTTGCTTAGCAGGTACGCCATTCAGTTGCAGTGCGGATTTATTTATCTTGACAGCAACAGCGTTTGCTCCCACGATACATAAAGCCGTGACTCCAGCACTGTAGGAGGTGATTTCACCACCACAGTTAAAAACAGAGCATATATGCCAAAGCATGGGGGCAGCAGGGGCGGAGGAGCGATTTGCTCCTACCTTTTGGTGCGGATGCCCCCATGCTTCGGCATATATAAACGGTGCATGTATGCCCAAGTGGATGGATTAAGGGAGGTATTCTAATGGTGGGCATACCCATTGATCAATCTCTTTTTTTCATTCAGCCCACGGGTTGCATGAAAAAAAAGTTTACAATATATGCCCAACAAGGACCATCATTGTACTGGTATGTTGCTGGACTTTGAGTGGTTATACCAGAATGATGCCTGCAGGTTTAGGTATCATCTTGGTGTCATTCTTTTCAGCCAGCGGTCGGCTTTCATGTAAAAGCAATCCTAGTGGCTAATTAGCCACTTGACTGCTTTTACAAGCAGTGGGAAGTAATGCCCCCCCCACCGTCTTCCATGTTTTTCTCTGGCTCTCCTGTCCCAACAGGGAACCTGAGAATGCAGCCGGTGATTCAGCCAGCTGACCATAGAGCTGATCAGAGGCCAGAATGGCTCCAAACATCTCTATAGCCTAAGAAACCGGAAGCTATGAGCATTTCATGACTTAGATTTCGCCGGATGTAAACAGCGCCATTGGGAAATTGGGAAAGCATTTTATCACACTGATCTTGGTGTGGTCGGATGCTTTGAGGGCAGAGGAGAGATCTAGGGTCTAACAGACCCCAATTTTTTCAAAAAAGAGTACCTGTCACTACCTATTGCTATCATAGGGGATATTTACATTCCCTGAGATAACAATAAAAATGATTAAAAAAAAAATGAAAGTAACAGTTTAAAAATAAGATAAAAAAGCAAAATAATTATAATAAAAAAAAGCACCCCTGCCCCCCCCCTGTTCTAGCGCAAAGGCGAACGCAAGCATCGGTCTGGCGTTAAATGTAAACAGCAATTGCACCATGCATGTGAGGTATCACCGTGAAGATCAAATCGAGGGCAGTAATTTTAGCAGTAGACCTCCTCTGTAAATCTAAAGTGGTAACCTGTAAAGGCATTTAAAGGCTTTTAAAAATGTATTTAGTTTGTCGCCACTGCACGTTTGTGTGCAATTTTAAAGCATGTCATGTTTGGTATCCATGTACTTGGCCTAAGATCATCTTTTTTATTTCATCAAACATTTGGGCAATATAGTGTGTTTTAGTGCATTAAAATGTTAAAAAAAGTGTGTTTTTTCCCAAAAAAATGCATTTGAAAAATCGCTGCGCAAATACTGTGTGAAAAAAAAAAAATGAAACACCCACCATTTTAATCTGTAGGGCATTTGCTTTAAAAAAATATATAATGTTTGGGAGTTCAAAGTAATTCTCTTGCAAAAAAAAATAATTTTTTCATGTAAACAAAAAGTGTCAAAGGGCTTTGTCTTCAAGTGGTTAGAAGAGTGGGTGATGTGTGACATAAGCTTCTAAATGTTGTGCATAAAATTCCAGGACAGTTCAACCCCCCCCCCCAAATGACCCCATTTTGGAAAGTAGACACCCCAAGCTATTTGCTGAGAGGCATGTTGAGTCCATGGAATATTTTATATTGTGACACAAGTTGCGGGAAAAAGACATTTTTTTTTTTTGCACAAAGTTGTCACTAAATGATATATTGCTCAAACATTCCATGGAAATATGTGAAATTACACCCCAAAATACATTCTGTTGCTTCTCCTGAGTACGGGGATACCACATGTATGAGACTTTTTGGGAGCTTAGCCACGTACGGGACCCCGAAAACCAAGCACCGCCTTCAGGCTTTCTAAGGGCGTAAATTTTTTATTTCACTCTTCACTGCCTATCACAGTTTCGGAGGCCATGGAATGCCCAGGTGGCCCAGGTGGCACAACCCCCCCCCCCAAATGACCCTATTTTGGAAAGTAGGACACCCCAAGCTATTTGCTGAAAGGTATAGTGAGTATTTTGCAGACCTCACTTTATGTCACAAAGTTTTGAAAATTGAAAAAAGAAAAAAATAATTTTCTTGTCTTTCTTTATTTTCAAAAACAAATGAGAGCTGCAAAATACTCACCATACCTCTAAGCAAATAGCTTGGGGTGTATACTTTCCAAAATGGGGTCATTTAGGGGGGGTTGTGCTATATTGGCATTTTATGGCCTTTTATGGCCTTCGAAACTGTGATAGGTAGTGAGGAGTGAATAAAAAATGTACGCCCTTTGAAATCCTGAAGGGGGTGATTGGTTTTCGGGGACCCGTATGCAGCTAGGCTCCCAAAAAGTCCCACACATGTGGTATCCCCATACTCAGGAAAATCAGCAGAATGTATTTTGGGGTGCAATTTCACATATGCCCATGGCCTGTGTGAGCAATATATCATTTAGTGACAACTTTGTGCAAAAAAAAAAAAAAAATTGTCACTTTCCAGCAACTTGTGAAAGCTAATCATTTTCCTGCAACTTGTGGCAAAATATAAAATATTCCATGGACTCAACATGCCTGGGGGGGGGGGTGCCATCTTGGCATTTTATGGCCTTCAAAACTGTGATAGGTAGTGAGGAGTGAAATCAAAACTTTACGCCCTTAGAAATCCTGAAGGCGGTGCTTGGATTTCGGGGCCCTGTACGCGGCTAGGCTCCCAAAAAGCACCACACATTTGGTATCCCCGTACTCAGGAGAATCAGCAGAATGTATTTTAGGGTGCAATTCCACATATGCCCATGGCCTGTGTGAGCAATATATCATTTAGTGACAACTTTGTGCAAAAAAAAAAAAATTGTCACTTTCCAGCAACTTGTGTCAAAATATAAAATATTCCATGGACTCAACATGCCTCTCAGCAAATAGCTTGGGGTGTCTACTTTCCAAAATGGGGTCATTTGGGGGAGGGGGGTTTGTGCCATCTTGGCATTTTATGGCCTTCAAAACTGTGATAGGTAGTGAGGAGTGAAATCAAAACTTTACGCCCTTAGAAATCCTGAAGGCGGTGCTTGGATTCCGGAGCCCCATGCGCGGCTAGGCTCCCAAAAAGTCCCACACATGTGGTATCCCCATACTCAGGAGAATCAGCAGAATGTATTTTGGGGTGCAATTCCACATATGCCAATGGCCTGTGTGAGCAATATATCATTTAGTGGCAACTTTGTGCAAAAAAAAGTTTGTCATTTTCCTGCAACTTGTGGCAAAATATAAAATATTCCATGGACTCAACATGCCTCTCAACAAATAGCTTGGGGCATCTAATTTCCAAAATGGGGTCATTTGGGGGGGTTTTGTGCCATCTTCGCATTTTATGGCCTTCAAAACTGTGATAGGTAGTGAGGAGTGAAATCAAAAATTTACGCCCTTAGAAATCCTGAAGGTGGTGCTTGGTTTCGGGGCCCCATACGCGGATAGGCTCCCAAAAAGTCCCACACATGTGGTATCCCCGTACTCAGGAGCAGCAGCAGAATGTATTTTTGGGTCCAATTCTACATATGCCCATGGCATGTTTGAGAAATATATCATTTAGTGACAACTTTTTGTAATTTTTTTTTTTTTGTCATTATTCAATCACTTGGGACAAAAAAAATAATATTCAATGGGCTCACCATGCCTCTCAGCAATTTCCTTGGGGTGTCTATTTTCCAAAATGGGGTCATTTGGGGGGGGGTTTGTACTGCCCTGCCATTTTAGCACCTCAAGAAATGACATAGGCAGTCATAAACTAAAAGCTGTGTAAATTCCAGAAAATGTACCCTAGTTTGTAGACGCTATAACTTTTGCGCAAATCAATAAATATACGCTTATTGACATTTTTTTTTACCAAAGACATGTGGCTGAATACATTTTGGCCTAAATGAATGACTAAAATTGAGTTTATTGGATTGGATATTGGACAAAAAGTAGAAAATATAGTTCTTTTTCAAAATTGTCGGTCTTTTTCCGTTTATAGCGCAAAAAATAAAAATCGCAGAGGTGATCAAATACCATCAAAAGAAAGCTCTATTTGTGGGAATAAAAGGACATAAATTTTGTTTGGGTACAGCATTGCATGACCGCGCAATTAGCAGTTAAAGCGGCGCAGTGCCAAATTGTAAAAAGTGCTCTGGTCAGGAAGGGGGTAAATCCTTCCGGGGCTGAAGTGGTTAACCACCTCAATACAGGGTACTTACACCCCCTTCCTGCCCAAGTCAATTTTCAGCTTTCAGCGCTGTCGCTGTTTAAATGACAATTGCGCGATCATGCTACACTGTACCCAAACAGAATTTTTTATCATTTGGTTCCCACAAATAGAGCTTTCTTTTGGTGTTATTTGATCACCTCTGCCTTTTTTATTTTTTGCTAAACAAATAAAAAAAGACCTAAAATTTTGAAAAAAAATAAAAGTTTTTCTTTTGTTTCTGTTATAAAATTTTGTAAATAAGTATGTTTTCTCCTTCACTGATAGGCGGCACTGATAGGCAGCACTGATGGGCTGTGATAGGCGGCACTGATATGCAGCACTGATGGACACTAATAGGCGGCACTGATGGGAACTCATGGGTGGCACTGATAGGTGACACTGATGGGCACTGGAAGGCTGCACTGATAGGTACTTATGAGTGGCACTGATAGGTGGCACTGATAGGAGGCACTGATATGTGGCACTGATGGGCACTGATATGCGGCACTGATAGATGGCATTGTTAGGCATCACTGATGGCACTGGCAGGCATTGGGGATGGGCACTGATTGTCAGCTGCCTGGGCACTGTTTGGCATTTCCCTGGTGGTCTAGGGTGGCATACCTGGGTGTCCAGTGAGCACAGACCCCCCGTCAGGAGAGGAGCTGATCAACTTTCCTTTACTCGCATCTGTCAGACCATGACGCGAGTGAGGAAAGGCCGATCAGTGGCTCTTCCTGTTTACATCGTGATCAGCCGTGATTGGACAATGTTGATCACGTGGTAAAGAGCCTCCGTCAGGCTCTTTACTGAGATCGGTGTAGCTGTGTGTCAGATTGACGGACGTGCAAGAGCAGTCATTCTGGGAGGCCGTCATATGACGTCCACCCAGAACGAGAGCTGTGCCGTCCAGCCGTCATGAAGCGGTTAAAGACTGCGTACCAAAAGCTGCATATATTTACATTCCCACAATATGTGAATAATGCTGCCCTTTGCACCACATTGTCTCCAACAGGAGTTAGGTTCCGAAGGGAAGATTAAAGACATTTTTACTGGGGTGAGATGAGATCTGTGAAGAGGTTTTTAGCATTAGGTTCCAGTGATTAGTACAATGGGAATACCGGTAGCAAGTTTGAATTGCATCCCGCCATTATGTATGCGAATGTGGTGTGCCCAGTTCCTTTTCCCAATTAGTCATATTGGAAGTTTTGGTAAAGTTATGATTGTTTTGAAGGAGAGTATAGAACCAAAACAACTCTTTAGGCTTGTCGTAATTAGTCATGAGGTATTGCCATACGTCTTTTGTGCATGTCATAAAATGTGACTGAGTGGGTAGCATGAAAATGCTGTAGTTGGATCAGGGAATACGCATGTGGTACCGGCTGTTTGGAGAGTAATTCTTTATACGTGAGTATGATTTCCTCCAACCAGTAGTGAATCCTAAGATTTGGGATTAAGTACTTATATTTGGAGATGTGTTACTACTTAACGTATTTTAGCTGTAGGGTAAATGTAAGTATGTAATTTTTTCCCATGCAGAAAGGGTAGCTACTATTGAAAGGAAATTTGGGCAATTTAATGGTATATTTGTTAATTTGGCTAAAAGTAGGGAGGATAAGTCTCTATTGCTTAAAATTTACTTTTCGATTTGCACCCAAAGTTTAGCAGATTCTGGTTCAAATCAGGCTTTCATTTGGTCCAATATTGCTGCGCGATAATAGTTACGTATGACTGGGAAGCTAGTCCCCCTGTAAAACTATGGCTTTGGATTATGGCATATGGTATTTTAGATATTTTACCTTTCCATATGAATTGTCTGAAAAGCTGAGGTGAAAAAAGGACTCTGGCAAACATATGGGGATAGTTCTGAAATAGTAAATGAGTTTGGGTAGGAGAAGCATCTTTAGGGCCTCTATTCTGCCTAACCAGGAGAGTTCATAGGAGGAAATGTGGTTTAAGTCACTTTTGATAGTGTCTAGTAGAATAGGGAAGTTAGCTTTGTATGTGGACGAAGTTGGGGAGGCCAATTTGATTTGACTTCCTAGATACTGGATTGTTTAAGACATCCACTGGAAGGGGAATCAATATTTTAGAAGGGATATTTGTTTTTTATACAAAAATATATTCTAAGGGTAATCACAAGAAAGGACGACCTACCAGAAGCAAGACGGTTACTAAGGCTATAGTGGGTAATAATGGGAAAGTGGCGGTCACTGTTCCAGACCGCTCAATCCCTTTGAATCACTATGTACCAAGACAACACCACAATCGCATCTTATCTCTTACATACACAACCTCCTCTTCGCTGATCTCAAAGCAAATGAAAGCCGGTCATGCAGAAAGTGGGAGGAAGAATTATCCATCCACATCACGGAAGACAGATGGGAACAAATATTTCTGAACATACATAAGGGCTCACTTAATGTCACCACCCAAGAAAATGGGTTCAAAATCCAGGCTAGATGATATCATACCCCAGAGCTGTTACATAAATTTAAAGCCGTAATCCCCGAAACGTGCTGGAGATGTCACCAAGAAAAGGGCACCCTTCTTCATATCTGGTGGTCTTGCACACGATTGCAAACCTTTTGGGCTGAGGTCCATCGCATAATCATGCAAGTTACCACCTACAACCTAGACTTCACACCTGCTCAATTTCTTCTCCACCTCTCATCTTTGTCGCACACTACGTATCACAAATCGCTTATGATGCACATGATCAATGCAGCAAAACAATGTATCCCTATACATTGGAATTCAAAACAAATACCCACCCTCCAAGAATGGTTCGCCAGAATAAACAGAGTAGCAGAAATGGAACAGCTCATACATATTTCACGAGACACGCCAACAAAATTTAGTCACAAGTGGGCCTGCTGGATACATTACCAATCCACACCTGAATACAAAGACACGCTAAATCCACCCACCTAAAGTAGATCTAAATCTGATGACCTATAGGTCATAAAATCTAAACTCTCCACCATCGATTCTTCCTTACTACATCGGGGTTTTTCCCCAAGATCAACCCGATATCCCTTTGAAACATTACAACTAGATAACATATATCAAGGGAAGTCAGAGACCCCCCAATCCCACCCCCCCCTCTTTTTTTTTCTCTTCCCCCTCTCCTCCTCCTCTTTCCCTTCCTCTCCCTCCATACTCCCCTACCTCTAATTGCCACCTCCCCTCGCCTCCCCCATTCCCCACGGCCTACATACAGACACCCACGTAGGCAAATGACTTCTCCACTTCACCTCCATATCAAATACCCAATCGGCATAATGAACTCTAAACAACCACGACGATACTCGAAAAGCTCACTAACCAGAACCACTGTGAGACCCAATAAGAACTATATCTCACCTACGACAGAATTTTTACATGTTTCTTTCTGTTCAAAACTCGTATATCGACTCTCTTAATGCAAACAAAATACAACCTCTATAGCAAGTCGGTTATCATTCAATAAAACCAGATTATAGAAATAAGTGGGGTATATATCCCTTTCACAACTCACCCAGCATGGAAGTGGTTACCAATACTAGCTGGGATATTCTGTTATTGTTTACCTTATGACTGTAACATTTACAATGTTTAATACATAATGAATGATTACTGTATTGCCTTCATGCTCACCAATAAAATACTTTGAAACAAAAAAAAAAATAATGGGAAAGTGGATCAAAATCAAAAATGTATTAAGATATTAAAACTACAATAGTAAAATAATTTACTTTCTTTTCATTGTTTTTTATTAAGATTTCCACTTTAACAACAGTAGAACAATACAGTATAGTTTAGCAGTTAGTAGATACAGAATACATTTCTTGGTTCTTCCTATAAACATTAGAGAATCCAGTATGTGGATTTATATATCTTAGTGTACTTTACACGATAATTTATAATTAAATGAGATGAAATTAAGTATTCCGGACTAAATCCGTTATTTAACAGGAACAGGTCAGGGATTATGGGTCACCCCCCCCAGACACCCCATCTGGGAACAAACTGTGTCCGGGAGGGTACCCCCCCCCCATTCATTAGCACAATCAAGCTTATAAAAAGGCTGTTTCTCGATTTCCTCAATTTTCTCTTAAAGTGTTTGTGTTACAAACAATTATGTGTAAAGATCTAGGTAACCTGGAATTTCTTAAGATATTCACCATCAAAAAAGTATGGGTTCATATATACGGATAAGTGTAGAGCTTTCCCATAACGAACCAATATATAATGAGGAAGAGTATAAAGAAAAGGGAAAATTAGGAACAAAAACTATTCTAAAATAAAGAAAGGAACATAAAACTAAACATAAAATTATAATGGCAACATCCTACCACCGGCTTTTAATCCAGCTAGATTGACTGCGTCAGGATATCAGTGAGAAGCCTCTGGAAAACATGCGCACCATAGAGCCCATTCGTTTTGTACCTTTGCTAGTAAATTATTTGAGTAAGCGAAAAAAAATTCATACTTATAATGGGTGTTTACTCTATTTATTACTTCACTAATGTTTGATATAGTATCTGATTTCCATTTTGAAGTAATAGATAATTGTGCAGCTATCAAAATGTGGGTAGTTATGTTTCTATGCTTTGTGGGTATCTTATCTATCCCCAAGTTGAGAAGAGCTAATGCAGGGTTGGGGGAGATGACAGTTCCTGGGATTTTTGTAAATAATTTACTTTCAAGGAAAACTATTTGAAACTGATCTTAGTAGACATCAAAAAGAAAGAAGGCACACCAAATGCATAGAAAACAAGTGGTGCACAAGACAGACAAACTAATATTTGTTTTTTAGGACTATTCACTGGCAGTATACAAGATTTAGTGATATTAGGTTTGTAGTATGAGACTTTTCCGTAATCTTTCAGTACTGATTGCACACTAGCCAGGGAAGAAGTCGAGTTAGTAAGTGTTTGGACTCTTTGCAGACAATGTGGTCCTATCTTATGGACGTGACCTGCAACATTGATCCCTGATATACTGATATCCTTTCTGATCGCCTCCGCCAGGGGCTCCAACAGAGTAAATATGATTGACAAGGGACAGCCTTGGTGGGTTCCATTAGTAATATATAATTTTTCGGAGATGGCATTGGATGAGAAAATCCTGGCAGAAGGTTTAGTATATAATGCAGTGTTAGCTGAGAGTATGGGTCCCTGGAAGCCAAATTTTTGTAGGCTCGCATTTAGGTATTTAATTCACCCTGTCGAAGGCTTTTTCTGCATCCAATGCCAGAATTACCATGGGTGCTTTCCTAGTTTCTGCAATTTTCAGGAGGTTAAATAATCTTCTCGTTCCATCTGGGGCCTGTCTCACTTTGACAAATCCTACTTGGTCCGCTTTTACTAAGGAGGGGGTGATTTTGGCTAAGATTTTGGTGTAAATTTTTAGGTCTGTGTTCAACAGGGAGATAGGCCTAACATTTTGTGAAGTGTCCAGCTTCTTACCTGGCTTGGGCAGGGTGACAATAGTTGCTTGTAATATTTATTTAGGGAATGTGGCTGACAAGGCAACGCTGTTGAACAATGCATTCAAGTGAGGAACTAGAGTTTGAGAAAAGGCTTTGTAGTATTCTGACAAAAAAAACATCTGTGCCAGGTGACTTATTTTTTGGTAGTGGATGGTATCTAGAATTTCTTTATCTGAAATTGGTGCATTGAGTGAAGAGAGATGTTCCTCATTCAGTGTAGGTAGGGTTACTAAGCTGAGAAAGGAGTTGATAGTCTATGCTGATTGCTGTGGTGTATCGCTGTCTAGATTGAGATTGTATAAATCTCTGTAATATTTTATGAAAGTATTAGCTATTAATGATGGATGATGTTCTACTTTTCCTGTACGTGAGTCTCTAATATTATTCAATTGTGTACATTGCTGTCTTTTTGTGATACGATTAGCCAGTCATTTACCAACTTTTGTTCCCTTGTGCATAGTACATTGCTTTTGTTCATCTCCGATATCTCTGATGGGTTGAGATAAGCGATAAACAAACCTTTGTCTACAATTAAACAAGTCAGATTCAATTTTTAGGGGAGGGACTGTGTTTGTGTTCTAAGTTTATTTTTTTTTTTTTTAAGGTCCTCATGTAAGGTGTTCAACAGCTTTGCCTTCCTCCTTTTTTCCCTCGCTGCCTCCTGAATAAGTAAACCCCTGCTAAATGCCACAGAGAAGCTATATTAGTGTCCACGTTGTTGTTATGAGAAAATTCAGTAAGCTGCTGATTAAATTTAGTAACGTGCTTAGGATTGGAAAGCAGTTCAGTATTATTCCTCCAGATGTAAGCAGGAGAGACCGAATGTTGCTCTTTTAATACTATGGAAACTGGAGCGTGGTCTGACCCCACTATCAAATGGATTGTGACTGACAGAGTTCTCTGTAGTAGGTTGAGGTCCAATAGAATAAGGTCAATCCTTGAGTAGGCCCAATAAGGGAATGAATAGTAGGTAAAGTCTCTCGCAGAGGAGTGTACACATCTCCATGTGTCATACAGTTCTTTTTCAGTTGAGAGGTTGTAGCTCACATCTATTAGTAGGATTAAGGTGAGAACAGTCCATATTTTTGTTGACCACACTATTAAAATCCCCACAGAGGAGCAGTGAGTCTTTTTGCACTTTAATTACCCATTTAAGTAGAGATCTCAAGAATGCTGCTTGCACCTTGTTGGGTGCGTAGTGGTTTACCAAAGTGTATATTGTGGTGGTCATATCACAAATTAGGATGATAAACCTTCCATTGGGATCACAAATTACATCATGCAGTTTAAATGCAATGGAATGCTTGACAGCATCGGCACTTTTTTTTTTTTTTACTGGTGCTGTAGCAGTATATATATATATATAAAGGGAAGCTCTATGGGAGCATTTAGGCTGCTTGTTTGTCATAAAAAGAGTCTCTTGGGCGCAAAGTACATCTTCCTTAAGTTTATCCATTTCCTTCCTCATTGAGCTTCTTTTTGAATGGACTATTTAATCCGTGAACATTCATTGAAACTAATGACAGTGTCATGAGTACTGTATTAAGATATCTGGTTTGCTGGTGTGACCTTATTAAACAAGGGTAGTAACAGTTTTTTTCCTGTAGGTGGCGCTATTTTCTCAGGAATAGACAGCCAGCACAGATCTATGGTAGTGAAGTCCTCATCAATGGGTAGCCAGCATGGAAATAAGGTGGATTTTTCATAGTGCTCCTCAGATACAGTTGGAACATGGAAAACAAAATCCAGAACAAAAACATAAAAAGGTGAAAAAATTCACTAAGTGCAAAATCTTTTGCAATGATTTGAGGGGGGAATTCGCTCCAAATAACCTAGAACAGACATCCTGCCAAAAAAAGAAAACCAAGGCAGTTTGTATATAAGCGGCTGGAGGGTAGTGATAGCACTGAGGTTATGCTGTTTGCCATTCTGGAGACAGCCTGTGCTGTGGAGATTTAGATGGATGATTGTCAGTATCTTCCAGTAGCAGATTCCATCTCCTTGCTAGGGCCAACCCATCTTCAATTGTCGTGATTAGGGATGAGCTTTGAGTTTGAGACGAACTCATGTTCGACTCGAACATTGGCTGTTCGCAAGTTCGCCGAACAGCGAACAATTTGGGGTGTTCGCGGCAAATTCGAATGACGCGGAACACCCTTTAAAAGTCTATGGGAGAAATCAAAAGTGCTAATTTTAAAGGCTTATATGCAAGTTATTGTCATAAAAAGTGTTTGGGGACCTGGGTCCTGCCCCAGGGGACATGGATCGATGCAAAAAAAAGTTTTAAAAACGGATGTTTTTTCAGGAGCAGTGATTTTAATAATGCTTTAAGTCAAAAAATAAAAGTGTAATATCCCTTTAAATTTGGTAGCTGGGGGGTGTCTATAGTATGCCTGTAAAGGGGCGCATGTTTCCTGTGTTTAGAACAGTCTGACAGCAAAATGACATTTCGAAGGAAAAAACCCATTTAAAACTACTCGCGGCTATTGCATTGCCGACAATACACATAGAAGTTCATTGATAAAAACGGCATGGGAATTCCCCACAGGGCAACCCCGAACCAAAATGACAAAAAAAAAATAATGACGTGGGAGACCCCCTAAATTCCATACCAGGCCCTTCAGGTCTGGTATGGATATTAAGGGGAACCCCGGCCAAAATTTTTAAAAAAATGACGTGGGGTTCCTCCTAAATTCCATGCCAGAGCCTTCAGGTCTGGTATGGATTTTAAGGGGAACCCCGCGCCAAAAAAAAAAAAAACGGCGTGGGGTCCCCCCAAAAATCCATACCAGACCCTTATCCGAGCACGCAACCTGGCAGGCCGCAGAAAAAGAGGGGGGGACGAGAGTGCGCCCCCCCTCCTGAACCGTACCAGGCCACATGCCCTCAACATTGGGAGGGTGCTTTGGGGTAGCCTCCCAAAACACCTTGTCCCCATGTTGATGAGGACAAGGGCCTCATCCCCACAACCCTGGCCGGTGGTTGTGGGGGTCTGCGGGCGGGGGGCTTATCGGAATCTGGAAGCCCCCTTTAACAAGGGGACCCCCAGATCCCGGCCCCCCCCTGTGTGAAATGGTAAGGGGGTACTTACCCCTACCATTTCACTAAAAAACTGTCAAAAATGTTAAAAATGACAAGAGACAGTTTTTGACAATTCCTTTATTTAAATGCTTCTTCTTTCTTCCTTCATCTTCTTCTGGCTCTTCTGGTTCTTCCTCCGGCGTTCTCGTCCAGCATCTCCTCCGCGGCGTCTTCTATCTTCTTCTCCTCGGGCCGCTCCGCACCCATGGCATGAGGGGAGGCTCCCGCTCTTCTCTTCTTCTTCATCCTCTTCTCTTCTTTCTTCTTCTCTTCTTCATTTTCTTCTCCGGGCCGCTCCGCATCCATGCTGGCATGGAGGGAGGCTCCCGCTGTGTGATGGCGTCTCCTCATCTGACGGTTCTTAAATAACGGGGGCGGGGCCACCCGGTGACCCCGCCCCCTCTGACGCATGGGACATGATGGGACTTCCTTGTGGCATTCCCTGTGACATCACAGGGAAGTCCCGTCAAGTCACTGTGCATCAGAGGGGGGCGGGGTCACCGGGTGGCCCCGTCCCCCGTTATTTAAGAACTGTCAGACGAGGAGCGCCATCACACAGCGGGAGCCTCCCTCCATGCCAGCATGGGTGCGGAGCGGCCCGGAGAAGAAAATGAAGAAGAGAAGAAGAGAAGAAAAGAAGAAGAGAAGAGCGGGAGCCTCCCCCCCATGCCATGGGTGCGGAGCGGCCCGAGGAGAAGAAGATAGAAGACGCCGCGGAGGAGATGCTGGATGAGAACGCCGGAGGAAGAACCAGAAGAGCCAGAAGAACCAGAAAAACCAGAAGATGAAGGAAGATAGAAGAAAGAAGAAGCATTTAAATAAAGGAATTGTCAAAAACTGTCTCTTGTCATTTTTAACATTTTTGACAGTTTTTTAGTGAAATGGTAGGGGTAAGTACCCCCTTACCATTTCACACAGGGGGGGCGGGATCTGGGGGTCCCCTTGTTAAAGGGGGCTTCCAGATTCCGATAAGCCCCCCGCCCGCAGACCCCCACAATCACCGGCCAGAGTTGTGGGGATGAGGCCCTTGTCCTCATCAACATGGGGACAAGGTGTTTTGGGGGGCTTCCCCAAAGCACCCTCCCAATGTTGAGGGCATGTGGCCTGGTATGTTCAGGAGGGGGGGCACTCTCGTCCCCCCTCTTTTCCTGCGGCCTGCCAGGTTGCGTGCTTGGATAAGGGTCCGGTATGGATTTTTGGGGGGACCCCACGCCATTTTTTTTTTTTTTTGGCGCGGGGTTCCCCTTAAAATCCATACCAGACCTGAAGGGTCTGGTATTGAATTTAGAGGGAACCCCACGTCATTTTTTTTTTTTAAATTTTGGCCGGGGTTCCCCTTAATATCCATACCAGACCTGAAGGGCCTGGTATGGAATTTAGGGGGACTCCCACGTCATTTTTTTTTTATTTTGGTTCGGGGTTCCCCTTTGGGGAATTCCCATGCCGTTTTTATCAATGAACTTCTATGTGTATTGTCGGCAATGCAATAGCCGCGGGTAGTTTTAAATGGGTTTTTTCCTTCAAAATGTCATTTTGCTGTCAGACTGTTCTAAACACAGGAAACATGCGCCCCTTTACAGGCATACTATAGACACCCCCCAGCTACCAAATTTAAAGGGATATTACACTTTTATTGTTTGACTTTAAGCATTATTAAAATCACTGCTCCTGAAAAAACGGCCATTTTTAAAACTTTTTTTTGCATTGATCCATGTCCCCTGGGGCAGGACCCCGGTCCCCAAACACTTTTTATGACAATAACTTGCATATTAGCCTTTAAAATTAGCACTTTTGATTTCTCCCATAGACTTTTAAAGGGTGTTCCGCGGCATTCGAATTTGCCGCGAACACCCCAAATTGTTCGCTGTTCGGCGAACTTGCGAACAGCCAATGTTCGAGTCGAACATGAGTTCGACTCGAACTCGAAGCCCATCCCTATTGGTAAATTGTTCTCCATATCTTGATGGAAGCGTTGATGGTGTTAAGGTAGCAATGTCTTCCATGGTGGTTCAGAATTACGGTGCTGAGAATCTTGGGACAGGTTGATAAGTCTGTTCTTTCAATCTGGAGCCAAGTGTGTTGAGAGACACTTTCCCACCAGGTTTTGAATTTATCTAGAATGGCTGCCTTGAAATATGCATTTATATTTGGTGCTCCCATTCCACCAGCGGATGTGTGTGTGCCTAGTGTGGTGCATTTAAATCTGGGGTGTTTCCCATTCCAAATAACAAAATTAATAACAGCTTGCATTTTGTTGAGGTAGGATTTCAAAAAAGGAATAGGTGTAGTTTGGAACATGTACAGTACATGTGGCAGGAGGTACATCTTAGATAGCGCAAAGCTGCCAGCCCATGAGGCCTGGACATGCTGAAGATCCGTGTTGCTTTTTGCAGTTTGGATATGAGATGCATAAAGGTATGAGATAGTAAGTGAGAAGTAGAAGCAACCAGTTGGAAATCTAAGTAAGAAAGGGTAGAGTTAGAAGCCCCAAAAAAAGGAGGTGCTACTAGTATTGCCATGTTTGGTGGCTGTGTCAATGTTAGCACCTAACATATAGGATTTGGTGTAGTTGACCTTGTAAAAGGAGGCTTTGCTAAACAGGTCTAGGGTGTGGTGAAGGTGACAGAGAGATTGGGCAAGTTTAATAAGGGAGATGATTACATTGTTGGCATAGAGGCCGATTTTATGGTGATACCACAACTTGGATGCCAGAAATAAAAGGGTTTGTATGTATGGAGTGGGCTAGTGGTTCCATTATTAGGGTAAAAATTAGAGGGGATAGAGGGGAGTCTTGCAGGGTCCCATTGGTTATATGGAATGCTGAAACTAGAACCTGGGTGACTGGAGGTATGATCTGGATTAATAGTCACAATTTTGGTCGGTATGAGGAATAAGACTTTCAGAGTCTACGCTCTTGGCTTTGCGTACGGGGGCACTGCGGTTTGGGATCAGGTGGAGGTGAAGTGAGAAGGCCCCAATTCAGCAGCCTTTTAAAGCCCTCTTTTCGAGTGAAGATGTTAGTTGATGGATGGTTTTGAAAAGTCACTATTAACTTAGGGAAAGGGGAGCGTTTTACATCAAAGAGACATATAAACAAGTACATGTACCATCATCCCAAATATCTTATACAAGGGCAAGAGGCATGAGGTAGAGAGAGGTCGCAGGTAGCTGCCACTGTCGATCAGTATCTCAATACCGCATGCACTAAGGCAAAAAACCCCTAAAGAGGTGGGGGGGGGGACGGGGGGACTATTCCGGTACCAGGTATAATCAATATTAATAATAAACGGTAATAGTGACAAAAACTATAATAAAATATAAAAATTCCATTTTAATAGAAAGCATGATTAAAAGATTGTAACAATAACACATACAGTTGCAATTAAAAACGGGAGCAATGCATACAACCAATTACATTACAACTTGTAGTGAGGTAGACACAAATAGAGCTTGGATTCTCGACCGGTTTCGCGGTTTCACCGCTTCCTCAGGAGAGCAATATCCGTTCTATGGTTGCCTGTGGGTACGCATGGCCCCAAGTGATTCCCCCTGCGGCGAACACAGGGGATGACTAAACAGACCCCCTAAAATGCATAAACAAGCGCATGGACTTGAATGAGGACCAAATGCAGATGATCGTATAATGGATGGAATGAGGCCACTGGTTGTTATTGGGCAGTGAACAGGATCCCCCCAGGTAAAGCTGGAGTGCTTGGTATGCACTCAGAGAAGTTACACTGACAGCCAAAGCAGTGGTCCTCAGTTGATCAACGTCCAGGGGCTGTAGGCCTCATTCCATCCATTATACGATCATCTGCATTTGGTCCTCATTCAAGTCCATGCGCTTGTTTATGCATTTTAGGGGGTCTGTTTAGTCATCCCCTGTGTTCGCCGCAGGGGGAATCACTTGGGGCCATGCGTACCCACAGGCAACCATAGAACGGATATTGCTCTCCTGAGGAAGCGGTGAAACCGCGAAACCGGTCGAGAATCCAAGCTCTATTTGTGTCTACCTCACTACAAGTTGTAATGTAATTGGTTGTATGCATTGCTCCCGTTTTTAATTGCAACTGTATGTGTTATTGTTACAATCTTTTAATCATGCTTTCTATTAAAATGGAATTTTTATATTTTATTATAGTTTTTGTCACTATTACCGTTTATTATTAATATTGATTATACCTGGTACCGGAATAGTCCCCCCGTTTCCCCCCCCCCCCTCTTTAGGGGTTTTTTGCCTTAGTGCATGCGGTATTGAGATACTGATCGACAGTGGCAGCTACCTGCGACCTCTCTCTACCTCATGCCTCTTGCCCTTGTATCACTATTAACTTAGTGGGGAAACCCCATTTGTATGTAATGTTGTTATCTCGGAGTAGCGCAGTCACTTGGTTAAACTCTCAGAGCTTTTGAGCCATAGCAGCGGATATGTCTGTATATAGAGACAGAGGAATAAGGATCACTCTGGTAGTATGGAGGCAGAGCGGGCTGCAACCATAATTCGCTCTTTTATGTGAAAAAAGTGAATATGTGCCAACACATCCCGTGGGACAGATGCAGGAAGGTGGTTGGACTTGGCGATTCTGTGTGCTCAGGTTATGATGATAGCAGCTTATGTTAACAGAGGAAGGAGTTTAAGGAATCATTTTTTGTAGGTAGAGGATCAAGTCTGGAGGTATGACATT
The DNA here is from genome assembly GCA_037952835.1 of Lithobates septentrionalis. Classification (NCBI taxonomy): domain Eukaryota; kingdom Metazoa; phylum Chordata; class Amphibia; order Anura; family Ranidae; genus Lithobates; species Lithobates septentrionalis. The sequence continues at coordinate 11,175,247 of JBBDGP010000078.1, forward strand.
TATTGATATACCCCCAAATTTAATATTGTTCCTTCTGGAACGATCTTCCAGATCGGGGACTTTTGCTTGTAGGTAACTGATTTCTTTAGTGTGGTGATCCTGGGCTTCAGTGACCTTATTTAGGCCGAGTTGTGCTTAGTGACGATTCTCTCTAGTGACAAGCTCATTGTGGAGGTCTTTCTGTAAGGAGAGGAGCATGGGTTTCAGCATTTTTTCTGAGGCAGGATGGTCACTGGTGGAGTGTGTAGCCAGGGAATCATATTCATATCCCTATGAGGAAATTCACTAGGGGAATTTTTATATAAAAAAACTGTGTTTTTTTATATAAGGGAGCTTTGGTGGGAGAGAGCATTGGAGATTGTGCAGCACACTTACCTCTGTCAGTGGATCTTGTGTTTCGCTGTCTGCTGTCAGCTGGCAGGGAAGGAAAATGCAGCACCCCCTCCGGCGATGTCTTGGCATTGCCGGCTGTGTAAAAAAAAAAAGTCTGTGAGGTGGCGTGACTTGTGGGGATAATGATTCTGTTTTCTGGACATACCATCCAGGTGCTACATGCAGTAGCTCCCCTCTGGTGTGAGAGAGTGGATGGGAGCTAGTCTTGAAGGCAGATGGTTGCTGGTTGTCTCCAGGCTGAGCTAGTGAATTAAGCAGTCATCTTGTCCTGTTGCCAGCCATGAGACAGCTGCTTTTATAAGGTCAGCTAGCTAATATTCATCCAGGATACCTAAAAGGTGTGGTTTTGGATCCAGTTTCTCATCAACCTAAAAAATGGCATTTATAGTTTCAGTAACACTCAGCCACAATCTGTAAAGCTTTGGACAATTCAAAAGCATGAGTAAAAGGTCACCATGATCCTTACAGCATTTACTACAGTTGGGGTTTTCCAAAATCCCCATTTTTTTTTTTATATAATTTACAGTGAGTATAGTGAGCTTGGAGCAAGACATATCATTGTAAAGTCTTTGCATTACATTTAAAGAGCTCAGCTGGACAGATTTTAATGTGCTTTCTTGTTGTTCCTCTTCAAGGGTACCCACATTCCTCTCCCACATCTCTGATACTTTACTGGGATAATCTTCCAGATAGGATGACAGAAGAATTGCATAAGAGATAAAACCGTTTGTGGTATTGGCATTTTGTATAAAGATAAAGATGGGGATGAGCGATAGATGCCAATCCCAAGAGGGCTCCTGCACTGCCACCACATGTTTAAGTTGCAAATAATTTAAAAAAAAGGAGTTTAGGAGGTGTAATCTAGATTGTAGTTCTGAGAAAGACCAAAGCATCATCCTTGAAAATATTACGTAAATGAGTAAAGGTAAGAACTTTCTCCTGTAGTTTGGCTTTACTCTAGATCTTACGCATTGATGATATTTACTTTGATCCTAGGATTCAAACATTAATACAAAAATCAGGAGTGATAAGAGACAGACCTTTCTCATATCACTTTCTTTTATCCATTAAATCTAAAAAAAGGGTGTCATTAGCATTAACCCTTGCTAAAAGGCTATTGTTGTAGAGATCCATGCTAGCATGTTTTCTGTGACAGCATGGACTGTATGTGGTAGTATCCAGCCTAGTTCTCACAGAACCTACAACTGGTATGAACCTACCTGACACCTTGTCACTTTGATGGTTGTCTGTGAAGCTACAACTTTCCCTATAGTGAAATTCCTGACCTTTGGCAGTCAATGTTCCAATATTTCATGGAACCCTTCTATGGATCTTTTGGGGTAGAAACCTGTGGGTTTCAGTCACACATATAGCAGTGCAGCCAGGATTTTCTTCATCTGAAGCATTCTCCTTGTATAGAGTTTTCCTAACCTGCCAAATTACCAAGACAAGCATGTTTTCTCTTTGTGTGGTTTGTGTGCTAATGCCTATCAGAGGATGTCTGCTGCATCTCTTCTCTGATAGGCCATAGCAACACCGCATTCCCACAAACATTGCAGAGAGAAAACCAAACCTGACCACATTCCAAGAAGCGATGTGTCATTTTGAGCATGTGCAGTAAATAGAGCTCAGCAGATTGGCCGGGGAACCGGCAGAAGAGTAGAGAAGCAGCTTTAAAAAAAATCCAGTTACTTTCCAGGTATGGTGTCCACAGGTTAACATTTGCATGTCAGTGTAAGAGAACTGTCAGAATGCGCCCGGCGCGCACACGTGTGCATGCGCGCATTCACGGGCATTTGCAGACTTCCCTGCGCAGCAATGCGCATGCCCATGTGGGTCGCACTGCGTGCACGCACAGGAGCGCACCTGTGGCCACAATTGGCACCAGACAGCCTATTTAAGGGTTGCTCTGACTTCTGAAAAGTGCTGATTGATCTTCAGCTGTGTCCTGAGATTCTGAACCCTGTTTGTCTGACTTGATTTCCTGTCGCTGAACCCTGGCTTTCCTGACCCTGCTTCTGGACTCTGATTAGTCTGATTACCGGTTCCTGATCCTGGCTTCCAGTTTGACCCTGCTCCTGTTTATGCCTTGGTACTTCGCTGCCTGCCCGTTGCTGAACCCAGCTTTCCTGATAACCTCGCTTCTGTCTTCTGCTTGGCTCCACGCTGTTTCCGAGTACCTGTGCTGGCCATCCATCCTCTCAGCTTTCCTGGTTCCAGTTCTTCACCAGAAACCCTGCCTGCACCTCCAAGTCTGCAACACCTTCTGCAAGTTCTGCACTCAGCATTCACAGGCACTCGTGTTCCTCCTGATCCTTGCCACCATCTGTTCCACCTTCAGCGGGGCTTGGGTCGGAGATACAAGAGAGGCCAACCTCGTCATTTCAGACTCCTACCAGGTACGTGTCAGTCAGCCTGCCTGTAGCTGTGAACTCTGCATTAAGAGCCATTTACTGTGTAGTCTATATCTGCCTAATGTCACTGACAGCTGCCCTGCATAGTGAGCTCACTGTATAACAAAGATCCACATGGATAGTATAGGTAAGGGTCATCCGATCAGGGAGGGTATTTGCTCAGAATCACCCTTAATGTTCAAGTATGAAAAACATACAAAGAATGTGGGTGTGGTTTAATGTTTTGAATTTTAAACTGGATCTCAGAGTACTTTGCAAATGGTTAAATATTATGCACACGTGGGCACCCACCAGCACACATTCTAGTTTAAACAACAATACATATATAAGTCTAGTCATACACACTGTTTCTATATGCATGTGGTAATGCTATACAAACAATGTCTAACTCTGAGATCTGTAAACATCTAAAAGCTTAAGTAGTACAAACAGATTGAATAGAACAGTGGTTCTCAACTCCTGTCCTCAGGACCCACTAACAGGCCAGATTTTAAGTATTACCTTGGGGAGATGCAGGCTAGAATACTGCAATTACTGAGCTGCAAATGATATCACCTGTGATGTATTTCAGTTATTTTGCAAACCTGGCCTGTTAGTGGGTCCCGAGGACAGGAGTGGAGAACCACTGAAATAGAAAGTCAGGTGTTCGTTAGTTCAAAAGCTTGGGGTGAAACTGAATATGAAATAAAAAAAACTGTTCCTAAAAATGAATTCCATGAAATTTTTTCATACTGTAGTTACATCCAGCTTGAACCAATGTAACTATGCATATACTGTACCTGTGAGATCCCTCTAGAACCTAAATATCACTGAAGTAGACACTGCTACTTCGATTATCTCCTCTGGCTTCTGGGTCCCTTGTCAAATGTTTGCCCTGCTGAATTGTCAACACAAAGGGTTGTCTGCTCAGCAAAGGCATCATTCATAGCTTGCTTTGCATTTTCTCAATGAATGCAACACATTCTCTGATTAGATGAGGTGGAGTGTGTGACATCATTGCCCCCCTTCTTTGTACAATTGGAGAATGTTTTGCAGTTATTGAAAAAAAAAATGTAAAGCATTCTCTGAATGGTGCCCATGCTGAGAAGTTGCCCTCTTGTATTCAGTAAGCAGTGGTCCAGACATTTGGGGCAGGACCTGGAAACTACTGGGGCGCAATGGAGTAGCGGTGTCTACTACAGTGATTTCCGGCTTCTAGATTCCACAGGTATGGTATATTCAGTTACATTGGTCTAAGCTGGACCAATGTAACTATGGAAAGAATGCATTACCTAAAATTGGAACTAGGCCATTTTGTTCTGGCATACAATGATACAGAGGGGAGCAATGTAAACAGATAATGCCCAGGATGCATTCAGGTGCTAACAGGGCTCTTTCAGCTAAAAGCTTAGCATTCCCTACTGCCAGAAATACACTGTGGGGGAAGAAGCAGAAATCCAGTTCAAGGCATAGCACAGAGATATGCAATTAGCAGACCTCCAGCTGTTGCAGAACTACCCAGTCCCATGAGGCAAAGCAAGACTCTAACAGCCAGAAGCATGAAACCCAGAGGCAGAAGCATGATGGGACTTGTATATTTGCAACAGCTGGAGGTCCACTAATTGCATATCCCTGGTATAGCAGATCCTCTTATGCCACGTACACACGATCGGAAATTCGGCCAGCAAAAAACCGAGGAGAGCTTTTGGTCGGAAAATGTGACCGTGTATGCTCCATCGGACTATTGCTGGCAGAATTCCCACCAGCAAAAGATTTGAGAGCAGGTTCTCAATTTTTCAGTCGGAAAAAGTTCCTATCCGAAAATGCGATCGTCTGTACAAATTCCGACGCGCAAAATTCCTATTCATGCTTCAGAAACAATTTGACGCATGCTCGGAAGCATTGAACTTCATTTTCTCGGCTGTTGCACGTCACCGCGTTCTTGACGGTCGAAAGTTCAGAGAACTTTTGTGTGACCGTGTGTATGCAAGGCAAGCTTGAGCGTAATTCCATCCAAGTTTTTTCCGACAGATCTTCTGCTCTTGTGTACGTGGCATTACAGGCTTCCAAATTCAAGCTGCTTTGAACACTCCGGATGTTGTTCAAGAGAACACCATAACTGAAGCTCTCCTGTCCACTTTCATGACCACAAGGAACTACTGTTTAGCCTGGGGGAATCTGGTTTACAAAATGAGTAGGACTGGCTTACAGAGGTCTTTTATATGATAAAAGATATACAATTCCATAAAAAAAAAACACGTTATGGGCCTTTATGAATTTGTGACACATTGGAAACAGATTATTAATTTATATAAAACATACACACAGTTTTCTTGTATATTTGTATGTTTTCCCAATATAAGTAAGATAATTTACCTTAATTTAGTATTTAACTGATATGCTCATGTTGTGGTTCAATTTACTGTCAATAGTCCTATGATCAGACTAGGAGATTGCATGAATGGATACTGATTGAATGGCACGGGAGTATTGCCAACAACATTTTATGCAAGCATAAGTCTTATGGGACCAGAATAAATTGTTTTCTCTGGGGTGTTTGACTTTCCATAAATCAAAATATTTGCATACCAAAATCTTTTGATTTTAACAAGGTGAATGATGTGCATTTGCTTGAACTGTTGTTAAAATGGGATACTAAAGTTTCCTCCAAAGATTAGCATTCATTTTATGAAGGGAAATGATCTAGTCAACATAGATAAAAAAAATAGTTGATTAGTTTGTGACATAATAGCTAGAGTTTGTTAAAATTCACAGTGAATTATAGAGCATGCATTAGGACTACCATATATACTTTAAAATTATAGCTAGTATTGAAAAAGGTATCAGTGCCCATCGGTGCCTTCTATCAGTGCCCATCAGTGCCTTCTATCAGTGCCTTCTATCAGTGCCCATCAGTGCCTTCTATCAGTGCTCATCAGTGCCTTCTATTAGTGCTCATCAGTGAATGCTATTAGATTCCATCAGTGCAGGACAGCACGGCTCTGAGCGGAGATCATGTGTCATAGAACAATAGCACAGAGACACCGGCGGCATTAACGTTCTATTTGTCCGTCCGTCCTCTCTGGCACAGATGAGAGAGGACACACAGCTGATCTCACGGTTCCCCCTTCTCCCCCCTCCCCTCTCCTGTGTGCTCCGTGGGAAATGTGAGCTCCTTAGCTTCACACTTGACTGCCTGCGGAGCACACAGGAGAGGGAGGGGGGAGAAGGGGGAGCAGTAAGATCAGCTGTGTGTCCTCTCTCATCTGTGCCAGAGAGGAGCGACAAATAGAACATTAATGCCGCCGGTGTCTCTCTGTGCTATTGTTCTATGACACACGATCTCCGCTCAGAGCGTGTGTGAAGAGCAACCCCGCTGGGCCCCCTCCCCCCCACAGTGGCGGAATGCCGGGCCCCGTCGCAACTGCAACTGTTGCGACCCCGGTAATTCCGCCACTGTGTTTGTAAGCATATTCAAGTTGTATGACATTTTGAAGTGTGTTTTTTTTTTTCTCAGGCAATTGCCAGGTTAACCTTTATTTGTCTTATTTGATAAAGGGTTCATTTTCTTGTTTCCATTTATGGTAGATAGAAAGATTATTTGTCTCTCTTAGACATTTGTGCTGAACTGTATGGCCATTACTCATCTATGATTGCATAAGACAATAAAGTAAGTGGGTTGGCAATGTATTTCCACTAAGAAAACAAGTTCTTTCAGACATTTAAATATACTCTGTCAAAAGCTGCTGACAGGTAAAACATGAAGACACACAGATACCAGCTTGTAGCATCCCAGGCTATTCTGACAGCCAAAGCTCTGACACTTCTAGATAGTGTTGGTGCCTCCTTGTCCCTCTCTGCCCCAAGCATTGATATTGGCCAATCACTATGTACAATGTAAAATGGGAAAGTGCAGAAAGTGGGCAAGCTATCCTTGTCAGAACAGTTAGTAGTAAAATGCTAACAGCTGCTGATAGGTATGCAGGCTCCTGAAGACTCACTCTAGTGTGAAACACGCATAGGGCAGCTAGACATTCTTGACACGCTGGATGTCTCAGTAGCTGTGATATATGTGAGTGTTGGCATTTGTAGCATATGTTTTTATTTAAGTTTTTGTCATTTTTGGTTATGTTTTCATAAGGCCCTTACTGCATTGGACCTTGTCAATTTTTTAATAAATACTAAATTGTATGGCACTTTTTGTCTATGATTCATGCCCTGTGATGAATGAGAGCCTCTGTGTTGTGCTCCCTGGAGAATATTGGAAGGATACTAGCATGACCCGCATTACTGTTGGGAGGATCTCTGTGACACCTGCATTACTGTTGGAAGGATCCCTGTGACACTTGTACTGTGATTGGAATGATCTCAGTGATGCCTGCATGGTTAATTCACAGTATCCTTATTGCTGTTTAACGTTTGGGCAGCATATGTGACGGTGAGTGCGCACTACATGTGGGTAGTGGTTGGTGGGGGTGGTGAAGGCTCTCACTGGTTTTTAAGATTCTCACAATGCTTTGTGAGAGACACTGCATGCACGGTTGTTGTACATATGGTAATTTCATATAGTATTACACTATATAGTCTTTCTTTCTTCCTATGCCATATTCGGAGTCTTAAAGACCATAAAGAGGTTCCAGTTATCCTGGAGGTTATGGATTCATGCACTTATTTCTGCACTTACTATAAGCGAACAGCCAGGATTTCTGGTGAGTGAGGCATTCAGCTACTCTGGGAGGATTTGAAGACCGTGTTGCAATTTAGGAATCAGTTTGTTAACTTTTTGAACTTTTTATTGAATTTTTTAGCGCTGCAATCTAATACACATTAGTTCCACGAAGGTTATATTTATCACCTTATTGCCAGCAGCTGCACGATAGTTGTTTAGCACTGACTATTTTTGTTTTACATTTTCTGATAGCTTAAGCCTGTTGAGAAAACAATTCTTCAAACAAACGAGATAGGGACAAGAGCACAATAATTTTATAAGCCCTTTCTTAACCACTTAGAGACACCAAATGAGAGGGGTGTACTCACTTTTGTGAGATACTGGATAGATAGATAGATAGATAGATAGATAGATAGATAGATAGATAGATAGATAGATAGATAGATAGATAGATAGATAGATATTTTTTTTCTAACACCCTAGAGAATAGAATGGCGGTCGTTGCAATACTTTCTGTCACACCGTATTTGTGCAGCTGTCTTACAAGCACACTTTTTTGGGAAAAAAACACTTTTTTTGCATTAAAAAATAAGACAACAGTAAAGTTAGCCCCATTTTTTTATATTGCGAAAGATAATATTACGCTGAGTAAATTGATACCCAACATGTCATGCTTCAAAATTGTGCCCACTCGTGAAATTGTGACAAACTTTTACCATTAAAAATCTTCATAGGCGTCATTTAACCGGTTCCCGACTGCCGCATGTACTTATACATTGACAGAATGGCGCAGCTGCACGAATGGGCGTACCTGTACGTCACTTTGAATTTGCTGCCGTGTCATTGCGTGCGTGCCACTCAATGTCTGCGGGGATACCCGCGATCGTCTCACGGAGAGGAAGAACGGGGAAATGCTAACGTAAACAAGCATTTTCCCATTCTGCCTAGTGACACTGTCACTGATCACAGCTCCCTGTAAACGGGAGCGGTGATCAGTGATGTGTCACACATACCCCCCCCCCCACAGTTAGAATCACTCCCTAGGACACACTTAACCCCCACAGCACCACCTAATGTTAACCCCTTCACTGCCAGTGACATTTACACAGTAATCAATACATTTTTAATTGCACTGATCGCTGTGTAAATGGTCCCAAAAATGTGTCAAAATTGTCCCATGTGTCCGCCATAATGTCACAGTCACGATAAAAATCGCTGATCGCCACCATTTAAAAAAAATAATTATTAATAAAAGTGCCATAAAACTATTCCCTATTTTGTAAACGCTATAACTTTTGCGCAAACCAATCAATAAAGGCTTATTGCAATTTTTTTACCAAAAATATGTAGAAGAATACGTATCGGCCTAAACTGAGGAAGAAAAATGTTTTTTTTATATATTTTTTGGGAATATTTATTATAGCAAAAAGTAGAAAATAATGCATTTTTTTTCAAAATTGTCGCTTTTTTTTGTTTATAGCGCAAAAAATAAAAACCGCAGAGGTGATAAAATACCACCAAAAGAAAGCTCTATTTGTGGAAAAAAAAAGGACATCAATTTTGTTTGGGAGCCACGTTGCACGACCGCGCAATTGTCAGTTAAATCGATGCAGTGGCGAATCGCAAAAAGTGCTCTGGTCTTTGGCCAGCCAAATGGTCTGGGGCTGAAGTGGTTAAAAAATTCTACAGGTTGCATGTTTTGAGTTACAGAGGGGGACTAGGGCTAGAATTATTGCTCTCGCTCTAATGCCGTGTACACACGGTCTGACTTTTCGGCTACAAAAGTCCGACAGCCCGTCCGACAGACTTTCGACTGACTTTTGGCGGACTTGCGGCGGACTTTCTAATGAACGGACTTGCCTACATGCGATCACACAAAAGTTCGTCAAATTCTTACATGATGACGTACACCGGACTAAAATAAGGAAGTTCATAGCCAGTAGCCAATAGCTGCCCTAGCGTCGGTTTTTGTCCGTCGGACTAGCATACAGACAAGCGGATTTTTCAACCGGACTCGAGTCCGTCGGAAAGATTTGAAGCATGTTCCAAATCTAAAGTCCGTCAGATTTTCGACCGAAAAAGTCCACTGCAGGTCCGATGAAGCCCACACACGGTCGAATTGTCCGCCGGATTTGGTCCGTCGGCGTCCGTCGGACTTTTGTAGACGAAAAGTCCGACCGTGTGTACGTGGCATAACAATCACGGTGATACCTCATATGTGTGGTTTGAACACTGTTTTCATATGTGGACGCTAATCAAGTATGCGTTTCACTTCTGCGCGCTAGCTTGGCCGGACGGGGCATGTTCAACTTATTTTTTTCTTATTTATTTTATTTTTTATTTTTTATTTGTATACTGTTCTTTTAAAAAAAAATCATTTTTATGTCTATTACAAGGAATGTAAACATCCCCTGTAAGAGGAAAAAAGCATGACAGGACCTCCTTAATATGAGATCTGGGGTCCAAAAGGCCTCAGATCTCATATTTACACTACACGTTTTGACATCGCTTCTGCCCTGCAACAGTATGGAGATGGGTGGAGGCCATCTTCCCCTCACTCATCTCCATACCTAATAGAGAGAAGGATCCGATCACCTCCGCCGCTGCCGGCGGCTCCGTTAAGCAGTGGAGGGCATCGGAGAGTGGCGGGATGTCTCTCTCCCAATGCCGATAAAAGTGATCTCACAGCGAATCTGGCGCTGAGACCACTTTTATCTAAAACCAGGCCATTCACTAAAGAAGAGGATACCTGAGTTATGGCAGCTAGCTGCTGCAATAACAACGATATCCCTCTTTAAAGTGCCGCTGTATATATTGTTGTGAGCCAGTCCGGAAGTGGTTAAGATGGCTCAGTGAAACTTTGACCATTGTAAACATCTTTGTTGAACTTTCCTCCTGTTGCAAGACCACTGAAGTACACCTGCTTTAAATTGTAATGCCGCGTACACACGGTCGTACTTTTCGTCTACAAAAGTCGGACAGCCTGTCCGACAGACTTCCGGCAGACTTTCGGTGGACTTGCGGCGGACTTGCGGCCTACTTTCTAACGAACGGACTTGCCTACACACGACCACACAAAAGTCTAACGGATTCGTACGTGATGACGTACACCGGACTAAAATAAGGAAGTTCATAGCCAGTAGCCAATAGGTGCCCTAGCGTGGCTTTTTGTCCGTCGGACTAGCACACAGACGAGCGGATTTCGGGGTCCGTCGTAGTTACGAAGTAAAGTTTTAAAACATGTTTCAAATCTAAAGTACGTCGGATTTGAGGCTAAAAAAGTCAGTTGAAAGTCCGGAGAAGCCCACACACGATCGGATTACCAGCCAGCTTTAGTCCATCAGCGTCCGTTGGACTTTTGTAGACGAAAAGTAGGACCGTGTGTACGCGGCATAATTGTAATTGTTTTTATAGTGCTTCAGCACAATCCTCTAATGATATTTTGACAATGTGACCCAGAACTTTTTGTGATGTCTAACAATTTAGGCAATTTTCAGTAAACAAACAACATGGTTGTCAAACCTGTGGTCAATAAAAAAAAACAGTGATCAGCATGCCATTATGAGAGATTTCAGACTTTATACAAATGTTTCAAGTTGCAATGATAGAATTTGGAAAAGAACAGACTTGTGGTAAGAGAAACTACTTCAAAGACAAGATTTTTTTTGAATTGTACAATGAATATACTAAGGTGTGCTTTTAGTTTGAATAATGATTGTCATTTCTCCTACTATCTGTGATCTCTGTTACCCTGACATCCTTTGTTTATTCACTACCATTGATTTTACTGTATCTCTTGAGGTTGTTATGCTAATGCTTTCATTACTCACTAAGGTCATCTCATTTTCTTCCATGTTGTGTATAGTGTAATACAAAGTCTTCTCTGCTACTTTTCACTTTCATCACTGCATTGTTTACTTCATTGTATGCAAACTCATTATTAATGGTATGAATTTATTTTTAAGAAAACATGCATTTTTAAAATTACTGCATTACAGTTATAAAATATAGAAATGTATTATTGCTACCGTATATTGCATTTGTACAAGTCATTGTGAAATGAGATTAAACCACAGCAACATACTGTACATTTACTGTTTAATGAACACTATTAGTCTTTGAACTTACTTCTTTATCACTCTGTTAACATGTGGAATTTTGGATAACATAAATCAGAACTATAGTCATCTAAAAAAAAAAGTTATGTAAAATAGCTGAACTATTTTTTTTTTTTTATTACTTGTCATCCATAGGTTAACTTCCTACTTTTCATTGACTTAGATTTCTCTACAAGAATTTCCAAATAGTCTGGCTGCAGAGTATACTACACGCACTGGTAAAGCCTGGTACACACTATCAGGTTTTTTTCATTTAACCCAGTGGGTTGAACGAAAAAAAAAACTGACAGCTCCGAGCCACTGTACTAAATGGTCTGGCGTAGCATGGGTTGTCAGCCTACCTTATTCCTATACTGACCACTACACTAACCTACTTGATTTCAACACTGACCAACCTGATTCCTTTACTGACCATTACACACTACTCTGACCACTAAACTATACTGTCCACTACACTAAGAACTACACTGACCACTATACTGCCCACTACACTACACTGACCACAATACTGTCCACTACACTGACCACTATACTGTACTGTCCACTACACTAAGAACTATACTGACCACTATACTGTCCACTACACTACACTGACCACTATACTGTCCACTACACTGACCACTATACTATACTGTCCACTACACTAAGAACTACACTGACCACTATACTGTCCACTACACTACACTAACCACTATACTGTCCACTACACTGACCACTATACTACACTGACCACTATACTGTCCATTACACTACACTGACCACTATACTGTCCACTACACTGACCACTATACTGATCACTACACCGAGAACTACACTGTCCACTACACTATACTATACTGACCACTATACTACACTGAGAACTACACTACAGTGACCATTACACTGTCCACTACACTACACTGACCACTATACTATACACTCCCCTACACTGTCCACTACACTATACTGACCACTACACTATACTGTCCACTATACTGACCACTACACTGAGAACTACACTACACTGACCACTATACTGTCCACTACACTACACTGACCACTATACTACACTGTCCACTACACTACACTGACCACTGCACTACAATGACCACTATACTGACCACTACACTATACAGACCACAATACTACACTGTCCACTACACTACACTGACCACTATATTACACTGACCACTACACTATACTGACCACTACACTATACTGACCACAATACTACACTGCCCACTAAACTACACTGACCACTACACTGTCACCTAGACTACACTGACCACTACACTATACTGACCACAATACTACACTGACCACTACACTATACTGACCACTACACTGTCCACTATACTACACTGACCACTATACTACACTGACCACTACACTACACTGACCACTACACTACACTGACCACTACACTTTACTGACTACAATACTACACTGTCCACTATACTACACTGTCCACTATACTACACTGTCCACCACACTACACTGTCCACTACACTACACTGTCCACTACACTACACTGTCCACCACACTACACTGTCCACTACACTATACTGACCACAATACTAAACTGACCACTACACTACATTATACAGACTACAATACTACACTGACCACTATACTACACTGACCACTATACTACACTGTCCACTACACTACACTGTCCACTACACTACACTACACTGTCCACTACACTACACTACACTGTCCACTACACTACACTACACTGTCCACTATACTACACTGTCCACTACACTACACTGTCCACTACCCTACACTGTCCACTATACTACACTGTCCACTACACTACACTGACCACTACACTGTCCACTACACTATACTGACCACTATACTACGCTGTCCACTACACTACACTGACCACTACACTACACTGTCCACTACACTATACTGACCACTATACTACACTGTCCACTACACTACACTGTCCACTACACTACACTGACCACTACACTACACTGTCCACTACACTATACTGACCACTATACTACACTGTCCACTACACTGTCCACTACACTACACTGTCCACTACACTACACTGTCCACTGCACTATACTGACCACTACACTACACTGTCCACTACACTATACTGACCACTATACTACACTGTACACTATACTGTCCTGCCTAGTCTTCCTATACTGACACTACATATACAGCGCCTGTCTCTTCTCTCCCCCCGTGTTTATCCATTCCTCACCTTCTTGTCTTGCATCAGTCTGGAGGATAGGAGAAGGAGGAGGAGGAGAAGACAGCTACCCCGGCGGCTCACACTCTCCAGTGCTCGTCTCCCCTGCGCTCCGGCCAGCATGTTCATTGTTTCCCAGCACACTGTGATTGGGCGTATGGGGGTCATGTGCGGAGGCGGGACTTCAGGAGCAACCGTGATCGCGGATAGGCCAGCCCCACACCGCACATGACCCCCATACGCCCAATCACAGGGTGCCAAACCCTGGACATGGCGGCGGAGCACAGGAAACACAGGAAATTAAATTAGGAGGAGGCAGCCAGTAGTGACACTACTGGCTGGAAATTGTGCCCCCCTAAATGTCGCACCCGGGGCCACGGCACCCCCCACGCTATGCCACTGGTCTGACATTAGTACAGAGATATCCCTGCTGAGCTATTGTGTTCTGACAGCCCCCCACCAGAACACTCAGCCATTGGCTGAGAGCACTGATCAGGAGCCAGTCAGCTGCTGGTTTTCCAGCATGCTTGTTCGACAGAAGCTGGCCGAATGGGCCGGCTGCCATACACAGGCCGAATATCGCCCGACATTCAGCCCGTGTGTACTAGGATTATACACAGGTATCTTCATTTCACAATAATTGGGCAGCCATTAAGGTAGTGACTAGATATCTTCTACAAACTATAATATCAAACTGAACCAAAAGGTACAACTTTGAATATTTTTAAGTTTATAAGGCTTGAATGGTCCTATTGCTACCTTATCTATTATTCACTTTTTTTGTTTTTTCTTACAGGGACAGTACACATTTATTTTTAAAAAAAACATTGGCATGGGGTTAAAATAATGAAAAATAAAAAATAAAAAAGTAGCGGGACTTTATATAAACACACGGGAGCAAGAATAAAATTGATAGCTTTTAATGGATTCAAATGGTCATAGAGTTTTTGTATTCAAATAATTCAATGCATGATGCTATATAAAACTATTCGTACAACTACTACAATTCATTGGAGCCAGAAAAGATATACATACATACATATTCCAACAAGGAATCAATACATGATATATAATATATATTATAAAAACATTTAGAGCATGATTGCATGATTGAATGGAAAAAATAATCATATATGAAAAACAAAAAAGGGGGGGTTTGTAGGAGGAAGAAAACCAATTAATATGGAACGGCCTGATCAGATGCATCATTGTGTACACTAGGTTGTTGTTGGCTCTACGCGTTTCAAGGTATTTAACCTATCATCAGGAGCAAGGAACCATAGTGATAATCTAAAAAAATAAATATAAAGGAAAAACATTTTTTTTTTTTCCTTTTTTTCTTTTTCTTTTTAATAAAATATTTTTCCTTTATATTTATTTTTTAGATTATCACTATGGTTCCTTGCTCCTGATGATAGGTTAAATACCTTGAAACGCATAGAGCCAACAACAACCTAGTGTACCAACAACAACCTAGTGTTTATATAAAGTCCCGCTACTTTTTTATTTTTTATTTTTCATTATTTTCATCCAATCGGGATGGAGGGGGGGACCTGAGCGGCACCCCTATACCTCATATAAAGTCCCACTAATTTCTTCCTTATAACATTGGCATGGGGTTCCTTTTATCTAGGTATGCTGCGTGGGTGGCCAGAAAAGGGAGAAGAGCATACATGCCCCTTTCTGTACTAGTTCACACCTTTCAATTTTCAAGGTACATAGCAAAGCAGTCATGTATCTGACCGCTCCTGGGGGAATAGGCACAGGGGAACATAATCACTTCTTGAATATTACCAGAAAGTGCTAAAGTTTATTTTTAAATCTATTGAGTACAATGTCTGATGTAAATACATGCCCATCACATTGACATATTTTTTTTAATGTGCACTGTCACTTTTAAAGGACTATTTCCTTGATATGCAATTTTAGGCATCCTTGTCATGTTATTTGAAGTATTTGTGTATTTATTTTTTTTGCCCTTTAAGCTGCCTGAAAACAACCCATCCTCCCTGAACACATTTTTTTTTCATTGCTAGGTGTCCCCTACTGCAGTGCCCCCACCCCCATGTAGCTTTTTCAATAATAGCTTGCCTATTAGCCTTGAAAATGGTCAGAAAAAAAATAAAAGGTTTAGACTTTAATGGGTTTTGGCACTAATACTTTTGCTAAACCTGGTTTGCTCCTTAAGTAATATATTATAAGGAAGAACATTTAGTAAAACAAGGAACTATATGGATTCAATATGAAAGCAAGAGATCTCATAATGATTGCACCAGATCACATCCAACACTCTATGGGCTTGGAACAATGACAAATTTCTGTATTGCCTAAACTATAGCTTATAGCAACAGCTACAATTCTATTTTTTTCTAAAGCCATAAAATAGCTGCTATTCTGTTGTCCATTAAACACTCTATATAAATGTCAATAAATGTATTGTTTAGAAACAGCTACAACAATTACAATAGAAATAAAAAAAAGAAGGAAAAAACATTTTAAAGATTCAATGATTCAGTGTATGTAAAGTGTAAGCCTAGGAAACCATGGAAGCCAACACTGAGTAAAAATGTAACAGAACATACTAAATATGTTTTAAAGCAGCACTTAGAGAATAGTTATTATACTCTCAAAAGTGGCTTCAGAAATCCTCTGATATTGGTACTCTTGTTGCATAACAAGAAAACTAATAGGAACTGGTTATCAAAATTACTTTATTTCCCTTTAAAATCTCTAAACATGAGAGCTGAAGTGTTTCAAGGATATAATAGCAGCAGTCTAATTTCAGTGGAAGATACATTTCACAATTTAAGAGGTTTATTACAAAGGTCACTACTGAATAAATAGCATGTAGAAATAAGATACTTAATGGAAGTGCAGAAAAATGCAACTGTGCATAAAAATATTGCAAATGAGGGTTATGCCATAAAGAAGGAACATTCACCGAAAGACAGGTATGATTGTAATTTGTAAACATTCTCTGGCATTACACTAAGGAAGTCTTTTCTGTAGATTTGGTACTTTTATGTGCAGTTTTGTCATCCCAATAAAAACACAGTTCATTTGGGGAAGACTGCTCATCTGGAAAATAAGAAAGCTTAGAAGGAATGCCTGTTCCACAATGGAACAAATTAAATAGAGAACTCTTGATCAAAGCATACTAATAGTCAAAATGAAATATGCATCAAAACACACAAAAATACTCAATTCATTAAACAAAACAGCAAACACAGTTTATTAAAAACAAATATTAAAGAAAATGTAAACTCTTCTGAAAGATATCAAAATAAATATGCTAGAAACTGGGACAAGAAAATAAATCACATAATATAGTTTGCTCTTTTTTCTTTTAAAACTATGCTAATTCTCTACTTAGTGTGGCTAATGCAGTAAACATTCTAAGATTTATACCATGGAAAATAATAGGCAATCTGTAAAACACAACCCTAAATTGATGCAAAGACAGAATACCATTTTTTAGAGTCCTATTTATAAATTACTAAAATTTTAAATTTAATTTTGTGTTTCTCATTCATATGTATAAACAATGTTTTTTCAACATCTTAGAAATTTGCTTTACATTTACAATACAATATATTTTCCTGATGATTTTTGTTCAATTTGGAACATTTCCACCTCAATCAACTTTGATGGAGTGACAACAACACTGCACTTTTCCGTAATTTATAGCTTTAACTATCATTATGACTATGCCTGCCTGCACTACACTAAGGCGAGATCACACTGAAGGAGGCGTGGATATCAGCCTCATCACTTCTGATTAACAAATCTTTAGCTTGTCAATCAGCAGCTAACCCTAGCCATGCCCATTGCTTTCTGGATTGACAGCACTGCCTCAGCTGCCGAAAACACTGTGCACTGCAGATCTTGGAGGGGGAGCATATAAGGCACAAATGAATGAGGTAACAGTCAAAAGTATGTGGCACTAGTCTTAGTGTAATGCTCATAATAAATCGAAATCTCAAAATAGCATAAATCTCAATGCTTACTTAATAAACAATACTCAATACTTCCTTGATAGACAATACTATCTTCTCCCATTAGGGGCAGCCAAATCAACTAAAATGTTAAATGCTGGTTGGCATTCTTAATAAAATTATATAAAAGAAATCATCCAATAAATATAGTGTTCCTCGACCAGACTATGTGAAAACTGTGACCAAAGGTGATTATAAACTCCGTGATAATGATAAAATAAAATATAAAATAAATAACGATTCCTCAAAATGTGTCATACAATGTGCATGATTTTCCTCAGCATAATAAGTGAAAGCAACAAAAATAATTTAAATACAACACGGAATAGATATTGCTGATGGATGGATGATACCAGAACAACTGTAATGCAATATTAAATATAAAAGTGCAACTCTATATCTCATATGTAAGCAAAAAGTGATCAAGTGCAAAAAAGTGACATTAGTGCAAGACCGTGCATATAATAAAATTGCGACTCTGAAATGAACTCCCAAAGTCCAACACCTCTCCCACCTAGAGATATTTCTTATAGAATTAAAAAACTGTGACATAAACTGTGATCAAGTCCACAAAATATTGCTTCATGCAGTGTGATTCGTAATGTCCATACAGATGGTTAGTAATAACATGCCAATAAGGTGACTTTGTGCTGGATTCATTCACTTGAAAAACGGGTGCAGCACACAGGTGTTTCCCCCAGCCTCTCACCTCAATCAGCGGCCCCCAATGGGCCAAGTCAAGCAGATAGTTAATATTTCTCAGTAAGGGATGATGATCCGACAGCCGTCCCCCTCTTCCAAAGGGTGTGCGTGGGTCAGACTTTCTCTACTAATCACCAACGCTCACAACGACCCCAGAATGATAATGAAGAAGGAGATGCTTCCATGGTGAAGTACTTCCAATACAAGTTTATTATAAAAAATAGTAACTTACATATAAAAATGAAACTGTCAGCAGAAAATAGCAGCAAAGACGATAGAAGCTTCCGGGCACTTGGCCCATTGGGGGCCGCTGATTGAGGTGAGAGGCTGGAGGAAACACCTGTGTGCTGCACCCGTTTTTCAAGTGAATGAATCCAGCACAAAGTCACCTTATTGGTATGTTATTACTAACCATCTGTATGGACATTACGAATCACACTGCATGAAGCAATATTTTGTGGACTTGATCACAGTTTATGTCACAGTTTTTTAATTCTATAAGAAATATCTCTAGGTGGGAGAGGTGTTGGACTTTGGGAGTTCATTTCAGAGTCGCAATTTTATTATATGCACGGTCTTGCACTAATGTCACTTTTTTGCACTTGATCACTTTTTGCTTACATATGAGATATAGAGTTGCACTTTTATATTTAATATTGCATTACAGTTGTTCTGGTATCATCCATCCATCAGCAATATCTATTCCGTGTAGTATTTAAATTATTTTTGTTGCTTTCACTTATTATGCTGAGGAAAATCATGCACATTGTATGACACATTTTGAGGAATCGTTATTTATTTTATATTTTATTTTATCATTATCACTGAGTTTATAATCACCTTTGGTCACAGTTTTTACATAGTCTGGTCGAGGAACACTATATTTATTGGATGATTTATTTTATATAATTTTATTAAGAATGCCAACCAGCATTTAACATTTTAGTTGATTTGGCTGCCCCTAATGGGAGAAGATAGTATTGTCTATCAAGGAAGTATTGAGTATTGTTTATTAAGTAAGCATTGAGATTTATGCTATTTTGAGATTTCGATTTATTATGAGCATTACACTTAGACTAGCGCCACATACTTTTGACTGTTATCACGTTACTTATTAGGGTGGGTGAGGCCACCTCTTATGTTGGCAGCTTTTCTAATTTTTGTCCCATTGCCCATGATTCTTTGAGAACGTGGTTGTGCGCATTAGTTATCTATTACCTTAGTTTGCTACAAATGAATGAGGAGTTTCCTTACTCAGGGTAGGTACAGACACTTTTTTATTTTTACTTTATTAGGCATGTGCATCACATGCAAACTTGATTTGGGACCTGTTTTGACTGTCATACTGTCAGAAACTATGAATTAGACTGAGAGAGAAGTACAGTTAAATCACACTTGTTTAATAATAATAAAAAAGAAAACAGAGTAAACGCCGTCAAAACATAGCCAGAGATCAGGAGCGGGAACAGATAGTTAGACAAGCCAAAACATCAGGAAGCCAGAGATGAGCGTAGTAGAACAGCAAGCAGGATCTGGAGCCAGAAGAAATGTCAGCCAAGCAAGTCTTTAACAGGAACACAGGAAAGCGTCTCTAGAAATGTGACCAAGGAGAAGGCAGAGATCATCTGGACTGGACGACTTAAGTAGGCAGGACTGACAAGCGGGATATCATTAATAGGTGAGTCATTGTGGAGAGATAGGAGCTGGCAATTAGCTGAGCAGCCAGCTTTGAGAAGGAAGGGCTGAGCCCAGCCTTGACAGTACCCCCTCCTCAATGACCCCTTCCCCTCAAAGGACCACCAGGCTTGAGGGGAAAATGTCTATGTAAATCATGGAGGACAGGGGCATGTACATCTGAGGATGAGACCCAAGACCGTTCCTCTGGACCGTGCCCTTTCCAATGCACCAGGTACTGTATGCACCCACGGAACATACAGGAGTCAACAATGGACTGTACTTCATACTCCTCATGGTTCTTAACCTTTACAGGGTGAGGACAATGCACTGAGGTGGTAAAGCAGTTGTAGACCAAAGGTTTTATTAAGGAGACATAAAATACATTCAAAATATACATATTAGAAGGAAGGTCTAATGCGTAAGCCACTGGGTTAATCCAGCAAGGTATACAGAAAGGCCCAATAAACAGAGGTGCAAACTTCAAAGAGGGAATATGAAGTCGGAGGTTGCAAGATGACAGCGAGACCCTGTCCCCAACCTGGTAGGAAGGTGCAGGCAGGCGTCTGCGGTCAGCGTGGTGTCTGTACCTATCATTAGCATGTCGCAAAGCCTCCTGGACTTGTGCCCAAGTGGAACGAAGACCACGGAGATGCTCCTCTAAGGCAGGAATACTCTGCAGAACAAATGAGCCAGGCAACATGAAAGGTTGTAAACCATAGTTCTCCATAAATAGGGACAATCAGGAAGCAGAATTGAAGGCACTATTGTGAGCAAACTCCGCCCACGGTAAGAGGTCTGACCAGTTGTTATGATGGTCTGTGTCATGTACCTGGTGGTGAGCCTGATGTGTAGAGGAAGGCCTCCCGTACAACTCCGGCTCAAGGGCCACTGGTAGTGGAACAGCTGGCGCTGGAGCAGGTGGAGTAAGAGTGCCTATGGAAGTCCTGAAGTCTGTGCAGGAAGTTGCCGGAAACACACAGGTGGACGGCTGGACTTGACTGGAAGCAGACAGGAGCGTAGCTGGATCACTGGCAGGTCTCGAACAACAGAGAGACAGATACAGCTGGCAGGAATGTAGTCAGGTCACAGGCAGATTTGGCAATAGCTAGGCAGATCAGGTACAACAGCAAGCAGGAGAGAGGTCAGGTCACAGGCAGGTTCGGCAGCAGGTAGGCAGATCAGGTATAACAGCAGACAGGAGAGACGTCAGGTCACAGGCGGGTTCGGAAGCAAGTAGGCAGATCAGGTATAAACAGCAGGCAGGAGAGAAGTTAGGTAGCAGGCCGGAACGGTAATCAGGAATCAACACAGGTAGCAGGAATTCAGGTACACACTGTAGACCAAGCAGCAACCAGCCAGTACTAAGTCTGTGTTTAAATAGGCCGTCTGGTGCCAGTTCTGATGACACGCGTGCGTGCGTGAACGCGAACGCGCGATCACGTTCACGCACGTGCATGTGCATTTACTAATCCGTGGTTGTTCTGCGAATCCCTTGCTGGTGCCTGCGCACAGGTGTGCGCCTGCGAGCATCAGCTGTATTCTGCGGATGACTTCCCTGACAGTCAGAAATATAGCAACATAGGAATTGCTCCAAGGGCTCGTTCTGCGGCCCCATTAGACTGCGGGTGATACGCAGAGGAGAAATCAAGCTGAATTCCCAACTGTGCACAAAAGGCTCGCCAGAACTGAGACACAAACTGACTACCCCTGTCCTAGACCATGACCTTGGGTAGCCCATGTAAGGAAAAGATCTCCTGAGCAAAAATGGAAGCCAGTTCCTTAGAAGTGGGCAACTTCTTAAGTGGAATACAATGGGACATTTTCGAGATCTGGTCAACCACCATAAGGATAACTGTGTTGCCCTGGGAGTTGGATAACTCCACAATGAAATCCATAGACAGATGGGTCCAGGGCCTCTCTCCATTGGGTATGTGTTGTAGGAGACCCACTGAAAGGTGTTGTGTAGTCTTACTCTGAGCACACACAAAACAGGTAGCTACGAAGGTGGTTACATCAGCACGTAGACTAGGCCACCAGAATTGTTGGGAAATGGCCCAAAAGAGTTGATTCTTCCCAGGGTGGCCAGCAGCCTTGGGAGAATGGTAAGTCTAGAGCATGGCAGTATGGAGACTCTCTGGGACAAAGCAGCGGTCACAAGGTTTCTCAGGAGGAGCATGGACCTAAACAGCAAGTATTTTGTCACCCAAAGAACTCATACTGGTGCAAACCGTAGCCAGAATACGATCAGGAGTCACAGGAACCGTAACCGACTCCATCTTGGTAGTGGAGGAAAATTGTCGTGAGAAATCATCAGCCCTTACATTCTTAGTACCGGGTAAGAATGAGACAATGTAATTGAAACTAGACAAGAAAAGAGCCCATTGCACCTTTCTGGGAGAGAGGCATTTAGCCTCAGACAAGAATGTGAGATTCTTATGGTCAGTAAGAATAAGAACCGGCACAGTGGTACCTTCGAGGAGATGTCTCCATTCTTTCAGGGCTAAAATGATCGCTAACAGCTCTCTGTCACAAATCTCGTAATTGCACTCCGCAGGCGACAATTTCTTGGAAAAGTAGCTACCACGATGCATAGTGCTCTCAGAGGTAGGACGTTGAGACAGCAGGGCACCAACTCCAGTCTCAGAAGGATCAACCTCAAGGATAAAAGGTAATGTAGGATCAGGATGTGCCAACACACGAGCAGAAACAAAGGCAGCATTGAGACTCTCAAAGGCCTAATGGACTCTGGAGACCAACTCTGTGGGTTACCATCCTTTCTGGTCATATCAGTTAGGGGCTTGACCAGAGACGAGAAGTTACGAATAAACTTCCGATAATAGTTGGCAAAGTAATTCCGTAGAAAGACTTCTGTGCTACTATACCAATAATGTGATAAAATAAAATGAGTGAAAGCTAAATAATAATGTTGCTGCAAAATCAAAATAGTGAACACCACTCACTACAAAAACTTACAATAATACACAATTAAATAAATAGATTGTGTGGGTGATCCTGCGCAACACCTTTAATATATATAAACAATAAAAGTATGTGATATGAAATCTCAGATGATGATAATATATAATGCATATATGAAAATACTCAAGATATTATATAAATAAATGTTCAATCAATAGGTCCAATGGTAATTTAAAGTAAATAGAGTGCTGATAATTCAAGTTCAATGCAAAAGAAAACAGCAAACACAAGTTGATAGATGATCTTGTGACTTTTGTGATAATCACACCACCGCAATGTGCTCCCAGAACTCTCACCTTAGCGGCATAATAAATATGCCTATATGTGTCCTCTGGGATGCAATCCACGTAGCAGGAACAATGGTGTTGGTCCATTATGTTTATGGGGAAAAACCCCTCCCAATAATTATTTTACATGTGGAGCCCACCAACCACTGGGAGGGGTTTGTTTATTTATATAATATCTTGAGTATTTTCATATATGCATTATATATTATCATCATCGGAGATTTCACATCACATACTTTTATTGTTTATATATATTAGAGGTGTTGCGCAGGATCACACGCACAATCTATTTATTTAATTGTGTATTATTGTAAATAGTTGGCAAAGCCAAGAAAACACTGCAGAGGACATAAACTCACGGGCTGAAAGTTTCTCTGGGTCCATCGAAAAACCAGCAGTGGAAATGACATAACCCAGGAATTTAATCTATTCACGATGGAATTCGAACTTCTCCAATTTGCAATACTGTAGAGATTGTTTTCTATTAGTTTCTGAAGCACATGACAGACATCTGTGTGGTGGCTCTCCAAGGACTTGGAAAATATGAGGATATCATCGAGATAAACCACCACTCATAACTGCAACAAATCTCAGAGGACATTGTTAATAAATTCCTGGAAAACTGCCAGGGCGTTACAAAGGCCAAAAGGCATTACAAAGCACTCATAATGGCCTGTTCTGGTATTAAACGCAGTTTTCCACTCCTCATCCTCCTTAATCCTCACGAGATTGTATGACCCTCTCAAATCAAGCTTCGTGAAAACTGTTGCTCCCTTGAGGCGGTCAAATAACTCCGTAATCAACAGAATTGGATAGGAATTCTTAATCGTGAAACGATTGAGACCCCTATAATCAATACAAGGTCTCAGTTCACCACTCTTCTTCTTCACAAAGAAGAAACCAGCACCAGCAAAAACGAGGACTTGCAGATGAAACCTCGAAAGTGTGTCTGCAACATACTCCTCCATGGCCTTATCCTCCAAGACCGACAAAGGGTAAACCGCGCCCGAGGGTGTATAGCACCAGGTTGAAGGTCAATTGCACAATCATACGACCGGTGTGGAGGCAAACTACCGGCTTGATCTTTGTCAAAAACATTGCTAAAATCGCAGTACTTCTCTGGTAGGGGGGAGAGTGAAGAGGTGCACAGGACCATGGCTACCTTCTGGAAGCATGTCTTACTGCATTATGGTGACCAGGAGAGAACCTCAGCATGGATCTCACAAGGGTAAGGGCTCCAGAGTTGATGACTTATAAGGAAAAAACAAAAAAAATTTGCCTTCCTGAACCTTGTGAGTCCTGGTATCCAGTATTCAGCTGTGAACAGGTATATATATATATATATATATATATATATATATATATATATATATATATATATATATATATATATATATATATTATATATTTATTTATTTATTTATTTTTGAGCTGATTGATGCTTAGCTCTCTCTCCCTCTCTCTGTCATGAGAGTCTGATGCTGGGTGAAAATGCTAACTGCTAAAAGGATAAGAAAAAGGCACAAGTGCTACCTGTTTGTTTAGAAGAATCCATTAGGGGGAACCTTGTTGGTCAATAACTGACCAGAATTTTATTATTTGCTCAGACAAGCAGATGTTTTGTTTGTTTATGCTTGCTTTCTGTTTGTATGGGCTTTCCATATCATGCCCTCCTGCTATAAAACTGTTTCTGAGCTGCCTTGCCGAATAAAGTTGCAGAACAAACCTGCTTGGACTGTTTCTGTCTTGTGCATGATTTACTGCTACTACTACCAGTTGAGCTTGTTTCCCTCATAACTTCATGCTCAGATGTGAACAGCATCCTAAAGAGACAGACACCTATTGCTGAATAAAACGAATGAGCTTCTATACATATTTTGCTAGCCAATCAGCTACTGCAAGAGGCAAACTGCTTAGCTGCCTGACAGATGCAACAACTCACTGAAGCCCACCAGGCCTCCTTAGAGGGACAGCAGCAAGTTAACCTGCCTCTACAGTAGGTCCATGCCCAGATGGTGGCACGAGGGCTGGCTACTAAACATCTTCAGCCGTTGCAGAGAGCTTTGAACAGATTTTCCTTGGAGGATGATGTTAAGCCAACCTAAAGAGTCACAGAACATGGGAAGCATTGGACTGATTTTCTAGGACTCTGTTTAACAGGGGAGCCCCTAAAGGTTTACTTAGACTTGCAACCTAAGGATGCCAATGGATATACTAAACTCCAAAAGTTTAGTTAGCTGGTGTTCTTTGTCAAGACACATTCAGCTACCAAGGAATATCTTTAATATCTTCTGCCCTTTAAGCTGGTAACCCCTGGGAACAGGAAAATATCAACAGCAGATAAGAATGTTCCTTTGAGTGGTAAGTAGGGATGAGCTTCGTGTTCGAGTCGAACCCATGTTCGACTCGAACATCGGCTGTTCGACCGTCCGTCGAATTGCGAACGATATGGGCCGTTCGCGCCAAATTCGTGTGGCGCGTCACGGCCCATAATTCACTGCGGCATCGCAGTGCATTGCTGGCTGATGATTGGCCAAGCATGCACTATGACCCGCATGCTTGGCCAATCACAGCGCCGTCAGTAGAGAGAGCTGTAATTGGCCAAAGCCAGGGTGGCTTTGGCCAATTATGGCTCAGGGGATTTAGTACACACCCCACACTATATAAGGCCGCCTGCACGGCGGCCCTGTGTAGTGTGTGTTCCGGTGTGCTGAGAGATAGAGAGAGAGAGAGACAGTGTCATTTGATTTGAGTTAGATAGATTAGGCAGAACAGTCAGTCAGTTAGCTGCACTTACAGTGTATTGTGTATATATATGCATCCCAGGTGTTGCATATATATATATATACACTGTATTCAGTTTAGCTAGATCCGTTCCTGTTATCTTCTATCTAGACTATTTAGTGCAGTGTGTCCTGCTCACAGTGTTCAGCTAGATCCGTTCCTGCTATTTACATTCAGTGCAGTGCGTCCTGCTCACAGTGTTCAGCTAGATCCGTTCCTGCTATTTACATTCAGTGCAGTGCGTCCTGCTCACAGTGTTCAGCTAGATCCGTTCCTGCTATTTACATTCAGTGCAGTGCGTCCTGCTCACAGTGTTCAGCTAGATCCGTTCCTGCTATTTACATTCAGTGCAGTGCGTCCTGCTCACAGTGTTCAGCTAGATCCGTTCCTGCTATTTACATTCAGTGCAGTGCGTCCTGCTCACAGTGTTCAGCTAGATCCGTTCCTGCTATTTACATTCAGTGCAGTGCGTCCTGCTCACAGTGTTCAGCTAGATCCGTTCCTGCTATTTACATTCAGTGCAGTGCGTCCTGCTCACAGTGTTCAGCTAGATCCGTTCCTGCTATTTACATTCAGTGCAGTGCGTCCTGCTCACAGTGTTCAGCTAGATCCGTTCCTGGTATTTACATTTAGTGCAGTGCGTCCTGCTCACAGTGTTCAGCTAGATCCGTTCCTGCTATTTACATTCAGTGCAGTGCGTCCTGCTCACAGTGTTCAGCTAGATCCGTTCCTGCTATTTACATTCAGTGCAGTGCGTCCTGCTCACAGTGTTCAGCTAGATCCGTTCCTGCTATTTACATTCAGTGCAGTGCGTCCTGCTCACAGTGTTCAGCTAGATCCGTTCCTGCTATTTACATTCAGTGCAGTGCGTCCTGCTCACAGTGTTCAGCTAGATCCGTTCCTGCTATTTACATTCAGTGCAGTGCGTCCTGCTCACAGTGTTCAGCTAGATCCGTTCCTGCTATTTACATTCAGTGCAGTGCGTCCTGCTCACAGTGTTCAGCTAGATCCGTTCCTGCTATTTACATTCAGTGCAGTGCGTCCTGCTCACAGTGTTCAGCTAGATCCGTTCCTGGTATTTACATTTAGTGCAGTGCGTCCTGCTCACAGTGTTCAGCTAGATCCGTTCCTGCTATTTACATTCAGTGCAGTGCGTCCTGCTCACAGTGTTCAGCTAGATCCGTTCCTGCTATATACATTTAGTGCAGTACGTCCTGCTCACAGTGTTCAGCTAGATCCGTTCCTGCTATTTACATTCAGTGCAGTGCGTCCTGCTCACAGTGTTCAGCTAGATCCGTTCCTGGTATTTACATTTAGTGCAGTGCGTCCTGCTCACAGTGTTCAGCTAGATCCGTTCCTGCTATTTACATTCAGTGCAGTGCGTCCTGCTCACAGTGTTCAGCTAGATCCGTTCCTGCTATTTACATTCAGTGCAGTGCGTCCTGCTCACAGTGTTCAGCTAGATCCGTTCCTGTTATCTTCCTACTGACAGGCAGGCTTGTCTGGTTACAGTATATAAAGCTACCTGAAGAAAATTACAGGTGTTCTTTTTGATCCTATTAGTACCACGGTCAGGCAGCTAGACTATTTACATTTAGTACAGTGTGTCCTGCTCACAGTGTTCAGCTAGATCCGTTCCTGTTATCTTCCTACTGACAGGCAGGCTTGTCTGGTTACAGTATATAAAGCTACCTTAAGAAAATTACAGGTGTTCTTTTTGATCCTATTAGTACCACGGTCAGGCAGCTAGACTATTTACATTTAGTACAGTGCGTCCTGCTCACAGTGTTCAGCTAGATCCGTTCCTGCTATATACATTTAGTGCAGTACGTCCTGCTCACAGTGTTCAGCTAGATCCGTTCCTGTTATCTTCCTACTGACAGGCAGGCTTGTCTGGTTACAGTATATAAAGCTACCTGAAGAAAATTACAGGTGTTCTATCCCAGCTTAGTGCAGCTACAGGCCATTAGTATGTCTGGAAGGCCAAGAAGGAGAGGCAGACAGTCACAAGCCAATAAGAGAGGGCAAGCAGGCTCTGTGTCTAGTGCTGGTCGTGGAGACGGTGCATCCTCATCAGCACGTGGCCATGGGACATGCTTGGCCTTTTTTTCGGCAGCTGGCCGTGTTGAGCCGCAACATGCGGAAGACTTGGTCGAGTGGATGACCAAGCCGTCCTCATCCTCCTCATCCTCTCTCACCCATGCCCAGGGTGCTTTGTCTGGCAAAGCAGCGGCCTCTTCCCTCAGCTCAATGTCATCAGTGACTCCTTCCCTAGCTCCACCATGTCCTCATGAGGATTCCCTCGAACTGTTTGACCACAGTGTTGGGTACATGCTCCAGGAGGATGCCCAGCGTTTGGAAGGCTCTGATGATGATACTGAGCTCAATGAAGGCAGTAACATGAGCACGGACAGAGGGGGTGCCCAAGAAGGACAGCAATCTGGCAGTCATGCTCCCCCTGCTGCAGCATACTGCCAGGTTTGCTCCAGTGATGAGGAGGGAGGGGATGATGAGGTCACTGACTCAACGTGGGTGCCTGATAGGAGAGAGGAGGAGGAGGAGGAGGAGGAGGTGGCACATCACCAACTAGGCAGGATGCCCTCCAGGGGCCAGCCTAAGGGCAGCACATTGACTGCATCACACCCCAAAGCTCCACATGTGCAGGGCGCTGCAGTCTCTGCGCGTTATTCAAAAAGTTCTTTGGTGTGGGCCTTTTTTGAGACGAGTGCATCAGATCGCACCGCTGCTATTTGCAACATATGTCTCAAGCGTATCTCGCGTGGCCAAAACATCTCCCGCTTGGGTACCACATGCTTGACCAGACATATGTTGACCTGCCATGCAGTTCGTTGGCAAGCGTATCTGAAAGACCCACACCAAAGAACAAAGACGATCTCTCCTTGCTCCTCATCAGCTGAGATTTCCAACCCCACTAGACCTTCAGTCCTCTCTGAGACCTGCAGTGAGAGGAATGAAGGTGTAGAATTAGGTGTGTCACAGCCAAGTACTTGTGGGCAATCTGCTTTTGGTACACCGACGTCAGATTGTACCAGGCAAATTTCCCTGCCCCAGCTGCTGCACCGCCGAAAGAAGTTTGCTCCCAGCCATCCACATGCCCAGCGGTTGAATGCTAGCTTGGCAAAATTGCTAGCACTTCAACTGCTGCCTTTTCAGTTGGTAGACTCTGCCCCCTTCCGTGAGTTTGTGGAATGTGCGGTTCCTCAGTGGCAGGTACCCAAACGCCACTTTTTCTCACGGAAGGCGATTCCGGCTCTCTACCGGCATGTGGAAGGCAATGTCCATGCCTCGCTGGACAGGGCGGTCAGCGGTAAGGTGCATATTACCGCTGACTCATGGTCCAGCAGGCATGGACAGGGACGTTACTTAAGTTTCACGGCGCATTGGGTGACTCTGCTGGCAGCTGGGAAGGATGCAGGACAAGGTGCAGTAGTGTTGGAGGTTGTTCCGCCACCACGCCTCCAAAATGCTGATTGTGACACACCTCTCTCCTCCACCCCCTCCTCTTCTTCTTCCTCCATGGCCTCTTCCTCGGAACCAGCGGTGCTCCGTAGGCGTTCAAGGGGCTACGCAAGTACGCAGGCCAAAAGATGCCATGCGGTGCTTGAGCTGGTGTGCTTGGGGGACAGGAGCCACACTGGGGCAGAGGTTCTGTCAGCTCTGCAGGGGCAGGTTCAGAGGTGGTTGACGCCACGCCAACTTAAGGCAGGAATGGTGGTTTGCGACAATGGCACCAACCTCCTCTCTGCCCTCCGACAGGGACAACTGACCCATGTGCCCTGTTTGGCTCACGTCCTTAACTTGGTGGTGCAGCGGTTCTTGGGCAGGTACCCGGGCTTACAGGATGTCCTGAGGCAGGCCAGGAAAGTCTCTGTGCATTTCCGCCGGTCATATAATGCCAGTGCTCGGCTGACGGACCTCCAAAAGGAGTTTAACCTGCCCAAGAACCGCCTAATCTGTGACATGCCCACCAGGTGGAACTCGACGTTGGCCATGCTGCAGCGGCTGCACACGCAGCAGAGGGCCATCAATGAGTACCTGTGCGACTATGGCACCAGGACAGGGTCAGGGGACCTTGGTTTTTTTTCCCCACGCCAGTGGGCCATGATCAGGGATGCATGCACTGTCCTGTCACCATTCGAGGAGGCCACGAGGATGGTGAGCACTGACAGTGCATGCATCAGTGACACTGTCCCCCTTGTCCACCTGTTGGAGCACACGCTGCGTGGAATAATGGACAGGGCACTTGAGGCAGAACAGAGGCAGGAAGAGGAGGACTTCCTTAGCTCTCAAGGCCCCCTTTATCCAGACAGTGTTCCTGCGTGCCCGCCGATCACACAGGAAGAGGACGAGGAGGAGGAGGAGGAGGAGGAGGAAGATTGTGTCAGTATGGAGGTGGAGCCTGGCACTCAGCATCAGCAGTCTTTAAGGGATCAGTCCCAAGGAACACATGGACTTGTACGTGGCTGGGAGGAGGTGGCTGCGGACGTTGTTGTCCTTAGTGACCCAGAGGACTCCGGACCGAATGCCTCAGCAAACCTACGCTGCATGGCCTCCCTGATCCTGCAAAGCCTGCGTAAGGATCCTCGTATTCGTGGTATCAAGGAGAAGGACCAATACTGGCTGGCAACCCTCCTTGATCCACGTTACAAGGGTAAGGTTGCGGACCTTATCTTGCCATCGCAGAGGGAGCAGAGGATGAAACATCTTCGGGAGGCCTTGCAGAAAGGTCTGTGCAACGCGTTCCCAGAGACTGGGAGGTTACAAACTCCTGTTTCTGGACAACGTGTTGCTGAGGCTTCGGTCAGTCAAAGAAGGAGCGGTGGAGAAGGTGGCCGTCTGACCGATGCGTTCAGACAATTTTTTGGTCCGCAGCCCCAAGGTATGATCGGTTCCAGCAACCATCGCCAGCGTCTGTTTTACATGGTGCAGGAATACCTAGGGGCAAGATCAGACTTGGACACCTTTCCCACCGAAAATCCTCTGGGTTACTGGGTCTTGAGGATGGATCACTGGCCAGAGCTTGCACAGTATGCAATTGAGCTACTGGCCTGTCCTGCATCCAGCGTTCTTTCGGAACGTACATTCAGTGCTGCTGGAGGCGTGGTAACCGATCACAGGGTGCGTCTGTCCACTGACTCGGTCGATCGGCTGACCTTCATAAAAATGAATCAGTCTTGGATCACCACCAGCTACCAAGCACCTGATGCTGATGTAACTGAATAATTTTTTTCAGATCCCTTCAAAGACTGCCTATGCTGATGCTGAGTGATTATCCCTGAGTAATTATCCTCTTCCTCCTCAATCATCACGCTGATAGCTTGTAAGAACATTTTTGGTTCTGGGCGCCACCACCAGTGCCTAAGGCACAATTTTTCAGCCCCTGTATAACAGGGGCGTGTAATTACAATTTTTGATGTAATACTTTGCAGCACGGCTCGTTCCTGCATTCCAACTAGAGTGTCTGTGAGGGGTTGCAGTGTTGTGGCACCAGCACCAGTGCCTAAGGCCCAATTTTTCTGCCCCTGTCTAACAGGGGCGTGTAATTACAATTTTTGATGCAATACTTTGCAGCAGTGCTCGTTCCTGCGTTCCAACTAGAGTGTCTGTGAGGGGTTGCAGTGTTGTGGCACCAGCACCAGTGCCTAAGGCCCAATTTTTCTGCCCCTGTCTAACAGGGGCGTGTAATTACAATTTTTGATGCAATACTTTGCAGCAGGGCTCGTTCCTGCGTTCCAACTAGAGTGTCTGTGAGGGGTTGCAGTGTTGTGGCACCAGCACCAGTGCCTAAGGCCTAATTTTTCAGCTCCTGTTCAACAGGGGCATGTAATTACAATTCTTGATCTAATATTTCACAGCAGGGCCCTGTGAGGGCTTACAGTGTTTTGGCCACAGCAACACCTAAGGCCCAAATTTCTGCTGAGTATATAGGGCAGGACCCTACTTTCAAACATCTAACTTACAAACGACTCCTACTTGCAAACGGAAGGAGACAACAGGAAGTGAGATGAAATCTACCCATAGGAAGGGAAATTCTCTCATGTAAGAGTTAATATGGGAAAACAATTTCTCCTTTCCACTGATGCTTTCCAATCCTTGTTCCACAAAAAAACCCAAATTTTCAAAAAACATTTTTCATTGGGACAAAAAAGTGAGGTGAAATCTTCTGAAGAGGAGGAAAGACGCAAAACAAATGTCACAGGGGTGATAACCCTTCCCTATGTTTTCCAAAAAGCTTAGAAAAGATTTTTTGGCTGGAGCTAAACACATTAAAAATGTTCAAAATTACAAACAGATTCTACTTAACAACAAACCTACAGTCCCTGTCTTGTTTGCACCGCCTGTATACTGCTGTTCAGAGTATATAGGGACCTTTCCTTATTTTAATTTGGGTGCGGGGTTCCCCTTAATATCCATACAAGACCCAAAGGGCCTGGTAATGGACTGGGGGGTACCCATGCCGTTTGTCTCACTGATTTTCATCCATATTGCCAGGACCCGACATGACATTAAACCCGCAAGCAGTTTTAAATGAGATTTTTTCCTTTAAAAATGACATTTGGTGCAGGGACTGTTCTAAACATGGGAAACACGCGTCACTTTACAGGCATACTATAGACACCCCCCAGGTACGATATTTAAAGGAATATTTCACTTTTTTTTTTTTACTTTAAGCATCATTAAAATCACTGCTCCCGAAAAAACGGCCGTTTTTAAAAGTTTTTTTTGCATTGATACATGTCCCCTGGGGTAGGACCCGGGTCCCCAAACCCTTTTTAGGACAATACCATGCAAATTAGCCTTTAAAATGAGCACTTTTGATTTCGAACGTTCGAGTCCCATAGACGTCAATGGGGTTCTAACGTTCGTGCGAACTTGCGGTCCGTTCGCGGGTTCTGGTGCGAACCGAACCGGGGGGTGTTCGGCTCATCCCTAGTGGTAAGCAGGCTCCTAAGTAGAGAGATACAACACCCACAGATGCTGGAGGCTCCAAGTACTTGGACATGTAGCTACCATCTGCATATTGCATGAGCCTATATAATGTGACCTGGGGAGGAGTCTGTTAGTATTTGCAAATCATGTTCTAGCAGCACACCTAAGAACTGATATTAGAACCAAGACATATCCTATTACAATATAAGGATACCCAATGGAGGCATTATTAGACTCTGGCATTATTGACTTTATTGACTCATCAATTTGGTCCATGCCACTGTGCTTGCTGTGATTTGGGAGGTTGGCAACGCTGGCAATGAGGCTAGAGTTTTCAAACAGACACTCCAACCTCAGTGCCTCCTCCTGCCACTGCATCTGTTACAGACATCACAACACTTGAAGAGTTTGAATCCGGGTGAGCGGAGCCTGATGGGAATTTAGAGACATTCTGGTCAGCTACCCCTGTGATTGACAACACTACCTGTCTCTGAGTGCCTGTCTCTGTATGGCAACTTAAAGTTGGTCTTAATTGCCTCCAGTTTCATTACCTTTGAATTGGAGTTAATTATTTTGAAATCTGGTGCTATTGAGAACTACCTGAATCTGCGGCATGTTTCTGTAAAGCTAACAAAACTGGTGGCAGGGTTTTTAAATCTAACACATAACTGACACATAACCTTTTAAAGGGCTATACACCAGAAAAGTAGTGCTAATACTTTATTTAATTCCCCTGATTGTTTCTGGGTTTGGCCAGTTTTAATCAAATCAAGTTGGTAGTTCATTGTGTAACAATGCAAAGTAAGAAAACTTTCAGCTCACACACCCAGTACCCACATCCCTCGCCTTACATTATCCTCTCTAACCCTACCCTCTTCCCTATATCCCTCCTTCTCCCCCTCAGTCCCCTGCCCTCTCCTTTCCCGCCCCCGTCTCTGACTTCCCCTCTGGAACCTAACAAATGTGGTAACCAGCACCTCCACTCGGAGAATATGGCACCCCTCCGAACACCGACCTTTGCTCTTTCTTTTAAAATACTATCTCTTAATGTTAAAGGCTTGAATACCCCGGAAAAGCGCTCGCAGCTGCTAGCCAGCGTGCGTGCGCATCGCAAAGGCAGATGTAGTTTTTCTCCAGGAGACTCACTTCTGCTTTAAAAATGTTCCTAGGCTGAAAAATCACTCTTTCCCCCACAGCTATCATGCTACTTCTCCAACCTCAAAAACTAAAGGTGTCTCCATACTCCTTTCCAAAAATGTACCCCTGCAAATTACAGATACCCTTCTGGATGATCAGGGCAGATTCATTTTCCTTAAAGGCACACTTAGAAACAGGCCAATCACCCTTGCAAACATATATAGCCCCAACACTTCTCAAGTCCCCTTTTTCCGTACGGTGACAAGACAACTGACGACCTTCCAAGGACTCTTAGTTTTGGGGGGGACCTCAATGTCCCCTTAGACCCTCTTCAAGACACCTCCACAGGCAAATCTCACTTGCCTTACCGGCCTCTCCACGACGCATGGGGCACTCTCCACCTGAAAGACAAAGACCTTACCTTTTTCTCTGCCCCTCACAACAAATATTCCCACATCGACTACCTGTTTCTCTCACAACAAGACCTCCCGACTCTGACAGCGAGAACAATAGACCCTATGATGCTCTCGGATCATCATCCCATCTCCATGACACTCACCTTTCCAGACAAACTTAATCAAACGTACATATGGAAGCTAGATCCTACACTTTTAACGGACGAAAAAAACAAGAGATTCGTTCCTGTTTAAGGGACTATTTCGCCGAAAATGACACTCCAGGCACGTCCACCCTGACACAGTGGGAGGCTCATAAATGCGTTGTACGCGTAAAACTGATATCCCTAGCAGCCTCCGTCAAGAAAGAAGAAAGCTAAACTAACTTATTCTCAAAACTGAAAAAACTTGAAGCCTTACACAAACATACTCTAGCTCAACAAACTCACTCCGAACTTACTGAGATTCGCACACTTATTAAGGAAGAATTGCACCACAATCTTAAGAAAAAATTTATTTTATCTCAAAAACTCTCTTACGAGTTTGGTAACAAGAGTGGCCATATTCTCACACAGGCGCTACGTAAGAAAAAAGCTAATAACACGATCCACCAATTACACTCTACTACTGGAAAACTCTCACACACAATGATGACATAGCAAAGGAATTTGAAAACTATTATTCCTCCCTTTACGAACTTCACACTTCTGACCCCCCCTCGATTCCAGCCTCCGCGAGATCTAGAGAAATTGACTCGTTCCTAGACCAATTTGCCCCAGGGAAAATACCCCACGACACAGCAGCAACCCTCGACTCACCGATCACCATCACAGAATGGGAACAGACAATTAAACACCTTAAACCCAGATAGAGCCCAGGTCCAGACAGTCTTTCTGCAGTATACTACAAGACATTCTCAAAAACTCTCCAAACTCCCTTCCTTAAAACCTTTAACTCTCTCTCCCCTTCAAATCCCCTCACACGGGGAATGCTGGAAGCCCACATTGTGGTCATTCCCAAAGACAGTAAGGACCCTTCTCAAACAGGAAATTACAGACCAATCTCACTACTAAATTTTGACATTAAAATATTTTCCAAGATACTAGCTAACAGACTTTTACCCCTTCTTCCCTTGTTTCTCAAGACCAAGTGGGATTTATCCATGGACGCGAAGCCAGGGACAACAGCAGTAAAGCTATCAACTTACACCATCTGATAACCCAAACAAAGAGGCTTTTACTCACTAGACGCGAGAAGGCGTTTGACAGTGTGTCCTGGGACTACATGTCGGCAGTTCTACAAGCCACAGGACTTGGTCCTCATATGACTGGACTGATCCTGTCATTATATGAAAATCCCTCCGCTAAAGTGAGGGTCAATGGCACTCTGTCAGACGCCTTCCCCATCCGCAACAGAACAAGACAGGGGTGCCCTCTGTCACCTATCCTCTTTGTACTTACCCTCGAATCATTCCTCAGCAAACTCAAACTTAACCCAGATATACGGGGAATCAGATCACCCGAGAAGGAGTACAAATACACTGCATGCACAGATGACATACTGCTGTTCCTCACACACCCATTAATTACATTACCAATACTATTATCCGAATTTAAGCACTTCCAAACCCTCTCTAACTTAAAGATTAATCTCACTAAATCCTTTGCACTAAACATATCGCTACCCAAACACCAAGTAGACCAATGCAAGGGGAATTTTCCTTTTCAATGGAAACATGATTCGATCACATACCTAGGTATTCAAGTCCCCTCCAAACTTTCAGACCTATATACAAAGAATCACCTTCCCCTCTTAAATAAACTAACATCTGACCTCAAAACCTGGAGCAAACCAATATTTTCCTGGTTCGGTAGGGCAGCCATCCTGAAGATGAACGCTCTACCAAGACTCTTATACTTACTACAGATGATTCCAATACAGATTCCTCCTTCCTTCTTTAAAACATACAGACAGATATGCTCCAAATTCCTATTGGTTGAACACAGACATAGAATCAGCTACAATCAACTCACCCGCCTGAAAAATCTTGGAGGCCTAGGCCTTCCGAACATCCTACATTACCACACCGCCACCCACCTTGCCAGGATAGTAGACTGGAATGTCCACACCCAACAGAAAGACTGGGTCTCATTAGAAACCTCCTTCGCGAAATTACCCCTGAGTTCACTCCCCTGGATTTCCCCAAACCAAATCCCACCAGAAATTTGCCTACATTCGACGATAGGGCCCACCATACAATGCTTTCATCAGACGTGCAAGAACACTTCCATCTCCTCCACTCCTAGTCCATTGACTCCACTAAAATTAAACCCTGACTTCCGGCCAGGAATGCAGCACCAATATCTTTCTGAGAACTGGCAACAGGAACAAATCAGAGCCGACCAATTTAAGCACCAGGGCAGCTTACTCACTGCAGCTCAAATTGCCGCCCGTCTAGAGAAGACAGCTATCCCCCATGGGCGTATATAATGATTGCCCACTACCTCAAAATTTTAGACAAACAAGGACAGTGCTCCAGACCACTCACACCTTTCGAATTACTGTGCACCAAAACATCCACCAAAACAAAACACTCCAATCACATCTTATCTCCTACATACACAACCTTATCTTCGCTGATCTCAAAGCAAACGATAACTAATCTTGCAAAAAATGGGAGGCTGACCTATCCATCCAACTTACAGATGAGAGATGGGAACAAATATTTCTGAACATACACAAGGGCTCAACCAACGTCACCACCCAGGAAAATGGGTATAAAATTCAAGCTAGATGGTACCATACCCCAGTAATGTTGCATAAATTTAAGCACGACATCCCTGAGACTTGCTGGAGGTGCCATCAAGAAAGGGGTACCCTTCTTCACATTTGGTGGTCCTGCACCCCCTTGCAAGCTTTCTGGTCAGAGGTCTGCTGCATAATCACTCAAGTTACCACATACAACTTATGCCCCGTACACACGGTCGGACATTGATCGGACATTCTGACAACAAAATCCTAGGATTTTTTCAGACGGATGTTGGCTCAAACTTGTTTTGCTTACACACGGTCGCACAAAGTTGTCGGAATTTCCGATCGCCAACCACGCGATCACGTACACCACCTACGACGAGACTAGAAAAGGCCAGTTCAGAACCAAGTGCGGCACCCTTTGGGCTCCTTTTGCTAATCCTGTGTTAGTAAAAGTTTGGTGAGAGACGATTCGCGCATTTTCAGACTCATGGCTTTCAGATCGTTTTCTACGGTTCAGTTTGTGCTTGTGGGTTTGTATCTGCTCTTCAGTGCGTGCAGCGAGTACCATTGACTTGTCAGTGTGTTCTTGTTCATTCGTTACTGTTTTTCAGGTCACTCTTCACAGGCCTTGCTGTTCTTCAGTGCGTTCTTTTACTTCGTTCTGAGCAGCCGACCATTTTCTAGCCATGTTGCGTATACGTACTCCTCGTAGAGTTCGTGCTGTGCGGGGGCTTGGTGTTGGGGTCTTAACCTTGACACAAATCCAGTCTATGAACAGGGTGGGGAGGAGTTCATGGACCAAGAATTGCTTGCTTTAGCGTGACCAGTTCTCTCATATGCCTTTGCTCCGTGAGATCCGTGAGAATAATCCTGATGATTTCAGGAACTTTCTCAGGATGACGGACCCCATATTTCACCGTTTGTTGGCTTCGCTGATCCCCTATATTAGCAGGCAGGATACCTGCATGAGGCAAGCTATCACTCCGGAGCAGAGGCTCGTCGCTACCCTGCGGTACTTGGCGACAGGTAGAAGCCTGCAGGACTTGAAGTTCTCGACAGGCATCTCCCCCCAGGCTCTGGGAATCATTATCCCAGAGACCTGTTCTGCCATCATCCAGGTCCTGCAGAAGGAGTATATGAAGGTAAGCTTTTTATCCTTTAATATCACATTTTATTGTATTGAATGTTTGCTAATATATTGTATTTCTTTCCTCATTCCCTAATTACCATGATTGTAATATGCTGTGAATGTCCCCTTTGTTCTCATTCATGCTGGATTTTTATGTAATTATTTTTTTAGTCCTTCATACATATTTGCCTTCACTAACCTCCCCAGCATGCTCTCCTGGCCCTATATTCACCTCATGTAGTCACTTAACAATGTTTTTTATCAGCTCCATAGTAGTGCTTTACCCCAAACACCCCCTAAAATGTTTAGAAATCTGATTTGTGCTTTAAATTCAGGCAGAGTGCCAGAGGCTTTTTTTTGTAGTGTCCCCAAATCATTTTTATTAACCCTCCCTCCCCCCAACTGCTAAATCAGCTGATACCAATTCTCTATCTATCCTCAATCATCTATCTGCTGACTTTGCCAAACCCATACACACTATACCCATCTCTTTTGTGATCAGATTTATTGATGAATTCCCCAAAGCATGTAGTGCAAGGGCCTGCCAGTATACTTTCAAATGGTACTGTTTAAAGTTTTTGTATCCTATTATTATCTTGATAGGTAATAGCAGAATGTATATCTTTGTATTATGACACTTCTTACCTGTCCAGTGAGCTGCCAATAGTGTAACTAAGGAGGGGCAGTTCCAAGTAATACCCTGTATTTAGGCATTCATCTCTCAATGAAGTGGAGAGGGTTACCTGTCCAAGATTCCCCCCCCTATAATGTTGTAATGGCCCATGAGGGGGGGAGGGGGAATATGATAGGTGTACCTTATACTTTGGTGTTGTAAAATTCCCCTTAATAAATCTGGATGTTGGCCAAGAATGTTTGTGTCTAATCTTCTTTCCATGTTTATGTGCAAAAATACGAAGTTTTTTTTTGTTTTCCTCAACAGTTTCCTTCCACGCCACAGGAATGGCAGACTGTGGCCCCCCACTTTGCCCAGCGGTGGGACTTTCCTAACTGCGGAGGGGCAATTGATAGGAAACATCGTCCCACCACCCAACTCGGGGTCGTACTATTATAATTACAAGGGGTTCAATAGTATTGTGATGTTGGCGGTGGTGTCGGCTAATTATGACTTCCTGTATGTGGACGTGGGGAAGAATAGCCGGATGTCCGATGGTGGAGTCATCGCCCAGACGGAGTTTTACAGGCGTCTCCAGAATGGCAGCTTGGACTTGCCACCTCCAGAAGAGAATGTGGAAGGACTCCCATTCGTCTTCGTTGCGGATGAAGCATTTGCGCTGGGGGACCATCTTATGCGGCCATTCCCGATGAGGACCCTCAACCCCGGAACAGAGGGTTTTTAATTACCGGCTGGCCAGAGCCAGAAGAGTGGTGGAGAACACATTTGGAATCCTGGCCAGCCCGTTCCGCCTATTTCTGACGCCCATCCATATGGCGGAGTATAAACTTAATCATATAATCCTGGCGTGCTGTGTTCTACATAACTTTTTACGCCAACATTCTGCCAACAATGCTGGCTCAGTTGGGCCTGAGGCCGGAATGATCAATGAAACAACCCTGACGGCGCTTGAAAGTGGCCGTCCTGGCTTGCCCTCCCTGAGTGCCCCTGATGTCCGGTTAAGATACCTTGAGTTCTTTGCGGGTAGGGGGGCCATCAATATGCCAGCAAATTTGTGAAGCCTTTATCAAATAAAAACAAAAAAAAAGCTAATCTTTGTTGACATTTACTGCTTGTGTTTGTTTTAGCTGACCCTGACAGAAATGTGGGGAGTCCTGAAAAAGGCGTGATTGTGTAACCTTACAAAGCACTGTTGGGTGTTATTTACTAAAGTCAAAGACACTTTGCACTACAAGTGCACTTGAAACTGCACTGAAACTGCACTTGTAGTCCAAAGAGGATTTGCCCTTAGGAAATAACCCCCATTTTCACATAAAGCAGCAATTACATCACCACAAAAGTGTTGTAGCGTTGAAACAATAATCCACACATTCTTTATTAACAATCTTTTTAATACCTATACAATCATGTGCATTTAGAAAAGGTTTTTAAAGCAAACCAACATGTTTGATGTATAACAATTTTTGGGATAGCATTATAAAAAAAGATAAATGTAATTTAAGATAAAACAGGCATGTGTAAAGCAAAAAATGGGGGGGGGTAAAAGGTCCTTGAATCCACACTCACCAAAGTTGCAAACAGCAAATAGAGTACCAGCCGATTCGTCAATATGTGACGGGATACCTGCCCTAAAAGCAATGGCACTATATCAACAACAGGAAGATGAGACAAGGGAGTCCCCAGAAAGCAAAAAAGGGGAATGGTCAACTACGGCTTATGGTACAAAAATGCAAAAAGGCTTTATTAAGGGTGGGGGGGGTATTTACATATACAAAAAATTCCAAATATATGTAAGATAAACAATGTATCTAAATAACACAGTCCGTCTCTAAACCAAAATTAAAAACCATGCTGCAACATTGATGAATAAAACTGCAGAGCGTGCCTGCAGGCCAAAAACGTATGCAGTGTCCATTTGGATCCAAAGAAAAAAGTATAGCACCAAACATTACTTGGGGTAAGCTACTGATGGGATATCAAGTCTTATGTGGTCTAGTATTGACTGTGCATCAGATTGAGCAGTACTGAAAATAAACTACATATATCCACATAGACAAGACCTTACATAGCTGAATTAGGTGGGTTTTTTTAACCCTTTGTTAGAAAGAAATCCTCCACAAGCAGCTTCCAACCTCAGTGCACTAAATGTGTGTATACACCAGTTGTTTTGGAAATAGAAAGACCAGCGTTCCTGTTATTAGGTATGTCCAGTGCACAAACACTATTTCCTCAATGCAGCATATAAGGAGCAAAGGACAGACCACTCCAAAGTAAGGGCTTAGTCTCTTTTCCAATCTAGACCAGAATGATATTTTCACAGTTCGTCAGTTTCAAGTGTGTCACCCCATGCAGGAGGGTGAATGGCAAACAGATGCAAAGACTATTGATAAGCAGATAAGGAGGGAAAGAGAAACTGCCCTTTTGGGCTCTCACCCCTTTCAATTATTGGGGATGTCCTCAGACTCTGCTGTCTTGCTGTTTGGCA
Source organism: Lithobates septentrionalis (assembly GCA_037952835.1). Classification (NCBI taxonomy): domain Eukaryota; kingdom Metazoa; phylum Chordata; class Amphibia; order Anura; family Ranidae; genus Lithobates; species Lithobates septentrionalis. The sequence goes on from JBBDGP010000078.1 coordinate 11,216,926, forward strand.
TGGAGCGGCTCTCAGTCAGTTCAGAGCAACATTCAGTGTGTAGTCACAGCACACCATTCTCCTCAATAGTAGACACTGCAGACTGTGTGATCACATGACCGGTCACATGGTTAGGAAAAGACCAGGAACCAGGAACTTTGCATTCAATTGCTGATGCAGAAATAGCTTGTGAAGTATGGTGCTGTATGCAAATCACAGGGAAACCCATTTACATTGCTGGAAAAGGGAGCATGTTGAAGGCCTGCTGACAAGCCCTGCAGGGGCTGTGTTAACGTTTCGTACGCCTCCGCGTACTTCTTCAGAACAATTTGGCATTGAATTAAGGTTGATTTAAATAGGGAACACTGTCCAATCAGATCAAACCATGCCAAATAGCTATTTACTGCCATCTTGTGGTCACATCAGGTAATGCAGTCAAAAAAAAAAAAAAAAAAAGGAAAAAAGGTGCCAATCAGTTGCTCAAACAAAAAAGTACTTATTTGCAAGGGGGGAGAAAGAAATACAATCTCACATATCACCAGGCATCAAGTAAAGAGCGCAATGGACATTGTAATAAATTTCCTCATAAAGTGGAATGGCCTTCATGGTCAGAATTAAATTATATCAAAAACAACCAAAACAGATACAAGAAAACCAAGAGATCAATCGGGGAGCCTTTATAAAACACTTCAAACCTAATGTTTATGGTTCAAGAAAGACACTCAGGCTTAGTTCGTGGTTCAAGCCATTAGGTTGAATAATTAATGTGTAAAACCAACAAGAAAGACACAAATCTTGAACTTACAAAGTTCACATTTGGTAGAATTTGAAGGCAATATCAGACATGAGTATTTAGGAACTGTGTTTGATATTGCGTTCAGATGGGGTGAAGTCACCCCAGGAAAAGCCAAATTTGGAAGATGCACACAAATTTCCCAATGTCAACATGTGCTAGCTGCCATCACGGGGGATCAAGGGACGTGTTTTGGGGGAGAAACCCCTTCCTCTCAGCTAATTTATTATTGAGGAAGGGGTTGCACCCCCCAAAACACATCCATTGATCTCCCATGATGGCAGATAGCACATGTTGACACACTGTGTGCATCCTCCAAATTTGGCTTTTCTAAAAATCGCTAAAACATTTTTAACATTGTAGCACACAAAAAAACAAAGGGATTTGGAGGGGTTTTAAACTCGCCCCAAAACATCAATAATGTTTTTATTTTTTTTAATAACATCATTGATGTTTTTCTTGAGGTTTTCCAATTGTAAATTACAGCCCATGATCTCCCCGATCAGGATCTGGGGACTTTCTGATGTGAAAGGATCTGGATCCACAACATCACGATCACCTAAAAAAGAGAGAAACCAAAAAAAAACAGGTATCAAAAATATGCCGGCATCCATCTCTTACCTGAGCCTGTGGTCGCAGACACTCACCTGTTGTGGTGACAATTTCCACCACGTCTTCTTCCTCCTTCTCTTCTTGAGTTGGGGGGATTTCCCCTTCTTCCAGAGGTGTGGGGTCTGTGGTCTCCTCAGATGAGGGGTGTCCTCCGAGTCTTTTCTCCCCTATGCAAAACAAAAATGCTATACTTAGCACACAGATATTTGATGGCAGAACTATAAATAGGAAACATTGCTTGGAAGTGGGGTACAATTGTCTATTTTGGCAGAGTTCCAAAATGTAGCATTTTCAGTGTCCTTTGTCAAGCTTCAATACTTTACCTGTTTTGTACAAGCTTCGCAGATGGAGTCACCCCTATAGTATACACTGGAGCACCTGTGTGGGACCCCTAGTAAAAAAGGGTGTTCTGGGGTCCCACACTAGTGCTCCAGATGTGAAAACTGCTACTGAGTGTCCTCTCCTTACACAGAATCTAGTTTGCATTTCATTCTAGTAACAAAGCCATCTACACAACCAAATTAGTTTCATACAAGTAGGGCATAAAAAATGTGACCAAATGCATATGGCCAAAACAATGGTGTTTTATAGGCCGAAAGAAAAATGTTTGATACGAATGAATAATGTGGCCATGAACATGAAAGTTGCCATTTAAAAATGTACACTTGTAAGAAAAGCAGATGGAGCAGCACGAACGTAATAAACATAAAGAATAGGAACACAGGACAACTATTTACTTTTTTGCAGCACTCTCCGGATCTTTCTGTACTGCTCATGCTCTCTTAATTTGAGGTCCGACCACCGCTTCCTGAGCTGATCTTTTGATCGTCGTACCCCGAAATGCTGGTGCAGACTCTTGACCACTTTCGCCATGATCTTGGCCTTTCTGACATTGGGGTTGGGGTAAGGTCCATACTTCCCGTCATAGTCGGCCTTCTTCAGGATGTCCACCATCTCCAACATCTCCCCAAAGGACATATTTGAGGCCTTAAATCGTCTCCTTCTGGATCGGGACGTTTCCGGCTCCGGGATTTCCTCCTCCTCCTCGTTGCTATAATTAGCACACACCTGCTGTGTATCCACCATGTGCTCTTCCCCCACTGCGCAGAACGAAAAGGGGCGGGGAATAGACTAGAAAGAACGTCAGGGGCGGGCGGAGTTACACGCATGCGCAGTGTGTATAAAGCGTAACACACGTGCGTTTTACGTACGATCTGTGAGCGGAGGAAGGAGCATCGGAGGCGCCGATCATGATAACGAAGGAAGGATCTAAACTTGGGCCTATACAGCTTCGAAATTGAAGCCTATATTGTAACAAGATTAGGAGAGTTTGGCCTGACCTTAGGGTTTGTCTTGTGTTGTGTCTTGCAGAGAAAATGGATGGCTTCAACGACCACAATTTCCTCCCCCTGTTCATAAACAAATACAGGGAGCTGCCCTGTCTGTGGCAGGTGAGACATCCCCATTATAACCATAAACAAAAGAGGCAGGCAGCGCTGGAGAAACTGCTGGAGTTGGTGAAGCCGGTGGTCCCCACAGCAACCATCCCCTATTTAAAAGCCAAAATTGGTGGCCTGAGGAGCACTTATCTTAGGGAGCGCAAGAAGGTCACAGATTCCCAGAGGTCCAGAGCTGCAGCAGAAGATGTTTATGTCCCCAGGCTGTGGTATTATGAGAGACTGCGATTTCTGTCAGACCACACTGAAGTCAGGGAATCCCTCTCCACTCTTCATTCCACTCTTCCTTCCATCCCAGCTGAGGCTTCCAATGTCCAACCTGGGCCTTCCAGCCAGGAAGAAGTGGAGGAGCCCAGCTAGAGTCAGGTATAGCATTTTTCTACAGATTTCTGGTCAATAAATAAATGATGTTTACTAGATGTTATTATTGATCACTAATTGCTGATTGAAAAAAGTGTTTTTCATATCAATAGACAGTAGTGGGCACCCAAAATTGGGACAAGAATGAAAAATGCTGGGCTCAGAATGATAGTCTGTTATATTTGTTAACATTCAATTTGCAACAGTCAGGAGGTGACAATTGTGTGTGATTGATGACTAAAAAACTAAAACTATGTCCCTTTTTCATACACAGGAAGACCACAGCCAGGAGGAGGCTGTGGAATGTGGCAGCCAGGAGGAGGCGGGGGTTAGTGGCAGCCAGGAGGAGGCAGGCCTAAGTGGCAGCCAGGAGAAGCCTGGGACAAGTCGCAGCCTGACAGAATCGCAGGTTCCTCCCCTCCGCCTTCCATACAAAAGAGCGAGGAAGGCGACTCACATGCAGGATTCTGCACTCAGGCTTATTCAGGAGGCTTCTGCGTCCCTCAGAGCCTTACCCACTCCTGAAGAGGCCTTTGCCTGCATGGCTGCCACAAAACTGCAGGGCATGCAGGAGGGTCAATGCAAGCTATGTGAGGACCTGCTTTATAAAGTCCTAAGTAAGGGGGTGAGTGGGGAACTAACACCCAAGACCGACGTGATTGAGTTGGACCATCCTCCTCCTCCTCCTCCTGCTGCCACAACTCCACCACCACAGCCACAGTGTGGAAAGAAGACCAGAGAGTGATGGCCCTGGGTTCAGTCTGGTCTGACAAAAGATGCAGTCTCTTGTATGACCACAGCCTGGGGACACAGATGTCATCTGCTGCTTTCCAAGTCTCTGGGACTTCTGGACCAGACTGCACTCCCTTAGATAAGGACTCCTCAGGCCACCAATTTTGCTTGAAAATAGTTGATGTCTGCCCTGGGGGTCCAAGGCTTCACCCATTTCTGCTGTTTCTCCAGCGTTGCCTCCCTCTTTGTTTAGTTGTGAGCCCTTAATAAAGGAATTTTTGGGAAAAATTATACTCTCCTATGTGTATTTTCATCCAAAAAGGACAGTTTGTTGGTGACGATTCAGGTACATTTCTAAAGTACAATGTGAAATTAACAAGAGACAACAACACCAAACAATCTCCTACAGATTAAATAATACAAGATATCAATGGTGTTGTGGTAACTTGACACACAAAACACACACAAAAATATTCTGGAGTAAAACTAAAAATGCAATAAAACAACGATCAGCCTTGAAAAAAAGACAAACCAAAAAAACAATAATCTGCCTTAAAAACAAAACAAAAAATACCAACACAAAAAAAATGTTGTCAGATGTGACAAATCTAAATATGTTAAGGGAATCCCGCTAAATAATAAAGAAAGAAGTTTGTGAGAAGTCTGTATGAATATGAGCAGCAAAACTATTTATTTCTTCTCACATTATAAAGAAGAAGAGAGTGCGCTGTATTAAACCATTTTTAACATTGCACCGTGACGAAAGTGTTGTATCCATTGCGAACGCTAAGTTTACCAGACCGAGCTGTTCCGTCTCGGAATTTCTTCTGAGCATGCATGGCACTTTGTGCGTCGGAACAGGCCACACATGGTCGGAATTGACGCAATCAGATTTTGTTGTCGGAAAATTTTATAGCCTGCTCTCAAACTTTGTGTGTCGGAAAATCCGATGGAAAATGTCCGATGGAGCCCACACACGGTCGGAATGTCCGACAACACGCTCTGATCGGACATTTTCCATCGGAAAATCCGACCGTGTGTACGGGGCATTAGACTTCACCCCAGCTCAATTCCTGTTACACCTATCATCTTTACCACATACTACTTATTATAAATCACTAATGATGCATATGATTAATGCAGCAAAACAATGTATCCCCATACATTGGAACTCAAAGCAAATACCCACTCTCAAAGAATGGTTTGCCAGAATACACAAAGTAGCAGAAATGGAAAAGCTCATTCATATCTCACGTGACACTCCGACAAAATTCAGTCAAAAGTGGGCCTGTTGGATACATTACCAAACGTTACCTGAATACAAGGCCATACTAAACCTGTCCACATAGATCTGTCCACATAGGTCAACAGGTATAGATCTAGGAGATCTATACCTGTTGACCTAACCCCCATATGATCTAGCCTTCTAAGCACTAATTCTTCCTTTAACCAGGAATCACTCCCCAAACTTATCCAATGCCCCTTCAAACCACCATAGCCGAACACCATTTTCCAGGGGAAGTCAGAGACCTCCCATCCTACCCTCTCTCCCCCCTCTCCCATCTTCCTATCCTTCTCCTTCCCCTTTCCCCCAGCCCTTCCCATTCCCCCCCCCCTCCATTCCCCACGATCCCCATCTAGACACCCACATAGGCACACAGTCTTCCCACTTCACACAGTCATTAAACACCCAACCCAAAAGACAAACTTAAGACACACACGAGGCTACTCTAAACACCCACTAATCATGTCCACATATATCCAGTGATATATACAAAATACATCCAACATATGTCTTACTCCAATCTCACGTTACAAGACCTGCATCTCAGTACTTCAACTGCACATATATCAGACTTCCCTCAGAGTGTCTGTTAAGGCCCAATTAAAGGCTTAGGTTGGGGTATTAACCTCTTCCACAATTAATCCAGTATGGAAGTGATTGTCAATATTAGCTGGGACATTCTGTTACTGTGTATCTCATAATTATTTCATCAATGTTTAAGATTACTGTAATGCCCCGTACACACGGTCAGATTTTTCGATGGAAAATGTGTGATAGGACCTTGTTGTCGGAAATTCCGACCGTGTGTAGGCTCCATCACACATTTTCCATCAGATTTTCTGACACACAAAGTTTGAGAGCAGGATATAAAATTTTCCACCAACAAAATCCGTTGTCGGAAATTCCGATCGTGTGTACACAAATCCGACGGACAAAGTGCCACGCATGCTCAGAATAAATAAAGAGATGAAAGCTATTGGCCACTGCCCCATTTATAGTCCCGACATACGTGTTTTACGTCACCGCGTTTAGAACGATCGGATTTTCCAACAACTTTGTGTGACCGTGTGTATGCAAGACAAGTTTGAGCCAACATCCGTCTGAAAAAATCCTAGGATTTAGTTGTCGGAATGTCCGAACAAAGTCCGACCGTGTGTACGGGGCATTAGACTTTCTATTCTTTAATAAAATAAATTTTTTGAGAAAAAAAAACCCACTGAAAAACAAAACAAAAAAAACTGAGTATTAACCAGCTAACAATGAAAAGTATATAGCTGAGTAACTCTAAAACAGAGTAGCAGTTCAATGTAAAGGATAAGTAAGAGGGGAATAGAAGGGTGGGAGGGGAAGGGGAGGGAGTAGGGGAAAGGGAGAAAAGGACATAATTACCTGTAAATAAAGCACAAGTGAACTAGTTCAAATCATGCAAGATACATTGGCAGCATATCAAATTGTGAATTGTGAAACCCTCAGGAGTGGAAGCATCCTTATCTGCATTAGAGTGAAGACTGTCATAAGCGGTAGGAACATAAAAATACAAGTAATATTAATAACTGGAGTTGTCCGTCTTGGACTAGGAGGCTGTGGTCAGTGGATAGTTCTAGAACAATGGCACCATGAGGGGGGCTCAAAGTGACAGGGCGTTAGAAGGATTGGGCAGGTCACTTATTTTGAGTTTGCCCAAGGTGTTAGTGAGATCTCGTTTCAAGTACCATAATTCTAATTCTCCGGTAGTGAACGTATGTTCCATATGCTTTTTCCATCTGACAAAGAAACAGGTAGTAGAGTGGAAATTTAAGACTGTGGTGTCCAGTCTCTCAATATGGAACAGCGACAGTATTGCTTGCTTTACGGCTTGTAGGGAAGGTGGAGATGGTTTAATCCAGTAGCACATGGATTTCAAGTACCAGTCAGTAGTCAGTATATCAGAATGGATGGATGATAGATGATAATTCTCCGGTAGTGAACGTATGTTCCATATACTTTCTCCATCTGTCAAAGAAACAGGTAGTAGAGTGGAAATTTAAGACTATGGTGTCCAGTCTCTCAATATGGAAGAGCAACAGTATTGCTTGCTTTACGGCTTGTAGGGAAGGTGGAGATGGTTTAATCCAGCAGCACATGATCGTTCTGCGAGCTGCCATTAGACATATATGACACTATTGTGTGAGAGTGGGTGGTCCTGTCAGTGCGGAGGGAGAGACTAGTGGATAAAATCCAAATAGACATAAGAGTGGATCTTTAATTAGCCATGTCTTGCTGACCTTGAAGATATATTGGATCACTGAGACCCAAAAAATAGTGATTGCAGAGCATTCCCACAAGCGGTGTAGCAGTGTAGGGCGGGATAAGGAGCACCAAAGGCATTGAGCTTGTGTAGGTTCCAAGATGTTGGTGCAGAATGGGTAGTATGCCCTGTGGATGATTGTAAAGTGGGTTTCCCGCCACGCTTCTGATATAGTGAGTTTGTGAATGTGGTGAAAGATTTGTAGGATCCTTTCTGGGAGTTCAGTGTCATTGAATATTGAGGACCACTTCTGGAATGGGGTAAGATGATATTTATCCGATTGCTGCGTAATAAGGTGAGAGTAGAGACTGGAAATAGAGTAATGATCTTTCTGGAGCACTACATCTAGGTAAGATTTTTGAAAGGGATCTGTTTGGGGTCCGTGACATGTTCGCAGATAGCTGAGTAGCTGGTGATGATGGAAATCATGGGATAGTGGCAGAGAGTATTCCCGTGAGAGAACCTGGTATGGTTTGAATTCTCCCGGTCTATCAAAATATAAAGGAGTAATAATAGTGAGGCTGTGTAGAACGTGGTGACGTACAACACGTACGACGAGACTATAAAAGGGCAGTTCAGTATCAAGCACAGCACCCTTTGGGCTCCTTTTGCTAATTTCGTGTTAGAAAAAATTTGGTGAGAGACGATTCATGCTTTTTCAGACTTATGGTTTTCAGATCGTATTTCTGCTGTTCAGTTTGTGCTTGTGGGTTTGTATCTGGTCTTCGGTGCATGCAGCGAGTTACCATTGACTTGTCATTGTGTTCTTGTCCATTCATTACTGATTTTCAGGTCGCTCTTCACAGGCCTTGCTGTTCGTCAGTGCGTTCTGTTACTCTGTTCTGAGCAGCTGACCGTTTTCTAGCCATGTTGCATGTACGTACTCATAGTAGAGTTCGTGCTGTGCGGGGGGCTTGGTGTTGGGGTCTTTACTTTGACACAAGCCCAGTCCATGAACAGGGCAAGGAGGAGTTCATGGACCAAGAATTGGTTGCTCCAGCATGACCAATTCTGTCACATGCCTTTGCTCCGTGAGATCCATGAGAATAATCCTGACGATTTCAGGAACTTTCTCCGGATGACGGACCCCGTATTTCACCGTTTGTTGGCTGTGCTGACCCCTTATATCAGCAGGCAGGATACCTGCATAAGGCAAGCCATCACTGTGGAGCAGAGGTTAGTAACCACCCTGCGGTACTTGGCGACGGGGAGAAGCCTGCAGGACCTTAAGTTCTCGACAGGCATCTCCCCCCAGGCTCTGGGGATCATTATGCCAGAGACCTGTTCTGCCATCATGCAGGTCCTGCAGAAGGAGTATATTAAGGTAAGATTTTTATCCTTTAACATCACATTTTATTGTATTTAATGTTTGATAATGTATTGTATTTCTTTCCTCCTTCCCTAATTACCATGATTGTAATATGCTGTGAATGTCCCCTTTGTCCACATGCATGCTGGAAATTTTTTAAATTTTTTTTGTCCTTCACATACATATTTGCCTTCACTTACCTACCCAGCATGCTCTCCTGGGCCTATATCCACCTTGTCTACTCAATTAACAATGTATTTTGTCAGCTCCATATTAGTGCTTTACCCTAAAAACCCCCTAAAATGTGTTAAAATGTGATTTGTGCTTGAAATTCAGGCAGAGTGCCAGATTTTTTTTTTGGGTCCCAAAATCATTTGCAACCCTCCCTCCCCCCAACTGCTAACTCAGCTGATACCAATCCTCTATCTATCCTCAATCCTCTATCTGCTGACTTTGCCAAACCCATACACACTATACCCACCTCTTTTGTGGTCATAATTATGGATGAATTCCCCAAAGCATGTAGTGCAAGGGCCTGCCTGAATACTTTCAAATGGTAATGGTAAAAGTTTTTGAATCCTATTATTATCTTGATAGGTAATAGCAGAATGTAGAAATGTGCTAAAATGTGTACAGTGTGTATTTATCTCTTTGTATTATGACACTTCTTACCTGTCCAGTCAGCTGCCAATAGTGTAAGTAAGGAGGGGCTGGCCAAAGTAATACACATTATTTAGGCATTCATCTCTCAATGAAGTGGAGAGGGTTACCTGGCCAAAACATCCCCCCCCCCTAAAAATTTTAAAATGGCCCATGAGAGGGGGGAGGAATCTGATAGGTGGACCTTATACCTTTGTCTTTAAATACTCCCCAAAATAAATGTTATACTGATGTTGGCCAAGAATGTTTGTGTCTAATCTGCTTTCCATGTTTATGTGCAAAATGATTAATTTATTTTTCTTGTTTGACTCCACAGTTTCCTTCCAACCCACAGGAATGGCAGACTGTGGCCTCCCACTTTGCCCAGCGGTTGGACTTTCCTAACTGCGGAGGGGCAATTGATGGGAAACACATCCACATCGTCCCACCACCCAACTCGGGGTCATACTATTACAACTACAAGGGGTAGTATTGTGATATTGGCGGTGGTGTCGGCTACTTACGAGTTCCTGTATGTGGACGTGGGGAAGAATGGCCGGATGTTAGATGGTGGGGTCATCACCCACACAGAGTTCAACAGGCATCTCCAGAATGGCAGCTTGGGCTTGCCACCTCCAGAAGACAATGTGGAAGGACTCCCATTTGTCTTTGTTGCGGATGAAGCATTTGCGCTGGGGACCATCTTATGTGGCCATTCCCTATGAGGACCCTCACCCCGGACCAGAGGGTTTTTAATTAGAGCCAGAAGAGTGGTGGAGAACACGTTTGGAATAATGGCCATCCCGTTCCTCCTATTTCTTACACCGATACACATGGCGGAATATAAACTCAATCACATCATCCTGGCTTGCTGTGTTCTCCACAACTTTTTAAGGAAAAATTCTGTGAACTATGCTGGCTCAGTTGGGCCTGAGGCAGGAATTCATATTAATGAATTAATGAAGCTGGCTGTCCTAGCTTGCCCCCCCAGAGTGCCCGCGAGGTCTGTCTAAGATACATGGAATACTTTGCGGGTAGGGGGGCCATCAATATGCCAGACAATGTTTGAGACATTTTTTAAATAAAAATATATTTTACACTGAAAAAATATTTGCTTAGATTTACTGCTTGGCTTTCTTTTAGCTGACCATGTCTGAAATTTGGGGAGTCCTGAAAATGGCATGATTGTGTAAAATTAGAAAGCACTGTTGGGTATTATTTACTAAAGGAAAATACACTTTGCACTACAAGTGCACTTGAAACTGCGCTGAAACTGCACTTGTAGTGCAAAGTGGATTTGCCATTAGTAAATAACCCCCATTGTCACTAAAAACACCAACTTTACAACAAAAGAAGAAGCCGCACATTGTTGACTATCAATCTTTTTTAATCAAAGCACAATCACATGTGCATTTATAAAAGGTTTTTTAAAACAAACCAACATGTTTGTTGTATAACAATTTTTTAGGTCACATTAAAAAGTTGAAATTGCCTTTTAAGGTAAAACAGGCAGGTTTAAAACCAACAAGAAATACACAACTCTGGAACTTACAAAGTTCAACTTTTGTAGAAATTGAAGGCAATATCAGACATGAGTATTTATAAACTGTGTTTTGATATTGCGTTCAGTAGATGGGGTGAAGTAACCCCTGGAAAAGCCAAATTTTGAAGATGCACACAAATTTCCAAATGTCAACATGTGGTAGCTGCCATCATGGGGATCAATGGACGTGTTTTGTGGGTGCAACCCCTTCCTCTCAGCTACTTTATTATTGAGGAAGGGGTTGCACCCACAAAATGCGTTCATTGATCTCCCGTGATGGCAGAAAGCACATGTTGACACACTGTGTGCATCTTCAAAATTTGGCTTTTCTATATTATGTCACGAAATTTTCAAAAAATTGTCAGAAAAACAAAGCAGAAATAAGTTAGGGATTTGTAGGGGTTTTAAATTCTCCCTAACATTAATGATGTTCGTCATTTTGTTTTGAACATCATTGATGTTTTGCCTGATGTTTTCCAAGTCCCTATTACACCCCATTATCTCCCCGATCAGGATCTGGGCACTTTCACTGGTGAAATGACCTTCATCCACAACATCACGATCACCTAAAAATATATTAAAAAAAAAACACCATGTATTATAAATATGCCGGCATCCATCTCTTACCTGAGCCCCGTGGTCGCAGACACTCACCTGTTGTGGTGACAATTTCCACAACGTCTCCCTCCTCCTCCTCTGGTTGTGTTTGTGGGATTTCCCCTTCTTCCTGAGGTGGGGGGTCTGTTGTCTCCTCTGATGAGTGGTGTCCTCTGAGTCTTTTCTCCCCTATGTAAAAAAAAAAAAGGTATACTTAGCACACAGATATTTGATGGCAGAAATAGGAATATGAAACATTGCTTGGAAGTGGGGTACAATTGTCTGTTTTGGTAGAGTTGCAAGATGAAGAAATACTTTTGTCCTTTGTCAAGCTTGAATACTTACCTGTTTTGTAAAGCTTCACAGATGGAGACACCTATAGTATAAACTGGAGCACCTGTGTGGGCCCCCTAATAAAAAGGGTGTTCTGGTGTCCCACACTAGTGCTCCAGCGTCCAGATGTGTAAACAGCTGCTGAGTGTCCTCTCCTTACACAGAATCTATTTTGCATTTCATTCTAGTTACAAACCCATCTAGACAACAAACTTATTTTAAGAGAAGTAGGCCAGAAAAAATGTATTGAAATGCATCTGGACAAAACATGGTGTTTTATTGCCCGAACAAACAATGTTTCCTACAAACGAATAATATGTCCATGAGCATGAAAGTTGCCATTTTAAACTGTACAACAGTAAAGAAAAGCACATGGAGCAGCACGAACTTAAGAAAAATAAAGAACAGGAACACAGGACAACTACTTACTTTTTTGCAGCACTCTCCTGATCCTTCTATACTGATCGTGCTCCCTTAATTTGAGGTCCGACCACCGCTTCCTGAGTTGATCTTTGGATCGCTGTACCCCAAAATTCTTCTGCAGACTCTTCACAACTTTCGCCATGATCTTCGGGCAGAGTTTCACGCATGCGCAGTGTATATAAAGTGTAACACGCGTGCATAGTACATACGATCTGTGAGCAGAGGAAGGAGTATAGGAATCGCCGATCATGATAACGAAGGTAACATTTAAACTTGGGCCTATACTGCTTAGAGATTGAGGCCTATATTGGGACAAGATTAGGAGACTTTAGCCTGACATTAGGGTTTGTCTTGCGTATTGCAGATAAAATGGATGACTTCAATGACCACAACTTCCTCTCCCTGTTCATAGACAAGTACAGGGAGCTGCCCTGTCTGTGGCAGATCAAACACCTGCATTATAATCATAAACAAAAGAGGCAGGCAGCGCTGGAGAAACTGCTGGAGTTGGTGAAGCCGGTTGTCCCCACATCAACCATCCCCTATTTAAAAGCTAAAATTGGTGGCCTGGGGAGCACTTATCTTGGGGAGCACAAGAAGGTCCAGGATTCCCAGAAATCAGGAGCTGCAGCAGATGATGTTTATGTCCCCAGGCTGTGGTACTATGAAAGACTTCAATTTCTGTCAGACCAGACTGAAGTCAGGGTATCCCTCTCAACCCTTCCTTTCACTCTTCCTTCCACCCTATCTTCCACCCCAGCTGAGGCTTCTGATGTCCAACCTGGGACTTTCAGCCAGGAAGAAGTGGAGGAGCCCAGCTTGAGCCAGGTATAGCATTCTTCTACAGATTTCTGGTCAATAAATAAATTATGTCTACTAGATGTTATTATTGATCACTAATTGCTGATTTAATAAAGGTGTTTACATATCAATAGACAGTAGTTGGCAAAAATAATTGGGACAAGAATGAAAAATGCTGGGGTCAGAATGATAATCTTTTATATTTCTTAACATTCAATTTGCAACAGTCATGAGATGTAAATTGTGTGTGATTGATGAAGAAAAAACTAAAACTATCTCCCTTTTTCATACACAGGAATACCTCAGCCAGGAGGAGGCTGTGGAATGTGGCACCCAGGAGGAGGCTGTGGAATGTGGCAGCCAGGAGGAGGCAGAGGTTAGTGGCAGCCAGGAGAAGGCGGGGGTAAGTGTCAGCCAAGAGGAGGCCGGGCCCAGTAGGAGCCTCACAGAATCCCAGGTTCCTCCCCTCCGCCTTCCAAACAAAAGACCCAGGAAGGGGAGGAACGTGGAGGAGTCAGCGCTCAGGCTGATTCAGGAGGCTTCTGCTTCCCTCAGAGCCACCCCCACTTGTGAAGAGGCCTTTGCCTGCATGGCTGCCACCAAACTGCAGAACATGCAGGAGGGCCAACGCCTCATGGGTGAGGACATCTTTTATAAAACATTAACTAAGGGGGTGAGGGGCGAAATCACACCCAATACCGACCTGTGTGAGCTGCATCATCCTCCTCCTGCCACAACTCCACCACCACAGACACAGCGTGGAAGGAAGACAAAAAAGTGATGGCCTGGCTTCAGTCTGGTCTGACAAAAGATGCAGGCTCTTGTATGACCACAGCCTGGGGACACAGATGTCATCTGCTGCTGTTCATGATCTCTTGGACTTCTGGACCAGATTGTACTCCCTTATATATGGACTCCTCAGGCCACCAATTTTGCAGTAAAATAATTGATGTCTGCCCTGGGGGCCAAAAGCTTCGCCAATTTCTGCTGTTTCTCCAGCGTTGCCTCCTTCTTTCTTTGGTTAGGACCCCTTAATACATTTTTGGTTTGTTTAATTATACTCACCTATTTGTGTTTTCTTTCAAAAAGGACAGTTTGTTTGTGAGGAGGCAGGTACATTTCAAAAATACAATATGAAATTAACAAGAGACACCAACACCAAGCAACCTCCTTGAGATTAAATAATACAAGATAATAATCGTGTTGTGGTAACTTGACAAACAAAACACACGAAAACTATTCTGGAGTTAAAAAAAAAACACAAGATCAGGCTCTCGACCTATGTGTATCCCCAAGTATGTAATGTAGTGAGTGGCTAGAGTGAATGGAGAAAACAATCGCCATTTAGCAGATAACCGGGGGTTTAATGCTAGAACCCAGAGCTGAGTTGAAAGGCAAAAAGGTAACGTAGTTTATCAAAATCTGAAAGAGGATTGGATGAGAAGAGCAGAATATCATACGCAAATAAAGCGGAACGGACAGTTTGGTCGCCGATATTGATACCGCTAACACCAGCAGGCGAGTTAAGGATTCTGGACAAAGGTTCAATCGCTATATTGAAGAGTAGAGAGGAGAGGGGACAGCCCTGTCTTGTTCCCTTAGTAATAGGTATGGTGTCTGAGATAAAATCCGGAGTAACTAAGCGAGCTGGTGGGGATGCATACATTTTGTGTAAAAAAAAGTGTAATCGGACCCGAAAAACTGAAAGCGGTCATCATCCTAAATAACCATGAAAGACTAATATTATCAAAGGCCTTTTTGGCATCTAGAGATACGATAGCAGTGCCCTGATTCAGGTGTATTTTGGCATCTTCCAGCACCATCAAGACTTTGCGGATGTTCAAAGTCGCTGATCGCCCCGAAACAAAGCCCGATTGAGCTGGGTGGAGCAAGGAGGGGTTTGGGTAGCTAGACGTGAGGCGACTATTTTAGAAAGAATCTTTACATCTACGTATTTCAGTGAGATTTGCCTATACGAGCTTGGGTGTAACTGGTCTTTCCCTTTTTTGGATATTAGTTTAATGTGTGCCTGGGAGGGGTGCCCATGGGGGGGTACGGGCCCACCTCCCACATGGCAGTAAACACATGTTTCAAAGTATTGGGGATGAAATCACTAGTCAATTTGTAGAACTCGGCAGTGTATCCATCAGGGCCTGGGGCCTTCGATGAGGCTAGGGATTTAACCGTCGATTGGATATATTCTACTGTAATGGGAGCATTAAGGGTCTCTAAGTGCGTGGTGGTGAGTTGGGGCAGTCGCACCTTGGATAGCAAATTCTCCGCCATTGTCTGATCTATCAGGTCTTCAGAGTAGAGGGATGTATCGTATTCAGTAAGTAATTTACTAGCAGTGTTCTTTAGAGCAGAAATATAGGTAGGTTGTTTAGGACCTGTACACAGTCGGGACAGAAGTTTTCCTGTTTTGTTGCTGTATCTGTGGAAACGAAGTGTAAAGTAGAATGTTTTAGCTGCTTCCTGT
This sequence comes from Lithobates septentrionalis, assembly GCA_037952835.1. Taxonomy (NCBI): domain Eukaryota; kingdom Metazoa; phylum Chordata; class Amphibia; order Anura; family Ranidae; genus Lithobates; species Lithobates septentrionalis. The sequence continues at coordinate 11,232,555 of JBBDGP010000078.1, forward strand.
TGCTCAGCCCATAGATCAAAGTTTCGTTTAGTGAGCTGCCAGGCTTTAATGTTATCCAAGGTGCGATTATGCGATAGAGTAGAATGTGCTGATCGTAACATCTCACTAGCCTGCATATATTGCTGTCGGGAGTGTTTTTTTAATTGTGCAGTGTATGAGATAATCTTCCCTCTAAGGAAGGCTTTACCCACCTCCCAAAAAAGGTTTCGGTCGGTAAGGTGTGCACCGTTGGTGGAGGTATAATCCTCCCAAGCGGCACAGAGCATGTGCTGAAAATCCTCGTATTTGGCTAAATATGAGGGGAATCACCAAGTGGTGGTTTGATATTGGTCAGGTGTATAGTGATTGGACTGTGATCTGAGATCGCTGTGTTGCTAATCTCTGGATCACAGATCGTTGACAGTAATGCTTGGGAAAAATAATCTGTTCGTGAAAAATAATTGTGAGGGGGTGAAAAAAAATTAAAATCTTGGTCAGTCGGGTGGGTTAGGCGCCAAAAGTTTATAAAATTTATTGATGAGATGGCCCGGGCAAGTAGTGTAATGTCTGCAGTCGGAGAGCCAGGGTTTCATGGTGTTTGGGATCGATGACCTGCACGGTCTTCTGATGGGCTCATGACAGAGTTGAAGTCTCCTCCAACCAGGTGGTGAGCCTCAGGAGTGTCCAAGATCCAAGACACCATGTCATAGAAGAAGAGACTATCAGGGGAGTTGGGGGCATAAATGTTAGTGATAGCGATGTCTTTAGAGGCTAATGATAGACGTAGCATCATTTTGCGGTCAGTCGAGTCAGCTCGGATATATATAGTAGAATAGCCACCCTGGCTTTGTGGCCTACCACCGGAGAGCTATAGACATCTCCAACCCATAACTTACGAAGACATGATAACTCATCAGCGGGTAGATGGGTCTCTTGAAGGAGCACCACATCAGCCTGAAGACTCTTTAGATGTCTAAGGATTTGCATATGCTTGTTGGGAGAACGAAGACCCTTAACATCCCAGGAAATAATCTTTAGGTGATCCCTGTCACTATGATGAGCCATGTCTGTTGTATAGGGGTTTGAGCAAATGTTAGCATGTTATCTAACCTTATGGCAGTCATTTCACTAGCAAAGGTTAAGGGTATACATACATCAGAGATCTTCTGAAGGGCATACAGGCAAAACAGATAAATAACTCAAGAAAACACATAAAAAAATAATAAATCAAAAATAACAGAACCAGGTGAAAAATCCACCTGGTGTACATTACTGACTCCACTTTTTTCCACATGGGGATCATCACCCAAGCAGAGCTCCAGCTTAGTGCTCGTTCCTCTCTCAGGAGTGAAAATCCAGCCTGGGGGGGGAAGGGGGAGAGGGAATCTAAAGGACAGCTCCTATAGAGGGGGTGGAAGGGAGAGGGGGGAGGGGTATAGGGGGAGGGGGGATGGGGGAAGGAGACCCGCTGATAGCAGATAGGGGCAGCCAGAATATGAGCAACTGATCAGAGTGTAGAGTTTTAACCCACAAGGGAGCAGGAGAACAGCTGAGACTAGAAAGGACATACAATGTGGTTAATAAACTAAGTGCTACTAAACCAGAGCATATCAAACAGCAACTAAGATAGTGGTCATACTGTTCATAACATATCAGGAAGTGTTAAAGGAGCTGGAGATTAAGTTACCAGCTCCCAGCAGGACTCAGGAGGTTGGGTGGCATCAGGGATACTTCAGAACGCTCGATGACGCATGGCGTGCGGAGGCCCAGTTGCTCAGGGATAGTAATGGCACATATATCTGTGAGCTGTGCGTTAGAGAATGATTCTGGCAGTCCAATAATCAGTAGATTATTTCTTCTCAAACGATTCTCTAAATTGTCAAATTTATCCCACGATTCTCTAATAGAGTGTGTAATGCGTGCAAGAACAGCATGAGCTGTAGTGTCATCCTCCAGTGGGGAGATCTGCTCCTCTGTGTGAGAAAAATGTTGAGCCTGGTTCTTGAGTTCAATATGAAACTGCTCTATTCCTCTCTGCACTGCAGCATCTACTGTGGCAGCCAGGGTGGGTGTCAGAAGGGCTACTACTGCCGGGGCTATGCCTGCAGGGGAGGTAGGATCACTGGCTGTTGTGCCTGTGGGAGACTGCACCATTTCTATAGGGCTGGGTGCCGGCTCCGGTTTAGCTGCGGCCGACGCCGCGTCTGCTGAGGGCTGCACAATGGAGGAGAACGATCGGTTGTGGGAACGCTCCACAAACTGATCCATGTGAGTCTCGCCTAGTACCGGAGATGGAGGGGGGTGTCCCTGAGGCGTTTAGCGGCTATATGCCCTGTACACATGGTCGGATTTTCCAATGAAAAAAGTGCAATCGGATTGTGTTGTCGGAAATTCCGATCGTGTGTGGGCTCCATCTGACTTTTTCCGTCGGAATTTCTGACACACAAAGTTTGAGAGCAGGCTACAAAATTTTCCGACAACAAAATCTGATTTGTTAAATTCCAATCGTGTGTACACAAATCCGACACACAAAGTGCCACGCATGCTCCGAATAAATTAAAAGACGAAAGCTATTGGCTACGGCCCCGTTTATAGTCCTGACGTACGTGTTTTACGTCACCGCGTTCAGAACGATTGGATTTTCCGACAACTTTGTTCGACCATGTGTATGCAAGACAAGTTTGAGCCAACATCCGTCGGAAAATATCCATGGATTTTGTTGTCAGAATGTCTGATCAATGTCCGATCGTGTGTACAGGGCATTATAAGTGGATTTGGAGAGGTGTGCAACGGGGGCTTGCTCTGCCTACCTCCTCATGTGGTGCTGGAACCGGAAGTGCTCCCCCAGTGTTTTATAGGTTGTGATATGTTAGGTTCGATGGTACACATGTGGTGGGATTGCCCGAAGATTAGTGGGTTTTGAAATAAGATTTTTAACATCATTCATAAAGTCACGGGCTGTTTGGTCTCCAAATTTCCCTTGCTGGGATTATTATATTATTATTATACAGGATTTATATAGCGCCGACAGTTTACGCAGCGCTTTACAACATTAGGGCAGACAGTACAAGTACAATACAATTCGATACAGGAGGAATCAGAGGGCCCTGCTCGTTAGAGCTTACAATCTAGGAGGGAGGGTCAAGTTATACAAAAGGGTAAGAGCTGTGGGGGATGAGCTAATGGAGAAAATAGTGCAGTTGTTAGATGGAGGCAGGATAGGCTTCTCTGAAGAGGAAAGTTTTCAGGGATTGCCTAAAGGTGGATAAATTTGGAGACAGTCTGACAGATTGAGGTAGGGAATTCCGGAGGATGGGCGAGGCTGGGGAGAAGTCCTGGAGGCGGATATAGGAGGAGGTGATGAAGGAGCTAGAGAGCAGGAGGTCTTGGGAGGAATGGAGATGGCGATTAGGTTGGTATTTTGAGACTAGGTTAGTGATGTAGCTGGGGGCAGAGTTGTGGATGGCTTTGTATCTTATTGTTAGTATTTTGAATTTAATTTGTTGGGTGAGTTGTAGCCAATGGAGGGATTGGAAGAGAGGGGTAGCAGACACTGAGCGGTTTGTAAGGTGGATGAGTCTGGCAGCAGCATTCATGATGGACTGAAGGGGGGATAGTCTATTTAAAGGTAAGCCAATGAGGAGGGAGTTGCAGTAGTCAAGGCGAGAGATAACCAGGGAGTGAATCAGGAGCTTTGTGGTTTCATTGGATAGAAAGGGATGTAGTTTAGAGATGTTGTGGAGGTTGAGGCGGCAAGCTTTGGAAAGTGATTGGATGTGGGGCCGAAAGGAGAGTTCAGAGTCCAGGATAACACCTAGCACCCTGACATGTATGGACGGGTGGATGGTTGTGCCATTGCTCTTGACAGAGAAGTCAGGGGAAGAGGCACGTGGGGGAGGAAATATTATAGGCTCGGTTTTGGACAAGTTGAGTTTGAGGAAGTGGTGTGACATCCATACAGATATGTCAGTTAGTAAGTTAGTGATGCGTGAGGAGACTGATGGAGTGAGTTGAGGGGTGGAGAGATAGATTTGTGTGTCGTCAGCATAGAAATTATATTGAAAGCCGTGAGAGGCTATCAGCTGACCCAGAGAAGAGGTGTGGATTGAAAATAAAAGAGGTCCAAGAACAGAACCTTGGGGGACCCCGACAGAAAAGGGAAGAGGAGTGGAGGAAGTAGAATTGTAAGTGACACTGAAGGTGCATTGGGATAGGTAGGATGAGAGCCACTAAAGAGCACAGTCACGGAGACCGAGGGAGTAATGTTTTTTGAGGAGGAGGGGGTGGTCAACCGTGTCAAAGGCAGCTGAAAGATCCAGAAGTAGGAGTACAGAATAGTGTCCGTTGGTTTTTGCAGTTAGTAGGTCATTTGTGAGTTTTAAAAGAGCAGTTTCTGTGGAGTGTTGAGGGCGAAATCCAGTTTGAAGGGGATCAAGAAGGTTGTTTTTAATGAGGTGGTCACTCAGTTGGTTGTAAACCAGGCGCTCAAATAGTTTAGAGGAAAAGGGGAGCAAGGAGATAGGGCATAGGTTGTTAAGATTGGTAGGGTCCAAGGACGGCTTTTTAAGTATGGGAGTGACCAGTGCATGTTTTAGAATATTGGGGAAGATGCCAGAGGTGAGGGAGAGATTGAAGATGTGGGTTAGAGAGTGTAGGATGGGGTCAGAGGGCGACCGTAGCATTTGAGAGGGAATAGGGTCCAGTGGACAGGTGGTTAGGTGGGCGATAGAAAGGAGTTTAGCAACTTTGTCTGTAGTAGCAGAATTGAATAGGGGGAGTGTCAGTTGTACCTGTTGACATGGGGTCTTAGCTAGGGGAGATACCTGTAGAGTGGAGATTTCATCACGGATTGTATCAATCTTGTTTTTGAAGTGATTAGCGATCTCCTGGGCAGTGAGTAAGTCAGTGGGTTGAGGCGGTGGAGGACAAAGTAGAGAGTTGAAGGTAGAGAAGAGTTTGCGGGGACTGGATGAGAAGGTGTTAATAAGAGTTGTAAAATAGGTTTGCTTGGCAGTGTGGAGGAAAGAATAGTATTTTTGGAGGGCAGATTTGTATTGGTTGGTCTTTGGGAGACTTAGTCTTGTGCCACAGACGCTCAAGAGCGCGACTACGTTTTTTGAGAATTTTAGTGTCATCTGTTTGCCAGGGTTGTAGGGGTCGAGGGCTGATTATGCGTGTAGTGAAGGGAGCGAGATTGTCCAGGGTGGAGGACAGGGACTTATTGTAGATGGACGTGGCTTGGTTGGGGCAGGACAGGGGAAAGATTTTGTCATAGAGGTGGTCAGTAGCAGAATAGAGGAGAGAGGAGAGAGGAGTTGAAGTTGCGAAAGTTTCTACGGGTGATGGTTAGGCGATTGGAGGGAAAGGTGGTGGAAGACAGGGGGAGAGAAAAACGAATAAGGTGATGGTCGGAGAGAGGAAAAGGATTGTTTGAGAAGTTGCGTGGAGTGCATAGGTAGGAGAATACAAAGTCAAGGGTGTTCCCATCAGAGTGAGTAGAAGCCTGTACCCATGGCTTCAGGTCAAATGAAGAGGTTAGACTAAGAAGTTTAGAAGTAGCAGGAGTGTTTGTATTATCAGGGATGTTGAAATCACCGAGAAGGATTCTGGGAATTTCCGAAGAGAGAAAGTAGGGTAGCCAGGCAGAGAACTCATCAAGGAAAGTCGATAATGGTCCAGGGGACCGGTAGATCACAGCAATTCTTAGGGAAGTAGGAGAGAATAGACGTATACAGTGGGCTTCGAATGAAGAGAGGGAAAAAGAGGGAGGAGAGTGAATAACCTGGAAGGTGCTCTGGGGGATAGGAGGAATCCCACTCCACCTCCCTTGCGTCCATTAGGCCTAGGGGAGTGAGTCCAGTGAAGGCCACCCTGGGAGAGGGAAGCAGGAGAAGGGGTGTCATGTTTGTGGAGCCAGGTTTCGGTGAGAGCAAGTAGATTAAAGGAATTAGTGACAAAGAGGTCATGAACAGCAGTGAGTTTGTTGCAGACAGAGCGGGCGTTCCAGAGGGCGCAGGAGAGAGGGAGGCTGGCGTTGGGAAGAAGAGGAATGGAGACTAAATTGCGTAGATTGCGACTACTGTCAGAGGGTGTAGGGTGATGGTGATGGGTGTGTTGGGTACAGTTAAATAAGGGAGGCCCAGGGTTTGGGGAAATATCTCCAGCGATTAGGAGAAGCAGAAGAGTAAGGGAGGTAATACGAGAATACGATTTGTATGAGGGGACATGCTTCAGTATCCTGGGGGGTTTGTTAGCAAGTGGGCTTAGAGTTAGAAAGAGGTGATGAGTGCAGTAATAGGGGGAGGGGAGAAGTGAGGGTGATATGTACAGATTGTGGGGTGGAGCAGAGGTGTGAAGAAAAGAGTTTTTTTTTCAAAATAAATTTTTATTACTTTTGCCAGTTGACAATAACGTAATATAGATTTACAGTATATCTTGCAATAGTTATTCAAAATCATTAAAGAACAGTATTACACATGTTACAATGTATAAAACAGAAATGGTGGTACAATAACAATAGTGTAATATAGGGACATATTTAGGAAGTGGGATGAATAGAATAGTAGGGGTAGGGGGAGGGAAAGGAAGGAGAAGGGGAAGGGTAATGAGAGCATTATTTGTAATATGCATATATTAGGTCGTCCATTCATGTGTACATCATTTCAGAAGAATAATTTTGTGAAAAGAGATTTATGCTATTCTGCTATTATACCAGTTTTTCCATTGGGACCAATTTGCTTGGATTTTGTGATGTGATGCAGAACCTCTTGTTCCTATGAGTTCGTAGGTATAGTGTGAGTGGACTAGGGTAATCACTTCCAGTATAGTGGGGACGTTATGTGTTTTCCAGTTTCTGGTTAGAAGTAGTCTGGTTGCAAGGAGAATGTGCGTGAGGATCGTTTTGAATGCGTGGGGAATCGTATCTGGTATCATGTTTAGTATAGCCACTTGTGGCGTTAGGGTGATATTAAAGTGTCCTATGTCTTGTATTAAGTGTGTTACTTCTTTCCATAGGTTTGTTATTATTGGGCAGTGCCATAGAATGTGTAATAGAGTTCCTGTGTGGTTGCATTGTCTCCAACATAAGGCTGAGGAGTTGGTTTGGAATTTAGCTAGTTTGAGTGGTGTCAAGTACCATCTGAGTGTGATTTTGTTTGTAAGTTCCCATAGAGAGGTGCATCTTGTGGCTTTGTGAACCGTTTTTAATGCCTGTGTCCATTGTTGGTCTGAGTATTGTTCGTGGGTGTCTGTTTCCCAGTCAGTAAATGGTTTGGATTTGTTAAAGGTATTTTTTTCTTGTAGTGTGGAGTAGATAAGAGAGATGCCCTTAGATTGGGATTCTTGTGTGAAATAGAAGCTCCAGAGTTTGTTAGGTATGGATCCTTCTATATTTGGGTTTCTGGATAAGCATGATTGAATACGTAGGTAGGTGAGAAAGTCTGATGTGGGTGCTTTGTGGGTGGATTGGATTACTGTAAATGGTTTATGTTGAATTGTGTTTCTAAGTTCTTCTGTGGTTGACGTCTGTGAGAGTAGCCAGTTGGGGATGGTTAGGTCAGGGGATAGTAGGCGTAGGGTTTGTATTGGAACGTGTATAGGTTTAGTGGTTAGTGATGACCATTTAGTGTTGTGGAGGATTTTCCAGGCTTTGACTGACGCCTGAATGGTTGGGGAATACAGATGAGTATTCGTGATCAGAGCAGATGTACTGTATAGCCAGCATGCAAGGTTTGGCCCTGGCGTGGCATTGTTTTCAATGTTGCCCCATAGTGTGTTTTGGTGGGTTTGAGTCCACTCTTGGAGTTGTGACAGGATAGTGGCTAGGTAGTAGTCTCTTATGTCAGGATAGCCCATTCCCCCCACTATAGTCTGTGTTTGATGATTTTAGAGTGACTGGATCTCGTTTTTTTATTTTGCCAAATATAGCGACTAATTATAGTCTGAAGAGAGTTTAGGTAGGAATTGGATAGAGGAATAGGTAGTGTGCGAAATGTGTAAAGTATTTTAGGTAGTATGAGCATTTTGAAGGCTGCCAGCCTACCTGACCATGTGATTTCAAATTTGGCTAGTTTAGCGGTTTCCTGAAGTAGCATTTGTTTAGTATCTATGTAGTTGCTGTTGAAAAGTCCTTTTGTTGATTTAGTGAGTATGATGCCTAAATAAGATATACCTGATTCTGCCCACGGGTATATATATTGATTACGTAGAACATTGCTGGTTACTGCATCTAGGCCTAAGTCTAATATGTAGGATTTGGTAGCATTGACCTTATAATACGAAATACAATTGAATTTCATTAGTACATCTTGGACCGAAGCCAGGGAAGAGATTGGGTTGGTGAGCATCATTACGACGTCATCCGCAAACAGGTTAATTTTATGTTCTATATGACCGATTTTAAAACCAGTGATATTTCTGTGAAGTCTAATGTGCTCCGCCAGGGGTTCCATAATTAGGTTGAAAATAAGTGGCTAGAGGGGGCATCCCTGGCGGGTGCCATTAGTAATCTGGAATGGTTTTGAGATCATGCCTTCTGTGTAGACTTGGGCCGACGGGGATGAGTATAAAGCTAGTATTGCTGACAAGATAGGTCCCTGGAAGCCAAATTTGTGGAGCGTCGCTTGTAGGTAGTCCCAGTTGACCCTGTCGAATGCCTTCTCTGCGTCCAGAAGAAAAGAGAGTTTGAGGAGAGAGGCAGCAATTGTGAAAAGGAGGATAGGTAAAGAGTGCATGTTTCAGAGAGGAAGGTGAGATAATTTGGAATTTACGTCATCTGCAGTCTGTTGTAGTTTGCGTAGTGCAAATCGCTGAGGTGCAAGAGCAGAAGTGCCACTTATTTAAAGAACTCCACTTCTTTGGAAGAACCCCTGTATGTGCAGCCCCCTGTATGTGTTCCCCCGTAAAGAAAACCTTGTTATATACTGTGTTGGTTGTGGATGGAATCTGGCAATTAATCAATTAGGAGGTTATATAAAGGCACACAGCTAGCAGAGCAAAGCTTTCACATCACAATCAAATTGCAGGAGGAACAAGAGGCCAAAATTTTAAAGATAAGGGAGGCCATAATTTAGGTAAGACTTAATAGCTAAATAAACATTGAAATAGTGTGAACATGGCTACAGATGGAGTTGAAACAGCGGTGACAAACAGATTTACCAAGTATATATGTAGGCAGTCAGTCAATTTTCAGTTTGCAGGACATGGGGGTATAAACGCAGATTACCAAGTATATATGTAGGCAGTCAGTCAATTTTCAGTTTGCAGGACATGGGGGTATAAACGCAGATTATCAAGTATATATTTAGGCAGTCAGTCAATTTTCAGTTTGCAGGACATGGGGGTTTAAACGCAGATTACCAAGTATATATGTACTCAATTTCCCCATACCAAAGGTTTCCAATGCCGCATGCACACAATCGCACATTCCGATAACAGAATCCATTTTTTTTTTCCGACGGATGTTGGCTCAAACTTGTCTTGAATACACACGGTCACACAACGATTCGCGCTTTTCAGACTCATGCTTTTCCGATCGTTACTGCTCTTCAGTTTGTGCTTGTGGGTTCGTATCTGGTTTTCAGTGCGTGTAGTCATTTCACATTTGTTTTTCAGTTTGAATTTGAATTTGAATTTGCAGTGCGTTCTTGTCCACTCATTTCTGATTTTCAGCTCACTCTTCTCAGGCCTTTCTGTTTTTCAGTGCATTCTGTTAGTTCATTCTGACCAGCCTACCATTTTGCGGTTATGTACTCGTCGTAGAGTTTGTGCTGTGCGGTGGCTTGGTGTTTGGGGTTCTTGCTTTGACCCAAGCCCAGTCCATGAACAGAGTGGGGAGGAGTTCATGGGCAAAGAATTGGTTGCTCCAATTCTCTCATATGCCTTTGCCTTGTGAGATCCGTGAGAATAATCCTGATGATTTCAGGAACTTTCTCAGGATGACGGACCCCGTATTTCACCGTTTGTTGGCTTCGCTGACCCCCTATATTAGCAGGCAGGACACCTGCTTGTGGCAAGCCATCACTCCCGAGCAGAGGCTAGTCGCCCCGTTGCAGTACTTGGCGATAGGGAGAAGTCTGCAGGACATCAAGTTCTCAACAGGCATTTCCCTCCAGGCTCTGGGGATCATTATTCAATAGACCTGTTCTGCCATCATTCAGGTCTTGCAGAAGGACTATATTAAGGTAAGTTTTATCTTTTCCTCTTTATCCTCAGGCATGCTTAAATTTTTTAAACTTCCTTTTTTGTCCTTCATGCATATTTGCCTTCACTAACCTCCCCAGCATGCTATCCTGGGCCTATACACACCTAGCCTAGTCACTTAACAATGTATTTTGTCAGCTCCATTGTAGTGCTTTACCCTAAACACTCCCTAAAATGTGTACAAATGTTATTTGTGTGCTTAAATTTATGCAGAGTGCCAGCGGCTTTTTTTGGGGGTCCCAAAATCATTTGGAACCCTCCCTCCCCCCAAACGCTAAGTCAACCGATACCAATCATCTATCTGCTGACTTTGCCCTACACATACACACTACCTCTTTTGTGGTCATATTTATGGATGAATTCACCAAAGCATGTAGTGAAAGGTCCTGTCTGAATACTTTCAAATGGTACTGTTTAAAGTTTTGTTCTCCTATTATCTTGATAGGTAATTGCATAATGTAAAAATGTGCTTCAATTAGGACAGTGTGTATTCATATTTTTGTATTATGACACTTCCTACCTGTCCAGTGGGCTGCCAATAGTATAAAGTAAGGAGGGGCTGGCCAAAGAAACACACATTATTTATGCATTCAGCTCTCAATGAAGTGGAGAGGGTTACCTGTCCAAAACATCCCCCCCCCTAAAATTTTTACAATGGGCCTTCAGAGGGGGTGAGGAATCTAATAAGTGGCCCTTATATTTTTGTCTTTAAGTACTCCTTAAGTTAAATGTTATACTGATGTTGGCCAAGAATGTTTGTGTCTAATCTGCTTGCAATGTTATGTGCAAAAGTACTAATTTTTGTTTTTTTGTTTGACTCCACAGTTTTCTTCAACACCACAGGAATGGCAGACTGTGGCATCCCACTTTGTCCAGCGGTGGGACTTTCCTAACTGCGGAGGGGCAATATATGGGAAACACGTCCACATCGTCCCACCCCCCAATTCGGGTCATACTATCATAATTACAAGGGGTTTAATAGTATTGTGTTGTTGGCGGTGGTGTCAGCTACTTACGAGTTCTTGTATGTGGGCGTGGAGAAAAATGGCCGGATGTCGGATGGTGGAGTCATCTCCCACACGGAGTTTTACCGATGGCTCCAGAATGGCAGCTTGGGCTTGCCACCTCCAGAAGACAATGTGGAAGGACTCCCGTTCGTCTTCGTCACGGATGAAGCATTTGCGCTGGGGGACCATCTTATGCGGACATTCCCTATGAGGACCCTCACCCTGGACCAGAGGGTTTTTAATTACCGGCTGGCCAGAGCCAGAAAAGTGGTGGAGAACGCTTTCGGAATAATGGCCAGCCGGTTCCGCCTATTTCTGAGACCAATTCACATGGCAGATAAACTCAACCATATTGTGCTTGCCTGCTGCATTATGCACAATTTTCTTCGAAAAATGCTACAAACAATGTGGCCTCAGTTGGGACTAAGGCCGGCTTTCCTGATCCTTCAACCCTGAGGGCACTTGAAGCTGGCTGTCCTGGCTTGCCCCCCCAAAGCGCCTGCGAAGTGAGACAAAAATATCTGGAGTACTTTGCGGGTAGGGGGGCCATTGATATGTCACACAATCAAGAAACATTTTAAAAATAATTTTTTTTTGGATAAACAGAAATAATATTTTCTTGTATTTACTGCTTGTGTTTCTTTCTTTAGTAATTTTTTGGTAGTCACGAAAATGGCGTGATTGTGGCAAATTAAAAAGCACTGTGGGGGTTTTTAATAAAGGCAAATCCACTTTGCACTCCAAGTGAACTGCAAAATGGCACTTGAAACTGCAATGAAAGTGCACTTGTAGTGCAAAGTGGATTTGCCTTTAGTAAATAACCCCCATTGCCACTGTAAACACCAACTTACTACAAAAACTGCAATGAAATAAGAAGCCCCACATTGTTGAGTAGAAAACATTTTACTCAAAAGCACATTCACATGTGCATTACAAAAAGGGTATTTGAACAAACCAACATGTTTGTTGTGTAACATTTATTTTGGTCACATTAGAAATAGCCTTTTTTTGGTCCAACAGGCATGTTTACATACAGAACATACACAACTCAGGAACAGGGATGAGCCGAACACCCCCCTGTTTGGTTCGGAACCAGAACATGCGAACAGGCAAAAAATTTGTTCGAACACGCGAACACCGTTAAAGTCTATGGGACTTGAACATGAATAATCAAAAGTGCTAATTTTAAAGGCTTATATGCAAGTTATTGTCATAAAAAGTGTTTGGGGATCTGGGTCCTGACCCAGGGGACATGGATCAATGCAAAAAAAGTTTTAAAAATGGCCGTTTTTTTCGGGAGCAGTGATTTTAATAATGCAACAATAAAACAATAAAAGTGTAATATTCCTTTAAATTTTGTACCTGGAGGGTGTCTATAGTATGCCTGTAAAGGGGCGCATGTTTCCCTGTTTAGAACAGTCTGACAGGAAAATTACATTTCAAAGGAAAAAAGTCATTTAAAACAACTTGCGGCTATTAATGAATTGTCGGTCCGACAATACACATAAAAGTTCATTGATAAAAATGGCATGGGAATTCCCCACAGGGGAACCGCGAACAAAAATTAAAAAAAAAAATGTCGTGGGGGTCCCCCTAAATTCCATACCAGGCCCTTCAGGTCTGGTATGGATATTAAGGGGAACCCCGGCCAATTTTTTTTAAAAAAATGGCGTGGGGGTCCCCCTCAAAATCTCAAAATCTATACCAGACCCTTCAGGTCTGGTATGAATTTTAAGGGGAACCCTGCGCCAAAATTTTAAAAAAAATGGCGTGGGGTCCCCCCAAAAATCCATACCAGACCCTTATCTGAGCACGCAACCTGGCAGGCTGCAGGAAGAGAGAGCGCCCCCCTCCTGAACTGTACCAGGCCACATGCCCTCAAAATTGGGAGGGTGCTTTGGGGTAGCCCCCCCAAAGCACCTTGTCCCCATATTGATGGGGACAAGGGCCTCATCCCCACAACCCTTGCCCTTACATAATGGGTGACCCCGCCCCCCTCTGACATCATGGGGAATGCCACAGGAAAGTCTCCATCAAGTCCCCGTGCGTCAGGGGGGCGGGGTCACCGGGTGGCCTCGCCCTCCATTATTTAAGAACCATCAGAAGACGAGAAGTGTCACACAGCAGGAGCCTCCCATCATGGATGCGGAGCATCCCAAGAACGAAGAAGGGAAGAAGACGCCGTGGAGGAAAATGTCAGACGAGAACACCGAAGAACCAGAAGAACCAGAAGAAGAAGAAGATGGAGGAAGAAACCGAAGGAAGATAGAAGAAAGAAAATGGAAAAAAGAAGACTTTATATAAAGGAATTGTTAAAAACTGTCTCTTGTCATTTTTAACATTTTTGACAGTTTTTTTGTGAAATGGTAGGCCCTTACCATTTCACACAGGGGGCAGGATCTGGGAGTTCCCTTGTTAAAGGGGGCTTCCAGATTCCAATAAGCCCCCACCCACAGACCACCACAACCACCGGGCAAGGGTTGTGGGGATGAGGCCCTTGTCCCCATCAACATGGGGACAAGGTGCTTTGGGGGGCTCCACAAAGCAGCCTCCCAATGTTGAGGGCATGTGGCCTGGTATGGTTCAGGAGGGGGGGGCGCTCTCTCGTCCCCCCCTCTTTTCCTGCGGCCTGCCAGGTTGCGTGCTCGGATAAGGTTCTGGTATAGATTTTGAGGGGGACCCCACACCATTTTTTTAAAAAATTTTGGCCGGTGTTCCCCTTAATATCCATACCAGACCTGAAGGGCCTGGTATGGAATTTAGGGGGACCCCCACGCCATTTTTTTAAAAAAATTTGGTTCGGGGTTCCCCTGTGGGAAATCCCATGCCGTTTTTATCAATGAACTTATATGTGTATTGTCGGACTGACAATTCATTAATAGCCGCGAGTAGTTTTAAATTACTTTTTTTCCTTTGAAATGTCATTTTGCTGTCAGACTGTTCTAAACACGGGAAACATTCGCCCCTTTACAGGCATACTATAGACACCCCCCAGGTACAAAATTTAAAGGAATATTACACTTTTATTGTTTCACTTTAAGCATTATTAAAATCACTGCTCCCGAAAAAAACTGACATTTTTAAAACTTTTTTTGCATTGATCCATGTCCCCTGGGGCAGGACCCAGGTCCCCAAACACTTTTTATGACAATAACTTGCATATAAGCCTTTAAAATTAGCACTTTTGATTTCTCCCATAGACTTTTAAAGGGTGTTCCGTGGCTTTTGAATTTGCCGCAAACACCCCAAATTGTTCGCTGTCCGGCGAACTGGCGAACAGCCGATGTTCGAGTCGAACATGAGTTTGACTCGAACTCGAAGCTCATCCCTACTCAGGAACTTACAAAGTTCAACTCTGACAAAGTGAAGGAAATATCAGACATTAGTATGTGTGTTGATATTGCCAAACTGTGTCGATATTGCCTTCAGCAGATAGGGTGATGTCACCCCTGTAAAAGCCAAATTTTGAAGATGCACACAAATTTGGATTCAAAATGGGGATTTCCCTCCTGATCCCATGCCTAATGTCAACATGTGCTAGCTCCCATCATGGGTATTCAATGGACGTGTTTTGGGGGTGCAACCCCTTCCTCTCACCTACTTCAGTTGCGAGGAAGGGGTTGCACCCACAAAATGCGTACATTGATATCCCATGATGGCAGATAGCACATGTTGACACACCCATGTGTATCTTCAAAATGTGGCTTTTAAAATACTTTAAAACTTCTTTTTAAAAGCAAAAATACACAATAAAATGGTACAATTTTGGTGTGTTTTATATTCTGCCTAAAACATCAATGATGCTCTTCATTTTTGTTGATTATCATTGATGTTTTCCTTTATCTTTTCTAAATCACGATTGCACACCATTATCTCCCCGATGAGGATCTGGGCACTTTCACTTGTGAAATGAGATTCTTCTTCCACAATATCCACATCACCTAAAATAAAAAAACACACTATGTATTATAAATATGCAGGCATACATCTATTACCTGAAGCTGTGGTCTCAGACACTCACCTGTTGTGGTCACTATTTCGCTCACTTCATATAGGTCTCCCTCTTTATCCTCTGCTTCTGGTTTTGGGATTTCCCCTTCTTTAGGAGGTGTGGGGTCCCTGGTGTCCTCAGATGCCCGAGTCTTTTCTCCCCTATATGAATAAAAAAAAGGTATACTTAGCACACAGGTATTTGAGGGCAGAAATAGGAATATGAAACATTGCTTGGAAGTGTCGTGTACAGTTGTCTGTTTTGGCAGAGTTCCCAGCTGAAGACATTTTTAGTTCCTTTCTAAAGCTAGAATACTTACCTTTTTTGGTAAAGTTTCACACATGAAGACACCCCTAGTATCCACTGGAGCACCTGTGTGGGACACCCTAAAAAGTTTTTTCTGGTGTCCCACACTAGTGCTCCTGAGTCCAGATGTGTAAACAGCTGCTGAGTGTCCTCTCCTTACACTGAATCAATTTTCCATGTCATTCTAGTTACAAACCCATCTATACAGTAAACTACTTTTAATACAAATAGGCCTGAACAAATGTAGTTAACCTGCATCTGCCCAAAACATTGTATTCTAGTGGGTGTTTCCTATGACCAATTACTGTGCCCATGAGCATGAAATTTGCCATTTTAAAATGTACAACATTAATGAAAAGCACATGGAGCAGCATGCAAGTAATATTAATAATAGGAACGACAACTGCTTACTTTTTTGAATAACTCTCTTGATCCTTCTGTACTGATCCTGCTCCCTCAATTTCAGGTCTGATCAGCGTTTCCTCAGTTGATTTTGGATTGCCGTAACTCAAAATTCTGGCGCAGACTCTACACAACTTTAGTCATGATCTTGGCCTTTCTCACATTTGGGTTAAGTTAAGGTCCATACTTCCCAACATAGTTGGCCCTCTTCAAGATGTCCACCATCTCCACCATCTCTTCAAAGGACATATTTGAGGCCTTAAATCTCCTCCGGGATCGGGACGTTCATGGCTCCAGGCTTTTGTCGTTGCTGCTCTCCTCTGCATGCACCTGCTGTGTCTCTGCCATGTTCTCTACCCACTGCGCTGAAAGAGAAGGGGTGGGGAATAGAGTAGAAAGAACGTCAGGAGTGGATGGAGTTTCACGCATGCGCAGTGTACATAAAGCGTAACACGCGTGTGTCGTACGTATGATCTGTGAGCGGAGGACGGAGTATCAGAAGCGACAATCGTTATAACGAAGGTACAATTTGAACTTGGTGCATCAGTGGCCTATACTGCTTCTAGATTGAGGCCTATATTGGGTCAAGATTAAGAGAGTTTCACCTGACATTAGGGTTTGTCTTGTGTTGTGTCTTGCAGAGAAAATGGATGGGTTCAAAGACCACAGCTTTCTCCCAATATTCATAGACAAGTACAGGGAGCTGCCCTGTCTGTGGCAGGTCAAACACCTGCATTATAATAACAAAATAAAGAGGCAGGTAGCGCTGGAGAAACTGCTGGAGTTGGTGAAGCTGCAGGTCCCCACGGAAGACATCACCTATTTAAAAAAAAATTGGTGGACTGAGGAGCACATATAATCGTGAGCGTACTAAGGTCCAGAAATCCATGAGATCAGGAGCTGCAGCAGATGACATTTATGTCCCCCGGCTGTGGTACTATGACAGACTTCATTTTTTGGCAGACCAGACTGAAGTCAGGGAATCCCTCTCAACCCTACCTTCCAGGCTTCCTTCCACCCCAGCTGAGGCCCATGACACCCACCCTGGGCCTTCCAGCCAGGAAGAAGTGGAGGAGCCCAGCTTGAGCCAGGTATAGCATTTTTCAACATATTTCTTATCATAAAATAAATGATGTGAAATAGATGTTATTATTGATCACTAATTGCTGATTTAATAAAGTGTTTTATATATCAATAGACAGTAGTAGCCAAAAAGGTTTGTGACAAGAATGAAAAATGCTGGGGTCAGAATGATAGTCTTTTCTATTTCTTAACATTCAGTTTGCAACAGTCATGAGCTGAAAATTGTGTGTGATTGATGAACAATAAACTAAAACTATGTCCCTTTTTCATACACAGGAAAGCCTCAGCCAAGAGGAGGCTGTGGAATGTGGCAGCCAGGAGGTGGCGGGGGAATGTGGCAGCCAGGAGGTGGCGGGGGTAAGTGGCAGCCAGGAGGTGGCCGTGCCCAGTAGAACCCTCACAGAATCTCAGATCCCTCCCCTCTGCCTTCAAACCAAAAGGGCCAGGAAGGGGAGTAACGTGGAGGAGGCAGCGCTCAGACTGATTAGGGAGGCTAATGAGGCCCTCAAAGCCAACCCCACTCTCCAAGAGGCCTTTGCATGCATGACTGCATACAAAATGCAGCAAATGGAGGAGGGCCAACGCCTCTTGTGTGAGGAAATTATGGTCATCACCCAAAATAGGGGGTTGAGGGGCCAACTCAAACACAAAACACACCTGTGTGAGTTGGACCATCCTCCTCCTCTTCCTCCACCTCCTGCCACACCTCCAACACCACAGCCTGGAAGGAAGCGTGTAAGGAAGAAAAAAAAGTGATGGCCTGGGTTCAGTCTGGTCTGGCAAAAGATGCAGGCTGTTGTATGACCAGAGCCTGGGGACATGCATGTCATCTGCTGCTTTTCCTGATCTCTTGGAGTCCTGGACCGGATTGTGCTCACTATTATATGGACTCCTCAGGCCACCAATTTTGGCTGGCAAATAGTTGATGTGTGCCCTGGGGTACAAAGGCTTCGCCAATTTCAGCAGTTTCTCCAGCGTTGTCTTCCTTTTTATTTTGTTATGACTCCCTCATAAATGGATATTTTTTTTCAGAAATACTTGCCTATGTGTTTTACTTCAAAAAGGACAGTTTGTTTGTGAGTAGGCAGGTACATTTCAAAAATACAATGTCAAATTAACAAGGGACACCAAACAACCTCCTTGAGATTAAAAAATACAAGATAATAATGGTGTTGTGGTAGCTTGACACACAAAATGAGAAAAAATATTAGGGAGATCACTATAAAAAATAAAAAAAATAAATAGTAGATCTTGATAAAAAAACAAAAAAAATTATAAACATTATTATGGAGATCTGTCTGACAAAAAAAAAATAATATGATTCATGAGATCACAAGAAATAATAAAGAAATCAGGTTGTCAGAACTCTGTGTGAATATGAGCAGCAAAACAACTTCATTATTCTAGCATTATAAAGAAGAAGAGAATGTGCTGCATTAAAATATTAAATATGTGCTATCTCCTTTATGAATGCTAGTTTTACCAGACCAAGCGCGTCAATCTTGTAATTTATTCTGAGCACATGTGGCAATTTGTGCATCGGAATTGTGTACACACGATCGGAATTTACGAGAACGTATTTTGTTGTGTCCAGATCTCAAATTTTGTGCGACGGAAATTCCAATGGAAAATGTCTGATGGAACCTACGCACGGTCGAAATTTCCGACAAAAAGTTCCCATCGAACATTTTCCGCCTGAAAATCTGACCGTGTGTACGGGATATATGAATTCTCAGACACTAATTTTTTTAATTCTTTTGGGAGCTAAATTGGCCATACCCTGGGCCTGGAAACAGCCCAAGGTCTCCATTGCTGCTGCCTAGAGGAAAATATCTTGGATAAGGTCTCAGGAGAAAATGGTAAGCACCCTACTAGACTCAGTTGAGAAATTTGAGGCAATCTAGGAACCTTGGGCGAGCTTCATGGGAATTCCATGGATCTTGGAAATTAAACTACTGTGATGGTCTTTTGAGGGGTGGGCTACCCTATTTCTTTCCTTTCTCCTCCCTCTTCTCTTCTGCTATTATTTCCTCCTTAATATCTTTAACCTACCATAATGTTCATACTGTTCTATGCTTTGTGCCTTCTAATTATGAGAATTGTAACTTAGGGCATGTCTGAGATCCTTGCTCCATGGGATCCTCGCAACAAGATTGATTGTGGCTTGGTGTGTGTCTCCCCATCGACTGCTATACATGGGTAATTCCAACTCTCTCTTTTTGATTCCGTTTTTGTTCAATTACCTATTTGTGTATTACGTACTGTGTTGTCTCTTGCAATCCTTATATTGGCTTATAACCATTGATGTCAATGCTCAAAATGTGATCTTCCCTTGCTGATTTTATGACAGAAACCTTTTAATGTACCTTTTTGTTCGCAAAAAAATGTATTGAACAAAACCTTCTCCTTGGATGAATGCGTGGGGATGATTAGGGGCACAAATACAGTTGACCTAGTATGCAGAAAGTATAAATTCAGTCTTAGAAACAGAAAGTCAGTTCAAGCAAGGGTAAAACAAAACTAAAATCTCCTAATATCTTCAGACCAGTTATTTTAATGATTTGTTTAAAGAATGATGCACTTTCATGTTAATGTTTTGCAGCCCTCTGTCATACTGATATACAGTATGCCCAAATGCATAATTTCATATCTCTTGAAAAAGGCTTTGCTATTTTTTAAACTAATAAATGAAAAAATGTAAATTAATAAAATCAATGTATAATTGTTTTGCAAAAAAAGTAGTTATTCAGGTCAATGTTTACTATAGAAAATTAATATTAGAAATTGTATATTGACACTTTAGTTTTATTAGCAGTGAAATTATATCATTACATACATTTAGTTTTATTAACCCTGAAATTATATCAGCACACTGGGTATCTCAGGAATAATCCAGTTCAACCTATGACAGCATTATAATTGGTGCTTGCAAGTGACATGGACATTCACTGTATTGTTCATTTAAGCACAAGAGACTCCATTTTGTTCTCACTTTGAAATGTGTTCTGTAACCTTCACCTAACAGACAGACACATCTTCTGCTAGAAGCTCTCTTTCTCCACAGACTCCCACCTCCCCTCTCAAGGTTTTACTTTTGCAATTGTTCTATTTGCTTGCTTTTAATAATATATTTCTATGTGTTAGCTTTTAGTAACATATTTCTATTTGTTAGTTTTTAATAACATCTCACATCACCCCTTTCTTATCTATGTATAAAATAACATGTAATAATACATTTTGACACTGAACAGACATTTTAAACACAGTCATTGCATCCTGTGAATCTGTTCCTGCAGCTGCAGTATTAACTTTTGTTTTAGTTTTGTTTTAGAGTCCCAATCATAAATTAGTCATAACAGTTTTGGCGAGCCAGCCAGGAGTTTGGCAGAGTCGCTTTTAACGGGATCATCGGGAACGCAGACCTCTAAATGCTGGCTAGGTAAGCTGTCCTTAAGCTTGCTATATTTCTGCCTTTCCTATGTATCCTATCTGTCGGTTCTCAAGGAAACCAGACCACTCTCGGACCTTTCTGGTTGGGTAACGTGTGTGTGTGAATGTGTTTTTGTCCCCCTTCATGGGTTGGACTGTGTGTGGATAGGGAGAATTCTCTGCAGTTCCCTGCGTTGACTCCTTGTGGGCGACCTGGGTCAGAGGTGCATGGTAGGGTCAGATAAAACTCACAGAGAAGAGATGGGTAGAGTCTCTTAATGAGTGTTTTGTCTATTGTCATAAACCCCTTCTATCCATGTAGATAAGTGTAGACTATTCTTGTAAATCTGCAGAGTTGCTGTACTATTTGTTTTAGAGGCTAGAGGGTATAGGCACAAGTAGAGAAGACTGGCCAGTCATTATGGGCATTACATTAATTAAGGGAATGAAGGGTGAGAGGCCTTTAGAAAATGCCCAACACAAGATGAGTGCTAGTGAATAAATGAACCGAAGTTACAGTCCTGCCTATACTGAGCCCCTAGATAAATGGGTAGAATGGACAAAGGGAACAGCTAAACCTTTAAAATCTGAAGGGACTTTTGATTTACAAGTATGGCAAACTTTTCTGCATGATTATGGCCCACTACTGTGCAGTGAAGAAACATGGAGAATAGCTTGCACATGCGAGACAGAAGCTAAAGTAGCAAATCAAACTGGCTTTATGGAGATGTTTAATAAAAGTACTGCCCAAATTTACTACGTTTGGCCAGAAGACTCTGTAGAGGAGGACCCCCCGCCTTATGTGGCCGCCAGTTTGCCTTTAAGGGGTCCACGCACAAAAGCAAAAAAATTAGATTACATGGAACACACAAAAGATGAGCTGGGCAATATAGTAGAGAGCAGAGGTTTAACAGCCCCATATCAACCTGCAAAGAGGGTTTTGGCTCGTATCCTAGAAACAGATGATTGGCATAAATCAAAAGGCCCATATGCAAAACTAGATCTCTCTGTACTTAAAGCTTTGGCCAGAGAAAGAGAAATAGAGTCTGAACTTCCAGAGCAAACCCTAATTTCCAAATTATGGCAGCAAGATGAGAAGAAGGGAGACACCACCCCTTCTGTCCCTGGCACAGAGCAATCTGTTGCAGTTTATCCTGTCAGAACCCAATTCGTTTTTGAAGGTAATGCTGTTGACAGTAAGTCTCAAATTAAATGGCATGTACCTTTTAGTCCCCAAGAAATGAGAGCCATATTAGAGGGATTGGGAGATCCTAGAAAGAATCCAATTGGGTTTGCAAACAAACTTAGCGCTGCACAGGAAGCATATGAGTCTTCTGCTATTGACATTCATCAGCTTCTTATTAAATCAGTGGGCAGCAACATGTTGGGCTATATACTTAAAAAATGTGGTGTAGACGTCAAAAATATAGGTAAGATGATTGGTGGACGGGAGGTTTGTGAGAAATCGAAGGAAAAATTGCCCCAAATATATGGACAAACCAGACATGCTGAATTTATGAATGCTAAGCAAGGGAAAGAGGAAGCCACAGGGGCTTATTGGAGGCAGTTAAGCGATATGGCTGAGGAAGCAGGCATTAAAATAGAGGAAGAGAAGGCGGAAGAAACTGCAAGTCATCTACAAAACTGGTGAAACAAAGATTTCTTGATGGTTTAACCAGTTGCCGACCGCTGCACGCCGATGTATGTCGGCACAATGGCACGGGCAAGTTTTAACCGCGTGATCACCCCCCAGTCGCCAGTGTCACTAAGCAATCGTTTTTCTGATCGCTGTATTAGTGTCACAGGTGACGCTAGTTAGGGAGGTAAGTATATAGGTTCACCGTCAGCTTTTTATAGCGTCAGGGACCCCCATATACTACCTAATAAAGGTTTTAACCCCCTGATTGTCCCCTAGTTAACCCTTTCACCAGTGATCACCGTATAACTGTTACGGGTGACACTGGTTAGTTAGTTTGTTTATCATAGTTTCAGGACACCCGCCGTTTATTACCTAATAAAGGTTTAGCCCCCTAATCGCCCGGCGGTGATATAGGTTAAGATTTAGGGTCAGATAGGGTCTGCATCGCCCCAGGCAGGGTCAGGTTAGTGCCAGTACTGCTAACACCCACGCACGCAGCATACAGCTCCCTTAGTGGTATAGTATCTGAACAGATCAACATCTGATCTGATCAGATCTATACTAGCATCCCCAGCAGTTTAGGGTCCCCAAAAACGCAGTGTTAGTGGGATCTGCCCAGCCCACCCAAGTGCAGTATCGATCGATCACTGTCACTTACAAAACACTAAACACATAACTGCAGCATTTGCAGAGTCAGGCCTGATCCCTGCGATCGCTAACAGTTTTTTGGTAGCGTTTTGATACAGTCGCTAACAGTCAGGAGCTTTTTTGCCTGTGAGTCTCACTAGTGTACCACTAAATTTAGAGCTCAAAATGGCAAATCGGTTACAAGAGGCCTACACATTTCTGAGCATGACAAATAGTGAAGAGGAAGTCACTCATCTGTCAGATTCAGGCTCAGAATACGAACCTGTAGACAACAGTGGCTCCATGACAGATAGCTCTGACGACGGAGTTGTGGTCCCTGCCAAGGTCAGGCGTACCAGACCCCGAACTTCTTCTTCTGCTGTTGAGGTGCAAGAACCGCAGGGCTCTCGTATGGAGCATAGCAGTACTAGCGCCGCTATTCCTTCTGGTGAACTGGCAAGCACCAGCGGCCTAGTACACCCTGGTCGTACATCCAGCACTGCAGTAACACTTGGTGACGTGATGATTCCCATAAGTGCAGTTCAAGCTGGTGAGGTGGCAAGCACAAGTAGTGTCCTGCTGCCACCAAGAAGACGAACACAGGCACGTCGTGCCCATAGTGCCCTTCCTGCTGCATTCGCCAGTCCAAATTGTCAACCCACCACTTCTGCAGCATCCGTACTTCCCCCATTCACTGGCCAACCCGGCATTCATGTGGAAACAGTTGATTTTACACCACTTGATTTTTATTTGCTGTTTTTCACCAAATATCTCTATAGATCTATTGTGGACCAAAGCAATTTGTATGCTGGTCAACACATCGCCACTATTCCCCAGTCCTCCCTTGCCAGAGATTGGAAACCAATTACGAATTTAATATCTTTCTGGGCGGGGGGCGTATCTGGACACGAAGCGGAGCAGACGTGTCTGTGTTGAGCTCCGCACAGACAGTGATAATCCATTGCTATCCTGCCTTGCTTTACCCCATTCTACATTGAAGGCATCGGCATACTTCTGGGGACATTGTGCACTGATGCTACAACTATTTATTTTCAGTGGATTTTACTCGGTCGTGTACTTCCAGGCCCGGCTTCTTGATTCTCGGGTTTGAGGCCCGCCGCCATCTTGGGACCTGCGAGCCCTCCTTCTCAGTACACCGAGACCTGAGGGAGAACTGTTCGCTACATCCCGGGGCTCCGGCGATCTATCCCCAGAGGGCATCGGAAGACTCTGCGGCGGGGGAGAACTACCTACAGTCACCCGAGGTCTCCCAGATTCGGATACTCTGTGGTGGCCACTGTGCTGGGGCCTGCGGCCTATCGATCTGCCTCCTACCTCCTTCCACGGGCACAGTGAGTAACAGGCCATCCGCCTCCCCATACATAGCTGACACCCTTGACAGCGACTATTAGCCATCATATCGGTTGGGCTGCACAGAAAATAACTGACCCTGAGCGGAGCGGAACTCTCATGACCAGCAGCCACTCTTAGGAAAGACCGCGGCTTCGGCCTAGGTGCGGAGGTCAGCGGCCATCTTGGGACTCTGCATACACCCAGTCTCTCCTGCTCTGCCCGCAACCCACTCCTGCACTAACTGAACGGTGATCTGAGTCCACCACCTCACCCCACAGCTACTCAAATAGGTACTTTTAAAACTGATGTGATTAACAAACGAATGATGGTCACCCCACCTAATATGGGCTATGTCCCCTAAGTGAATATAGAGGCCCGCCTGCTCCCCGAGACCTCTGCTATGCCATATTAAACATCTATAGATCCAGAGGTTAGCCAGATTGTCTGCCACAATTTCTGACTATTACATGGGCAAAGTTGGCCAGCAGCAGCGAAACTATAAGCCCCTATTTGGGTCACGCGAAGGTTCAAATATGGAACGCTATGTCACTAGGCCACAACTTATGACCTCAAACTCCCCCACGGACCCTTTTGAGGTGATGGATACATCCTTGGGAGCGGAAAATGCCAGGGTCAAGGTCCAGGTCTGGACTCTCCCGCTTCACATGAGATTCTTACCTCAGACATACTAGATGCCAAGCTTGATGCCAAGTTACAGCTCTTACTACAACAAATCACAAATAATGTCTCATCAGAGGTAAACAAATTAGCTGCAGAACTGAGAGGAGAGATTGACCAAATTGGTGAACGTACTAATATCTCGAGAACAAATTAGATGAGATGATAAACTATGTACAAGCTATTGAAGAGGGAAACCATAACTTACGTTTGTCAGTCTCTCAATTACAGCTACAGCAGGAGGACTTGGAAAATAGAGAAAGAAGACAAAACTTACGCTTTCGAGGTATCCTGGAAACTGTGGGAGACCCTGATCTTCGTCCCTATCTTCTGGATCTCTTTAATACTTTGGCCCCTACGGTGGTGTATATTGATTGGCGCCTTGATAGGGCCCATCGGTCTCTGGCTCCCAGGCCTCCGGTTGGAGCCAGACCCAGAGATGTCATAGTGAAATTTCATTATTTTGAAAGCAAGGAAGCGCTCATCATTGCTACTCGCAACAAATCCCAACTTACATACAAGGGGGCAAAACTCCAGATCGTCAGCATTACCCTTGCTAAACGTAGGAATTTGCGCCCAATCACACTCCACCTACAACATCACAAGATCCCATACTACTGGGGCTTTCCATTCTGCCTCACCGTATCCAAGGATGGCGTACAGCATACTCTGCGTGAGTTATTGGAAGGTGAGGCATTTTTGAAAGGTCTCGGCCTACCTCCACTCCCGGAAGAGGATTTGATCCCTCCTAACAATCAGGCTCGTCCGCCTCCCACTACACCCAGCCGCATCTGGACCCCTGTGAGAGACAAATCCAGGAAACGCTTCTCCACACCCCAGCGTCTTCGTACCTCCAAGCAACCTCCTTGATCGCTCAACATCTATCTTCATGGATTCATTCACATAGTACTACTCAGAATGTTCTCAACTTCATATGTTCTTTGAGTAGTAGAAGTTGATACTCTGATCTACCCTATTTTTTCCTTTGGACATCTACCCTGCTCCTTTGGTTTTGGTTTTGTTTTTGTTTTATTCAAGGGTAGAACTATTTTTCCTCAACCTGTGAGGTCTCATAGCTAATGTCCATTTTTCCCTCATGGCCATAAGTGTCTCAGTTGACAGACCCTTCAGTACGTTTTTTTTTTTTTTTTTTCTATTAGGTTAACCACTCTTTTAACGGCAGAATCTATTCCTAATGCTAACAAGTTCATAAGGCAAGCGGCGGGTACTTCTCAGTTCTATACCTAGAGTCTCCTGATGGAAGTCCGTATACACCCCTACCTGGTCTTGACATTTGTTCAAGGCCTCCTAAGATGCAGTTGCCTCTCAGGCCTTATAGAATTTCAGTTTTTGTTTTTATTTCTTTTCCAGTTGGTTCTTGTTTTTTTTTATGTTCATGGATATCACTCTGGTGCTAAGGATGCAAATGTCTTATGCCTACCTTTCTAACCAAATGCAGTTTTATTACAGGATATGTCTGATGATATGTGGATATGTTTCTTTGTTCCTCGATGTCTGTAACCTTACAAAAGCTAATCTAATGGGTTCATACATATGGCATTGAAAATTATGTCATATAATGTTAAAGGTCTGGGTTCCGTCCACAAACGCTGGATGGCCCTGAAGGACTTCAGGGCCTCAGACGCAGATGTGGTGATGGTCCAAGAGACCCATTTTAAGTCTGACGGTTCGCTTAAATTTGCCTCAAGGTATTTCCCCACTTCTTTCCTTGCCTCGAATCCCTCGGGCAGGGCGGGAGTGGCGATTTTGATTAGGAAGTCATGTCATATTAAGGTTAAAAGATCCCACGCTTACCCTCTTGGTAGATACCTCATTCTGGATTGTGAATTTATTACTGCATTGTTTTCCCTCATTAATCTTTATGCTCCTAATACAGGCCAGATTGAATTCCTTAATAAATTGTTTGACTCTCCTCATTACCCATCGCAATCTTTCATGATCATAGGAGGGGACTTCAATCTGGTTATGTCCCCTAATAGAGACAGAAAAACCCTTTTTAATACCAGGCCCTTTAAAAAGATTTCATCCCATGCTAACTCTTTCCGCAAATGTATAAGGTCTCATCGACTGTTCGACTCATGGAGGATCAGACACCCCTCCTCTAAACAGTTCACCTTCTATTCCTCAGCCCACAAAATGTACTCACGCCTTGACCAATTCTTTATATCAGCCCCACTCATATCTTCGTTTCAATATTTTTATTTTCAAAAGTGAAGGGGAAAGGGACGTAGGGAAAACATTACATGTCATTACTACATTTTGAGACAGCAAAATACAGATGACCATGACGGTCGCATTATGTACAACTTAATGAGGCTTTGGTGTACAGAACATTGTAGTATAAAATGAACAAAGTCAGTCATGAGCTTTGAGCAAGGTGAACATAGGAGAACTATAAATCAGATATAGAGTAGTTTATATGTGATATTGGGAGGGAGAGGTCCGCCACCCCAATTGGGTACACACTGTGGTGGGGCTCCCCCACCCTCAACATCCCTCCAACTAGAGAATGTAGAGTGTCAAATATCTAGGAGGAAGGGCGGTGAGATTGACCAAGGCTATCAAATCCATGTTCACCGCAGAATATGTCTGCTGATTTTTAATGAGTAACTTCATAAACTGTTTAACATTAGCATCTGAGTAAGTAAATATAGAAACAAATTAAATAGAAACCCGGGGATCAGGGCGCCTATAAGGCTGTTCTGGTTTGGCCCAGGAACGGGGACCAACTCAGGAGGATTCCCGTCCGAGGCCCAGGTTATGACCATTTGATTACAGGCCAAAGCCCAATACCATCAATAGAGAGGGAAAGTGAGGTGAGAGACGGAGGAGAAAAGTAGAGAGAAAAGAAAAGGGGGGTTGGGGGGAGAAGGAGTAGAGGAGATGAGGGTTGAGAGAGATGCGTAGGAGTCGACTGGGGGGGAAGAGACATGCCGATGTGTAATAGCTCTGGGGAAGAGTCAAAGCGTGACCCCAATGTACGTTGCCCAAGGTTCCCAAATTTGTTGGAATTTGGCTGAGCGTTCCAGGATCACACTTGCCATTTTTTCTTGGTTCATAATCGAGGAAATCTTTCTTTTGGCTAGGAGTGTGGAGACTGTTGTTTTGAGGAGTGCCACTAGAGGGGACATTTGAATAGGCTTTTCGGTAATCCTATTAATCCAAGTGAAAATCTTGTGCCAGAATTGTCTGATTCTGGGGCAGGTCCACCATTTATGGAACATATCGCCCTTAAGACCACATCCCCGAAAACAGAGGGGGGACGCTGAAGGGTAAAAGTGAGCTATTTTGGAGGGAACCAAGTATCATCTGGTTAGCACTTTCAGGCTACCTTCCACGAGCCCAGAGTTTAGAATGCCTTTGTAAGATTAGGAAAAGTTCCTATGCCAGGTTTCCAGTTGCCAGCTTTGAGATAGATCCTCCTCCCAGCATGTAAGGTGCCTTGGATTGCGCAGAGGATAAGGCCCTGTAAATCACCGAGATGCCTCCCCTCTTCTCGCAGGCATGGCCACACCATAGTTCATAAGGAGTCAATTGGGGTCCATTCGGGAGTGATCTACACCTATTGTGTAAGTAGCTTGATATTTGGGAGAATCTAAAGAGTTCAGACTGTGGCATATCTAGACTGCTGACACAAAAAGCTTTAGAGAGTGGGCCTAATGGTCTAAGGAAGTGTCCTATTTTGTTCATCCCTTTTGTCGAGCCACTAGGGATGAGCTTCGAGTTCGAGTCGAACTCATGTTCGACTCGAACATTGGCTGTTCGCATGTTCGCCGAACAGCAAACAATTTGGGGTGTTCGCGGCAAATTCGAATGCAGCGGAACACCCTTTAAAAGTCTATGGGAGAAATCAAAAGTGCTAATTTTAAAGGCTTATATGCAAGTTATTGTCATAAAAAGTGTTTGGGGACCTGGGTCCTGCCCCAGGGGACATGGATCAATGAAAAAAAAAGTTTTAAAAACGGCCGTTTTTTCAGGAGCAGTGATTTTAATAATGCTTAAAGTCAAACAATAAAAGTGTAATATCCCTTTAAATTTGGTACAGTAACTGACCGCGAGATTGTGTTTCCAGCGCGATAGCATCGCGCTGGTTCTTGGCGACAGGGTACTGTGCATGTCGCGCTGGCTCACTCATCGGGAAAGGAAAACTATGTTTTCCTTCCGCGATGAGTGACAGGCAGTGCTGAACACCGCGCCAAATTTTAAATGAAAAAAATGGCGTGGGTTCCCCCCAGGGGCATACCAGGCCCTTAGGTCTGGCATGGATTGTAAGGGGAACCCCCTACGCCGAAAAATCGGCGTGGGGGTCCCCCCCAAATCCATACCAGACCCTTATCCGAGCATGCAGCCCGGCCGGCCAGGAGAGGGGGGGACGAGCGAGCGCCCCCCCCCTCCTGAGCCGTACCAGGCCGCATGCCCTCAACATGGGGGGTGGGTGCTTTGGGGGAGGGGGGCACCCTGCGGCCCCCCACCCCAAAGCACCTTGTCCCCATGTTGATGAGGACAAGGGCCTCTTCCCGACAACCCTGGCCGTTGGTTGTCGGCGTCTGCGGGCGGGGGGCTTATCGGAATCCGGGAGCCCCCTTTAATAAGGGGGCCCCCAGATCCCGGCCCCCCACCCTGTGTGAATGAGTTTGGGGCACATGGTACCCCTACCCATTCACCTGGGGAAAAGTGTCAATATAAAAAAAACACAGTACACAGGTTTTAAGAGTCATTTATTAGTCAGCTCCGGGATCTTCTTCCGACTTCGGGGGGTCTCCCTCCTTTCCTCTTCTCCCGGGCCCTGCCGCTATCTTCTTCCAGCTCTATTGCCAGCGAGGGGCCCGGTCTGCTGCCGCTGTCTCGCCGCCGCCGCTGTCTTGTCGCCGCTGTCTTGTCGCCGCTGTCTTGTCGCCGATGTCTCGCCGCTTCTTCTCTTCTTCTCTTCTTCCCCGATGTTGACACGATGCTCTCTCCGGCTCGAATGCTGTGTGCGAGCTGCGGAGCCATTTATATAGGCGGTGACCCCACCCCCTTACGACGTCATTGTCCCAGCATGCGCAGGGACTCTGGCGTCATAAGGGGGCGTGACCCCAGAGTCCCTGCGCATGCTGGGACAATGACGTCGTAAGGGGGCGGGGTCACCGCCTATATAAATGGCTCCGCAGCTCGCACACAGCATTCGAGCCGGAGAGAGCGTCGTGTCAACATCGGGGAAGAAGAGAAGAAGAGAAGAAGCAGCGAGACAGCGGCGACAAGACAGCGGCGGCGGCGAGACAGCGGCAGCAGACCGGGCCCCTCGCTGGCAATAGAGCTGGAAGAAGATAGCGGCGGGGCCCGGGAGAAGAGGCCGAACACCGGGAGAAGTCGGAAGGAGACCCCCTGAAGTCGGAAGAAGATCCCGGAGCTGACTAATAAATGACTCTTAAAACCTGTGTACTGTGTTTTTTTTATATTGACACTTTTCCCCAGGTGAATGGGTAGGGGTACCATGTACCCCAAACTCATTCACACAGGGTGGGGGGCCGGGATCTGGGGGCCCCCTTATTAAAGGGGGCTCCCGGATTCCAATAAGCCCCCCGCCCGCAGACCCCGACAACCAACGGCCAGGGTTGTCGGGAAGAGGCCCTTGTCCTCATCAACATGGGGACAAGGTGCTTTGGGGTGGGGGGCCGCAGGGTGCACCCACCCCCCCATGTTGAGGGCATGCGGCCTGGTACGGCTCAGGAGGGGGGGTGCTCGCTCGTCCCCCCCTCTCCTGGCCGGCTGGGCTGCATGCTCGGATAAGGGTCTGGTATGGATTTGGGGGGGACCCCCACGCCGATTTTTCGGCGTAGGGGGTTCCCCTTACAATCCATGCCAGACCTAAGGGCCTGGTATGCCCCTGGGGGGGAACCCACGCCGTTTTTTTCATTTAAAATTTGGCGCGGTGTTCCCGCCTCAGGATTCATACCAGACAGCTGTCAGCACTGCCTGTCACTCATCGCGGAAGGAAAACAAAGTTTTCCTTTCCCGATGAGTGAGCCATCTCGGCGCTGGCTCCTGCGACGGGGCTCGCAGGTTTCAAATCTCGCTGAGAAATGTGGCGAGATTGACACAATATTGCAGTCACCTACTGTAGCTGGGGGGTGTCTATAGTATGCCTGTAAAGGGGCGCATGTTTCCTGTGTTTAGAACAGTCTGAAAGCAAAATGACATTTCGAAGGAAAAAACCCATTTAAAACTACTCGCGGCTATTGCATTGCCTGTCCGACAATACACATAGAAGTTCATTGATAAAAACGGCATGGGAATTCCCCATAGGGGAACCCCGAACCAAAATTTAAAAAAAAAATGACGTGGGGGTCCCCCTAAATTCCATACCAGGCCCTTCAGGTCTGGTATGGATATTAGGGGAACCCTGGCCAAAATGTAAAAAAAAAATGACGTGGGGGTCCCCCTAAATTCCATACCAGACCCTTCAGGTCTGGTACAGGTTTTAAGGGGAACTCTGCGCCAAAAAAAAAAAAAACGGGGTGGGGTCCCCCCAACAATCCATACCAGACCCTTATCCGAGCACGCAACCTGGCAGGCCGCAGGAAAAGAGGAGGGGATGAGAGTGCTCCCCCCCCGCCTGAGCCGTACCAGGCCACATGCCCTCAACATTGGGAGGGTGCTTTGGGGTAGCCCCCCAAAACACCTTGTCCCCATGTTGATGAGGACAAGGGCCTCATCCCCACAACCCTGGCCGGTGGTTGTGGGGGTCTGCAGGCGGGGGGCTTATCGGAATCTGGAAGCCCCCTTTAACAAGTGGACCCCCAGATCCCGGCCCCCCCTGTGTGAAATGGTAAGGGGGTACTTACCCCTACCATTTCACTAAAAAACTGTCAAAAATGTAAAAAATGACAAGAGACAGTTTTTGACAATTCCTTTATTTAAATGCTTCTTCTTTCTTCTATCTTCCTTCATCTTCTTCTTCTTCTGGTTCTTCTGGTTCTTCCTCCGGCGTTCTCATCCAGAATCTCCTCCGCAGCGTCTTCTATCTTCTTCTCCTCGGGCCGCTCCGCACCCATGGCATGGGGGGAGGCTCCCGCTCTTCTCTTCATCTTCTTCATCTTCTTCTCTTCTTCTTTTCTTCTCTTCTTCTCTTATTCATTTTCTTCCCTGGGCTGCTCCGCATCCATGCTGGCATGGAGGGAGGCTTCCGCTGTGTGACGGCGTCTCCTCGTCTGACGGTTCTTAAATAACGGGGGGCGGGGCCACCCGGTGACCCCGCCCCCCTCTGACGCACGGGACATGACGGGACTTCCCTGTGGCATTCCCCGTGACGTCACAGGGAAGTCCCGTCAAGTCATTGTGTGTCAGAGGGGGGCGGGGTCACCGGGTGGCCCCGCGCCCCTGTTATTTAAGAACCGTCAGATGAGGAGACGCCGTCACACAGCGGGAGCCTCCCTCCATGCCAGCATGGATGTGGAGCGGCCCGGAGAAGAAAATGAAGAAGAGAAGAAGAGAAGAAGAGAAGAAAAGAAGAAGAGAAGAAGATGAAGAAGATGAAGAGAAGAGCGGGAGCCTCCCCCCATGCCATGGGTGCGGAGCGGCCCAAGGAGAAGAAGATAGAAGACGCCGCGGAGGAGATGCTGGACGAGAATGCCGGAGGAAGAACCAGAAGAACCAGAAGAAGAAGAAGATGAAGGAAGATAGAAGAAAGAAGAAGCATTTAAATAAAGAAATTGTCAAAAACTGTCTCTTGTCATTTTTATCATTTTTGACAATTTTTTAGTGAAATGGTAGGGGTAAATACCCCCTTACCATTTCACACAGGGGGGGCCTGGGATCTGGGGGTCCCCTTGTTAAAGGGGGCTTCCAGATTCCGATAAGCCCCCCGCCCGCAGACCCCCACAACCACCGGCCAGGGTTGTGGGGATGAGGCCATTGTCCTCATCAACATGGGGACATGGTGTTTTGGGGGGCTACCCAAAAGCACCCTCCCAATGTTGAGGGCATGTGGCCTGGTACAGTTCAGGAGGGGGGGCGCACTCTCGTCCCCCCCTCTTTTCCTGCGGCCTGCCAGGTTGCATGCTCGGATAAGGGTCTGGTATGGATTTTTGGGGGGACCCCACCCCGTTTTTTTCTTTTTTGGCGCGGGGTTCCCCTTAAAATCCATACCAGACCTGAAGGGTCTGGTATGGAATTTAGGGGGACCCCCACGTCATTTTTTTTTACATTTTGGCGGGGTTCCCCTTAATATCCATACCAGACCTGAAGGGCCTGGTATGGAATTTAGGGGGACCCCCACGTCATTTTTTTTTTTTAAATTTTGGTTCGGGGTTCCCCTGTGGGGAATTCCCATGCCGTTTTTATCAATGAACTTCTATGTGTATTGTCGGACCGGCAATGCAATAGCCGCAAGTAGTTTTAAATGGGTTTTTTCCTTCGAAATGTCATTTTGCTGTCAGACTGTTCTAAACACAGGAAACATGCGCCCCTTTACAGGCATACTATAGACACCCCCCAGCTACCAAATTTAAAGGGATATTACACTTTTATTGTTTGACTTTAAGCATCATTAAAATCACTGCTCCTGAAAAAACGGCCGTTTTTAAAACTTTTTTTGCATTGATCCATGTCCCCTGGGGCAGGACCCAGGTCCCCAAACACTTTTTATGACAATACCATGCATATTAGCCTTTAAAATTAGCACTTTTGATTTCTCCCATAGACTTTTAAAGGGTGTTCCGCAGCATTCAAATTTGACGCAAACACCCCAAATTGTTCGCTGTTCAGCAAACTTGCGAACAGCCAATGTTCGAGTCGAACATGAGTTCGGCTCGAACTTGAAGCTCATGCCTAATGATGATACCTAAATAAACCTTTGGTTCTCAATCTCAATTCCCTACTCTTTTGCCTGCTGATTATCTAGTGTGTGTGTGTATATATATATATATATATATATATATATATATATATATATATATATATATTTTACTGTAGCCCTACTTTTATTTCCTCAAAGCATCAATGTAAGCAGTGGGCATGCGCAAGCGGCTCTTGCACTCGTTCACATCCATTTGTTCACTGCGTGGCCAAAATCTTAGTAAATGTTAAGCAACGTACATGCAATTGCACGGGTTAAACGGGCGCACCTCTAAACTTGACATTTTTTTTTACGCTGGTTCACCTGTATTTTTTTAAGGAGATTTGCACACAGGTCATCTTAGCATGTTACGTTGCCAACATGTGACATGCACCATGCACCAATCCAACCACATCCTGTTTCAGAGCATACAACAGGGCCAGATAGGAAAGGGGAGAGAAGAGTGATCGCCCAACCCCCTCCTGAACCATACAAGGCCACATGCACTCAATATAGCTGGCTGCCTTTGGGGCATGTTGGACTTAGTCCAATACCAACCACAAAGCACCTTGTTCTCACTAGTTTAAAGGGGCTTTCCACAGTCTGTAAAGCTCCCTGTCTGCAGCCCCCCCACAACCCCAGCCTAGAGCTGTGTGGAAGAGGCCCTTATCCCCCTGAATATCAAGGCGACTTTTGGGGTGCCTGAGCCGCTCCTGCCCTCAAGCATCCACCCCCCTTTCATGGGCTGGCTTGCTGTGTGTTTGGCTAGGGGTTTGTTAGTGTGTGGGAGGGGCACAATATTTTTTTAGTTTGGGGTGGTATTTTTCACGTGGGGGCTCTCATATTAAGCCTTAACAGACCAGAATGGCCTTGTATATATTGGGGGGCAGGCTATTTTTTGTTTTGGGTTAAAATCTTCCAGATTTGTAAGTTTTCTCCAAAGCCATACATCTTTGAATCAGCATTTTGGATACATGCTACAGATGCACCACTTTACAGGCAAAGCCCCCCCCCCCCAAGTTACTAACTTTTAAGAAAATTTGATTTCCTGACGCCTTCATGGCAGCACACACTGGGTTGTGACTCCGCCCCCACAACCTGACAGGATTGGTCTATCTATAAAAGTTGAAGAGAGAGGACCCCCACCATTCTCTTTTTTATCCTCACCTGACAAGATGGTTGGACATCGCAAGAGCCTCTTACCGCATCACCCCAGCAGGTTCAAGCCTCTCCTGTTTGGAAGTCCCTCTTGTACAGTCTCTAAAGGAGCTTCTATGGAGGGAGCCCCCACTCTGGTGGTCTCAGGGGCAGCATTGTGGATCATCTGGCACATAGTAGGCTTTAAAGAAGCTGAAGCATTGCAGTGGTCTCCACTTCTTTTCCTTTCTCTTTTTCTATTTTTTCCTAATCCTTTCTCCCTCTGGTACCTGTAGTCCCACAGCGCTCTAGGCATGCATGATGGCCGCGGGCGCGTCCCGCTCCGCATTGCGCATGCGCGGGAGAATCGAATAGAGACAGCCTTCACGTTTGCCAGCTTCCAACATGGCGCCGGAGCCGTCGCGGCGCTTCTGCGCATGCGCGAAGCGTCATTTTTGGCGCGACGGCGGCGCCATCATTTAAAAAAGGGCTCTGGCTTTTCAAACACAGCAGTTGCTATTCTGCACGTTTTTGGCTGACTCTTCTGGCATCCTGAAACTGAAATTCCCTCTGGAAACTGGTAAGTCATTTTGATCCTTCCTGATTCATCGTTACAAGGGTATTTTTTATTTAAAAAAAATAAAAATAAAAAATAAATAAATAAATAAATAATTAAATAATTAAAAAAAAAAAAAAAAATAAAAGAGAAGAAATAAGAAAAAATATTATTATTATTATTATCTTGGCATAGATATATATTTTTTGTTTTCCTCTTTAACCCATTCCAGACCTTTATTTCTGCCTACATTCTTCTTCTCTGCTCATGGAGACCACTGCCCAAGCAGACCACCCACGTCCTGTAAGGTAAGGGGCTGTCCATATGGTAAGTATTGAAGAGAGAAAAAAAGAGCGCACATCTTCTGACAAGACCTCTTCTATCAGTCCGTCCAGGTCTAATTCAAGACGCAGGGAGAAGTCAAGCCATGCCTCAAGCAGAAGATCCCGCAGAAGCCGATCACGCTCCTCATCTCGTCACAGGCACTCTCACCGCAGCCATTCTCGCCATGGTCACTCACGCCACAGTCGTTCTCGACGTAGCCGATCTCATCATAGAAGATCGCCTTCATCACGTCGCAAGCAAACCCAGCACACCCGTCCCGCAGCAAATTGCTGCTGGGTATGTGGCGCCACGGCTTTGCCAGATAAATTAGCATGTCGCTCGTGCTTCAATGAAGCTACGAAGGATAGAGAATCGGACGTCAGAGAAGTAACTGACCTGATTCGGGAATCAGTCAGAGAATCTATAATGGAGTCAACTGCACCCCTGCCGGCCAGGTCAGAACCAGGTACCTCCATGGCTCCTCCTCGCTCAGCAATAGAAGTAAGGGCAGATCCAGAATCCCCTTCAGAGAACGAAGACTCGGAAGTGCCAACAGGTTTTGACTTCACCTTGGTCGAACCATTTGCAAAATCTGTCAAAGAGGCCATAGGTTGGGAAGAATCTGAGGAAACACCCCAAAAAACGCGGAAATATTTTCCGAACCTGAAAAGGGATCCAGAAACCTTCCCTTTCATCGATGAATTAAATGATTTGATCAAAGATGAATGGGAGAGAGCCGACAAGAGGCCTAACCTAAACAACAGACTTACAAAAATGTACCCTTTAAGAGAACATAAGGTCTCCCCCTTGATTAATGCCCCGGTTGTGGATGCCTCTTTGATGCGTTTGGCAAGGCATGTCACCCTACCCATTGAAGATGCCGTTTCCTTCCGTGATGTCCTAGATCGGAAAATAGACCTAGAACTCAAAAAAGCCTACTCCACAGCAGGGGGCGCTTGCAGACCAGCAGTCACCACAGCAGCAGTTGGTAGAGCCATTTCAGGCTGGACTGTCAATATTGAAAAATCTCTTCAGGGAGAGATAGACTTGGAGAAAGTAATTACGTCTCTACAGGAACTTAAATTAGCAGGCGATTTTATCGCAGAAGCCTCCGTGGACATTATTAGGTGCTCGGCCCGGGCAATGTTAGCCTCGGTTATGGCAAGACGAGCTCTGTGGCTAAAACCCTGGGTAGCAGACGCAGCATCAAAAACAAATTGGTGCAGAATTCCCTACAATGGTTCAAACCTCTTCGGCTCCAAATTAGATACGGCAATTTCCAAGGTGACAGGGGGAAAATCTGGGCTCATTCCCTCTGACAGGAGACCAAAGAGACCAAGAGGTCCCGTTTACAAAGGTAACCTTCCAGAAAGGTACAGAGAAGCAAAAACATACAGACCAGGCAGGGAGTTTAAAAGAAACTGGAAGAACACACAGTCTTCTTTCCTGAGGATGCGAAAAACCAAGGCCACCCCTTCTAATGAACAACAGAAGTCCTTTTGAAGGTACGCCCGCCCATCCCCCGAGGGTGGGCACCAGACTAAAAAGATTCACACAAATATGGTCAGAAAACATCAGGGATCATTGGACCATTTCTACAATCAAGTACGGTCACAGGTGGAGATTCCTGAACAAGATCCCCAGAAACCATTTTTTACCAACCAAACTCCCGGCTTCTCAACAAAAGAGAAGAATCCTTCTACAATACATAATGGAGCTAAAACAAAAGGAGGCAATTTTGGAGGTTCCACTATGTCAAAGAGGCAGAGGTTTCTACTCCCCTCTGTTTTTAGTAAAAAAGAAAACGGGGGATTTACGACCAGTGCTGGACTTAAAAAGACTAAACAAAAATATCAAGTTAGAAACCTTCAAGATGGAGAGCCTACAGTCCATACTATTAGCGGTGAATCTAGAAGATTGGATGCTATCCATAGACTTCAGACGCCTATCTCCACATCCCAATACATCCTGCTTTTCAAAGATTTCTCCGCTTTTCAATCAATCAACACCACTTCCAGTTTCAGTGCCTACCCTTCGGCATCTCATCAGCTCCCAGAACCTTCACCAAGGTTCTTCTGCCTCTCATCGCATACCTCAGAGAAAGAGGTCTGAGAGTACATCATTATCTGGACGATATACTTCTTCTAGCAGAAAGTCGCCAGGTCTTGATACAACACCGAGAGATTCTACTATCAACTCTGCAAAACTTTGGTTGGCTGGTGAACTGGCAGAAGAGCAAGCTTCAGCCCACTCAGAAGATGATTTTTCTCGGTGCAGAGCTAGACACCATCCTGAACAGAGTACAGCTTCCTCAGGAGAAAATCATGCCTCTAATTCAGAAAGTTCAGAGGCTAATCTCGGTCACACACTTGCCAGCCAGAGTATGTATGAGCATCCTGGGCTCCATGTCTGCGACTCTGCCCATGATTCAGTGGTCCCAATGGCACACAAGAATCTTGCAGAATTCTTTTCTGAGGCAGTGGAATGGAGTATCAATGCTTCAGAAGATCTACATACACAGGTGTGTGAAACAATCAATGTGGTGGTGGACACGACCCAGGAATCTCAAGAGATACAAATCTCTAGTTTCTCCACAACCAGAAGTGGTCACTTCAGATGCCAGCCAGCTAGGATGGGGAGCTCATTACCAAGATCTAGCAGCACAGGGGCAATGGAAGTTTCAAGCCCAGGGGATAGTATCCAACATACTAGAGCTCAGAGCGGCTTTTCAGGCACTTCTAGCCTTCACTCCATACCTGATAGGGAAGAATGTGGTGATACGGATGGACAACAGAGTCGCTGTGACATATATCCAGAGGCAAGGGGGTACGAGGAGTCGCACTCTGATGCAGGAGGTACGCCCTATCATGGAGTGGGCTCAAGTACACCTAATAGACCTGAAAGCGGTATATGTTCCAGCAGCCCAGAACATGCTGGCCGACTATTTGAGCAGGGAGCTTCTCTCCAACAACGAGTGGTCATTGAGCCAACGGGCATTTTCCCTTCTTGCAACAACTTGGGGAACACCAGAAATCGACCTAGCAGCCACACCTGCGAATGCCAAATGTCGGAGATTCCTGTCAAGAGCAGCCTTCCCATCAGCCGAAGGGATGGATTGTCTAACCCATCCGTGGAATTTCAAGCTGGGTTACATTTTTCCCCCAGTACCCTTAATTGCGAGGTTCCTATCCAGGCTTCGGAAATCATCGGCAACTGTAATAGCCATAATTCCTTTCTGGCCGAGGAGGCCGTGGTTCACAACCCTACTACAACTCAGCCTACAACAACCGTTTCCTCTCCCAGTAACATCGGACCTTCTGTCCCAGGGTCAATTTCTACATCCAGCTCCAGAGAAGTTACATCTGACAGCATGGAAATTGAAAGGACTCGGCTGTTAGAGCAGGGATGCTCACAGGAAGTCATTTCTACTCTTCTTCAAGCTAGAAGAAGCACCACCAACAGGACCTACTCACAAGTATGGAATAGGTTTTGTTCTCTGGCTCAACAAAAAAAATGGAACCCAGTATCACCAGAACCTCCTCAAGTTCTAGAATTTCTTCAGTTATGTATTACCAAAGGCTTAAGCTCTAGTACCCTTAAAGTCCAGATTTCGGCTCTTTCAGCTAAAACAGGCATTAGATGGGCACTACATCCTCTAGTGATTCAGTTCATGAGAGCCTGCTTAAAAATCAGACCTCCAAAAAAACCCACATTTCCACCATGGAATCTCTCTACAGTACTCGATGCGTTATCCAAACCTCCTTTTTGGCCGACTGAGGCAATTTCACTTTGGAACCTGACTCTGAAGGTAACCTTCCTTATCGCCATTACATCTGCGAGAAGAGTTTCAGAACTTAAAGCATTACTTATAACAGAACCTTACCTAGTCTTCTATCCCGATAGAGTGGTGTTGAGGCCTTCAGAACGTTTCACTCCCAAGGTATCATCTTCTTTTCATTATAATCAAGATATCAACCTTCCATCCTTTATTAATAACCAAGGGGAACCGCATGCATTGGACGTTAAAACTATCATTTCCAGCTATTTGGAAGCTACAGCCTCTTTCAGAAAATCAGATACTCTTCTCATAATTCCTCACGGTCCTAGGAAAGGTCACCCAGCAACTTCCCGAACAATCGCATCCTGGCTAGTCAACACCATTAAAAAGACATATTCATCTCAGCAGCTAGCCATCCCAGAAGGCATCAAGGCACACTCAACCAGGGCAGTGGCAACTTCATGGGCAGCATATTGCAGAGTTTCACCGGAAACGATCTGTAAGGCAGCTACCTGGTCGTCAAGGCATACGTTTACTTCTCACTATAAAATTGACTCTGCACAACTAACTACAGCGGACTTTGGCAGAGCCATTATTACAGCCAATTCCTCAGCTCTTTAGAATAATAAAACTTTAATTTGCACCCTCCCGACTGGCGAGTTATTTCCCAGTGTGTGCTGCCATGAAGGCGTCAGGAAAACGGAAAATTGTATACTCACCTTTCCGTAATTTTCCTTTCCTGACGCATCTTCATGGCAGCACACAGATTCCCACCCTGTTTTAAATGATATATACAGAGAATGGTGGGGGTCCTCTCTCTTCAACTTTTATAGATAGACCAATCCTGTCAGGTTGTGGGGGCGGAGTCACAACCCAGTGTGTGCTGCCATGAAGATGCGTCAGGAAAGGAAAATTACGGAAAGGTGAGTATACAATTTTCCGTTTTTTAAAGGCACTTCTTGTTTTGTTTTTGGGGTTGTCCAAATTGGTGACATTAATATATGTCCCTCAGGGTGGGACCTGGGCCCCTATATCCATTTTAAGGCCAATAACTAGAATATAAGCCAGCCAAGTGGGGGCTAGCAAAATTAACAAGTCAGTTCCCATAGACTGCAATGGTATTTGTTGTATAACTTTTGCCCATGTTAGGCTCTTTGTTTTTCCCCCTGGACTGGGGGGTTTGTCCCATCTGTAATTTTGTAGCATGCTGGATGATGTGCTTAATTTTGGACAGGGGGTGTCTTATTTTGTGCTAGCTGCATTTGGGTTGTTCTGGGCATGCTCAGGGATTTTGTTTTTTTGCTGTGGCTTTTGGTGTGTGAAATGCATTTGGGTTGTTCTGGGCATGCCCAAGGATTTTGTTTTTTTGCTGTGGCTTTTGGTGTGTGAAATGCATTTGGGTTGGTCTGGGCATGCTCAGGGACTTTGTTTTTTTTTTTTTTTTTGTGTGTGAACATTGGGTGAACTTGCATTTTGTGTGTTTCATGGACTTTGCATATCAATTGCCTCATTAGCACACAAACCTATGTTATATAAAGCTTGCAGATATCATTCTTTACCTTGCCCTAAAAAGAGGCCAGATTGCTTGATGGTGTGTGGCAAGTAAGTACATTTGGGTGTCCTTATAGAGTTGTATTTTCTCTTTGTATTTTGTTTGTTATGTCTTTGCAAAACAGATGTGTTTTAGAGCAAGTATTTTTTACTTTTCTTTATTTTGTTTTTTTTTGGGGGGGGGGGATATTTTTCAACGAAATATTTTTTATGTTGTCAATCTGTGTTTTATAGGTTTCACTTTGATTTGATTGCCTGTGCTACATCATTTTCCAAAATCTTCCTCAAGATGTTGTGACTAATAAATGTTTAAATCATTAAGAGACTGTCAGTTTGTGGGTGCAGTCCTTTTAACTCTTGTTAATTTCCTCTGCAAAATGGTCAGACCTCAAAACAATATTCTATTAGTGTCTCAAATTAACATACTGTACATGTGTTTTTTGCTTTCCTTGCTCTTTTCCAAGTCCAGTTTTGTTGACCAATAAAATTTGTAGCACATTTTTATGTTTTATGTGTTTTGTTAATAAGTTGTTTTGCAGGTGCATGCTCAATCCAAGTAATGAACAAAAAATAAAAAAGTGTAGCGCTGGACTGATGAAACGCATATATTACTATATGCGGGTGAACAGTACCTATATGTGTAAAACGAAGCAAATAATAAATAAAGACCATATAATATTTGATCTAAAATGGTCCAGTGTCCATGTGCGTGTATAGTAACACTAGAGATCAGTCAAGTGCACCAACATATACTAAAAACGAAATGTTGATATGAAAATAAATATAAAAATTAGTGAACTACAAATGAATGAAAGTGAACCAATGTGACAGCAAAAAATGGGTGAAGGTTAACGACATCAACAGCAAACTTATAATCACTAATGATACTGATTAATCCTGGTGTTTAGTGATTCCAATGAAAAGGAAACTGAAATAAGCCAATAAACAGTCCCAAAAAAAACTAATTATGGAAACAAGTCCCAAAGCGTAGTGACACTCCAGCACAGAATTTGGTTCCACCGCAGTTGTTGCCCACCACCAAGGGATAAAAGTTGGAGGCTTACCAGACAGCCTGCGACCACCCTTATTCAGGGGGGTCAAAACAGGCTCAGTAGAAATGTGTGGATCCAGAGGATGTCCTCACCAGTGGTCTCCAGGTGCTCTCCAGGTGTCTTTATGGCAAGCCAAGAGAGGCTTCCAAGTGGGGTGCAGCTCGGACGATGGTCTCCAGATGTTCTACAGGTATCTTTATGGCAAACCAAGAGGGGCTTCCAAATGGGGTACAGCTAGGTCTTGACCACAGGATGCAGCAAAGAATTGGCCACAAGTGCCCCCAAAAAGAAAAAAGATACTCCAATAGTGCAGAACAATCTATTAAAAGTTCATGCAAACAGCTAATTTTTAAAAACAGAAGCTTCTGATGGGGAGAAAGAAAAAACAAACTCCACCGCCGTTTAAAATTCAATCGCGCATGCGCAGTACGTGCTCACGTTGTGACCCTACGGCCGTTTCGTCACAACTGTCGTCATCAGGGGTACGTGGCCACTTACGCGCATGCGCTTTAAATACAAAAGCGCCAAAGCGCCCTGGCTCATTCATTGGCTGAGGGGGAACGAGGGCGGATAGCAATAATATATTACTAATCATACCAGCCCAATAAGAGCCGCCCATACATATATCTTTCAGTGTTTCACCTGGGGATAAATGAAGAGCAAAACTAT
Source organism: Lithobates septentrionalis (assembly GCA_037952835.1). Taxonomy (NCBI): domain Eukaryota; kingdom Metazoa; phylum Chordata; class Amphibia; order Anura; family Ranidae; genus Lithobates; species Lithobates septentrionalis. Next base: position 11,275,152 of record JBBDGP010000078.1, read on the forward strand.
ATGCCATGCACCGCCATCTAGCGGCTAAGGAAAAAACACCCTCCATAGTTACTTGGAGGTGTAGAAACATAAAACAGCTTCCACCACTCAGAAGTGTGTATTTCACACCACCATCTAGTGGCGGAAACCAAGTAATTCACCAATATAAAACACATATTAAAATGCTTGGAATTAAAGTGCATAAAGACCAGAATAAAAATGGGTGGTTCTGAGTTCCCCATCCGCCATAACTTCAATAAAATGTACATAATCATGATTGCATAATACTAAAAACATCATCATATATAAATCCAAGAAAAGGACACTAAATTGTCCAAAAATATATGAGCGCATGGTAGGCTAAACCATGTTGATAGATTCTCAATAAAAATACATATCGATAAAAGAAAAAGAGGGGGGGGGAGGGGGAGGGAGGAAGGGGGGGACATCATATAAGTAGACTGGATAACAACTAATTGTTAACACAAAAAGAGGGGAAGGATTAACCGTAAAAAGATTCCTTTCAACTATTGTTAATAAAGCAATTGATATCCCACTCTATGTTCAACCCATTCGGGGCATGGGAACCCAATCTGTAGATCCAGCTGGTTTCGGATCTAGAGATGGTTCTTTTTCCATTGCTACCCCGCCAATGGGGAACATATTTTTCAATACCAATAAACACAGTTCCCTCAGGATTCCTATCATGTACTGCGTCATAATGCCTGGAGACACTGTGTTTATCGAAGCCCTGCTTAATGTTGGTAATATGTTCTGCCAACCTCACATTCAATTTCCTAATAGTACGGCCAACATATTCCAACCCACATGGACACCTCAATAAATAAACTACACATTTAGTTGTACATGTGATAAGTGATTTGATGGGGTATGTGGCACCTGTGCTACTAGAAGTGAATTCCGTTATTCTTCTGTCACGCATTGAGTTGATACTACAAACGTTACATCTCCTACAGGGGGAGAATCCTTTTAAGTCCCCAAAAAAAGTGGGGCGTTTAGGTGGGACAGGAATATTTGGTGCCAACAGATGTCTAAAACTGGTGGCTCCCCTGAATAAAACTCTCGGTTTGTCGGACAAAAGGGGTCCTAAGACTCGATCGTTTTTAATAACGGACCAATGTTTTCTAATGATTCTTTTGATGGCCCAGTGTTGGCTTGAATAGGTTGTGATGAAGGCTAACCCAAAGTCCTCCCTATCTTCTACCTGGGGGAGTTTGTCACACAATAGTTCCTCACGCTCCCTGTTCCCTATTTCGACAATAAGGGAGTCCAACACAGCAGCATCATAACCTTTAGACAGAAACCTCGATTTCAAAATCAAGGCCTCCCTATGGAACTCATTGACATCAGAACAATTTCGGCTCAAACGCAGGAACTGGCCCTTAGGCACGGCAGATAACCAGGACTGGTGGTGACAGGAATCAAGTGGTATAGAACTATTCCTGTCCGTTGTTTTAAAATAAGTCGAAGTGGTAATGGTATCATTAACAACAGTGATAGTTAAGTCCAAAAAGTGTATTTGGGTGGAGCTAGCCTCATGGGTAAGCAATATACCTCTATCATTGTTGTTAAGTGCAGACAGGAAAGTGGTCACAGAATCGATGTCGCCGTCCCAAATAAATAGGACGTCATCAATAAATCTCCTCCACATGACCAACTGGGGAGGACTATTCTTTAGTACTACATCCTCCTCCCACTTGGCCATGAAGAGGTTGGCCATACTGGGAGCAAATTTAGCTCCCATGGCCACTCCCTTCGTCTGCAAGTAATGTGCGCCACCATACCAAAAATGGTTGTGCTCCATCGAGAAGTCCAGCAGCTCCATCACGAAATTACATTGCATGATGGAGATGCTGGAGTCTCGATAGAGGAAATGGCGCACAGCCTCGTGTCCTAGATTATGGGATATGGAGGTGTACAATGATGCAACATCAGCTGTCACCAGCATATATGTAGCTTTCCACTCCACTTCTTTTAGTATATTAAGGACATGCTTAGTGTCCCTAAGATAGGAGGGAGTGCCCACCACCAGTGGTTGTAGAAAAAAATCGATATACTTCCCAACACGCGAGGTTACCGAATCGATACCACTGATGATGGGCCTCCCTGGTGGGTTAGTCAAGGTCTTATGGACTTTCGGTAATATATATATTACCGGTAGCCGGGGGGCTAGAGGAACCAAATACTCCCTCTCCTTTTTATCAAGGATCCTTAAATCATAACCTTTCTCAATCAGGACCCTGAGTTCCCGCTTAAAACCAGAAGTTGGATCGGAAGGTAAAGGAGAATACGTATTCGTATCCGAAAGGATTCTCAGAATTTCATTGTTATAGGAATCATAATCCATGATCACTATCGCTCCGCCTTTGTCGGCGGGGCGTATTACAATATCCTTTCTATTCATCAAGGCCTCCAAGCCAACTTTAACGTTATGTTGCGTCTGTACTGGCCTAATATTTAAATTGGCCAGATCATTTAGCACCAATTCCCGAAAAACGGTCACATTCGGTGCTCCAGTACTTGGAGGGTTAAAGAGTGATGCATTTTTTAGTCCTGAGTGTGTGACCACAGAAGCTTCTCTACTTAACTGCCTAGCGGGGTTACTTAAAACGTATCTTTTCATGTTTAATTTCCGTGTGTATTTCTGCACATCAATGAACGTTTGGAATTTGTTAAGATTCCGTGGTGGTACAAACTTCAAACCCTTACCAAGGGTAGAGAGTTCTTCCTTAGAGATTTCCTTGGTGCTTAAATTTATGATGCCACTTATATCCTCCTCCTTTTTGGGGTGAAGCTTCCTCCCCCCTCTGCACCCTCTCTTGCATCTCCGTTTCTTTTGTTCCTTCCCCTCCCGGCCAACTGAAAATCCCGATTAGGACGGTTGTCTCCAGTGTGCCGGTTATGGGAGGAATCTAAGGGATTATGATCCCTGTTAAAATTTGATGCATTGTCGTTTCTGCCATCATATAAAGGGGAAAATCGGTTCACAACATTGACCCCATATTGATCCCATGCCTCATCATTGTTATGTTGGTTTCCCCGGGGTCTTTGTCCTTGAAAGTCGGGACGTCGTTGGTTACTACCAAGGTCATGATGTACTTCCCGTTCATTCAGTCGTCTCCAAGGTAAGGGGGACCGACGACGTGATTGAGAGGAGGAATTCTTCCTACTCCCCCTACCTCTCATATGATGGGGATGTCCCCGGGGTCTAGCACCTCCCCATGAGTGGGGGGAGGGAGGGTAACCCTGTGGTGTTTCCAACCCAGTGTTCCCATGAATACCTTGGGACACGGGCCCAACCTGAGCCCTTGGGATATTACTAGAGGTAACAATGGTGGGGGGGTCAGTGGGGGCGGGAACTTGCCACTTGAACACCAGGTTATCCCTGTAGTCCTTGGCATCCCTATTATACTTCCTCCTTTTCTTCAGTTTTTGTTCTGACTCCTCCTTGATCAAGAGAGTCTTCAAGGATTCTGATTTACGGGTGTATTCCTGATTGTCCTTAAATGGTGCAAGTTTAGCCTTAATGATGTTAATCTCTATATCTAACATGGTAAGCCTACGCTTCTTTTTGGCTATTAAAAACTGCAGAAAACCCACACCTGCTTCATTAAAATATTTGAACCATTCTGCAAGTTCATTATCCTCCCTGTGGGGATTCACTTCCCACCTAAGACTTCTCGGGACCATGTTAACTTTTACATACTCTTCCAAATATGCAATATCCCATCTTAGGTGTACCTCAGATACAGTGAGATTTTTTAATCTGAGGAAACATCCTGCTAAGTCATCACTAGGGTCATCTCTACCGTCAAAAACACCCGTAGTGTCTATGACCAGCTGTGACCTGTAATCAAAGATATCCATTTTCAGGAAAAAGCACCAGCTGCAATAACTATGTATTTGTAAAGGCAAAAAGGAAAGGGGAAGGGAAAGAAATTGCGCTCGGTGTTAAATTTAAAGACTAAAAAAAATGTGAAGTAAGTCCTGCAGCTAAACACAATAACCCCAATACAAGGGCACACAAAATGAACAAAAAATAAAAAAGTGTAGCGCTGGACTGATGAAACGCATATATTACTATATGCGAGTGGACTGAAAAAACGCATATATTACTATATGCGGGTGAACAGTACCTATATGTGTAAAACGAAGCAAATAATAAATAAAGACCATATAATATTTGATCTAAAATGGTCCAGTGTCCATGTGCGTGTATAGTAACACTAGAGATTAGTCAAGTGCACCAACATATACTAAAAACGAAATGTTGATATGAAAATAAATATAAAAATTAGTGAACTACAAATGAATGAAAGTGAACCAATGTGACAGCAAAAAATGGGTGAAGGTTAACGACATCAACAGCAAACTTATAATCACTAATGATACTGATTAATCCTGGTGTTTAGTGATTCCAATGAAAAAGAAACTGAAATAAGTCAATAAACAGTCCCAAAAAAAACTAATTATGGAAACAAGTCCCAAAGCGTAGTGACACTCCAGCACAGAATTTGGTTCCACCGCAGTTGTTGCCCACCACCAAGGGATAAAAGTTGGAGGCTTACCAGACAGCCTGCGACCACCCTTATTCAGGGGGGTCAAAACAGGCTCAGTAGAAATGTGTGGATCCAGAGGATGTCCTCACCAGTGGTCTCCAGGTGCTCTCCAGGTGTCTTTATGGCAAGCCAAGAGGGGCTTCCAAGTGGGGTGCAGCTCGGACGATGGTCTCCAGATGTTCTACAGGTATCTTTATGGCAAACCAAGAGGGGCTTCCAAATGGGGTACAGCTAGGTCTTGACCACAGGATGCAGCAAAGAATTGGCCACAAGTGCCCCCAAAAAGAAAAAAGATACTCCAATAGTGCAGAACAATCTGGCCACTTTATTAAAAGTTCATGCAAACAGCTAATTTTTAAAAACAGAAGCTTCTGACGGGGAGAAAGAAAAAACAAACTCCACCGCCGTTTAAAATTCAATCGCGCATGCGCAGTACGTGCTCACGTTGTGACCCTACGGCCGTTTCGTCACAACTGACGTCATCAGGGGTACGTGGCCACGTTCGCGCATGCGCTTTAAATACAAAAGCGCCAAAGCGCCCTGGCTCATTCATTGGCTGAGGGGGAACGAGGGCGGATAGCAATAATATATTACCAATCATACCAGCCCAATAAGAGCCGCCCATACATATATCTTTCAGTGTTTCACCTGGGGATAAATGAAGAGCAAAACTATATGCCATGCACTGCCATCTAGCGGCTAAGGAAAAAACACCCTCCCCCTGTAGCAGATGTAACGTTTGTAGTATCAACTCAATGCGTGACAGAAGAATAACGGAATTCACTTCTAGTAGCACAGGTGCCACATACCCCATCAAATCACTTATCACATGTACAACTAAATGTGTAGTTTATTTATTGAGGTGTCCATGTGGGTTGGAATATGTTGGCCGTACTATTAGGAAATTGAATGTGAGGTTGGCAGAACATATTACCAACATTAAGCAGGGCTTCGATAAACACAGTGTCTCCAGGCATTATGACGCAGTACATGATAGGAATCCTGAGGGAACTGTGTTTATTGGTATTGAAAAATATGTTCCCCATTGGCGGGGTAGCAATGGAAAAAGAACCATCTCTAGATCCGAAACCAGCTGGATCTACAGATTGGGTTCCCATGCCCCGAATGGTTTGAACATAGAGTGGGATATCAATTGCTTTATTAACAATAGTTGAAAGGAATCTTTTTACGGTTAATCCTTCCCCTCTTTTTGTGTTAACAATTAGTTGTTATCCAGTCTACTTATATGATGTCCCCCCCTTCCTCCCTCCCCCCCCTCTTTTTCTTTTATCGATATGTATTTTTATTGAGAATCTATCAACATGGTTTAGCCTACCATGCGCTCATATATTTTTGGACAATTTAGTGTCCTTTTCTTGGATTTATATATGATGATGTTTTTAGTATTATGCAATCATGATTATGTACATTTTATTGAAGTTATGGCGGATGGGGAACTCAGAACCACCCATTTTTATTCTGGTCTTTATGCACTTTAATACCAAGCATTTTAATATGTGTTTTATATTGGTGAATTACTTGGTTTCCGCCACTAGATGGTGGTGTGAAATACACACTTCTGAGTGGTGGAAGCTGTTTTATGTTTCTACACCTCCAAGTAACTATGGAGGGTGTTTTTTCCTTAGCCGCTAGATGGCGGTGCATGGCATATAGTTTTGCTCTTCATTTATCCCCAGGTGAAACACTGAAAGATATATGTATGGGCGGCTCTTATTGGGCTGGTATGATTAGTAATATATTATTGCTATCCGCCCTCGTTCCCCCTCAGCCAATGAATGAGCCAGGGTGCTTTGGCGCTTTTGTATTTAAAGCGCATGCGCGAACGTGGCCACGTACCCCTGATGACGTCAGTTGTGACGAAACGGCCGTAGGGTCACAACGTGAGCACGAACTGTGCATGCGCGATTGAATTTTAAACGGCGGTGGAGTTTGTTTTTTCTTTCTCCCCGTCAGAAGCTTCTGTTTTTAAAAATTAGCTGTTTGCATGAACTTTTAATAAAGTGGCCAGATTGTTCTGCACTATTGGAGTATCTTTTTTCTTTTTGGGGGCACTTGTGGCCAATTCTTTGCTGCATCCTGTGGTCAAGACCTAGCTGTACCCCATTTGGAAGCCCCTCTTGGTTTGCCATAAAGATACCTGTAGAACATCTGGAGACCATCGTCCGAGCTGCACCCCACTTGGAAGCCTCTCTTGGCTTGCCATAAAGACACCTGGAGAGCACCTGGAGACCACTGGTGAGGACATCCTCTGGATCCACACATTTCTACTGAGCCTGTTTTGACCCCCCTGAATAAGGGTGGTCGCAGGCTGTCTGGTAAGCCTCCAACTTTTATCCCTTGGTGGTGGGCAACAACTGCGGTGGAACCAAATTCTGTGCTGGAGTGTCACTACGCTTTGGGACTTGTTTCCATAATTAGTTTTTTTTGGGACTGTTTATTGACTTATTTCAGTTTCCTTTTCATTGGAATCACTAAACACCAGGATTAATCAGTATCATTAGTGATTATAAGTTTGCTGTTGATGTCGTTAACCTTCACCCATTTTTTGCTGTCACATTGGTTCACTTTCATTCATTTGTAGTTCACTAATTTTTATATTTATTTTCATATCAACATTTCGTTTTTAGTATATGTTGGTGCACTTGACTAATCTCTAGTGTTACTATACACGCACATGGACACTGGACCATTTTACATCAAATATTATATGGTCTTTATTTATTATTTGCTTCGTTTTACACATATAGGTACTGTTCACCCGCATATAGTAATATATGCGTTTTTTCAGTCCACTCGCATATAGTAATATATGCGTTTCATCAGTCCAGCGCTACACTTTTTTATTTTTTGTTCATTTTGTGTGCCCTTGTATTGGGGTTATTGTGTTTAGCTGCAGGACTTACTTCACTTTTTTTTAGTCTTTAAATTTAACACCGAGCGCAATTTCTTTCCCTTCCCCTTTCCTCAATCCAAGTAATGCATTTTACACTCCTCCCCCCACCCCCCCAAACAATTTTCATGCAACAGATTTCCAAGCTGCAGCTTAAAGTGGTGTTCCACCCAAAAAAAAATGCATGAATGTGCCTAAAAAATGTTTTAAAAAAATGTGGAATTTTTTTTTTAACTCACCTCTAAATGCCTGTTGCTAGAGGGTCCCTCGTAGTCTGTCTCTTTCAGTGCCTGCGCTGGTGACATCACTTCCCCTTGGCACAGGAAGGGCTCAGCTCTGCTTCCTCCCTCTTGTCAATCATCCGGGACACATTACAGGTCCCAGATGACTGAGCGGCCAATCACGGCACCCGGCGCCGTTCGCGCATGCACAGTGGGTGCCTGGCTGTGAAGCCACAGCCCGGCGCCCACAGTTGCAATGCCGGCGTGGCCGAACAGAGGGGGAGACGAGCGGGGCTTCTATCCCCCGCATTGCTGGACCCTGGGGCAGGTAAGTGTCCGATTATTAAAAGTCAGCAGCTGCAGTATTTGTAGCTGCTGACTTTTAATTATTTTTAAAAAATGGGAACTCCTCCTTAACTAGGCTGATTGGCATGGCAAAACAAAAAATAGTGTGATTTGTCTAAAAGCTAATTTTTCTGGTTCCTATATGGTAGCATATGCATGGATTGTGCGCATGCTGCCATGGATAGGCACCAAGAAAGGAAAATTACAGAGAGGTAAGTGTTCAATTTTCCATTTTAGCGCAGTGGTTCTCAGCTGTAGTTCTCAAGTACCCCCGACAGGACATGTTTTGGGAATTTATCTTAGCTAAAATAGCTCTCTAAAATACCAAGCCATTGACTCTCTGTTTTAAAGCACCTGTGCAAGATGAAGGTAAACCTGCAAACATGGCCTGTTGGGGGTACTTGAGGACAGGGTTGAGAACCACTGATTTAGAGCACTGAGCTAAAATCTAGCTCAAGACAATCCTTTTCTAATTGTTGGCATTTGAGGGAAACCAAGTGAGTGTTAGAACACCTGCTTGTCCTTTTTAGGTTGGGCTTTGTGTCCCTTTTCTGAAAATTGGCTTCACTTCCTGTCACATAGACAAACAGGAAGTGAGGGTAAAACCTTACAAATGTCTTTCCTTGGGGACACATAGGTCAATCTAACCAGTGTCCGCATTAGGCAAATTGCACTCTAGCACTTTGTTGTGTACACCCCAAATTATTAGGTATTTTGGGGTTTATTAAAGGTAAAGCCACTCTGCAATATAAGTGTACTCGCTGTAGATCTGAGGGGAAGCACTGGTGATTTTATAATCCAATCATGTAGAAGCAAAGATGCTGTTTTTTTATTTTCCTTGCATGTCCCCCTCGGATCTCCAGAAAACTGCATTTCCAAGTGCACTTGTAGTGCGAAGTGGCTTTGCCTTTAGTAAATAAACCCCAAAGTCCAAGATGTCTAATAATTTGGGGTGTACAGAGCATAATGCTAGAGTGCAATTTACCTAATGGGGAAGCTATTTAGATTGACCCATGTGTCCCCAAGGAAAGACATTGGTAGGGTTTTACCCTCACTTCCTGTTTAGCTATGTGACAGGACGTGAATAAATTTAAAGGAGTTACTGGCAAAATTTGGGATGTGTCTTCACCCTACCAGGGGTGCAGACATCCCCAAAAACCGATAAGAGTTCTAATTCCTCTGCATTCTATCCCCAAGCAAAAATAAGAAAGGATTTAATTTAGTTTAACTTTGCTAAGACACATTCCTAAGTTCAACTGTGATGCATATCAATGGCCCATTTATACCTTGTTTAATAGAAAACACCAGTTGTCTTTCACTAAATACATTTGTTAGTCCAGTCCTGGAAATCTGCATCTGCTTAACTATTAATTTCCATAAAAATTGTGTTCCTGCAGCTAGATGCTCAAAATGCATCTAGATGCGCGACTACTGTGTGTGTGAGATACGCAACTGCTGTGCGCTTGTTTGTTTTCTTCTCTGCTGTCTTATAGCTGATTACAATTACAATATTGTTTTGTATAAATTTGATGCTTTCATTAGAAATGATATTGTATTAATTTTTGTACAAACATGTGGTCACTTTATTTGAACCAAACACGACCATTCACTGCTAACCTTCCTATGCATGTTTATTGACTACTTATGCAAATCATGCTGTTTATTCACTAATTTGATTAATATTTAAATGCATTCCTTGCACATTTTGTGTTATCCATCTTCCGCCTGTCACTATAGGTATTGCTTGTATGGGCGCCTGGGGCATTCACTGGTTGATATGTTAATCAATCATTCGACTGGTGTGTTGTTCTTATTTTGGTTTTGTCCATTTGCTCAGCCTTGGTCTGTAGAGTTTTCCCTGTGTGATCGGGATGAGCTGTTCGATTTCGTCCGTCCACCCCCTATTCATTGGCTATGTCCTCGTCATGCCTTGATGAGGACATTGGACTTTCCAAGATGGCGGCCTTGTTCCTATGCTGCTTCGCGTGCCGTCCGTCATCCTTGGTGCATGCGCAGTGGCATTCCTCACTGCGCCCGAGACTCGGCGGTGACATCAGATGCCATCGAGTCGGAGAGGGGGTATGTAAATGGAAGCAACATGCCTCTACAGTCTGCCTGAGACATCTGAATAGGGATGAGCTGATATCCCTCCCAGGTCTCGAGTATTTGCCTTATAAACCTTTCGGTAAGATGCCTTCCCACACTCAATCATTTAATTGCTCCTGCATTATTCAAAATTTTATCAGATTTATACTTTACACCCTATATTACTTATAGGTCCATCCCGCAATTGGTGTCCGGTTTTTTCAAACCTTGTTGTTTTGATGTCCGGTACCAGGTTGAGAATAATCAGTTATCTGCCTTCAGCAGTACCAGTTTAACCCCATATTGATTCAACCTTATTGAAAATCAAGGTAATCATTTTTTCTGAAACTTTTTTGGTCAGGAGCTATACTTTTACACTTATTGTACTGGCTACTCTAAACCCTTGTTCTATAGGCTTATTTATATATTGGTTGAGGTGGATGAATGGGATGTCAAACGCACTGATCGATTTAATTGTTTTGTTTACATATTTTATGGAATTAAAGCAGTCCTGGTGAGGTTTGGTTCCTTTTTGTGTCCATATGTTTCTTTTTTTTTTTTTTTAAATTGTTTATTTATTAAGTATATTCAAGTATACAGAAACAGAGTATTCATCCTCATAGAAAAATCATTGATAGCAGCATATTCTCAATGAGGTAAAACATTTTTTGTAGCTTATTATATATCAAGAAGAGATAACATTAGGTGTCAAATGATTTTAAGACAATACATACACATCATGGTAGAAATAAGAGGGTCAGTTAGTAAAATAAAGCAATGTCATGGTCATTGGCCCTACTTCACTCATACAATAGAGGAATCTGTCTTTATACCTCATTAACTCTGGACTACCTGGGGATTCTCTATGTTGTATTCAGAGGAGTCCCAGTGTCCCCATATAGCCTCAAATCTGGGAAGGGAGTCATCAATTATGGCTGTGATACGTTCCATCCTGCGAATATCTGTAATAACTGACAAAAATTGTGCAAAAGTAGGGGGGAGTGTTGGCTAACCAGCATTGGGGTATAACCCATTTAGCCGCTAGTAAGATGAAAGCCATCAGTTTGCTAAGGGTTTTTGGCATCTTTGGGAGGGGCAAGCCTAGCAAGAGATGTATAGGTTGGTGGGGTACAGGGAATTTTAGAATTTTTTTCCAATAGGGCATGGATCTGTGACCAGTATGGCATTATCAAAGGACATTCCCAAAATATATGGAAATGGGTGCCCAGAGATGAGCCACATCTCCAGCACTGTCCAGATGTAGTCAGTTTCTGTCTTAAAAGAAACTCCGGGGTTCTATACCAGAACATCAGTATTTTATAGGTTGTTTCTTTCTGAGCCACACATCTAGATGTCTTAGATGCACTTTCCCAGATATTCTTCCATTCACTTAATAGGATAGGTCTGTTTAAAATGTGGGACCATTTGCGCATATATGTGTGAGTCTGTTCTGTGATAGGAGAGGCAGCATGCAAAATTTTGTAAATAGTGGATATTAGATGAGAATCATGAGGGCCTCTGGAGCACACCATTTCAAATTCAGTAGGGATATTTAGGGTCAGTTGTGGTATTTTGGTGGAGAAAAAATGTTGGATTTGTAGAAAGGAGTAGAAAAGGTTTTTTGGGATTTTATATTTAGATTGTAGGTCAGTAAAAGTGAGGAGTTTACGGGTCACTGGGTTAACCAGGTGGCGTAGTTGGAAAATACCGGCTTTAGTCCATGGCAACATGGCATCATAAGAGAGGCTATCAGGGATTTCCGGATTAAAGGTAATATTTGTTAAAGGAGAGCATGGGGATGAAAGCTTATATTTACCGGAGCAGCTTTTCCATATTGAGAGGGTAAATAGCATCAGGTTTAAGCTGATTTTACGTAACTGAGAGATGAATTTATCCGAGGATGGCCATAACATGTAGCAAGGGTGTGCGGGTACCGTGATACCCATTTCTATCTCAGACCATCTGTTAGGGGCATATCTAGATGTCCAGGAGGTTATTGTTCTTAGATGGGAGGCGTAATAATATTTGATTATGTCGGGTGCCCCCAAACCTCCACCGGCTCGGGATGCAAAAAGTACCGAGCTAGCTATCCTATGGGATTTATGATTCCAGATAAAGTTTAGGAAATTTTGTTGGATGAGCTTTAATTGGGACATTGGAACCTTGACTGGAAGGGTCTCAAAGAGATAGAGGAGCTTAGGGAGCACCGACATTTTGAGGACGTTTATCCTTCCAAGAAGGGATAAGGGGAACTTTGTCCATGACTTTAATCATTTGTTAATTTCTATAAACATAGGAGGAAAATTGGCCTGAAAAAGAGTGGAATATGAGGAAGTCAGATAGACCCCAAGATATTTCAAGGAATGGGAGCACCAACGATATTTGAAATTTTCCTGTAAAGTCGAGAGCATTTCTGTGGAAAGATTAATAGGAAGGGCTTCAGTTTTGGTCGGATTTATTTTAAAACCTGAAAAGCTGCCAAACTGATGTAGGATTGCATGGAGAGAGGGGAGTGATATATGGGGATGAGTCAATGTTAGTAGAATATCATCAGCGAATAGGGACAACTTGTATTCCTGATGTCTCAGCGCCACTCCCCCTATGTCAGGGTGGGAATGAATAGCTTCTGCCAGAGGTTCCAAACTTAAAATGAAAAGTAAAGGGGATAGAGGACATCCCTGACGGGTACCGTTACTTAGGGAGAATAGCGGAGAGACATGGGAAGACAGCTGTACCTGGGAAGTGGGAGTGGAGTAAAGCGCTTTTAAAGCGTGTATAAAGGGGCCTGAAATTCCATATCTAGTCAGTATGGCGAACATAAAAGACCAGTTTAGGCGATCAAATGCCTTCTGGGCATCTAAACTAAGGACTATCGCAGGTTTCTTAGTTTTAGTCAGTAAGTCAATAAGATCGATAGTTCTTCTAGTGTTGTCTCCTGCGTGTCTAGTGGGAACAAAACCGACCTGGTCCTTATGTATGAGTGAGGGGAGAAGTAGGGACATTCTGTTAGCTAAAATTTTTGTGAAAATTTTATAATCAGAGTTCAGGAGGGCGATGGGGCGATAGTTGTCTGGTAGTGATAAGTCCTTATCCGGTTTCGGAATAACCGTAATAAAGGCGTGGAGAAATTGGGAGTGCGGAACTTTCCCTGACATCAGAGAGGTAAACAAACTTATCATATGGGGTATTAAAACTGGTAGGAAGCTTTTAAAGTATGAGTAAGGGAGTCCATCGGGCCCTGGGGACTTGTGGGTCGGAAGTTGGTTAATAAGCGCTGTAATTTCTGCAGCAGAAATGGGAGCATTGAGTCCTGAGCGTTTCTCAGGAGAGAGTGTAGGGAGATGTAGTTTTAATGAAGTCATCAAACTTTTCTTGAGTGAATTCGAAATTTTGGTCTGTTGCTAAGCAGTTATAGAGTTTTTGGTAATAATCACCAAAGACCTTGGACATGTGTTGGGGGCAATAGGTAGGTTCACCATTGGGTTGTAATAGTAAATCAGGGATTGAGGCTGCGGGTCTAGGCTTTAATTTATTGACTAGCATTCTATGGGGCCTATTAGCAAATTCGTAAAACTTTTGCTTGGACCAAAGCAAGGATTTAGCAAATGTATTCAAATCAAGAGATTTGATGCGGTTACGTAGTGATACCACTGATCTAAGGCGTTCCACCGTAGGGAAGCTGACAAGGGACTCCTCTGCTTTAGATAAATCATGTAAAAGCGATGACCTTTGGAGAGCTTGGTCTTTTTTGAGACGGGAGCTTGAGGAGATGCATTCTCCCCTGAAAAAGGCCTTATGAGCCTCCCATAAAGTGGACGCCCCAGAAACCGAACCTTCGTTGAGTTCAAAAAATTCTGTCAGTTTTTTCTGGAGATGAATATAAATATTAGATATTTTAATAGGGGTCTCATTAAGACGCCAATGGCACGACCTAGATGTAGGTTTGGTTAGGAGAAGGTCAAGGACTATGGGGGCATGGTCCGACCATGTGATTGTATTTATTTCTGAATGGACTACATATGACAGTAGGGGGGTTAAGACAAAGAAGTGGTCTAATCTTGTATATAGCTTGTGGGGGGGGTGAATAAAATGTAAATTGTTTGGCTGTAGGATGTTTTACCCTCCAAGTATCAAAGAGGTTGTGAGCTCTGATAAGTTTTCTAAAGGATGTAGCCAACTTTTGAACCTGGGGAGGTGGGGTGTGTGTAAAAAGGGCAAGTCTATCTTTAGTCGGGGACATGCCCAAATTGAAATCACCCCCGATGACCATGAATGGTTGAGAAAAAGATTGCAATTTTTCAAAAAACATTTCAAGAAAACCAATCTGTCCTGTGTTGGGTGCATACACATTGGCAAGGGTAAATGAAATATTTTCATGGTCACAGTTCAGGAGAACAAAGCGGCCTTGAGGGTCTAAGTATGTCGATTTGACACGGATATTAGAATTAAGTTTCAGTAATATGGCTACGCCAGCCTTTCCAGAAGGATCTGATGCTATATAAGCGGTAGGAAAATGTTTGGAGGCAAATTTAAAAGATCCCTCCGCCTTAAAGTGTGTCTCCTGAACCATGATCACTTCTGCTTTGGATGCCCTAAACTCTTTCAACGCCAGCCAGCGTTTGCGGATGGAACCTAGACCTTTAACATTACATGACAATATACTTACAGCCATAGCTCAAGTATATGAGTAAAGCATATATTAAATTTAGAGGGTAGAGAAGAAACGTGTACCATGATGTATAAAACATAATAATAAATGTATCATAAATGATCATATGACAGAATTGTATAATTTTTGAAACATAACTGTATTTTGAACATGGGCCTGAAAAAAAACCCATGTGTAGGAAAAAATCAGTCGAAACAAGGGGTTGGGGAATAGAAAAAGAAAACAAGAAAAGTAATAATAATAATGATAAAAAAAGAGGGGGTCCAGGTTAGGACCAAAAAGGGTCTCCAGTAAAAAGAAAAGAAGAAAAAACATATACCAATTAGGTATTAGGCCTGAGGCACGTGAGAGCCTCAGGAAATCACGGTCTCGATTCAAGACCATGTTAACAGGGGGTGTGTCAGCCTACAAAATCAGACTTGTGGGCCTCCGCCCAATCCGAACATTAAAAAGAAAAAGAAAAACAGGGAACCACCAACATGGGGGTTATGTGCTGGGTTATAACAAACAAATAAACATGTAAACATGTAAGGCACTTCAGATATGGAAGTTCGACTCTGAGCCCAGAGTCTCAGAACACATAGGTCAAAAAAAAAGTAGGACCTATGTGTAAAGAGGGACCATAGGGACATGTCACAGGACGTTTTCAAGTAGGGCTTTTAAATGGAGCAGCTCTTTGAGGTGTAACTGGTGTCTTCTTTGACCTCTGGCGCACCGGGGTCCAGATTTTCCCAGGCATGGACATCTGTCGAGAAGGCGGGATTTGTATCTGCAGGTCTTCATCTGGTATGGGAGGGAGACCTAGGTTTTTGATAAAAGTTTCACATTCTTGTAAGTCTCGCATGGAGTATTGTGAACCGTCTTTAATGACTGATAACCAGAACGGGAAACCCCAACGATAAGGGACTTGGTATTGTAGCAAATGGGAGGTAACTGGGCGTAGAGCGCGGCGTTTAGCCAAAGTAATGGGCGATAGATCATTGAAAATTTGAAGTTTTGCACCTTTGAATTCGACCCTTGATCTGTTTCGAGTAGCAATGATCAAGGCCTCCTTGCTCTGATAAAAGTGGAAACGAGCGATTATGTCCCTGGGATTAGCACCCTGAGGAGGTTTAGGAGCCAGTGATCTGTGTGCTCTATCCAGGTGCCATTCTATGTCAGGAATATGAGGTACTAACATGACAAATAGAGCAAGGAGATAGGATCGAATTTCTTTATCTGGTATGGATTCCGGGACTCCACGGATGCGTAGGTTCTGACGGCGTTCTCGATTTTCGAGGTCTTCTTGCTGTGTTTGTAATTGCGAGACTGCGTTTTTCAGGCCTGCATTTTCCTCTTCTAGGACATGGACATATATGTCGTCGAATTTAGTTTCCAGATGATCCGTACATTCACCAAGTTGATCTATTTCACCCCTAAGCTCGTGGGCTAGCTTATTTACTTCTTTGGTGATATTATGGGTGATGCTGTGAAGCAGAGCCTGTAACTTAGTATCTAAAACGTCCACTGTTATGGGTAGTGATGTTGCGGGGGAAACAGGCGGTTGTGGGCGCTGTGAAGAGTCTTCAATAAACAGAGAGGGGTCAACTAACGGGAAATCGTCTGTTTGGTTCATAGCTGCCTCTGGGGTACTTGAGGCCGGGGAGTGAGGCCTCCGTAGGTATTTCTCCATTGAGTGGGTTTGCCGAAATGCGGCCTGCGAGGCTTGTTTTGAGTATACGGTGCGTTGGTCTCCGATTTTACCCATACACTGTTTGAGAGATAACTATGGGGTTCCCTGAAAGGTTAGTGCGTCTCCCGGGTCTTGAAAATAATAGCGTTGCGGAGCGGGAGATTCGGATATGTAGGCGGAGGCCAAAGCTTAAATCTCAGACATCTTCCATTTTTTCAAGCTGCGTATGCGTTTTACATTTAACAGTTGTAAGGGTGACTTTTTAGGTAGCTGTTACAGGACATAGTATTCCCAGTGGTGGATATTGTTGAGGAAGTATAAAGAGATGGGTTATGATGAGTGAGTACAGCTTAGAGGGACAGAAGCAGCTGGGTGTATCTTGGAGTCCCAAGATGGCCGCCGGCCTCCGTGTGTAGGCCGAAGCCGCGGTCTTTCCTATGGGCCGGCCGGCCGGCTGTGTAAGTTCCGCTCCGTCTGGGCTTCGTCTGGGCCAAAGGGGTTCTTGGAGAGACACAGCTAATGGGGCAGTGGGTGGTTGATGTCAGGGGTGTTTGGCTGTGGGATGGTAGATGTGGATGTTTCCACTACTCACTGTGTCTCCAGGAGGATGATGCGGCCGGATCAATAGGCCGCAGGCTGTAGATGGACGTTAGGCCGCAGTATATCAGGGCTCACGGCTGGAGATCCACAGGTAGCACAGCTCCACTGCAGGTCTATCCAACGTCCTCCGGAGGTGTCCTGCTGGAAGGTTGAGGTAGGATGGTTGCTGTTTAGGAGCGTGGGAGCTGGCAGGTCTCAAGATGGCGGCGGGCCTCGAGCCCAGGAATCAGGGAGTCCGAGATGGAGGAAAGTTTTTAGCTGTAATTGTAGTAGAGAGTGTTCTGGGGAGTATGCTGTGATTTTGGGAGTTCTCCGGGGTAAGAGAGAGGGAGGATGGCAGTGGATTGTTTGCTGGCTGTCGTCCATATGTTTCTATGTCCTTATGTTTTAATATTATTATTTTTTCTTCAAAAAATTTTGCATAGTTCCCTTTTAAACTTTATGCCAATTTGCATAAATTTAGTCATGTCAGTGTATTATCCTCTAATACGTTCATGAGATACTTACTCAATTGTTTTGTCATTCATAGTATAAAAAGAGCCACACCATCAGTCTCCTGAAGAAACTCTATCGAGTGAAACATGTCGAGAGTGGTAGTGCTTTGGTTGTATATGCTTTATTAATTAACTTATCTTTTGATATGGATGTATCCTTCCTTCTCATGTTTTTATTCCTTTCTTTAATAAAAAACTTAAATTTTTATAGTACTTGATGAGTTTTGATCTCTATACTCAACACCTTTAAAGTCCCGAGGATTGTTACCTCTTTGCCCTGTTTTTCAATTATTTGACCTTGTTTAATAGAAAACACCAGTTGTCTTTCACGAGATACATTTGTTAGTCCAGTCCTGGAAATCTGCATCTGCTTTACTATTCATTTCCATAAAAATTGGGTTCCTGCAGCTAGATGCACAAAATGCATCTAGATGCATGACCGATGTGTGTGTGAGATGCGCAACTGTTGTGTGCGTGGGGGTATGTACCCGTGGCACATATCTGGTTCCCGGAAGCGGTGGCTAGCACACAGGAATGACATCACGCCCCTCCAGGAAGTTGCTTGTACTGCTGCTAATTTCTTCACACCACCATGTCCCGCTCACTGTTCTCTGAGGAAGAGATGATCCTTATTTGCAAATTAAGATATTTTTTAAATTATTTTTACATGGGGTGGTGTTTCTGTCGGTCATGTGTGTATGTCTATATGATTTGGCCTCAAAACACACACCTACTTCCTGTGTACAGATTCACTTCTGGGCCAATGTATATTGCTTTCTGCTTCAGTGTGTGTGTGAGATGTGCAACTGCTGTGTGCTCAGAGGTATAGAGGTATGTACCCATGGCGCATATCTGGCTCCCCGAAGGGGTGCCCAGCACACAGGAATGACATCACACCCCTACAGGAAGTTGCTTGTACTGCTGCTAATTTCTTCCCACCACCATGCCCCGCTCACTGTTCTCTGAGGAAGAGATGATCCTTATTTGCAAATTAAGATAATGTTTTAATTATTTTTACATGAGGTGGTGTTTCTGTGGGTCATGTGTTTATGTCTAAATGATTTGGCCTCAAAACACACACCTACTTCCTGTGTACTGATTCACTTCCGGGCCAATATGTATATTGCTTTCTGCTTCAGTGTGTGTGTCTGTGTGTGTAAGTGTATAGCTATAGATGTAGGTTCTTGTGTCCACCAGCAGAGAGAAGTTGGGTAGATGCCATACTCCCAATTCTGGAGGCATAATAATAGTCTAGCACAGGGGTCTTCAAACTACGGCCCTCGAGTTGTTCAGGAACTACAATTCCCATCATGCCTAGTCATGTCTGTGAATGTCAGAGTTTAACAATACCTCATGGGATGTGTAGTTCCGCAACAGCTGGAGAGCCGTAGTTTCCTGATCACTCTAGCATGTCTTGAAAAAAGGTGTTTTTTCATGTGCATTATATAATGCCCAAGAAATATCATTTGTAAAATACAAGTGGGTCATGGCACATCTATATTCCAAATTTGGCACTTAAGATGGTCATGAGCTATGCAATCTGATTGGCTAATCTCTGTAAAACTCGATATTAAGGCAAAATAGGTAATAGGAAGACACACTTGAAATAATTAATTCAAATTATAGGAAATAAAACAGGCTCTTGCACTAAATCTAATTTAGTTAAGATCTAACTGATTGCAGTGTATGGTCACCTTTAAAGATCAAGATCTGAAAAAATGTATTTATGCTAAAAATGTATATATGCTATTATCAATGATAAAACTGCAGTTACCCTAGCGACAGTTGCAGTTTACATATGCAGCTATTTATTATCACTATTTGTGCTTCAATGTGCAATGGTTCGCACGTTCGCTTAATGAATTTTCTGGTGCACCAATTAGTGTACGAACTGGTGCAGTGCCTTCTTCTTAGTAAATCACCCCCAATGAGAAACATTCACTTCACAAAAACATACAATTTGCAAAGTAAACATTTACTTTGCTACGTGAGCTGATTCTACTCCTTTAATAAGTCAACGGCAACTTTTTTATATTTGCTTCAATGCAGGTTTATTATTTTGTGAAGCAAATGATTAGATATACTGCATACTATCAAGAAATCACAGAAACTATGCAGTAATATCAGGATCTAGTTAGTGTGGACATCAGTTAATTGAAACAGCAATGAATGTAAACTGTCTTTCACATTTAGTGTATATAGAGTATAATATAAAGAAAGGATTATATAAATGAAAGGGAAAATAATAAATGTGATACCTTATATTAATACATCATTGTAAGGTACTTTAGAAACATACAGTATGTTGTTTTGAGAAAGATATATTATCCTGAAATAGACTGTTAAAAGACACCATACACAGTAGATTAAATATTTTACTGAGCAATTTATTAAAGTGCCTAGAAGAAAGTTGGTTTCTCATTTAGCCAAGGAGTATGTAGCTTTAGCTTTCAGCCTTCTTTTTATCATTTATTTATGGTATTTAAAGTTTGTGCCATTTATTTGCTTTACTTTAGTCTACAGGGTAATGTAAATGCAAAATAAACTTGAAAAAGACTCAGGAAAAACTTAAGAACATTTGTAACCATGTACTCAGACTCTGAATGTAATTATGTGTTTGTCCATTGCAAATGTACTTTTCCACAGTTTTTATAATTTTTTTTTAAGAATTAGTCAAGCTCTCTATAGTTGGCAAATGTCACACCGAGAATTAACCTTACTGTATCTCTACATGACCTTACTGTGGCAAGTGATGCTAGAATCAATTGCATGTTTTCTTTTAGCTGATGTATCTAAAAATGTTAGTTAAGTTGCTTTTCAGATCTGGTCATTATGTTAAATTCAGTTGTTTCTTGATGCTCCACTGGTATCTAGCTTCCTGAGGTATTATAATGTATTAGCTTGACATGTGGCCTATCATGATCAATAGTGGTTGGGCATGATGTCATTATGGACATGGCTTGGCTTACTAGGGTTTGTACTCGATGGGGAATAAGTACAGCGCTGCTCCGATGGTGTTATAAAGATGGTTACACAATAAGCAGCTAACACACCTCTAAGACACAGGTAGAAGTAAATTAACAGAAAATATGTAGTGTAGCGCTGTGTGTGTAAATAGTAAAGGGTATGAAAACAGTGAGTTAGGCTCGAGCCATCTCTCAATGGCCAGCAAATAGACAAAAAATACTTCAAAATTAAATAAAAGTGACTCAATACAATCAAAAGTGCACTATATGTTACAAAATGACATGTAAAATATAATGATTACAATAGACCAGTGAAAAATGGTGAACAAGAACAAATTATATATAGATAAAAATTCAGCCAAAAGAGTCCATAAATGTTAGAAAATGTGTTCCTGATAAAAATCAAAAACCACCACCAAAAAGTCTCTGAGGGTTATGGTGAAAACAGCAATGGAAAGCTTCTGGTAGATGAAAAAGTAGAGCACCAAATGAAATGAGACATCTAAATATAAGACAAGACCGTCACCAGAGTATCTGAGGAGGCTTACCGGAAGCAGGGGACTTGAAAAGACATACGTCTTACAAGTCTCAGAAAGCTTAATTAGCCGCCAGAGCTGGCAAGATGGATCATCGGGTATCCACAACTTCAAATGGGGGGGAAGGGAAGATCCTTACACAGCTTCAACCGTCCAGACGTTTCAACAGGCCAACCGGATGTTTTTAAAAGCCATGAGAGAAATAAAGCTCACATGGCATGATATCGTTTAAAAAACATGCATTTATTAAAATAATAAAAAGGGAACACTCACATGATATAAGATCGTAAACAGCTCAAATTGTATCAAACGCGGTGATCATAGGGGGTCCACCCAACATGTTTCGGCTAACGAGCCTTCATCTGGGGTGTTGAGCCCCCCTACCCCACCGCTATTTAAACCAGAAATGACCCCCACTGGGAGTGTCATGACCCAGGAAGTGACCGACTGATGTCACTTCCGGTTCTCAAATTGGTGTTAGTGTGTATAAAATATGTAGCATAAAAAATGCAATAAGCGGTGTTATACCGCTAACACTAAAATTATGAATCAGGGATAAATGGAAATTATAACTTAAAATGACACAAGTGGTGATAGTGTTGTGGCCGGCCGATCCGGAAGTGCTCAGGATACAAGCCAAGCCTCTATCTCGGCACGGCCAGATCTCATAGGTCAGAGCGCCCTCGCGCTCCGCCCACCTGACTCAGCCGGATACTGAGGCCATGCGCAATAGCGGAACCCACACAGGGAAGTCCGCCAGCGCACCAAGCCTCACCTTCAACTGATAGATCCTATAGGTCGGGGCGCCGTCACGCCCCGCCCCCGGATCTTAAGTCATTTGTTTGGATTATTGAAGAATAACACAATATATAAGGTGTTAATAACCAAGGATCTTTAACTGGCAATGATACGCCCATGTAAACATATGCAGAAATTTTTTTACAGAAAATGCATGAATAAAAGTGAAAATAAAAATAGAAAATAAAATAAAAATAAAATTAAAAATAAGGAGGATCATAAAGTTCGCTCCTAGTCTGGCCAATTTATTTATGGCCAAATGGGAGGAGGATGTCGTCTATGCCATGCAGTGCCCACACCTTTTGTTGTGGGCTCGGTACATAGACGACGTCCTCCTCCTATGGACTGGGAGCCAAGATGATTTGGTGGATTTTTTTGCGACCCTTAATGATAATAATAGGAATATCGTTTTGTCCTTTGAGGCAAGTGTAACCTCTGTCCATTTTCTGGACCTGGTTATCGAAAGAAGGGAAGGTCAGTTTGTATTTAGTACTTATTTTAAATCCACCGATCGGAATGTATTTATCCCTACCGATAGCTGCCACCATGCCCCTTGGATCAGATCAGTTCACAAGAGCCAGTTCTTCAATAGTCCTTATATCTTTAAATTTGGTATTTGTCCCCTTTTTTGAAAGATTGTCACTGCTAGTCCCCCTTATATGTGTTGTAATATATAGGATGGAAGGGATGTCCCTCATTGGGAGTGTCACTTTCTATTCATACCACCATTTTTAATTAACGTTTATAACTAACATTCTGTTAGGCTCATTGCCTTTACTTAACATTTTATTATTCTCTATTTTTGCCTGATCTCCAGATCTATGGCATTTGGTTATTATCATATGATTGTCCAATTTACATTTATACCACCTTTGCTGACACTTTCGTTTTGTATTGTGAGGTTGCCGAGACTCTGTTCCAGTTCTCTCTACCCTATCGCGGCTTTCCTCCTTCCACACAGGAAGTATATATGCCGCTGACGTGGACGAGAGGCTTGGCCTTGTTATTGGAACGTGGGCGCACCGCAATTGACGGAGGCGGGCCACGTTCTTCATACAAACAAATGACTTAAGATCCGGGGGCGGGGCGTGACGGCGCCCCGACCTATAGGATCTATCGGTTGAAGGTGAGGCTTGGTGCGCTGGCGGACTTCCCTGTGTGGGTTCCGCTATTGCGCACGGCCTCAGTATCCGGCTGAGTCAGGTGGGCGGAGCGCGAGGGCGCTCTGACCTATGAGATCTGGCCGTGCCGAGATGGAGGCTTGGCTTGTATCCTGAGCACTTCCGGATCGGCCGGCCACAACACTATCACCACTTGTGTCATTTTAAGTTATAATTTCCGTTTATCCCTGATTCATAATTTTAGTGTTAGCGGTATAACACCGCTTATTGCATTTTTTATGCTACATATTTTATACACACTAACACCAATTTGAGAACCGGAAGTGACATCAGTCGGTCACTTCCTGGGTCGTGACACTCCCAGTGGGGGTCATTTCTGGTTTAAATAGCGGTGGGGTAGGGGGGCTCAACACCCCAGATGAAGGCTCGTTAGCCGAAACATGTTGGGTGGACCCCCTATGATCACCGCGTTTGATACAATTTGAGCTGTTTACGATCTTATATCATGTGAGTGTTCCCTTTTTATTATTTTAATAAATGCATGTTTTTTAAACGATATCAAGCCATGTGAGCTTTATTTCTCTCATGGCTTTTAAAAACATCCGGTTGGCCTGTTGAAACGTCTGGACGGTTGAAGCTGTGTAAGGATCTTCCCTCCCCCCCCCATTTGAAGTTGTGGATACCCGATGATCCATCTTGCCAGCCCTGGCGGCTAATTAAGCTTTCTGAGACTTGTAAGACGTATGTCTTTTCAAGTCCCCTGCTTCCGGTAAGCCTCCTCAGATACTCTGGTGACGGTCTTGTCTTATATTTAGATGTCTCATTTCATTTGGTGCTCTACTTTTTCATCTACCAGAAGCTTTCCATTGCTGTTTTCACCATAACCCTCAGAGACTTTTTGGTGGTGGTTTTTGATTTTTATCAGGAACACATTTTCTAACATTTATGGACTCTTTTGGCTGAATTTTTATCTATATATAATTTGTTCTTGTTCACCATTTTTCACTGGTCTATTGTAATCATTATATTTTACATGTCATTTTGTAACATATAGTGCACTTTTGATTGTATTGAGTCACTTTTATTTAATTTTGAAGTATTTTTTGTCTATTTGCTGGCCATTGAGAGATGGCTCGAGCCTAACTCACTGTTTTCATACCCTTTACTATTTACACACACAGCGCTACACTACATATTTTCTGTTAATTTACTAGGGTTTGTGACTATGAAAATGTGAATGATAGTAAATTGAAGAGGTTATACTGCAATCCCGTACATTGTGACCAAGGCCCACAATACATGGTTCAAATCTCGACCCGTTCAGCAGAACCAGCTGAGATTCTAACCATTATTGGGCAGGCTGAATGTACAAAGTTGATTGATCGACCAACTTGGGTACAACCAGCCTGCCGGATTCTGCTATAGCCGCTAGTGATAATAACTGTCTTCTCCTGATGGCTTCACCCGAGCAACACCCCCCACCCCCCACACACACACCACAACGGGAACAGACAATGGCTCAGCAGGAGGGATTCCCCTGTCAGCACTGTCTGTGTTGATGGAGGAATTGTGCAAATTTCTTTCCTGCAAAATGGGTTGCATCGTGTATGGCCTGCCTAAGCTGCAGAGAGTGGTAAAATAAAAATGGAGGGTTAGCATTCACTGTTGATTCATACAGCCAAGCAAGAACAGTATTAGAAGTTATAATAAATAAAAGTGATCTCGCGCAATCAATGTAATCACACATAATAAAAATACTTAAAACGTGTAAAGTGCATAACCATAAAGTGCATCACAATGAGATGCATAATATTTCAAACACAACCAAGTAGTAAAATATTGATGGATAAAATGGTGCCCCTTAACCACTTGACCACTGGGCACTTAAACCCCCTTCCTAACCAGACCAATTTTCAGCTTTCGGTGCTCTCACATTTTAAATGACAATTACTCAGTCATACAATACTGTACCCATATGAAATTTTCGTCCTTTTTTTCACACAAATAGAGATTTCTTTTGGTGGTATTTAATCACCGTTGGGTTTTTTATTTTTTGCGCTATAAAAGAAAAAAACTGAAAATTTGGTAAAAAAAATATTTTTTTTTGTTTCTGTTATAAAATTTAGCAAATTAGTAATTTTTCTTTGTAAATTTTGGCCAAAATTTACACTGCTATATATCTTTCGTAAAAATAACCCAAATCGGTGGATATTAATTCATCTTTGTGAAAGTTATAGAGTCCAAAAGCTATGGTGCCAATATCTGAAAATTGATCACACCTGAAGTACTGATGGCCTATCTATATTCTTAAGACCCTAACATGCCAGAAAAGTACAAATACCCCCCAAATGACCCCTTTTTGGAAAGAAGACATTCCAAGGTATTTGAAAAGAGGCATGGTGAGTTTTTTTTTAAATTGTCATTTTTTTCCCACAATTCTTTGCAAAATCAAGATTTTTTTTTCTTTTTTTTTTTTTTCACAAAATTTTCATATTAGAAGGTTATTTCTCACACACAGCATATGCATACCACGAATTACACCCCAAAACACATTCTGCTATTACTCCCGAGTATGGCAATACCACATGTGTGAGACTTTTACACAGCGTGGCCACATACAGAGGCCCAACATGCACGGAGCACCTTCAGGCGTTCTGGAGCACCCAGGCCAATTCCTATATTTCTCTCCTACATGTAAAAATAATCATTTATTTGCTAGAAAATTACATAGAACCCCAAAACATTATATAAATATATTTTTTTTGCAAAGACCCTAGAGAATACAATGGCGGTTGGTGGAACTTTTTTTTTTCCAAAAAGATTTTATTCAGTTTAAGAACATACACAAACAGAGCAAATCCGATACAGACTTCTTATAACAAAAGATATCTATACCATCAGATTGGTACTCTTTGAAAGATACTTGGAGAGACATTCTGAAACATAGTGAACAAGAACTGAACTTATAATATACCAGTAGTGTATAGGGGCAGAGGATCTCTTTCTCATTTTTTAACCTCCCCCCCTCCCCCCTCTGGATGCCAACCAAATGAGGGGACAGATAAGTGGTTCATTCTCAACCAACAAGTAAAGCTATGTGCATCGCAATAAAGCTGACAAGATATCAAAAGGAGGGTACCATAAAATAAATTAAATCATGTATGTTCATTTAGTATCTATAGGGAAATGTGCCTAGAATCGGAAAGGACAAAGAGAACAAAGAAAAGAAAATACAAACAGAGAAAAAGACAAGGAGAGGGGAGAAAAGGGAGTAAAGATAGAGGAGAGTGGGGAACATATAGGGGGGAAGAACGAAAAGGGGATATCAGGAGGAATCATAGGTAGGCCCGCACCCGCCCGCCCCCCCCCAACCCCCCGGCATCCCACCATCCATCACAGAGTTCACTTAATCACTCTGCGAGGTGTGTTGATGGTATCTCTCGTGGTAGTGAAATGTGACCAGCAGGCCCAAAGCATTGAGAATTTATGAACTCTGTCTTGTGCAATATGGATCAGTTCCTCCATCTCTTTAATTTTTGAAATTTTTGCGAACCACTCCCTGATCGCTGGGGCACGGGTGGACTGCCACAGTTTAGGTATACAAAGTTTGGCCGCATTGACCATGTGCATGGCCAAGGATTTGAAATAATCCCTTCTGGGTAGGGAAGTATGATGTAGGAGAAATTGAGCTGGGGTATAGTCAAGATTAAATGTTGTGACGTGTGTGATGATGTCGTGGACCTCCCTCCAAAAGGGTTGGAGGATGGAGCTTTTTATCTCGCACGGTATTTGCGCAGCAATTTTTCGAACGCATTTTTTTTGGAAAAAAAAACAGTTTTGCGCTTAAAAAAACAAAACAGTAAAGTTAACCCAATGTTTTTGCATAATGTGAAAGATGAAGTTACGCCGAGTAAATAGATACCTAACATGTCACCCTTCAAAATTGCACACGCTCGTGGAATGGTGCCAAACTTCGCTACTTAAAAATCTCCATAGGTGACACTTTAAAAATGTTTACTGGTTACAAGTTTTGAGTTACAGAGGAGGTCTAGGGCCAAAATTATTGCTCTCGCTCTACCGATCGCAGCAATACCTCACATGTGTGGTTTGAACACCGTTTTCATATGTGGGCGGGACTTATGTATTTGGTCCCTTATGCATGCGAGCACACGGACAGGGGCGCTTTTTTTTTATTGTTCATTTTACTTTATTTATTTTAGATTGACAGTTTGTTCCCCCCTAAAAAAATGTTTTGATCACTTTTATTCCTATTACAAGGAATGTAAACATCCCTTGTAATAAGAATATGGAATGACAGGTCCTCTTTACAGTGAGATATGGGGTCAATAAGACCCCACATCTCACCTCTAGGCTGGGAAGCCTGAAATTAAAAGAAAAAAACGATCCTGGCTTTGATCGTAGCGGTGAGTCGGTAGAAGCACCGAAGGGTGGCGGGAAGGGGGGCATCCCCTCTCGCCTCCCATAAGAATGATCAAGCAGTGGAAAAGCCGATATGATCAATCTTATGGTGTAGGGAATCGCCGGCTGAAAAAGCTGATATCTGAATGATGCCTGTAGCTGCACCCATCATTCAGATATCCCTGCACAAATTCAAGGACATCATATGACGGCGGGCGGGAACTGGTTAAAAATTGCAGAGTGTTGTGGGGTATTGTGGAGTATTGCGGGGTATTGCGGAGTATTGCGGGGTATTGCAGAGTATTGCAGGGTATTGCGGGGTATTGCAGAGTAGTGCAGAGTATTGCGGGGTATTGCGGGGTATTGCAGAGTAGTGCAGGGTATTGCAGGGTATTGCGGGGTATTGCAGGGTATTGCAGAGTAGTGCAGGGTATATTGCAGAGTATATTGCAGAGTATTGCAGGGTATATTACAGAGTATTGCGAGGTACATTGCAGAGTATTGCGAGGTACATTGCAGAGTATTGCAGGGTATATTGCAGAGTATTGCGAGGTATATTGTAGAGTATTGCGGGGTATATTGCAGAGTATTGCGGGGTATATTGCAGAGTATTGCGAGGTATATTGCAGAGTATTGCAGGGTATATTGCAGAGTATTGCGGGGTATATTGCAGAGTATTGCGGGGTATATTGCAGAGAATTGCGAGGTATATTGCAGAGTATTGAGAGGTATATTGCAGAGTATTGCGAGGTATATTGCAGAGTATTGCAGGGTATATTGCAGAGTATTGCGAGGTATATTGCAGGGTATTGCAGGGTATAATGCAGAGTATTGCAGGGTATATTGCAGAGTTTTGCAGGGTATATTGCAGAGTATTGCAGGGTATATTGCAGAGTATTGCGGGGTATATTGCAGAGTATTGCGAGGTATATTGTAGAGTCTTGCGGGGTATATTGCAGAGTATTGCGAGGTATATTGCAGAGTATTGCGGGGTATATTGCAGAGTATTGCGGGGTATATTGCAGAGTATTGCGAGGTATATTGTAGAGTATTGCGAGGTATATTGTAGAGTATTGCGGGGTATATTGCAGAGTATTGCGAGGTATATTGCACAGTATTGCGGGGTATATTGCAGAGTATTGCGGGGTATATTGCAGAGTATTGCGAGGTATATTGTAGAGTATTGCGGGGTATATTGCAGAGTATTGCGGGGTATATTGCAGAGTATTGCGAGGTATATTGCAGAGTATTGCGAGGTATATTGCAGAGTATTGCAGGGTATATTGCAGAGTATTGCGAGGTATATTGCAGAGTATTGCGAGGTATATTGCAGAGTATTGCGAGGTATAATGCAGAGTATTGCAGGGTATATTGCAGAGTATTGCGAGGTATATTGCAGAGTATTGCAGGGTATATTGCAGAGTATTGCAGGGTATATTGCAGAGTATTGCAGGGTATATTGCAGAGTATTGTGAGGTATATTGCAGAGTATTGCAGACTATATTGCAGGGATGGCTGAGCATGGAGGGATGGATGGATGTGACTGTATTTGTCACTAAGCAGCGCTGTGGGCACTACACATGCAGCCCACAGCAGTGCTGCCATCCGATCCCTCCCCCTCTCCCCTCGCACTGTACCGATCGGTACACAGAGGGGAGGGAGGAACCGGTGTCATGACATGACGCCGGTTTGTTTACATGTGATCGCTCCATCATTTGAAGGAGCGATCACATGGTAAACGGCCGCGATCAGCTCACATGTCCAGCAAATGAGCAGCACCACCTGGCTTTGGCAATTTTCTCTCTGCTCCCAATCTTGCTCACATGTCCAGCAAATGAGCAGCACCAGCAAAGAGGTGGTGCTGCTCATTTGCTGGACATGTGAGCAAGATTGGGAGCAGAGAGAAAATTGCCAAAGTCATGGTGATTGGATGAGTAATATTTGGGCTCCATTCTGACGCTGAACACAGATCTACAATTGGATGCCAATTAGCGATGCTTTTTTCAACACACATTAGGGTGAGAGTTCTGAGAGACTGGTGTCAGTAGGAGACCATCTGTGAAGACATCTATGAACTTTTGCCAGCTTATTTATTACTTCATTTTCTTATTTTCCCACCGTTTGAACTGTGCCCATTAGTAATTGTGATTTTCAATTTTCTTACTCTCACTGCACGGTCAGAGAGTACTTTAAGGGGCACCGTTTTATCCATCAATATTTTACTACTTGGTTGTGTTTGAAATATTATGCATCTCATTGTGATGCACTTTATGGTTATGCACTTTACACATGTTTTAAGTATTTTTATTATGTGTGATTACATTTGATTGCACAAGATCACTTTTATTTATTATTACATATTGGTGTAGTGTGAACACTTTTAGATTTTGCTGCTTTCTTTATAGATATCATCACACATTATTTCACTTTGCAGAAATTCACTGTATTTACTCATAGTAGCACGAAGGACACTTTCACCTTTATTCCAGTATTAGAAGTTGGTTTACTACAACAACTCATTCATGATGGGAAAATTGGATTCAATTTGTAGCCCGCTCGTCAAACCTATTGATGTCAATAGGCAGATTGACAATCCCTTGAAAATGGCCAGAATTTTCAAAGAAGGACATAGGGACCTGGATACTGCTTTGGGGGACATGCACCATTTCAAATACTGTTCAGTGGGGAGAGGGTCCTTCTTGTTTTATGACTTTGAGGGCAACAAGGGAAAAACAAGATTTCAGCAGTAATGAGCCTGAATTAATTAGTGAAAGTAATAGACATCTCCAATAAATAAGTTATAGGAAAGTTTACTTCTCCAAGAAAAAATAAAAATAAAATTGTATGGCTTGTGATCTGTTTTTCACAATACTACACTTGGCTGCCTTACAAGTTTAATAAAATGTCAAAACAGTGTGCACAAGCACACTTTAAAACTACAACCCCGCACTCCAGATCTGAGGCAGTTTTATCCCAAATTAAAAGTTAGAGTAGCATATTCCAGAGGAAATAGCATATAGTACAGTGGCTGAAGACTGTATAAGCAGCTTGACTGAACCACAATTTAAGAGGGAGAGATGAGGCAGTTTTTCTTTGTTGGTAACGTTGGAAAAAAGACACAATTTCATTGAATCCAACAATGTGTGCGTGTTTGTCAGTGTGTGTGCGTTTAAGTTTTTTTTTCATCAAACTTAAACACAAATTTATGTTGTGTTCATCAAGGAAGATACCTAGTAGTTTTCTTTTTTACCTGGTCAATACTCCCAGAGCACTACTTTGGGAAGAAAGTTCCACATTTCCCCTGCTTGTTATAAACCCTCCATGCAATTTCATATTAAAATTAACATTAAAGGATAAGTTCATCTTTTAGTTTCAATAGTTTTTATTGGTAATTTTTCAACATTAACACAAAAGTGTAATACATTATTGTAGGCTTACTTTGGTCCAACGTATTAAGGAACTGGGTGCATACAAGAAATAGAATAAGAGGAAAAAAAAGAAAAAAAAGAAAGACAAAGTCAAACAGCCCATTAGCTCTCGAACCTATGGGTGGCTTCCTATTCATTGGTCAGGTAGTTAGGTCACTGAAGATGTAAAATCTGAGCAGTAGACAATGAACCTAAGTATCATTTGCATCGTCCCCAACAGGGGGAACTATTGAATAATATAAAGAAATAAATGTGAAGAAATAATATGCCTGTTCCCTTACTTGGACTCTTGCAAGCCCTTCCACTTTATATTTAGTGACTAGGTCACTCTGGACCAACAATGGGTTAAAGTTTAGTCCATCTTATAGGAAGAATGGAGAGAGAATGAAGAGTGAAGAAAAAAAAATGAGGGGGAGGGTAGAAGGATTGGGTAGGATAAGAAAAAACCTGTAGAGAAAGATGTGAAAAGACAGGAAAAAATTGTTAGTGTTTAGGTACCAGGCTATGGCCCTCCTATGTAAGGTGCTAGTGTCTCTCCCTCCAGAACAGGTGGATTTTGACAGGTATTTTAGCCATGCATTCCATGTTTTCTCAAAGTGGGTTAGCTTGTCCCAGTGGAAGGCCACCATACGATCCATATCAATTTTGCCTTCAGAAGATCAAAGGGTATTATAGGCGACCTCCAGGATCTCGCTAGGGATATTCTAGCTGCTGTGAAAGTTAATGTGATTAGGCGTCCCACATATCCCAGGATCCCCTCCATTGGCTTCCCCAGAAGAGCCTGCTGTGGAGACTTTGTTAGATTCACTTGGGTGAGGGAATAGATAAAATTGTATGTGTGGATCCAGAACCGCCTTACTTTGCTACACGTCCACCAGGTATGGAGGACAGTACCCTCCTGGCCGCAACCACGAAAACACCTGGTGGAGGTACCACGGACTGCAGATGCCAATCTGACTGGAACTCGATACCATTGCAAGAAAACTTTTGTAGTACACCTTGATCAGGGAGGTATTATTGTAAGATTTAGAATTGAACTGGGCCAGTTTTCCCCAGTCTGCTGCTTCTAACTCGTCCCCTAAATCCTGTTCCCATCGTACCCAAGTTTATGTTTTCAGGTAGAATTTCACTTTTCATAATAAATAGAAGCCTCTTCTAATGTTATTTCCAAGCCATCCCAGTGTGCTTAACTCTCATTTACCTAATCCATGGAAGCTTTGAAATTTCACCTCTTGGTTCAAAATTTAAAAAATGCTTTCTGAGTCCTAACTTTCCGTATCATCATGTGACCTTCCAGGAAACTTCATAGCCCATCATGCACTGCCTTACTGCATCACAGAATACGGTGTGTTTACTTCTGTGTACCATGTATCCCTCAATAATATACCACCTCTTTTTCTATTTCCACCCCTTGCCCTACTTCTTCCTTTAAGGTGGCCATACACTGTACAATCTGATTTTACAATCATCTCCCTTAGATCTACCATTAGCTATGTAGTGCAAGGGCCTGCTTGATTTGATACAAATTTAATAAGATTGTTTAGGTGGATCCTCCTATTCCATAGTTCTGGTTCATGTAATGGAAACTGTACAGAGATTTTACAATGAGATTGCATAGTTTATGGCCAGATTTATACAAGTGCATGGGAACAAGTGAACGGAGACACTTTATTGGGCAAATATGCCAATTTCGCTCTCAGGCCCTATTCATATCCAGTGCAGTGGAGGTGCAATTTTTGGTGCCCTTTTTCCGTGACGCGCATAAGGAAGCATATTGAATTCACAAATGTGCCTTTGCTTCCAGGTTTTGGGTGCTGTTCACAATTATTGGACCCAATAGCACAAGTAGTTCATTTTAGGTGTATAAAGGTGGCCATACACTATACAATCTGATTGTACAATCTATGTACAATCTCCTTTAGATGTACCAAATATATATAATAGGAGGACACACCTATCTATCTAATCAATCTATATCCAATCAGGCAGGCCGGTGCACTACATAGTTGATGGTAAATCTAAAAAAGATTTTTTGTCTTCCTCTGGATCAACTGTGGGTATTGGATAATTTCCAGTATATGGAGGTTTCCTTTTTTTTTTTTCTCTGTTTGTTGAATTGGATGGACTTGTGTCTTTTTTTCAACCAGATTAACTATGTATTTAAGACTGCTGATGCAGAAGCACAAGGGAGGTGGAGACTGGTGCTCCACATTAGCTGGCAGTGCCATGTGATACAGTCTTTTTAGGGGAATGTGCACCCAAATGCTTCTAGATACTCTAGACATTACCATACATGATAGACTACTGATTACAAAGACCTTATCTGAACCCAAGAAAAAAACTGAAACTTTAAAGTACAACATACTATAGAATTGAATCTGCAGAAAAAAAATACACATTTGCAGCTGAGGCCCATTTGTTAAAAAAATATGCTTGGTACTTTTGCAGTGGTGGAGCACCAGAATAAAGCATTAGAGACAGCATGAGAGAGTAATGGTGGCAGGCCTTCAGCAGTGGCACGAGATTGTAAACATATCAAGCCAGCAGCAATGAAAGTAATAACTAGATAGTAATGGTGACATGACATGGTGACCATAACAGGTAAGCAACTGTGACAAAATATAGTTGCAGTGTTAGATTAGCAGCATAGAAGGAGCCAGTGATTGTGGTAGGAGCTGATAATTGTGGCCAGCCAGCAGCAGTGGACGAAGCTGGTAATGATTGCATGAGATAGTTAGTAATGGTGGTAGGTTAGCAGCAGTGGTAGGACATGGTAAGGTATAATAATATTTTTAGGCAAGATTCCAAGAAAAAAAATAACATCAGTTGAAGGATTTGTACTTAATGCTAAATAAAGACTGGTTATTTTTTGTGAGCCAATATAACAAAACTATAACAAAACTGTGTGCTGCACTAAATTTCCTCTGTGACAGTTAATTGAAAACCAGATGGCTCCATCACATACTGACCAGTAGCATTGTTTGCAGGGAAAAAAAATCACTTGATTCCTCTATCAACACAGTCAGTGTTGATGGTGGAATCCCTCCCGCAGAGCTATTGTGTTCTCCCAGCAGGAGAAGGGGGAGCCCACAGGGACCCGTCCCTTCTGGGAGAACACTGTGATTATTGCTAGCAGCTATGGCCGGTGGCAATAATCGCATGTGAAAAACTGACATGCTAGTTGTACCCAAGTTGATTGCTGGATCAACTTGGGTACAATCAGCCTGCCCATAGATGGTTCAAATCTTGGCTGGTCCCTGCTGAATCTGCCGAGATTCAAATCATCTATGGTCAGCTTAAGAGTACAATTAGCTTTACAAAGACATGGATGAATGAAAACATTCAAACACATTCTTTTGTTTGTTTGTGTGTGTTTTTGTTTGCTGTTTTCTTTTTGTGTTTCTGAATTTCACGCAGAATTTTTTATTTAGCTAACAAAATATTTCAATTGTGACATAAAAACCTGAGTGAGGTTTTGTCTGACCTTATGCTACACATCTTTGTAGGAAATGACAAAGCAGTAGTTATTGCTACTGTTGCATGAAATACCATGGCTAAGATAAGAAGATATTGCTTGCAATCAATGATAGGCTGGAAATCCATTTTCCTATGCATAATAATACAAAATGTTAATTGTAACATAGTTAATTTTTGAATAGATAATTTTAACCACTTGTCGACCGGCTCACGCCGATATACGTTGGCAAAGTGGCATGGGTGCGCAAAATTCCGTATGGGTACATCGGCCCTTTAAGAGCCGCCAGAGGGTACGTGAACGATGCCGGAGGCATGCACGTGCCCCCACTGCATGGCGGGGGACCCGATGTGCGTGGCCGGTGAGAGGGGAGAGGAGACATGTCGTTTGTTCCTACTAAGTAGAAACAACGATATGTCTTCTCTCTTACTCAGTCCTATCCCCATACAGTTAGAATACACATGAAATCCCTTAATTGCCCCCTAGTGTTAACCCCTTCCCTTCCAGTGACATTTACACAGCAATTCGTTTATTTTTATAGCTAAAATGCACTGTTCGCTGTATAAATGTCAATGGTCCCAAAAATGTGTCAAAATTGTCCGATCTGTCCGCCGCAATGTCGCAATCCCGATAAAAATCGCAGATCACCGCCATTACTAGTAAAAAAAAAATGGTAATAAAAATGCCATAAATCTTTCCCATAGTTTGCAGACGTTATAACTTTTGCGCAAACCAATCAATATACTCTTATTGCGATTTTTTTTCACCAAGAATATGTAGAAGAATATATATTGGCCTAAACTGATGAAGAAATTTGTTTTTTAAAAACATTTTTGGGAATATTTATTATAGCAAAAAGTAAAAAATATTGTTTTTTTTCAAAATTGTCGCTGTGTTTTTGTTTATAGCGCAAAAAATAAAAAACGCAGAGGTGATCAAATACCACCAAAAGAATGCTCTATTTGTGGGAAAAAGGACGCAAATTTTGTTTGGGTACAGCATTGCATAACCGCGCAATTACCAGTTAAAACGACACAGTGCCAAATTGTAAAAAGTGCTCTGGTTGGGAAGGGGGTAAAATCTTCTGGGGCTGAAGTGGTTAAATCTTTACCTATTCATTGTAAGTCTTCAAAATGTATTTGCTGACATGGTATTATTTAATATGAAAGTGCTGATTTTGAAATGGCAAGGTACTAACCACAATACATAAAATAAAATCAAACATTTTGCATAATTCACTAAAATTTCTTTACCTTTCTGCTCTTTGTGATATAATAAGAGACTGCAATGTGGCACTGAGAAAGTTAATTACATTTCCAAGAAGCAAGTATTTTTCTTGAACCTAATGAGATAGTTACAAGTACATCATTACATAAGTGGCGAACACATAAAAATAGATTCACAAAAATACAGATTTTGTTTTGAATTACATATTTTCATTTTTGTGGATATTTGTAAATCCTTGTTAGCTTACTGTATGTCAGTAAAATTTCTTAGAGCCCTTTCACACTGGGGCGGGCGTCGGCGGTAAAGCGGCGCTATTGTAAGCGGCGCTTTACCGTCGGTATGCGGCCGCTAGCGGGGCGGTTTTACCCCCCGCTAGCGGCCGAGAAATGATTAAAAACCACCGCAAAGCGCCTCTGCAGAGGCGCTTTGCCGGCGGTATAGCCGCGCTGTCCCATTGATTTTAATGGGCAGGAGCAGTAAAGGAGCGGTATACACTCCGCTCCTTCACCGCTCCGAAGATGCTGCTGGCAGGACTTTTTTTACTGTCCTGCCAGCGCATCGCTCCAGTGTGAAAGCCCTCTGGGCTTTCACACTGGAATGAAAGCAGCGGCACTTTCGGGTCGGTTTGCAGGCGCTATTATTAGCGCAATAGCGCCTGCAAACCGCCCCAGTGTGAAAGGACCCTAATGCCGCGTACACACGAGCGGACTTTACGGCGGACTTTGCCCGGCGGATTTTTCGACGTACTTTACGACGGACTTTCTGAATGAACGGACTTGCCTACACACAATCCACCAAAGTCTGTCGAATTCGTACGTGATGACGTACGACCGGACTAAAACAAGGAAGTTCATAGCCAGTAGCCAATAGCTGCCCTAGCGTGGCTTTTTGTCCGTCGAACTAGCATACAGACGGCGGACTTTTCGACCGGACTCGATTTCAACGGATACATTTTAAACAAGTTTCAAATCTAAGTCCGTCCAACTTTTGAGCAAACAAAGTCCGCTGGAGCCCACACACGATCGAATTGTCCGACGAAATCCAGTCCGCCGGGCAAAGTCCGCCGTAAAGTCCGCTCGTGTGTACGCGGCATTAGTTTCATGAGTTGCTGGGTGGACTTTAAATGCTGTCTTCAAAAACCCTCCTCACTTCTCCTTGGCCTTCCCCTACACAATAGCCAATCAGATGGGGGGTGTATCATCAGGACCAATCCCTACATAAAAGCATTAAAAAGGATGTAGCTGTTGTCATTTTATGAATATACAGTATATACACAGGTGTAATATATATATATATATATATATATATATACATATATATATATATATATATATATATATATATATATATATATATATATATATATATATATATATATATATATATATATATATATATATATATATATATATATATATATTGGAAAAATGCTGTAAATTAAGAATGCTTTAGGAAATAGAAGTGCTTATAGTTTATTTTTTTATCAAATAACAAAATGGAAAGTAATCAGAATCAAATCAATATGTGGCGTGATCACCCTTTGCCATCAAAACATCATCAATTCTTTCATTTTTCTAGGTATACTTGCACACTATTTTTGAAGGAACTTGGCAGGTAGGTTGTTCCAAACTGTTCCAAGCATGCTGGAGAACTAACCTGTAGACTGCCTCAAATCCTTATGTCTCTTCATGTAATCCCAGGCAGACTCAATGATGTTGAGATCAGGGCTCTGTGGGGGCCAAAACATCACTGAAGATAGTTCTTAATGACATTGACTGCACGTTTGGGGTCGTTGTCCTGCTGCAGAATAAATTTTGGGCCAATCACACACCTCCCCGATGATATGGCATGATGGCTATCTGCCTGTATTTCTCAACATTGATGATACCACTGATCCTGACCAAGCCTCTAACTTCATTTGCAAAAATGCAGACCCAAACTTGCATAGAACCGCCACAATGCTTCACTGTTGCCTGCAGACACTCATCATTGCACCACTTTTCAACCCTTTGTGAATAAACTGTCTCCTGCTACAGCCAAATATTTCACATTTTGTCTCATCCGTCCAGAGCACCTGCTGCCATTTTTCTGCACCTCAGTTCCTATGTTTGTGTGCATAGGACTTGGAAACAAGGCTAAGCAACTCAACTATGCACAAAAACATAACAGAAAACGGCAGCAGGTGCTCTGGACTGATGAGACAAATTTTGAAATATATGGCTGTTGCAGGAGGCAGTATGTTCGCGAACGGGTGGAGAGTGGTAAAATAATAGGTGTCTGCAAGCAACAGTAAAAAAATGAAGTTTACCTGGATCAACCACCAAAATTATTATTAGCAGTGAGTATTGGCATATAGCAGACAATCAACCACACAGGGGGTGGAATACCATATGGGGATGCCCTAAATGCATACAGAAAAGACAAAGAGAACAAGTGTCTCTCAAGAGGGCAGAAAAACCCCAAGGCACTGTCTGAAAAAAGCAAGCCAAATTTAATTAGACACAATGATAAATAAACACCACACTAATAAATATAAACTACAATATAAATATAAATATAAACTACAAAAAATTATATTGCAAGCGGGCCATGGTAGGTAATCAATCAGACCCTAAAAATTAAAATTGACAACGTTGACGTTAAAAACAGGGGAGCCACGGCTATGCATACCACATATAGACACCATTCACAATTCAAACTCATGTGAAATTGATTCAAAGCAGCAAACAGCTGTTGATGAAGTATTGTGAATCACTTTTCAGAGGCATGGTATTTCAGGAGTTGTGGGTATATGTGGATGGAAAGGATATTGGAAGTCCGTGTAACGGGCTAGTAGAGCCCAGTAGAGAACAGCAACTGATCAGGGCACTAGAAAGGTAGCCCAGGGGGACACAGCAAGGCGAGACCAGCAAGATTAAATAATTCAAATACAAATTAAGTAGATAAGACAGCGATATTAATGGCAGCAGCAAGCAAGGGAAGGGGGTAATGAGCGGCAATGGAGAGGCATTTAGGCAGTCATAACAACAGTACTCCTCTCACCACCTGGTCAGTCACCAGCATCCATGGATCGCCATGCTCAGCCCCAGGTTCTGGCTAGGAGTGTCAGTCCATACAATGCCATATTCCTGTTTGGAAGGCGGTGTTCACGCTGCGCTGTATAGGCTGTATAGTAAGGATGCTAAAGCGCCGGTCATCAGCTGTTTGGTCCCAGCTGTTCTTCCATCCACAGCGTTTGCATGTGGTTCCGGGGTAGCGTGCTGACGTCACGTGCTGACGCGTTTCACCAGCCAATGACCACTGGTTTCCTCAGAGCAACAGTAAAGCATGGTGGAGATGCTTGATCTGGGAGCTCTGTCCGGCTCCGGCCGTTCGCCGCTCCTCTAAGCCGCCTACACCCCTCAATCACTAGATGTTCTAGCTAGCGTAACGGGGGTCATCAACCGGATCACCCAGGTACCAGATAAATCAGCAGATATGCCTGGGTGACAGTGATAGGAAAGCACGGGACATAGCAGCTCAGCCTGCACAGCCTAAAATGGCGGGCACACCTCAGATGTGACAGACAGCCTGAGCCTGGTCACTGACATACAGGGAGGATTTCTCATCTCTATAAAGGCGCCCATCTCATTTAGAGGATAGGGGTAGGAATTTGCCCTGATCTCCCCTGATCCATTATATAAAGTGCAGGGAAAGGAGACATACTATTATTCACCTCAGATTACTCCCTGAGCCTCACAGCACACAATCAGCAGGGATCTCCCTGCATTACCAATCATACAGTGTGTATAGCAAGGAGACAAAATACAGATTACCTCAGGCTGCTCCCTGATCCTCACAGCCCACAATCAGCAAGGATCTCCCTGCATTATCCATCATACAAAGTATAGAGCAGGGAGACAATATACTGTGTACCTCAGATTGCTCCCTGAGTATCACAGCTCACGAACAGCGGGGATCTCCCTGCATTCGAAAGACGCCTTAGTTACTTTCAGTCACAGGATATCAGAGGAGGATCATCCTTTAAAGTTGCACGGAACCGTCAGGAAAAACACAAAATCATAATTTACACTGTAAGGGATAGAACCGAACAAACATACTATGGAAGCTGTACCACAGGTGACTTCTTCAGACATTCTAAATGCCCAGGCTCTCTGCCTATTTCCCGACTCCCCTGTTCCTATTCAACACTTGGAAACATTAATGACTAATCCCATTACTGGTCCTATCTCGCCAGCCTCCACGGAGTCCCTTCTTGGACACACCATGGATGGGATGTTGCCCTCCTCCATGACCCCAGTTAATTTGGATCTTCCTCAGATGCAGCCAATATCTGACGTAACCTCCGAACAACACACAGGTTTTGATGAGACGTTTAGTAAACTTGAAATTCTATTGGATCGTGGTCTCAACAACATAGCACAGAAAATTATTACTGACATCAAAGGCGACTTCCAGAACCTAGGTGTATGCATGGAGACAATTGAGCATAAGCTGCACTCCACTATTTCCAAAACCAACCAGAATACAGACCGTATACAAGACCTCCAATCCCAACTGGACTCCGCCCTGACCAGATTAGATGATTTGGAAAACAGGAATAGACGATACAATTTTAGAATTAGAGGCATCCATGAAACATTCAAAGACACCCCGGAAGTGGTTAGATCCTTTATCAAAGACCTTATCCCGTAAATTCGTCAAAATAGATTGGAACTTGACCAAGCCCATAGAACCCTCAGTCCACCAAGAAAAGATGGTCTACCAAGGGATATAGTCGTTAAACCTCATTACTATACAGTTAAAGAAGAAATTATGCAGAAGGCATGTTCCACGAAGCAATTACAATTCCAGGGACATGCTATTAAAATCTTTGCAGACCTTTCACCGACAACAATTCAAAAAAGAAGAGCCTTCAAACCACTATTGACAATTCTAACTCAATGGGATATTAAATATTGGTGGCTTTTTCCATTTGGTGTGAAATTCCTCTACAAGAACAAGCCGTTCACCTTTGCGACATTCCAGGAAGGAGAGCGACTCGGTCTCATCTCTGAGGACCCTCATCTGTCTCCTCCAGGCTCCACTTCTACTGCTAACAAATGCCAACCTCCCACAAGCCCTCTGTCCCCACTTTGGAACACAGTCAAATCTAAGAAATCGAAAGAGGGACGACCCCCCTGATTAACACGGCACAAGATTGTTGTTCTGATAACTCAGGTCACACTGGACTGTTCCCTGCTCTCTAAAAAAAGGCGAAATACTTGTTTTAATAATCTCATATCTTGGGACCTGAGGGTCTCATTGAGTTTACATATTTATATAATTTAAATATTTACATAATATACCTCTGTTTAAATAGGTTAATCCCTGTTATTCTAATCTTTATTTTATTCTTATGTTAACCAACTAGAGTTTCTTTCTGGTTCGCTGGTTTTGATTGGGCCCTACACCGAATTGCTCGCTACAGGGTGTATCCTTTCTCCTACGGGGATTTATAATCCTCTTTATCTTAACATTAACCTAGGGGCGGCTGAAGGCCGGAGTGGTACTCACGTACCTCCACCTGTTTGTCAGCTTTGAACTTCGACTCACTCTGAGACAGGTTAGTCTCCTCTCTAGAAGAGGTGACGCAAATTCTTCTAACTTCTCCCCCTTTAGACCTGGAGGGAAGCTTTCCCCCCAGCCTGGGAGGGTATGTTTTGGACCCCCCATTCTCCTACTGTTTGTATATGTTCATTATCTAACCCTAACTGTGAAACTATACCTCTTTCTCTTCTAGTGACCGTTCCCAGAGATCCCATTTCTTTCCTCATGGTACTTGAGATGCATCATTTCGCCCATCAAATGCGGGATCGGGTATATATACATCCGAGGTAAGTGATCTTGTGAAGAGAGATGACCCCCCTTTCTGGTTCCATGGCTAAACCCGATGCACACCGCCCTACTATGAAGGTTGTCTCCCATAATGTACAGGGTCTAAACTCATCTATCAAAAGACATAAGACCTTACAACATTATTATAGTCAGAACACTGATATCATTCTATTACAAGAAACTTATTTCCCCAGACACTATAAACCTTCCTTCCTCCATGCCAAGTTCCCAACCTTCTATTTGGCAAATGCTGAGGACAAACAAAAAGTGTTGCTATAATATTCTCACATAAAAGCAAATTTACTCTGATCT
Source organism: Lithobates septentrionalis (assembly GCA_037952835.1). Taxonomy (NCBI): domain Eukaryota; kingdom Metazoa; phylum Chordata; class Amphibia; order Anura; family Ranidae; genus Lithobates; species Lithobates septentrionalis. The sequence goes on from JBBDGP010000078.1 coordinate 11,316,867, forward strand.
CAGAATTTAAGGACCCAGAAGGAAGATTCCTATTGGTCGAGGGACTTATTGATGAGCAAATCTATACATTCATTTCATATTACTCTCCAAACACTGGTCAGGACAAATTCTTTCAAAGTTTGTTCAAAATACTAGGACCCCTGGTAGAAGGCATGGTGATCTATGGGGAGACTCTAATGTGGCTTTTGATGAAGGTCTAGATAAAAATAAACTTGGAGGTGATCATCTTATACGACCATCGAAAAAGAGCTTGAAGATTGCTAAAATGATCTATTCTCAAGGTTTAATTGATATTTGGAGAGAAATCAACCCTACAATGCGTGACTATACCCACTACTCTGCCCCACATAATTCATTTGCACGAATCAATCACATGTTCATCCTAGCAAAGCATTCTCCTTTGGTCACTAAATCATACATTAAAGACTCAGTGGTCTCTGATCATTCGGAGGTTTTTGCAGTCTTCAAACGTCTTCAAACGTCCGTTGGACTTGAATAGTCGTGGATACTGGAGACTCAATGAAGCTATTTTAAGTGACCCTATTAAAAAAGCAGAAATAGAAAAGGCAATTTAAAGAATACTTCACCCTTAATGACACAGGAGATGTTTCTCCAACAACTCTATGGGCAGCACATAAAGCCACAATTAGAGGCAAAATAATTCAAAATGTCCGTCCAAATTAACCGTGCCCGACGCCTGCAGATAGATAAACTGGAAAAGGAATTTCTCTCTGTGTAAAAAACACAAACAGAATCCTGTAATGTTTCCCATCTCAAAAATTGATTCAGCTCGTACAACACTTATATTATAATATGGCTCTCACTTCTAAGGCAGAAAAACATATCCGTTGGATGGGAGCCAGATTTTACTTCCAAAAAGACAAACCAAACTCAATGTTAGCAACAAAATTATCCCCCATAACCCGCTCACACCATTTTCCTAAAATAAAAATAGCAGGGGGAACACTCTCTCAGAAATGAATTCTGGGAGCATTCCAGGAATTCTTCCAAAAACTATATAGCACACCAGTGATAAACAAACCCCCTGACTTTAACCAATTTTTGGATACAATTAACATCCCTAAATTAAAAACACACCTAACCTGCTTTGGTACTACCAAGCAGCTCAATTAACCCAACTCTCAACGATTTATTCCCATACAGCTCACCCAGACTGGATACATATGGAAAGACAAGCAACTCCGAACCATACCCTTGACTACCTACTGTGGTGGCACGACCCCCTATTTTGGAACCAACCCTCTCACACTCCTTCACCCTTTGGGATTCACTTAGAGACCACTCACAAATAGTTTCCCTAATCAGACCACTATCACACATCTTCCATAATCCCCTTTTTCTCCCAGGATTGTATATTAGAGCATTCAAATGGTGGCTCAATAAGGGGCTTTATAGAATCGGTCATTACTTTCTACCAGGAGGCCCTATAACTAAATCACACCGCGTCAAAAATTTAGACATGCCCAACACAGAAAACTTTAGATTCTCACAAATTTCTACCTTCCTACATAAAATTTGGACTACCAAACCTATTCCCCCAATCTTTTCAGACTATAAAATATGGTGTGGACAGGCTATGGACCAGAAAGGGGGAATCTCAGTGATTTACAGATCACTCTCAGCAATGCAGCTAAAAACCGCATACATGTTGGCCTGGGAGAAGGACCTATCAAGCGAATGGAGTTTAGAAGCCTGGCAGAAAACATGCTTTCGATCATTCAAAGGGATACTAAATATCTCCCTAATAGAAGCTAACTTAAAAGTTATAACCAGATGGTACATGGTTCCATCTAAAATAGCTCAGATATACCCGTCCTCCTCTCCCATTTGCTTCCAAAGGTGTAGTCTCATTGGCAACATGGTTCATATATGGTGGGAATGTCCTAGAATCAGAAACTTTTGGAAAAGAATCTTTACTATGATCCATAAAGTAACTGGATATCCTATCCAACAATCTCCCCATCTGGCCCTTTTAAACTTTCTGGTCATATCTGCTCCCAAAAATCCTCAATGTCTTATTTTTTCATCCTTATGGGAGCAAAATTAACCATAGCTAAGGCCTGGAAAGCGCCATCGGTTTCCTTCAACATGGCAAAAAGAAAAATTTTGTGGATAATGACCCAAGAGAAGATGGCCAGTATCCTCCTCGACAAAGAGAAGAAATTTGAAGCCATATGGGAACCTTGGGCAAAATATTCGCACACCCCCCTGATGTCTACCGGGTAAATAAAAAAGTATATTTGCCTGTTATTTCTTCTGTTGATTCTACGGGAGCGGTCACTAACCTTTGTTACCCTTTCCTCCCCCCTTCCCTCCCTCCCCTTTCCCTCTCCCCCTCTCATCTTATAATTCTTGTATTAGTTCTTACTTTTTTTTTTTAAGATTTTGACTCTTTTATATAGCAATTCTTCTACAATATTGAATGACAATTATTGCCTCACTACCTCGATTCCATGAGAACGGCATAACTCATAATCCACAATATCATTTCTGTGGTTGTAGTAAAGAAAAACTGTTCTCCTACTATTATAAGTTACTTATACTATACTTACTTACTATTCAACATTAATGGATTTCACGTTAAGTCATGATCATTATATAATGGTTTTACCCCTGTCCTGAGACTTGAATAAGTTCTTCATCAGCTTAAATTCTTTTATTATCTGTTTCTCTTAAACACTAGTACTGGACTTCGTATATACATGGTCTAGACTACATATCTCTACCCAATCAAGTAGGGAGAGGGCAATGCTATTATTTTGTCATTTTGATGTATTTAATGTAATAATATATATTTGCTTTACCTTGAAAATACTCAATAAAAATATTGAAACAAAAAAAAATGGAATGTTTAAACACATCTAAAACTTATAGACCGTCATAAACAATGTAATACAACACAGTCTATACTTCTTGCACCCGATGCGTTTCAGAGTACTAAGTTGCCTCCCCTTTCAGGGGTATTTAGCAAGAAGAAACTATGTTTCTAGAATAAAACAATAAATGAATGAGTACATAGTGTTGACATTGATGTCTAGTGATATACATTTACAAAAACACTTACAAATGTTGTGACGGTATAGTTAACATTCCAAAAGTTGTCTCTTTAAAAACATATGAGAGTACAAATACTTTAAAGTTCTCATCTGAGAAATCCTTAGTGGTATATGTGTATACAAATGTCAGACCCAGGAGGGAATAGCAACCTGCCATTCCCAACCCTACCTCCTCTTCAGAGGGAGGGAAGACCAAGGAGCAAAAGGATCCTGAAAACCCACTGGGATCGGGAAAGAAAAAGCCCTGTGAAATGTAGACAGACAGTCTGTGAATAATTTATTCATATAAATTTAATCATAACTGAAAAATGCTTGGTACCTGTTGATAGTAAAGATTGTTCCCACACCATAGGAGCAGGTAGGAAAGTATTGGACCACAGTATTGGACCACAGCTATAAATGTCTGTCTATAACCTATATAGTGTAAGCAGGTTCTTTATTAGAAAGAGGACTTAATTTCAATGTATACACATATGTATAAAGTAATGGGTGTTGCTAAATGCACCATTATATTTCATTAACAAGTGAGAAACTTTTAATATATAGTTATAATTTTAATTTCTTATTTTCCATTTTACAAAAGGTCGCTATATATATTGGATGTTGAATTAAAGGTGCTCATATGCCCAGGAGGTATAGAAGATGACCCAAAACATACTTCCATTTAAGCATAGTAATCCACACTACAAGGTACATGGCCAGCTAAAGAGAGTTGAAACATAGGCTGGTGAAGGGGTTTGAAAGGAAAGTGAAGTTTTTACCTTGAAAAGCAGAGATTTGTGACCCCTCGTCTCGACATCCAGCAAACAAATGAGAGGGATGTGAGACCGAGCGGACCTTGCTAGGTATATAATTCCCTCCTTCCCCAATCAGCTGTCAAGGACACAGCTGATCATGAGGAGATGGGAGGGAGAACAGAGCTAATGGGCCCGGCCCCCCAAGTTGTATGCATGCTGCCACTTCCAGGCGTGCTCGCAGATCATCTGCACACTGGAACGTAGCCACACCCACCATGCCCGCCGGCACACAAAGCTTCACCAACGGACAATGCATGTCCGCTAGGTGAAGCAAGATGGAGGTCCGGCACCGTAAATAGGCACCGTAGACCCCACATGATGCCACCACAGGTTCAGTGAAACCAGGGCAGCTTTGCGTGCAGCCCTACCGTCTTTAAATGCATTCCTATCTCGAGTGAGCTTGAGTCCCTTTTTAAATAGTATATCACTATTAAATGCCTCTAAATGTATTTTTTAATTTTTCTTCCTTATTTGTTATTGGCTCCTGAGTTTTTAATTGTTGAAGCTTACCACATGTATTGACTATATCTATATCCAAAATGCATGATCTTTTTTTATATTCATCTATCAGGATATATTAAGGAAGACATCAACCCCCTAGGCCTCAGAGTCCAGATTTTCCCCACCCTGGAAGGCCTGGACTCTGAATGTAAAACCAAATGGGAGGAAGTACTGAAGGCCTGTTCACAAGGTCTGATGAAAATCCTGATAGAGAGCACAGGTGCGAAGCTGCTGAGCAGTCATGAATGCTTAGAGCTCCGCTGTCACCGGGACGAAAACGGCCTTCTATCGACAAGTCACGGTCGAATACCGCATTAATACGGTAACCCACTTATTACTGAGACTACGGGGCACAACTACATATAATGTTTAGCGGGAAAAAGGCAAAACTTAAACAGCCAGCAGGCAAAGAAAAGCTGACAAGAAACGCTCCTAATATGACAGCAGCACAATCTTCCCGCTCTGCATTACCTCAGAGACAGTCACAAAGGGGGAACTCTGCCTATTCTTCCTCACAACTTGCTGACTCTGACCTTGATTATGGATTAACACCAATATCTCTACAGAATATTCCTAATAACTCGGATTTTCTTAGTCAGTTTGAACGTGTTTTACAAAAAGCCCTCCAAAATACCTCAGACACAATAACAGAAAAACTGACAAGGGAAATTTGTGAGGTAGGGCTCCGCACATCTATCTTAGAACACAAAATGGAGGATATAAATGATATCACTAATACTCATACTGACGAGCTAGAAGCCTTGAAAGAAGAAAATTTTACTCTACACACACGTCTGGAAGATTTCGAAAACAGAGCGAGGAGATCCAACCTGCGACTGCGTGGTATACCTGAAACTATAATAGATCTTCAATCAACCATTACAGCGCTTTTTCAGGAGTTAGCCCCATCAATTCCCATTGAAGGATTGGAGATGGACAGAATTCATAGAACTTTGGCCCCTAAAAAAGAAGATGGTCCCCCCAGGGACATTGTAATAAAATTACACTATTTTAGAACAAAGGAACAACTGATGGAAGCGGCACGTAATAAAGATACATTAACCTTTCAAGGCCATCGCTACCAAGTATTCCATGATCTCTCACAGCAAACTCTCTACAGAAGAAAAGAGATGAAACCTCACCTACAAATACTCCAATACCACCACATCCCCTATCGTTGGAGTTTTCCATTTGCCCTGCGATTCACCTATAAAGGTACAACATATACCTGCAAGAAATTGAACGACCTACTGACTGCGATCCAGGAGCTTCGTTCGTCAATTCCAGATAATTCGACTGAAGGCTCCAAACGCAGAGCATCATCAAACTCACCCAAGGCTCAGCAAGACAACCCAACTCAACTAGCTCACTCCAGTACCAGTAAAAGGAGTCGTTTTGCATCACCACCTCCTAATTCCAAAGATCAAATGGACTGAAAGCCACGACGATTCTTTTATTTCATTGAAACCTTTTACCTAGTGTTACTATTATAACGGTAACCAATTTCAGGTGGATTCAGAGTAGGGATCGAATAATCCTTCCTCTGTCTTTACCTTTATCCTTATAATTTCATTTAAGCAGAAGTTAATCAATCTTTTGTAAAATAATAATTGTTACCAAACTTTATTACTCCAATATCATTCTTTAGGTTTAGTTTAGTAAATGCAATGCCCTTTTTTATAAGTGCATGATGTAATGCAAAGTTATAGAAACATATCTCTATGACATTATCCAATAATAGCTATTATATTATTAGTGACTTGTATTATTTTATTATTGTTTGTATAGCCTTTGAGGAGGCTGCCTTTGTCCCGGAGACAATCCACTGCGCCTCTCAATAGATCCTCGAGTAGCCGGACTTACTGACCGGACTCTCTTTGGACCATTTGTACCCACCGGTTGGTGATATTTCACCACCCCTTGGATACTAGCTCCATATAGGAGCTATTTTCCTCTTTATTTAAAAACAACTTCTCGTCTACTGCTCTAAAACAGGAATTTTACTTATTCTACTTGTCCTATTCATCCCCCTTTATTCTTTTTACCCATCCTTTCCTGCCCCCCCCCTTTTTTTTTTTTTTAATTGTGTTTTGTTTTTTTGTTTTTTCTCGCCCCTCCAGAGTATAACCTTCTTGGATATTATCACATTAAGAATTTATTATAATCCCTAATACTTTTATTCAAAAATGTCTTTAAATGTACTAACACTTAATGTCCAGGGTCTCAACTCCCCACCAAAACGAACAAAAGCCTTTCATTCCTTTTCTTCACTTTCTGCACATGTAATATGTCTGCAGGAAACACACTTCTCTACACAGTCTTCCCCTAAATTTATAAGTCGCCAATACCCACAAGTCTATATGGCCTCCGCCACTACAAAACAAAGAGGAGTGCTGATTGCATTTCATAACACAACCCCCTTCACTTTACATAGAGAAATAAAAGATCCTGAGGGTCGCTATATAATCCTTACAGGTCTCCTGTTAGATAATGAAATAACTATAGTTTCTTACTATGCTCCCAACAGAAATCCTCTTTCGTTCCTCTCACACTTGTTCTCAGTAGTTGAATCTCATAAAAAAGGTACCCTCATGATGTGTGGAGACTCAAATCAAGTTTTATACCCAATTTTAGACAAATCCCCTACACCACTACAACCTCAACGCCTTAATTTCAGACAAATCCTTGAACAACATTCTCTTATTGACTCTTGGCGTGAACAAAACCCTAGAAGAAAACAATACACTTACTATTCCCATCCCCACAAAACATTTTCTCGTATAGACCACCAATTCGTCCACATTGGCACGTTACCACAAATACATAATTCCTTAATCATCCCATGCGCATGGTCAGACCACAATGCGGTCATGACGTCCTTCTCATCCTTGATCCCGAGGCCTAGCCATAGATCCTGGACTATAAATGATAATCTATTAGTTGACCCAACATACCGTCTAAAAATAGAAACAGCCATACAAGATTACATCGCCAATAATTTACCAACAGATACTAATCCACTGAATCTATGGGAAGCTCTTAAACCTTCCATTAGAGGAGTCTGTATCAGCCAGTCGTCTTACCGACGTAAATTGAAACAGCAAATGCAAAACAAATTAGAGGAAGCTTATTATAAAGCCTCTGAAATTTTCCAAAATTTGCCCTCTCAAACTACAAAGCTAGACTATGATAAAGCAAAGTTGGAGCTTGATCTTTTTTTAACAGACTCAGCTATACAGATTCTTCGCAAAACTAAACATACAATATATATGAAAGCTAATAAGCCAACCACATTCTTGGCATTAACTCTACGCAGAGCAGACCACATTCCGAAACCAATTCGGCTACAAATCACCAAAAACAATTTTTCTAGTAATCCACAGAAAATTATCAATGAGTTCCGTAGGAAACTCAAAGATTTATACCAAAATACACAAACATTCGACTCAACAAAATTAGACGCACTGTTATCTTCTATTCTTCTCCCAACCCTTTCTGTTACCCAACAAGAAACATTAGATAAGCAGATCACTAATATGGAAGTCATATCAGCAATAAAATCCCTAAAATTGCATAAACGCCCAGGCCCTGATGGATACTCAGCCACATTTTATAAACACTTTACTACACTACTAGCCCCACTTATGACAAACGCATTTAATTCTCTATTAGAAGGCTGTGCCTTTAACGCGGAATCCCTACTAGCTTCAATATCCATGATTCCAAAACCGCATGCAGATGACACGTCATGGTCCAATTACAGACCAATCTCAATCCTTAATATAGACATAAAAATATTAGCAAAGATTCTATCTAATAGACTTAATCCAATTATTGGCACATTAATTCATAAAGACCAAACGGGTTTCATACCTTTCAGACAAGCAGGTGATAACATACGGCGTGCTACCCTACTGGCTCATATAGCCAGGTCTCGCAAAATCCCTGCCTGTTTCCTCTCTATCGATATACAAAAGGCGTTTGACACTCTGTCATGGTCTTATCTTAAAGCCATTCTTCATAAATGGGGATTTGGTGAGCGGTTCCAGGGATGGATTTCCTCTCTTTATCATAATCCAAAAGCGTATATAACCTATTCAGGTTACCGCTCAGACCCCTTTAATATTGAAAGAGGAACCAGGCAGGGATGTCCATTATCCCCTCTTCTATTCTCCTTGGCTATTGAGCCCCTAGCTCAACTTATTAGATCCAATATAAATATAAAAGGACTTGAATTAGGTGGTCACCAACATAAGTTATGTTTATTTGCCGATGACGTCTTAGTATTTCTTACTTCGCCCCTACTATCAGCTCCAAACCTCATTGAAATTCTTACAAAATTCGGTAAAATATCTGGTCTTAAGATAAATCAGCAAAAATCAAAAGCCCTAAATATATCGTTATCACCTAATTTACAGAAACAGTTACAAGACTCCCTTCCATTTACATGGTCAACAACACATTTACCATATTTAGGGATCTCACTAACGGCTAATCCAGCTGACCTATACTCTGCAAATTATCCTCCCATGCTAACTCAATTATCAACCTTACTGAGAAAATGGTCTTCTTTACCGTTAGCATGGATGGGTAGAATCACAGTAGTAAAAATGTCCATATTGCCTAAAATCCTATACCTGTTCCGTGTACTTCCTATAAACGTTCCGGCTTATTTTTTCCGAATACTACAACGCAAATCAGCCCAATTTATTTGGGGCAAACTTAAACCACGATTACCACAAAATACACTACATATGGCCCGAACCTGTGGATGTTTGGGTGTTCCAAATTTCTCAAAATACTATTATGCTTCTCAATTAGCACAAATTATTAAATACCATGCCACTAAAGAAATCCCTCTTTGGGTAACTATAGAATCGGTGGAATGTGATCCACTTTCTATATCAAATCTGTTATGGCTTTCACCACCCCAACGACGTTCAATAACAAATCTAGTCACAAAACATAGCCTCTCAATATGGGATAGACTTAAATTCCGTTTTGGTCTCCAATCTCCACTAAACCCTCTCCTCTCCTTTCTAAACAACCCCTCCTTCTACCCAGCTTGGACTTTACCTTCCTCCTTTAAAGCTTGGATAAATGTGGGTCTTACACGAGTTCAACACTTCTACGACTCTGATAAACGTATTTCATTTCCTACAATAAGCAAGACACACAACATACCCAGTAATGAAACATTTAGATTCTTACAAATTAAAAACTTTTTAGCCCAAAACATGCCCACAAACTTGACAACTCCAGAATATACTTCATTTGAACAATCATGTATGTCAGATCCACACAGACGAGGACTTATCTCTGACATATATGCTCAACTACTTTCACAAACAAATTCCTCTCCCCCGTCTTATACTACCAAATGGGAAGCCGATTTAAACCTTCCTCCAGACTCACTGGATTGGCCACAAATCTGGCAATCTACAAAATCAGCCACACCCAACATAGTTGCCCTAGAAACATATTATAAAGTTCTTACCAGGTGGTATTTAGTGCCAGCACGTATATCAAAATACCTTCCCCAATACCCCCCTCACTGTTTTCGCAGATGCAGCGACATTGGTACACATCTGCATATTTGGTGGACTTGTCCAATAGTCCAAACATATTGGTCAAAAATATTTCAAATTCTCTCTACAATGTTTGAAACCACATTACAACCGGATCCATTGGTAGCCCTCCTAAATAATAAGCCACGAAACATAATTTAACGTCAATTTAAACTTTTACTATATGTCACAACAGCTGCAAAACAATCGATAGCAAAAGCCTGGAAAACCAATAAGCTTTGTGACATATCTGTAAAACAACGTGCAACTCAAGCTATGATCCATGCTAAAATGGAGGCAATCATACTTGATAAACTGGACAAATTTGAATCTCTTTGGCTTCCATCGATAACACACATACTACCACCGGATTTGAACTATTCACTTCTTTTACCCTAATGAGATCTACCACCTTCACGGTCTATATTATTACATGTTCCCATAAATATTTAACACTCGCTTCTCTCTGGAGACCCCAAATTCCCTCCATAACCATTTCAGATCCCACCACATATTCCCACTTATTAAATTTTATTTTTAGTGATGTATAATAATAAAATATGTCTTTATCTATTTTTATTAAATTATTATTTGGTTAGGCAAACTATGTCTTTTTCGGATGCAAACTATCTATACCTTTGATGGGGATGCTTTGGAGGGACACCCATGCACCCGGGATATGCCGGGCCAAATAGCCGGACCTTGGCCCTGGTTGTTTGGGTGTCTCTCTAGGTCATCTCATTAATACCCAATTTATCTAATTTAGTTGCATTTTATGTCTCACTATTGTGACATATTGTATTTTTTTTATATATATATATATATTTATCTACTTACTTATTTATTTATTTTTCCAATTACAAAAGCTCTATTAATTATTATAACCATATAATTCAGATATGTACACTGGATAATAGATTTTCTTACTGATTTCTACAAGATAACTTAAGTATTATTATTCTAAGTTATTATTGAGAAGTTCCTTTTCCTCATATTTTGTAACCTTACATAAATTTAAAACCAGTACTGTAAAATTGTATTGTTGTATTCTCAATAAATTATTTGAAAAGAGAAAATCTTGATAGATTAATATAAAAAAGATCATGCATTTTGGATATAGATATAGTCAATATATGTGGTGAGCTTCAACAATTAAAAACTCAGGAGCCAATAACAAGTAAGGAAGAAAAATTAAAAATACATTTAGAGGCATTTAATAGGGATATACTAATTAAAAGGGAACTCAAGCTCACTTGAGATAGGAATGCATTTAAAGACGGTAGGGCTTATAAGTGGACTGAAAACAATTATATGCACAACAAAGGTAACTCAAATAAAGGTAACCCAAATCACAAACAATATTCCACTATTGCACAAAAATCACCCCACCAACCAAATCTTCCCTCACAATCCTCTCATAAACCAAAAGCCAATTCAACGTACCACGTTGAGCGACACATCAGCAGTGCACCCAATCAATCTTCCTGTCAAAAACATCACGGTGAGAGAATCTATCTCCCAATCCAACACTATAGTTACTGAACCTTTTGACACTCTCTCAAGCGATCCCTCTTTTTTAGAGAAGATTTTGGCGGGCGTTCAGCCCTCACCACACAATCCCAATACATACACACAAGTGGTATTTTAGCCAGTTCAGACAGTACCAACACACAAGGCGGTGTTGATCTGAACATTATTAATCTCTCCTCATATCTGCTATCTGAGAATGAGATAGCGGTCCTCAAGAAAGGGTTAAACTTTTGTTCAAACCAAGATCTTGATAGATTTGAAATATATAAAGACCTTCAGCTCCTTATCCGCAAGTTAATTTTAAAAAAACTTCTCCATAAACAGGGGATAGTACTTGATCATACGCCACAAGAAAGTCGAGCGCTTGACCATTTAGTTTCACTTCTGGAGGAGAGCGACCCACCCGACCTTATCGACTGAGTCAATCTCCAACAGATCTTGGACTCAGTGGAAAAACAAGGTGAAGACCCTAAAGTCATTAGGCCAACATTGAAAAAGAAGTCTGACTTCTGCCCAGCACCCAACACTAATCCGAATGCAGCAGCATTTTTGAGTCTGGTTAATATGCACCTTGAGAAAATGAAAGTACATATGAATAAGCCGACAAATATAATAGAGAATAAAAAGGCCGCCTTAAAATAACTCTCAAATAACAACCAAATTGTCATTAAGCCCTCAGACAAGGGGGGTAATGTTGTCCTTTTAGACAATGATAAATATATTAACATGTGTAACCAGATATTAAAAAACCCAGACTGGTATCGATGAATGCAATTGGCATCGTCGAAAAATACAACAGGGAATTCTACATGTTGATCGACACCGCCCTCTACAACAATATAACTACCAAACAACTGTGGAACTTTATTCGGAATACATTTCCTCGAGTGCCCACATTTTATACACTCCCGAAGATCCATAAAAATGAAAAAAAGGACCCCCCGGAAGACCAATCGTATCCGGGGTAGGTGCAATTAGCGAGAATGCCAGTAGACTGATCGACGACTTTTTGAAACCATACGTCATGGCCCTGCCCTCTTATGTAAAAGATACATCACACTTTTTGCAAATTATAGATGATCTATATGTCCCTGAATGCGCAACCTTGGTGACAATAGATGTCGAAACGCTCTATAGCTCCATCCCACATGGAAAGGGCATAGTAGCCATCAAACATATCATACAGAGAGACAAGAATGTAGACCCCGCATACAGAGAGTTTATTGTCTCCCTGTTGGATCTTATCCTTGAGCATAACATATTTGCCTTTAATGGCTCCCACTACCTCCAGGTGCAGGGGGTGGCGATGGGGACTTATTGTGCCCCATCCTATGCCAACCTGTACCTGGGGGATTGGGAGCAGATGTTTCTACAGGATGAGGCCTTGTCAATGTACACAGACCACATCATAGGGTGGTACCGATACATTGACGACGTCTTTATTGTTTGGGATGGGTCACATGAGATGTTAGAACAATGTCTTTCGAGAATGAACAGAAACAACTTTAATCTCAGTTTCACAATGTCCCACAATGAACATAGCATCACATTTCTAAATGTGGAGATCTATAGGGGGGGAAGGGGGATCCCTTTTCAGCAAACTCTATAGGAAACCCACATCTGGAAACGCAATATTACATGCCACAAGTTTTCACCCAAAACCACTCATAGATTCAATACCTTACAGTCAATCCCTTAGGGTGAGACGAAACTGTACCAATGATGCCATCTTCAAGATAGAGGCAGACAAACTACCTGATCGATTGCTTTTGAGAGGTTATTAGCACGCCTCTCTTAAGAGATCCTATCAGCAGGCATCCCTACAATCGAGGGAAAAACTTTTACATTCAAAGAAACCAAAGGATGAGACCAACCCCCTCAGAATAATTACTAGGTATACGAATCAACAACAGGGAATAAGAAATATTGTAGATAAATATTGGCACATGTTTGCATTGGATCCATCTTTGGGACAATTCGTGACAGAAAAACCATTGTTCACTTTCAGAAGAGTAACCTCTGTGAGTGAGCAAATTGTAAGCAGTGAATTAAAGGGGATAATAAAAAAGATCACTGTAAATATAAAGGGACTTACATTTGTGGGTCATGCCACTATTGTAAGTTCATGCTTACCCAAAAAAGCCTGATTTTACCGAATGGTCAGATATTTCGTTCTATGCACTTCGCTAATTGTAAAACATTCGGAGTAGCTTACATGTTGCTATGCGACTGTACATGTTTTTACATTGGTAAGACCAAGCAGGAGTTCTGGAGGAGATCCTACAGGCATGTTAGGAGCATGCAGGTATGCAATCCTGATCTCCCGCTTGGTCAACATACCAGGATTGTACACAACTGTGTATTCCCAAAAATTAAGTTTCTTATCTTGGACTGCATCCACCCCAACCCCAGGGGAGGGGATTGGAATAAAGCCCTTCTCAAGCTCAAATTACACTGGATCCACACATTAAAGGCAACACAGCCGCCAGGCTTAAATGAAGCCACCTGCTTTATCCTATCCTATCTCGATGGATCTGACATTAGATACAGTCAGGTCCATAAATATCGGGACATCAACACAATTTGAATCTTTCTGGCTCTATACACCACCACAATGGATTTGAAATGAAACGAACAAGATGTGCTTTAACTGCAGACGTTCAGCTTTAATTTGAGGATATTTACATCCAAATAAGGTGAACAATGTAGGAATTACAACAGTTTGTATATGTGCCTCCCACTTTTTAGGGGCCAAAAGTAATGGGACAATTGGCTGCTCAGCTGTTCCATGGCCAGGTGTGTGTTATTCCCTCATTATCCCATTTACAAGGAGCAGATAAAAGGTCCGGAGTTAATTTCAAGTGTGCTATTTGCATTTGGAATCTTTTGCTGTCAACTCTCAATATGAGATCCACAGAGCTGTCACTATCAGTGAAGCAAGCCATCATTAGGCTGAAAAAAACAAAACAAAACCATCAGAGAGATAGCAAAAACATTAGGTGTGGCCAAATCAATGTTTGGAACATCCTTAAAAAGAAAGAATGCACCGGTGAGCTCAGCAACACCAAAAGACCCGGAAGACCACAGAAAACAACTGTGGTAGATGACCGAAGAATTCTTTCCCTGGTGAAGAAAACACCCTTCACAACAGTTGGCCAGATCAAGAATACTCTCCAGGAGGTAGGTGTATGTGTTTTTAAGTCAACAATCAAGAGAAGACTTCACCAGAGTGAATACAGAGGGCTCACCACAAGATGTAAACAATTGGTGAGCCTCAAAAACAGGAAGGCCAGATTAGAGTTTGCCAAACAACATCTAAAAAAGCCTTCACAGTTCTGGAACAACATCCTATGGACAGATGAGACCAAGATCAACTTGTACCAGAGTGATGGGAAGAGAAGAGTATGGAGAAGGAAAGGAACTGCTCATGATCCAAAGCATACCACCTCATCAGTAAAGCATGGTGGTGGTAGTGTCATGGTGTGGGCATGTATGACTGCCAATGGAACTGGTTCTCTTGTATTTATTGATGATGTGACTGCTGACAAAAGCAGCAGGGTGAATTCTGAAGTGTTTCGGGCAATATTATCTGCTCATATTCAGCAAAATGCTTCAGAACTCATTGGACGGTGCTTCACAGTGCAGATGGACAATGACCCAAAGCATACACCGAAAGCAACCAAAGAGTTTTTTAAAGGGAAAGAAGTGGAATGTTATGCAATGGCCAAGTCAGTCACCTGACCTGAATCCGATTGAGCATGCATTTCACTTGCTGAAGACAAAACTGACGGGAAAATGCCCCAAGAACAAGCAGGAACTGAAGACAGTTGCAGTAGAGGCCTGGCAGAGCATCACCAAGGATGAAACCCAGAGTCTGGTGATGTCTATGCATTCCAGACTTCAGGCTGTAATTCACTGCAAAGGATTTGCAACCAAGTATTAAAAAGTGAAAGTTTGATGGATGATTGTTAATCTGTCCCACTACTTTTGGTCCCTTAAAAAGTGGGAGGCACATATACAAACTGTTGTAATTCCTACACCGTTCACCTGATTTGGATGTAAATACCCTCAAATTAAAGCTGAAAGTATGTAGTTAAGGCACATCTTGTTTGTTTCATTTCAAATCCATTGTGGTGGTGTATAGAGACAAAAAGATTAGAATTGTGTTGATGTCCCAATATTTATGGACCTGACTGTATATACCCTCCTTCAAATATCTTTGTAGGACATATTAACTTTCATTAGTTTGTTTATGCTAATATATTTAATATATATACATCCTTTTGCAATTGTTTGGGCTGCATGCATTTATTATTATCGCAATCCTCTGGTCTACTTGTGTCGCTATACCTGCTATCCAAGCATTTTTATACATCTATCTAGATTATACACATGCTTTATATTCTTGTTAAAAAGTATATACTGCCCTTTATGTGTGATTTCCCATCATGTTTAATCTTTTTTATTCTCTTTTCAGAAATTCCTTATAGAATTTTTGTTTGACATAACTTGGGAGGTTGGGAGGTTTCTTGCCCCTTTTCCCTCCCCTTGCTGTCCTTTTCCACCCATTGGCGTGGGCATGTCCTGATGACCGCCAGGCACACAAAGCCGCCCTGGTTTCACTGAACCTGTGGTGGCATCATGTGCAGTCTACGGCGCCTATTTACGGCGCCAGACCTCCATCTTGTTTCACCCAGCGGACATGGGTTGTCCATTGGTGAAGCTTTGTGTGCCGTCGGGCATGGTGGGTGTGGCTACATTCCAGAGTGCAGCTGATCTGCGAGCACGCCGGGACATGGTGGTGCGCACACAACTCGGGGGGCCGGGTCCATTAGGTCTGTTCTCCCTCCCATCTCCTCACGATCAGCTGTGCCCTTGACAGCTGATTGGGGAAGGAGGGAATTATAAACTTAGCAAGGTCCGCTCTGTCTCACATCCCTCTCATTTGTTTGCTGGATGTCGAGACGAGGGGTCACAAATCTCTGCTTTTCAAGGTAAAAACTTCACTTTCCTTTCAAACCCCTTTACCCAGCCTATGTTGCAACTCTCTTTAGCTGGCCATGTACCTTGTAGTGTGGATTACTATGCTTAAATGGAAGTATGTTTTGGGCCATCTTCTATACCTTCTGGGCATATGAACACCTTTAATTCAACATTCAATATATATAGTGACCTTTTGAAAAATGGAAAATAAGAAATTAAAATTATAACTACCGTATTTATCAGCGTATAACACGCACATTCATTTTAACAGGGAAGTTTCAGGAAAAAAAACTTACATTTTAAATAAGGAACTTTGAAGCAAAATAAGGGTCAGTGCCCATCTGCAGCCTCACCATTGCCATCAACGCAGCCTGATCAATGCCCATCTGCAACCTCACAAGTGCCATCAATGCAGCCTCATTAGTCCACATCAATGCAGCCTCACCATTGCCATCAATGCAGCAGCCTCGCCATTGCCATCAATGCAGCAGCCTTGCCATTGCCATCAGTGCAGCCTGATCGATGCCCAGCTGCAGCCTAGAGGGGACAGGGAGGGGGGCGGGACGAGCGCCGACAGATTACATACAGATACAGTGAGAATCTCCTATGATAGACAGAACAGTGGTCCAATGGTGGCCCAGGAGAAGGAACTTCCTATTACAGAGGCCGCCAAGTAAACAGGAGATTCTCACTGTATGTAATCTGACGGCGCTCGTCCCGCCCCCTCCCTGTCCCCTCCGAGGCAGCTAAAATTTAAGTATTTGCGTATAACACGCACACGCTATTTGCACCCGATTTTCATGGTGAAAATGTGAGTGTTATACACCAATAAATACAGTATATATTAAAAGTTTCTCACTTGTTGATGAAATATAATGGTGCATTTAGCAACACCCATTACTTTATACATATGTATATACATTGAAATGAAGTCCTCTTTCTAATAAAGACCCTGCTTACACTATATAGGTTATAGACAGACATTTATATTTATCATTGCTATTTATCTATTTTATAGCTGTGGTTCAATACTTTCCTACCTGCTCCTACTGTGTGGGAACAATCTTTACTATCAACAGGTACCAAGCATTTTTCAGTTATGATTAAATTTATATGAAGAAATTATTCACAGACTGTCTGTCTACATTTCACAGGGCTTTTTCTTTCCCGACCCCAGTGGGTTTTCAGGCTCCTTTTGCTCCTTGGTCTTCCCTCCCTCTGAAGAGGAGGGGGGGGGGGGGGGGTTGGGAATGGCAGGT
Organism: Lithobates septentrionalis; assembly: GCA_037952835.1. NCBI lineage: Eukaryota > Metazoa > Chordata > Amphibia > Anura > Ranidae > Lithobates > Lithobates septentrionalis. Next base: position 11,334,581 of record JBBDGP010000078.1, read on the forward strand.
TGCTATTCCCTTCTGGGATGACATTTGTATACACACATACCACTAAGGATTTTTTGGATGAGAACTTGAAAGTATTTGTACTCTCATATGTTTTTAAAGAGGCAACTTTTGGAATGTTAACTATCCTGTCACAACATTTGTAAGTGTTTTTCAACATTGCACTTTATTAATAATGTATATCACTAGACATCAATGTCAACACTATGTACTCAGTCATTTATTGTTTTATTCTAGAAACATAGTTTCTTCTTGCTAAATACCCCTGAAGAAGGAGACAACTTAGTACTCTGAAACGCATCGGGTGCAAGAAGTATAGACTGTATTGTATTACATTGTTTATGACGGTGTATAAGTTTTAGATGTGTTTAAACATTCCATGTTTTTTTATATTTTTTCTATACATTTTTCTAATAAATATTTTTGAAATTATAAAAACACTTTACTAAAATCTTCTTAAAAATGATTGTGCCTTAAAAGTCCACCACATGGAAGATGAAATGGAAGAAATAGATTCCTCTATTTCTTCTTCAATATTGGATGTGGCGCTAACCCCTTGTTCAACATTACTTGTCCAACAATTTTTTCTGCATTTCTGCAAATGGAGTTGGAGATTTGGCCAGGATCAATGTTATCATCAATGTTGATAAATACAGAGATACAGATACTTATCCATCATGCCATACCAGTAGTGAAGTAGGCATGGACAGACAGCAGGATCTTTGTGAAAACAAAACAGTCTTCCAAGTCTGTGGTTACAAGTGCAGGTATCAAAAACAGCAAGAATAAAACAAAACAGAAAATAAAACCTTGCCACTTTTGGCATCTAACTGCAAAACACAGGAACCTATCTACCTGGTCTGGAACAGCCTATCGCTGCCCACACAGAAACAGTCTTTCAGTCATACAGACTTAATCTCACCACTCAGAAGAAGCTGCTCCCCAGTCCTTATGCAGGAATCTGGTTCCAGGGTGGAGCTCCTTGTTGGAGCAACCTAGGAGTTTTATAGAGCCCTGAGTGCTTCATCTGTTACACCTGAGCTTGTTAACCCTCATCGAGTCCCAAACAGGATCACTACCCAGCAGAAACCCAAAAGCATTCAGTGTACAGCATAAACCTGGGAGAAATATATCTCCCAGCTTGGACACAACCCATAGATTTTCCTGGCTTCCTGTCACAACCCCCCCCCCCTTGTTTCAACCCTAGGGTTGTAACACAGTTTGCCAGGCACGCATGCACTTGGGAAAAAGCATCTTCATTTCCCATTCTAACACCGGGGCAATAATTCACTGTAAAACTGAATTCTTGAAGGGCCAGGAACCACCTATTCACCCTCCTATCAGTCTCTTTATTCTGTGCCATTCACTTTAATGGAGCATTATCTGTTACCAGTTCAAATTGTCTACTCAAGAGTACCAGAGAGAATCTAAAGCCCATTTTATCGCTAAACATTCTTTCTCATTGGTGGTATAATTTTCTTCATGGGCCTTGAATTTCCGGCTGAGGTAAATTACAGGGTGTTCTTCCCCCTTGAAAACCTGAGACGGCACAGCTTCTAACCCAACATTTCATGCATCAGTCTGGACCACAAAGTTCCTTGAAAAGTCAGACGAGTATAACACTTGCTGAATACATAAGGCCTGTTTTAAGGCCTCAAAATCTGCTTCTGCTTTCCATTTGATCATGACAGACACTTTCCCTTTTGTCAAATTGGTTAGGGGAGCAGCCTGTGAGGCAAAATGGGGAATAAAGCAGCGATAATAGCCAGCGATTTCTAAAAATGCTCAAACCTGCTTCTTGTTGGTGGGGCGTGGCCAACTCTGAATAGCCTCAACTTTGTTTACTTGGGGACTTATTAGACCTCTCCCACTGGAATATCCCAGATACTTTGCCTCCTCTAGCCCAAGGGTAAATTTTTTTGGATTGACTGTAAACCCAGCCTTCCAAGTGGAATCTAACACAGACTGAACCTTTGGTAAGTGTGAGTCCCAATCCTCACTATGGATGACCACATCATCTTGGTATGCAGCAGCATAGGCTCGATAAGGGTTGAAGGATCTTATTCATTACCAATTGAAATGTGGCTGGATCATTCTGTAACCCAAAAGGCATCCTCCAATACCGAAAAGATCACTCTGGAGTTACAAATGCCGTTTTTTGCTTGACCGATTCCAAGAGAGGAATTTGCCAATACCCTTTGGTCAGGACTAATGTCATCATATACCAGGCTGTTAATAAGTTTGTCTATGCGAGGCATGGGATAGGTGTCAAACTTAATGATTTTTAGGGATGAGCCCGATGTTCGAGTTGAACATAAGTTCGACTTGAACATTGGGTGTTCGCCCGTTTGGCGAATACCGAACATTATGGGCCATTTGCGGGAAATGCAAGCGCCCGTGGAACGCCCCATAATGAAATCGCAGTGCATTGATGGCTGCTGATTGGCCAAAGCATGCACCTGACCTGCATGCTTTGGCCAATCACAGCACGCTCTGTGCTTTTGGCCAATCATGGCTCAGGGGGCTGGGTCAACGCCCCGCACTATGTAAGGCTGCTTACATGGCAGCCGTACATAGTTTTATGAATGAGAGCAGCAAAATTACATTTGTAAAGGAAAAAATTTCATTTAAAACTACTCGGCAATACACATACAAATCATTTTAAAAAAAGGCATGGCTCCCCTCCAGTCCATTACCAGGCCCTTTGGGTTGGGTATGGATATTAAGGGGAACCCCTCACCAAAATAAAAAAAATTGCATGGGGTCCCCCCAAAATTCATACCAGTCCCTTCAGGTCTGGTATGGATTTTAAGAGGAACCTAGTGCCAAAATAAAAACAAAATGGCGTGGGGGTCCCCAAAAAATCCATACTAGACCCTTATCCGAGCACGCAACCTGTCAGGCCGCAGAAGAAGGGGGGACGAGAGAGTGCCCCCCTCCTGAATTGTACCAGGACACATGCCCTGAACATGGGTAGGGTGTTTTGGGGTCCACCCAAAACACCTTGTCCCCATGTTGATGGGGACAAGGGCCTCTTCCCCACAACCCTTGTCCAGTGGTTGGGGAGGTCTGTGGGCAGGGGGCTTATCGGATTTTGGAAGCCCCCTTTAACAAGGGGACCCCCAGATCCTGCCCCCTCTATTTGAATGGGTATTGGGTAAATCGTACCCCTACATATTCACCAAAAAAAGTGTCAAAATGATAAAAATGACAGGAGACAGTTTGGAACAGGTCCTTTATTAAAAAAATGTAATAAAAAATAAGTGTCCCACAATGTAACTTTATCTTCGATGACAGCATCGACGGCCCAAGAAAAAAAGAAAACAAACTGGAAAAACTCAGTTGACTGCAGGCTTTTTGCAATGACAGCTGCTATCTAGCTGAGGGGGACCATCCGGTTACATAAACGGGTGATCCCTGACATTACGTGACGTCATATGACATCACAAGGAGGCGGGGTCACCCGTTTATGTCACAGAGTGGCCCTGCCCTCAGCTATCATTGCAAAAAGCCTGCAGTCTCGGGACGCCTCCCATGGAGGCGGAGTATTTCCGTTTATTTTAACTTTTTTTTTCGGGTCATCTGTGCTGTCATTGAAGATGAAGTTACATCGCGGGACACTTTTTTTCTTTTATAAAGGACTTGTCCCAAACTGACTACTGTCATTTTTACCATTTTGACACTTTTTTTGGTGAATGTGCAGGGGTACAATGTACCCGATACCCATTCACATGGGAGGCGGGATCTGGGGGTCCCCTTGTTAAAGGGGGCTTCCAGATTCTGATAAGCCCCCTGCCTCCAGACCCCCACAACCACCAGGCAAGGGTTGTGGGGAAGAGGCCCTTGTCCCCATCAAAATGGGGACAAGGTGTTTTGGGGGACCCCAAAACAGCCTCCCTATGTTGAGGGCATGTGGGCTGGTATGGTTCAGGGGGGCGCTCTCTCGCTCTCACATCCTCCTATTTTCCTGTGGCCTGCCAGGTTGCGTGCTCAGATAAGGGTCTGGTATGGATTTTGGGGGGACCCCCACGCCATTTTTTTAATTTTGGCACAGGGTTCCACTTAATATCCATACCAGACCTGGAGGGCCTGGTATGTATTTTGGCGGGACCCCCACGGATTTATTTTAAATTTTGGTGCCAGGTTCCCCTTACTATTCATACCAGATCCAAAGGGCCTGGTAATGGACGGGGGGGGGGGAGACTCACGCCTATTTTTTCAATGATTTTTATCTATATTGCCAGGATCTGACAATTCATTACAGCTGCAAGCAGTTTTAAATGAAAGTTTTCCTTTTGGAAATGTTATTTTGCTGTAGTACTGTTCTAAACACGGGAAAGATGCGCTAGTTTACAGGCATACTAAGGACAACCCACAGGTACGATATTTAAAGGAATATTTATTTTTTATTGTTTCACTTTAAGCAATTTTCAAATCACTGCTGAAAAAATGGCCGTTTTAAAAAAAATAATTCAAACACTTTTTATGGCAATAACATGCATATAAGCCTTTAAAATGAGCACATTTGATTTTTCATGTTTATGTCCCATAGACTTTAATAGTGTTCGCACAAATATTTTGCCTGTTTGCAAGTTCTGGTGCGAACCAAACTGGGGGGTGTTTGGCTCATCCCTAGTGATTTTATTCAAGTGGCGAAAGTCATTACAAAACCGCCAACTTCCATCTGGTTTGGGCACTAACACAATAGGACTGGCCCACCACTATTTGACTTTTCTATACCCCCAGCTCATGCATTTTTTTTTACTTCTTGGTGAATTGCCTCTTGCCAGGCTTCGGGAATTCGATAAGGTTTTAACTTGACCCTTTCCTCTGGTGTGGTGACAATGTCATGTTCAACCCCAGACTCCCAACCTGGCAATTCTGAAAATTTCTCTTTATTTCAAAGCACAAACTCTCTAGCTTCCTGTTGCTGAGTTTTTGACAGAGTTTCAGTTATCCCGACTTCAGGAATAACCAGGTTATATGGAGCAGAAAGTGGGGTAGTCTCAGCGACCAAGAATTCCCTTTTCTTCCATGGTTTTAGCAAATTTACATTATATATCTGCTCAGGCTTTCGTCTTCCTGGTTGGCTAATTTTATAATTCACATCACTCATTTTTTCTAACACTTCATAGGGACCCTGCCATTTGGCTAGGAACTTTCTTTTGACTATGGGAACCAAAACCCTATCACCAGGTGACAAAGAACGGACCTGGGCCCCATGATTGTAAATCTTCTGCTGAGTCAACTGGGCTTGTGCCAAAAGTTCCTTCACAATAAGCATCACTTGCGCAATTCTGTCTTGCATTTGTACCACATGTTCAATCACACTTCTATGAGGGGAACTCTCACTCTCCCATGTTTCACTGGCAATGTCCAGTAGTCCCCGTGGGTGCCTCCCATACAGTAGCTCAAAAGGAGAGAACCCTGTGGACAATTGGGAACCTCTCTGATAGCAAACATCAATCCCAATTCTTTCTGTCTTTATTAACCACCTTCCTCAGCATTTGTTTTAACGTTTTGTTAAATCTTTCAACCAGCCCATCTGTTTGAGGGTGATACACTGAAGTTTGTAATTGTGTCACTTTCAGAAGTTTGCAAAGCTCTTTGGTTACTATAGACATAAACGGGGTGTTCTGGTCAGTTAGTACTTCTTCTAGGCCCACGCAGCTGAAAAGCTGAAATAGCTCTTTGACAATGGTTTTGGCAAAAGTGTTTTGGAGAGGAATTGCTTATGGGTAGTAGGTGACATAGTCCATTATCACCAATATGTGCTGGTGACCTCTAGAAGATATCAGCAAGGGTCCAACCAAATCCATGGCGACCTTCTCAAAAGGGACCTCAATGATGGGCAGGGGTACCAAAGGACTACGGAAATGTGGCATGGGTGCAGTCCCAAAAATACCTTTAGTTCCCCTTTTTTTACTCTCTCCAACCCCATCCCTTGATGCAGTTTTACCCACAGCTGAGGATGGTCTGGTCTTGGGGTGGAAAGTGCGTGAGTCTCTGAGGGAAGATGCCAGATTCTCAGATGTTAGGTACCTTTCCACAAGGTGTACAAGTTTGTCTGCTGTTTCCAGATCTCCATGGCTAAGCCATTTCTGCAAGGTGGTAGGGAAAGACCACAGAAATTTGTCCATGACTACCCGCTCCACAATTTTTGGTCCGGACAGAGTTTCTGGCTGCAGCCATTTTCTGGTCAAGTGGATAAGATCATACATTTGTGACTGGGGTGGCTTTCTCAGCCGATAACTCTAATTGTGGAAACCTTGATCATGGAGAGCCAGGGTTACACCCAGTTGTGTCAATATTTCCATTTTCAAACGATCATAGTTTTTTGCATCTGCAGGCTCCAAGTCAAAATAAGCCTTTTGGGATTCTCCAGTTTGTAGGGGGGCCACTAGTCCAGCCCATTGTTCCTTAGGCCAACTTTCCTTTTCTGCTGTCCTTTCAAAGGTGGTCACAAACATCTCAGGGTCATCATCTGCGGCTATCTTTGGCAACAGGTGGCTTACCCGAAAATTCGGTATGTTACCGGCATGACTCCCAGCCTTGGTCTGCTGCCTCTGCTGAAGCTGTTTCATGATAGCCTCAATTTGCTGCTTGTGTCTCTGTTCCTGCTGTGTCAGCAATTCCCTATGGCGGGCCTCTGCCTGTTCTAGGGCTTGATGCTGATTTGCATTTGCCTGCTGTTGAGCTGCAAGGCTCTGTTGGTGAGCCTTTTGTTGGGCTGCAAGGCTCTGTTGCACCTGAGCTCTGTTAAACCTCACTGAGCCCCAAACAGGCTCACTACCCAGCATAAACCCAAAAGCAATCAGTGTACAGCATAAATAACTGCTGAAACAACCTTTGATAGAAATGCCAACTACAAATGCAAACATATACACCAGTTGTGTGAAATACACCAAAAGTCATATGAAACAAATGTAACCAAATTCACAAATTGATTGGGAAATAATTCGGTTCACTATTTTATAAATTAGGCAGAGTTAAAGCTAACCAAACATTGTTAAAAGCCATATATAAATAGGAATCTCTTTCTGAATTAAATTCAGCAGATTATCTAACTTAAAACAAAGTAATAATGTTTCCTAGGTTGCATTGTAGTGTGCTAATTGATTTTACTTGCTGCCTGGACTTACTCCTAAAAGCAAAGTTCCACTTTATTATTCAGCAAGTCCAATTTTTATCTGGAACTCAACTAATCAAAATGAACTTACAATTGAAAGCCAATTGTCTCTTGCCTTTGAAAAGTCTTATTGAAATATAATTAATATATATCTGTTCAGAGTTAGTTAGAAAACACCAATGTTGCCGATTTTAGATTAGAAAACAAATAATCTACACATAATTAGTGGCAGACATACAAACTCTGGTTAAGAGTACAAACATTTTTTTTCCAATTTACAAATGAGTGCTTAGCACACAGTTTAAAACATTCAGCGCAAAACTTAATAAGACTATATGTGTTTTTTTTTCTTTAATAAATTTGTTTATCTAAAGAAAAAAATAATGCAGAAGGCATGTACTGTAGACATAGGGTATTACAACAGTTCAAAGCAATAAATTATTAAAGTGATATTAAAGGCAATTAAAAAACAAACATGTTATACTTACCTGCTCTGTGCAGCAGTTTTGCACAGAGCAGCCCCGATCCTCTCCTTCTCTGGTTCCCCCCACCGCTCCTGGCCCCTCCCTTCTACTGAGTGTCCCCAGAGCAAGCAGCTTGCACCTCTCCTCATTGGCTCACTGGCTGACATATGAGGTACCAGGAAGTGTTGTGCAGAGCAGGTACAGGACAGGGTAAACGCCGGACCGGACCACAGGTGACATTGTCAACCTTCAGAACTAAAGCACTTTAAAAGCAGTTTTTATTCATTTGAAATGGCGTCCTCTAAATGTGACTCCCTTTTTTCAAGTTGGATACCGTGGAGGACTTCCAACCACTGCCAGAAAGCTCCAGGGATAAGGAAGACCTATAGACCCTGCAGAGGGCTAAGTCTGCTGGTGTATATGATCTTGCTTTTTAGAGGGTCCATCAGTTCTGATAAGAGTCCCCATATACTGAGTGGGTTCTTTCTACTCAAGATACCCCCATCTCCTTGGTGACGGTGTCAGTGACTTGGAGTACATCACCCCATTGGAAACACGTCTTTTCACATTGTGGAATATTTTTTTGTGTTAACTTAATCGTTCTTTATTTCTTCTATGCAGAGTGTTTACAATTAGACTTATATTTGTATTTCACTTGCACTTTATTTCATTTATTTATTAATTTTCTGTGATCACTCACGGTATATATGAGCGCAACTTATTTATATACAACTGGCTGTGGCAGGGGGAGCCAATGGCTTCCCCCTGCATTCTCAGCCAATGAGGAGGAAGAGTCCTCAGAGAGCTAAGGCTCTTGTGCACATCACTGGATCTCAGGGAGGCTCAGGTAAGGATTGGATGGGGGGGGGGGCTGCTGCACAGAGAAGGTGAACAACCTTGAACCTTTAGAACCACTTTAAGCATCAACATAGAGAAATTCCATATGACAAATATATAGCTATCTTTCCTCTCATTATAAGCTTTTTATAATGTTAGAGGTATAGTAAGTATTGTAGTAAAGAATGTAAAGTAATAGTAGGGGAGTTAATTTTAAAAGTGAGTGGGATAGAGAGACAAGGTGAAAGGGACAAAATATTTAGTAGGGTAGTGGATCGAGAGGAAAGGGGAAAAGGAGGTGGGGGCCATCTAGTCACCCCCCTTCCCTCTCGTTGTCCAAGGTATCAGCTCAAAATATTTTGAAAATTGCTAGAGCTCAGGGTGAAGTCTCAAATTTGGAGTCTAGCTGGGTTTGATCCCTATAAAATAACCAGGTTCTCCAGGTTTTCCAATATTTCTCATCATGCTATAGTGAGTTGTTCCATTTGTCATATTTCTGTGATCTTAGCTTGCCACAAAGAGATGGTGGGAAGAGAACTTTGTTTCTGCATTGCTGGAAGAATTTAGCAGCATTAAGATGTCAGATGCTTTTCCATTTCTCAATAGAAAGAGGGGTACCAGCATTCTTGCTAGAAGCACATATGTAAGGGTCTTTACCATTTGTTCTACAGAATCCCAGAAGTCCTTCAACTTGGGGCAGTCCCAGAAGATATGAAAAAGGATGCCTTTCTGCCTCCAAACATCTCTAACAACAGTTGGACACTTGTGGAAATGTGATGGGGAACAGTGAGTGTCCTGTACCATCTGGTTAATAGTTTGTAACCACTTTCTTGATATTTACAGGCAATAGAGGCCTTATGCATGAAAAGTCCTTCTGAGTAGGGATGAGCTTCGTGTTCGAGTCGAACCCATGTTCGACTCGAACATCGTCTGTTCGCCAGTTCGCCGAATTGTGAATGATATGGGCGCTCACGGGCGCGTCACGGCCCATAATTCACTGCGGCATCGCAGTGCATTGCTGGCTGATGATTGGCCAAGCATGCACTATGACCCGCATGCTTGGCCAATCACAGCGCCGTCTGAACAGAGAGCCGTAATTGGCCAAAGCCAAGGAGGCTTTGACCAATTATGGCTCAGGGGATTTAGTACACGCCCCACACTATATAAGGCCGCCTGCACGGCGGCCCTGTGTAGTGTGTGTTCCGGCGTTGAAAGAGATAGACAGAGAGACAGTGTCATTTGATTTGAGTTAGATAGATTAGGCAGAACAGTCAGTCAGTTAGCTGCACTTACCGTGTATTATGTATACATATGCATCCCAGGTGTTGCATATATATATATATATATATATATATATATATATATATATATATATATATATATATATATACACTGTATTCAGTTTAGCTAGATCCGTTCTTGTTATCTTCCTACTGACAGGCAGGCTTGTCTTGTTACAGTATTTACAGCTACCTGAAGAAAATTGCTGGTGTTCTTTTGATCCTATTAGTACCACAGTCAGGAAGCTAGACTATGTACAATTAGTGCAGTGCGTCCTGCTCACAGTGTTCAGCTAGATCCGTTCCTGTTATCTTCTTACTGACAGGCAGGCTTGTCTTGTTACAGTATATACAGCTACCTGAAGAAAATTGCTGGTGTTCTTTTGATCCTATTAGCACCACAGTCAGGCAGCTAGACTATTTACAGTTAGTGCAGTGCGTCCCGCTCACAGTGTTCAGCTAAAACTACAAGTTAGTGGGGTGCGTCCTGCTCACAGTGTTCAGCTAAACCTACAAGTTAGTGGGGTGCGTCCTGCTCACAGTGTTCTGCTAAACCTACAAGTTAGTGTGGTGCGTCCTGCTCAAAGTGTTCAGCTAAAACTATAAGTTAGTGCGGTGCGTCCACCTCACAGCGTTCAGCTAAACCTACAAGTTAGTGCTGTGCGTCCTGCTCACAGTGTTCAGCTAAACCTACAAGTTAGTGTAGTGAGACCTCTGCACAGTGTTCATCTAAAGCTACAAGTTAGTGCAGTGCGTCCTGCTCACAGTGTTCAGCTAGATCCGTTCCTGTTATCTTCTTACTGACAGGCAGGCTTGTCTTGTTACAGTATATACAGCTACCTGAAGAAAATTGCTGGTGTTCTTTTGATCCTATTAGTACCACAGTCAGGCAGATAGACTATATACAGTTAGTGCAGTGCGTCCCGCTCACAGTGTTCAGCTAAAACTACAAGTTAGTGGGGTGCGTCCTGCTCACAGTGTTCAGCTAAACCTACAAGTTAGTGGGGTGCGTCCTGCTCACAGTGTTCAGCTAAACCTACAAGTTAGTGCGGTGCGTCCTGCTCACAGTCTTCAGCTAAAACTACAAGTTAGTGCGGTGCGTCCACCTCACAGTGTTCAGCTAAAGCTACAAGTTAGTGCGGTGCGTTCTGCTCACAGTGTTCAGCTAAAACTACAAGTTAGTGCGGTGCGTCCTGCTCACAGTGTTCAGCTAAACCTACAAGTTAGTGTAGTGAGACCTCTGCACAGTGTTCATCTAAAGCTACAAGTTAGTGCAGTGCATCCTGCTCACAGTGTTCAGCTAGATCCGTTACTGTTATCTTCTTAATGACAGGCAGGCTTGTCTTGTTACAGTATTTACAGATACCTGAAGAAAATTGCTGGTGTTCTTTTGATCCTATTAGTACCACAGTCAGGCAGATAGACTATATACAGTTAGTGCAGTGCGTCCCGCTCACAGTGTTCAGCTAAAACTACAAGTTAGTGGGGTGCGTCCTGCTCACAGTGTTCAGCTAAACCTACAAGTTAGTGGGGTGCGTCCTGCTCACAGTGTTCAGCTAAACCTACAAGTTAGTGCGGTGCGTCCTGCTCACAGTCTTCAGCTAAAACTACAAGTTAGTGCGGTGCGTCCACCTCACAGTGTTCAGCTAAAGCTACAAGTTAGTGCGGTGCGTTCTGCTCACAGTGTTCAGCTAAAACTACAAGTTAGTGCTGTGCGTCCTGCTCACAGTGTTCAGCTAAACCTACAAGTTAGTGTAGTGAGACCTCTGCACAGTGTTCAGCTAAAGCTACAAGTTAGTGCAGTGCGTCCTGCTCACAGTGTTCAGCTAGATCCGTTACTGTTATCTTCTTAATGACAGGCAGGCTTGTCTTGTTACAGTATTTACAGATACCTGAAGAAAATTGCTGGTGTTCTTTTGATCCTATTAGTACCACAGTCAGGCAGCTAGACTATTTACAGTTAGTGCAGTGCGTCCTGCTCACAGTGTTCAGCTAAAACTACAAGTTAGTGGGGTGCGTCCTGCTCACAGTGTTCAGCTAAAACTACAAGTTAGTGGGGTGCGTCCTGCTCACAGTGTTCAGCTAAAACTACAAGTTAGTGGGGTGCGTCCTGCTCACAGTGTTCAGCTAAACCTACAAGTTAGTGGGGTGCGTCCTGATCACAGTGTTCAGCTAAACCTACAAGTTAGTGCGGTGCGTCCTGCTCACAGTCTTCAGCTAAAACTACAAGTTAGTGCGGTGCGTCCACCTCACAGTGTTCAGCTAAACCTACAAGTTAGTGCGGTGCGTCCTGCTCACAGTGTTCAGCTAAAAATACAAGTTAGTGCTGTGCGTCCTGCTCACAGTGTTCAGCTAAACCTACAAGTTAGTGTAGTGAGACCTCTGCACAGTGTTCATCTAAAGCTACAAGTTAGTGCAGTGCGTCCTGCTCACAGTGTTCAGCTAGATCCGTTACTGTTATCTTCTTAATGACAGGCAGGCTTGTCTTGTTACAGTATTTACAGATACCTGAAGAAAATTGCTGGTGTTCTTTTGATCCTATTAGTACCACAGTCAGGAAGCTAGACTATTTACAGTTAGTGCAGTGCGTCCTGCTCACAGTGTTCAGCTAAAACTACAAGTTAGTGGGGTGCGTCCTGCTCACAGTGTTCAGCTAAACCTACAAGTTAGTGGGGTGCGTCCTGCCCACAGTGTTCAGCTAAACCTACAAGTTAGTGGGGTGCGTCCTGCTCACAGTGTTCAGCTAAACCTACAAGTTAGTGTGGTGCGTCCACCCAACAGTGTTCAGCTAAACCTACAAGTTAGTGCGATGCGTCCTGCTCACAGTGTTCAGCTAAAACTACAAGTTAGTGCGGTGCGTCCTGCTCACAGTGTTCAGCTAAAACTACAAGTTAGTGCTGTGCGTCCTGCTCACAGTGTTCAGATAAACCTACAAGTTAGTGTAGTGAGACCTCTGCACAGTGTTCATCTAAAGCTACAAGTTAGTGCAGTACATCCTGCTCACAGTGTTCAGCTAGATCCGTTCCTGTTATCTTCTTACTGACAGGCAGGCTTGTCTTGTTACAGTATTTACAGCTACCTGAAGAAAATTGCTGGTGTTCCTTTGATCCTATTAGTACCACAGTCAGGCAGCTAGACTATGTACAGTTAGTGCAGTGCGTCCTGCTCACAGTGTTCAGCTAAAACTACAAGTTAGTGGGGTGCGTCCTGCTCACAGTGTTCAGCTAAACCTACAAGTTAGTGGGGTGCGTCCTGCTCACAGTGTTCAGCTAGATCCGTTCCTGTTATCTTCTTACTGACAGGCAGGCTTGTCTTGTTACAGTATTTACAGCTACCTGAAGAAAATTGCTGGTGTGCTTTTGATCATATTAGTACCACAGTCAGGCAGCTAGACTATTTACAGTTAGTGCAGTGCGTCCTGCACACAGTGTTCAGCTAAACCTACAAGTTAGTGGGGTGCGTCCTGCTCACAGTGTTCAGCTAAAACTACAAGTTAGTGTGGTGCATCCACCTCACAGTGTTCAACTAAACCTACAAGTTAGTGCGGTGCGTCCTGCTCACAGTGTTCAGCTAAAACTAAAAGTTAGTGCTGTGCGTCCTGCTCACAGTGTTCAGCTAAAACTACAAGTTAGTGGGGTGCGTCCTGCTCACAGTGTTCAGCTAAAACTACAAGTTAGTGGGGTGCGTCCTGCTCACAGTGTTCAGCTAAACCTACAAGTTAGTGGGGTGCGTCCTGCTCACAGTGTTCAGCTAAACCTACAAGTTAGTGCGGTGCGTCCTGCTCACAATCTTCAGCTAAAACTACAAGTTAGTGCGGTGCGTCCACCTCACAGTGTTCAGCTAAACCTACAAGTTAGTGCGGTGCGTCCTGCTCACAGTGTTCAGCTAAAAATACAAGTTAGTGCTGTACGTCCTGCTCACAGTGTTCAGCTAAACCTACAAGTTAGTGTAGTGAGACCTCTGCACAGTGTTCATCTAAAGCTACAAGTTAGTGCAGTGCGTCCTGCTCACAGTGTTCAGCTAGATCCGTTACTGTTATCTTCTTAATGACAGGCAGGCTTGTCTTGTTACAGTATTTACAGATACCTGAAGAAAATTGCTGGTGTTCTTTTGATCCTATTAGTACCACAGTCAGGAAGCTAGACTATTTACAGTTAGTGCAGTGCGTCCTGCTCACAGTGTTCAGCTAAAACTACAAGTTAGTGGGGTGCGTCCTGCTCACAGTGTTCAGCTAAACCTACAAGTTAGTGGGGTGCGTCCTGCCCACAGTGTTCAGCTAAACCTACAAGTTAGTGGGGTGCGTCCTGCTCACAATGTTCAGCTAAACCTACAAGTTAGTGTGGTGCGTCCACCAAACAGTGTTCAGCTAAACCTACAAGTTAGTGCGGTGCGTCCTGCTCACAGTGTTCAGCTAAAACTACAAGTTAGTGCGGTGCGTCCACCTCACAGTGTTCAGCTAAACCTACAAGTTAGTGCAGTGCGTCCTGCTCACAGTGTTCAGCTAAAACTACAAGTTAGTGCTGTGCGTCCTGCTCACAGTGTTCAGATAAACCTACAAGTTAGTGTAGTGAGACCTCTGCACAGTGTTCATCTAAAGCTACAAGTTAGTGCAGTACATCCTGCTCACAGTGTTCAGCTAGATCCGTTCCTGTTATCTTCTTACTGACAGGCAGGCTTGTCTTGTTACAGTATTTACAGCTACCTGAAGAAAATTGCTGGTATTCCTTTGATCCTATTAGTACCACAGTCAGGCAGCTAGACTATGTACAGTTAGTGCAGTGCGTCCTGCTCACAGTGTTCAGCTAAAACTACAAGTTAGTGGGGTGCATCCTGCTCACAGTGTTCAGCTAAACCTACAAGTTAGTGGGGTGCGTCCTGCTCACAGTGTTCAGCTAGATCCGTTCCTGTTATCTTCTTACTGACAGGCAGGCTTGTCTTGTTACAGTATTTACAGCTACCTGAAGAAAATTGCTGGTGTTCTTTTGATCCTATTAGTACCACAGTCAGGCAGCTAGACTATTTACAGTTAGTGCAGTGCGTCCTGCTCACAGTGTTCAGCTAAACCTACAAGTTAGTGGGGTGCGTCCTGCTCACAGTGTTCAGCTAAAACTACAAGTTAGTGTGGTGCGTCCACCTCACAGTGTTCAACTAAACCTACAAGTTAGTGCGGTGCGTCCTGCTCACAGTGTTCAGCTAAAACTAAAAGTTAGTGCTGTGCGTCCTGCTCACAGTGTTCAGCTAAACCTACAAGTTAGTGTAGTGAGACCTCTGCACAGTGTTCATCTAAAGCTACAAGTTAGTGCAGTGCGTCCTGCTCACAGTGTTCAGCTAAAACTACAAGTTAGTGCTGTGTGTCCTGCTCACAGTGTTCTGCTAAAACTACAAGTTAGTGTGGTGCGTCCATCTCACAGTGTTCAGCTAAACCTACAAGTTATTTTTTTGCGAGCTCTGCACAGTGTTCACCTAAAGCTACCTGTAGAAGGTTGGTGGTGTTTTCCTGATCCTATCACTACCGCAGGCAGCTAAAAAAGCTACAAGTTAGTTTTTTGCGAGCTCTGCACAGTGTTCAGCTAAAGTTACCTGTAGAAGGTTGGTGGTGTTCTCATACTACAGGCAGGCAGTTGATTTTGCTAGCTGCAGTATCAGTACATATATATATATATATATATATATATATATATATATATATATATATATATATATATATATCCCAGCTTAGTGCAGCTACAGGCCATTAGTATGGAGAGAGGAGGAGGAGGAGGAGGAGGAGGAGGAGGAGGAGGAGGCGGCACATCACCAACGAGGCAGGATGCCCTCCAGGGGCCAGCCTAAGGGCAGCACATTGACTGCATCACACCCCAAAGCTCCACATGTGCAGGGCGCTGCAGTCTCTGCGCGTTATTCAAAAAGTTCTTTGGTGTGGGCCTTTTTTGAGACGAGTGCATCAGATTGCACCGCTGCTATTTGCAACATATGTCTCAAGCGTATCTCGCGTGGCCAAAACATCTCCAGCTTGGGTACCACATGCTTGACCAGACATATGTTGACCTGCCATGCAGTTCGTTGGCAAGCGTATCTAAAAGACCCACACCAAAGAACAAAGAGGACCTCTCCTTGCTCCTCATCAGCTGAGATCTCCAACCCCACTATACCTTAAGTCCTCTCTGAGACCTGCACTGAGAGGAATGAAGGTGTAGAATTAGGTGTGTCACAGCCAAGTACTTGTGGGCAATCTGCTTTTGGTACACCGATGTCAGATTGTACCAGGCAAATTTCACTGCCCCAGCTGCTGCACCGCCGAAAGAAGTTTGCTCCCAGCCATCCACATGCCCAGCGGTTGAATGCTAGCTTGGCAAAATTGCTAGCACTTCAACTGCTGCCTTTTCAGTTGGTAGACTCTGCCCCCTTCCGTGAGTTTGTGGAATGTGCGGTTCCTCAGTGGCAGGTACCCAAACGCCACTTTTTCTCACGGAAGGCGATTCCGGCTCTCTACCGGCATGTGGAAGGCAATGTCCATGCCCCGCTGGACAGGGCGGTCAGCGGTAAGGTGCATATTACCGCTGACTCATGGTCCAGCAGGCATGGACAGGGACGTTACCTAAGATTCACTGCGCATTGGGTGACTCTGCTGGCAGCTGGGAAGGATGCAGGACAAGGTGCAGTAGTGCTGGAGGTTGTTCCGCCACCACACCTCCAAAATGCTAATGATTGTGACACACCTCTCTCCTCCACCCCCTCCTCTTCTTCTTCCTCCATGGCCTCTTCCTGTGCTTTGTCCTCGGAACCAGCGGTGCTCCGTAGCCGTTCAAGGGGCTACGCAAGTACGCAGGCCAAAAGATGGCAAGCGGTGCTTGAGCTGGTGTGCTTGGGGGACAGGAGTCACACTGGGGCAGAGGTTCTCTCAGCTCTGCAGGGGCAGGTTCAGAGGTGGTTGACGCCACGCCAACTTAAGGCAGGAATGGTGGTTTGCGACAATGGCACCAACCTCCTCTCTGCCCTCCGACAGGGACAAATGACCCATGTGCCCTGTTTGGCTCACGTCCTTAACTTGGTGGTGCAGCGGTTCATGGGCAGGTACCCGGGCTTACAGGATGTCCTGAGGCAGGCCAGGAAAGTCTGTGTGCATTTCCGCCGGTCATATAATGCCAGTGCTCGACTGGCGGACCTCCAAAAGAAGTTTAACCTGCCCAAGAACCGCCTAATCTGTGACATGCCCACCAGGTGGAACTCAACGTTGGCCATGCTGCAGCGGCTGCACACGCAGCAGAGGGCCATCAATGAGTACCTGTGCGACTATGGCACCAGGACAGGGTCAGGGGAGCTTGTTTTTTTCCCCTACATGCACTGTCCTGTCACCATTTGAGGAGGCCACAAGGATGGTGAGCAGTGACAGTGCATGCATCAGTGACACTGTCCCCCTTGTCCACCTGTTGGAGCACACGCTGCGTGGAATAATGGACAGGGCACTTGAGGCAGAACAGAGGCAGGAAGAGGAGGACTTCCTTAGCTCTCAAGGCCCCCTTTATCCAGACAGTGTTCCTGCGTGCCCGCCGATCACACAGGAAGAGGAGGAGGAGGAGGAGGAGGAAGATTGTGTCAGTATGGAGGTGGAGCCTGGCACTCAGCATCAGCAGCAGTCTTTAAGGGATAAGTGCCAAGAAACACATGGACTTGTACGTGGCTGTGAGGAGGTGGCTGCGGACCATGTCGTCCTTAGTGACCCAGAGGACTCCGGACCGAATGCCTCAGCAAACCTACGCTGCATGGCCTCCCTGATCCTGCAAAGCGTAAGGATCCTCGTATTCGTGGTATCAAAGAGAATGACCAATACTGGCTGGCAACCCTCCTTGATCCACGTTACAAGGGTAAGGTTGCGGACCTTATCTTGCCATCGCAGAGGGAGCAGAGGATGAAACATCTTCGGGAGGCCTTGTAGAAAGGTCTGTGCAACGCGTTCCCAGAGACTTGGAGGTTACAAACTCCTGTTTCTGGACAACGTGTTGCTTAGGCTTCGGTCAGTCAAAGAAGGAGCGGTGGAGAAGGTGGCCGTCTGACCGATGCGTTCAGACAATTTTTTGGTCCGCAGCCCCAAGGTATGATCGGTTCCAGCAACCATCGCCAGCGTCTGTTTTACATGGTGCAGGAATACCTAGGGGCAAGATCTGACTTGGACACCTTTCCCACCGAAAATCCTCTGGGTTACTGGGTCTTGAGGATGGATCACTGGCCAGAGCTTGCACAGTATGAAATTGAGCTACTGGCCTGTCCTACATCCAGCGTTCTTTCGGAACGCACATTCAGTGCTGCTGGAGGCTTTGTAACCGATCACAGGGTGCATCTGTCCACCGACTCGGTCGATCGACTGACCTTCATAAAAATGAATCAGTCTTGGATCACCACCAGCTACCAAGCACTTGATGCTGATGTAACCGAATTTTTTTTTTTGAAATCTCAGATCCCTTCAAAGACTGCCTATGCTGATGCTGAGTGACTATCCCTGAGTAATTATCCTCTTCCTCCTCAATCATCACGCTGATAGTTTATAATAACATTTTTGGTTCTGGGCGCCACCACCAGTGCCTAAGGCACAATTTTTCAGCCCCTGTTTAACAGGGGCGTGTAATTACAATTTTTGATGCAATACTTTGCAGCAGGGCTCATTTCTGCGTTACAACTAGAGTATCTGTGAGGGGTTGCAGTGTTGTGGCACCAGCACCAGTGCCTAAAGCCCAATTTTTCAGCCCTTGTTTAACAGGGGCGTGTAATTACAATTTTTGATGCAATACTTTGCAGCAGGGCTCATTTCAGCATTACAACTAGAGTATCTGTGACGGGTTGCAGTGTTGTGGCACCAGCACCAGTGCCTAAGGCCCAATTTTTCAGCCCCTATTTAACAGGGGCGTGTAATTACAATTTTTGATGCAATACTTTGCAGCATGGCTCGTTCCTGCATTCCAACTAGAGTGTCTGTGAGGGGTTGCAGTGTTGTGGCACCAGCACCAGTGCCTAAGGCCTAATTTTTCAGCCCCTGTTCAACAGGGGCATGTAATTACAATACTTGATCTAATATTTCACAGCAGGGCCCATTTCTGCACCCACCAAGAGCAAGTGAGGACTTACAGTGTTGTGGCACCAGCATCACCACCACCAAAGGCCCAATTTTTCTGCCCTTGTTCAACAGGGGCATGTAATTACAATTTTTGAACTAATATTTCACAGCAGGGCCCATTTCTGCACCCACCAAGAGCGAGTGAGGACTTACAGTGTTGTGGCACCAGCACCACCACCACCACCAAAGGCCCAATTTTTCTGCCCCTGTTCAACAGAGGCATGTAATTACAATTCTTGATCTAATATTTCACAGCAGGGCCCTGTGAGGGCTTACATTGTTGTGGCCACAACAACACCTAAGCCCCAAAAAACATTTCTCCTTTCCACTGATGCTTTCCCATCCTTGTTCCACAAAAAAACCCAAATTTTCAAAAAACATTTGTCATTGGGACAAAAAGTGAGGTGAAATCTTCTGAAGAGGAGGAAAGACAGCAAAACAAATGTCACAGGGGTGATAACCCTTCCCTATTTTTCCAAAAAGCTTAAAAAAGTTTTTTTGGCTGGAGCTAAACACGTTAAAAATGTACCCGTTCAAAAATACAAACAGATTCTACTTAACAACAAACCTACAGTCCCTGTCTTGTTTGCACCGCCTGTATACTGCTGTTCAGAGTATATAGGGCCTGGTGGCCCCACACCTTTCCTTATTTTAATTTGGGTGCGGGGTTCCCCTTAATATCCATACAAGACCCAAAGGGCCTGGTAATGGACTGGGGGGTACCCATGCCATTTGTCTCACTAATTTTCATCCATATTGCCAGGACCCAACATTACATTAAACCCGCAAGCAGTTTTAAATGAGATTTTTTCCTTTAAAAATGACATTTTGTGCAGGGACTGTTCTAAACACGGGAAACATGCGCCACTTTACAGGCATACTATAGACACACCCCAGGTACGATATTTAAAGGAATATTTCATCATTAAAATCACTGCTCACGAAAAAACAGCCGTTTTTAAACGTTTTTTTTTGCATTGATACATGTCCCCTGGGGTAGGACCCGGGTCCCCAAACCCTTTTTGGACAATACCATGCAAATTAGCCTTTAAAATGAGCACTTTTGATTTCGAACGTTCGAGTCCCATAGACGTCAATGGGGTTCTAACGTTCGTGCAAATTTTCGGTTCGTTCGCAGGTTCTGGTGCGAACCGAACCGGGGGGTGTTCGGCTCATCCCTACTTCTGAGCTTGGGAAAAGCTTCACCTTCCCAGTGCTGTGGGAAATGTAGTTCATTTTTGATCTCTTTATTAGTCAGAAAAGAATAAAAGAGTGAAAAAACAGTGCCTTTAAAGGAGTTCTGTCGAGACATAGTTGTTCAAAGTAAGTGTGAGAATATACAGTCTTATGAAATTCAGGGAAGTCATGTAAGAAGCTGCTCAATTCAGACAATCTCAGAAAATCTAAATAGGGCAATTAAGCCTCTAACTCCCTGCTGGTTAAAATACGATTGCCCCCTAAAGCCCTGTACACACGAGCCAAATGCCGGCCAACATTTACCAGCTCAATAAAAACCGCCCGACATTCGGCCCGTCTATATGCCTGCCTGTCTGAAAGAAGCCAGCCATTTAGCTGGTTTCTGTAGGACGAACAAACTGGAAAACCAGCAGATGACTGGCTCCCTATCGGTGCTCTCAGCTAATGGCGGAGATCGCTGATTGGAGTGTTCTGGCAGGGGGGGCGTTCCCCTATCAGAGCACAACAGCTCAGTGGGGGGAGATCACTGGGCTAACGTTGGATCGTTAGCACAGCAGCTCTGACCGAAGCTAACAGTTTTTTTTCTTCAACATGCTGGGTTGAATGGAAAAAAATGAATAGTGTGTACAAGGCTTAAGAAATTAACGAGACAAAAAAAATCTCTTCTGTATGAGGATGTTGAATTGTGGGTCACACCTAGAGTGTCAAAATTCTCCCGATCCTAAAATAGCAAACATAGAGCTAGACATTGGGGAGAGAAATATCGTGACCTCTAAGGGTTTGCAGTGTTGCAAATAGTAGCATATACTAGTACATGTTTGCTAATAGGAATATGGTCTGAAAAGTTAGGAAGCCATGGGAGTCCTGCTAGTGAAGAATCAAACAGGGGTTGTTCAAATTTGACCCCTGGTTTATAGTAAGATTAAGTAACATGAGTGGGCTGCCCTGCCTCTCACCACTTATAAAAACTGAAGGAGCTTCTGTTCCCAATGCCTTAGGAGAACCAGGTAGTAACAGAATTAAAAGGGCCTGCATCAAATATAGCAGCCGAGGAAGAACACACATTTTGATATTTTTTTTTTGCCAAACAAATTGAACACTTCTCCCACCTTTGTGCATCTCATTTTATTAATTTAGCAGTAGAAATTGGAATTAAGTTCAAACACTTGTTGCAGGATTATAGGAAAATTAGTTCCAAGGTAGCGAAATATAAGAGGTGGATCATCTAAATGGAAAATATTTAATGATTAGACTTTGCATGTTATCGCCCATCTCAATTGCCAATGCAACTGATTTGGAACAATTTAAAGATAAAATCAGACAAAGACCCAAGGTCAGAAAGTTCATCAAATAAATTGGAAAGGGATATTAAAGGTGATGTTACAAACAAGATCAGGTCATCAGGGTCAGACTGCCCCTTTGTGGGAGCTGAGGTTGGTTTGAAGGCCCTGGAAATCCTCATAAAATCGAACCGTTCTTATGAAGGGCTCCAAAGTAAGTATAACTATCAACGGTGACAGTGGACAGCCTTGGCACATCCCATTACTTATATCACAAGATTCAGATATGACCTCATTGACAATGGTCAGCCTTTAATGCATCCCCTCGCTGAAACCAATGTACTCTAGAGTAGTCTGGAGAAACTTCCAGTGTATTCTATCAAATGCTTTTTTTCAGTATCAGTGGATAAGAGGACCATTGGAGTGGGCATAGTGGATCGCATTTAGAACCTTCTGTGTGTTGTCTCTACCTTCTCTTCCTGGAGTAAACTCGGCTTGGTCAGGGTGATTTAACTGAGTTATGTGAGGGATCAATCTAGTGGTTAAGATCTTGGTAAGTATTCTGAGATCTATGTTCTGTAGAGATATCGGACAGTAGCTTTGGCATAGTTGTTGGTCTTTCCCTTCTTTAGGGATTACAGAAATATGGGCCTGTAAGGAATCAAATGGCCAGTTAGAACAGGGACGTATGCGCTAACACATTTACTAGTAAATGGAACATCTTAATAAGATAATATGAACCAGTGGGGGCCTGGTGCCTTCCCAGATTTCATATATTTAAAGGCATAGGTAAATTAATGCACTGTTACTGGGCATTCCTAAGCAAGTATATCTTTTTCAGATAGTTTAGAACCGCCTGACACTTGGATATATTAATATGCCAGTGAGTGGTTTGCTCCAGGGGATAAAGTGGAGGAGCCCGCAGATAAGTTGTAGAGATTTGTTTAATAATGTTTAAAGGCTTTGGAATTTGCAGATGACTTGTTATCTGTTCTGGCGTTTTAATTTGATAGATATAGTTCCTAGCTCTAGTCTTTCTGAGGGCATTAGCCATCATCATTCCAAGTTTATGACTAAGTTCATTGAAGGTTCTATGACAACAAGCAAGCTTAGCCTTGGCCTTATCGATAAATTGTGCCCCTATGTGTTATGTTACAGGTTTTTTTATGTGAGTTTTCTATCTTTTAGATGTCAGCTAGCAGCAGGTCGATTTGGGTAGAGAATTAATTCTTCCTATGAGCATGCAGTTGAATAGGAGTGCCCCTAATGAATTACATGCATGCTTCCCACAAGCTGAAAGGTGTAGTATCAGGCATGGAGAAAGTGTTCAAATAATTTTGAATTTGACTTTTGTATGTATAGTTTTGTATAAGTGCTTCATTGAGCTTCCAGTGCCAATGTCGAGGAGTATTTTCCCCCAGCACTAAAGAACTAGTAGGAGCATGGTCTGAGAGTGTGATGGAGCCTATATTGGCTGAGGTCAGTAGGGGAAAAACCATCTTGTATGAAAATGTAGTTAATTCTGGTACAGGCCCAGAGGACAGATGAACAGAATGTGTAATCCCTGTCTCTGGGATTGAATCTCCTCCAGGTATTAACCAATTGGTACTCATGGAGCATTTTTCTAGCTCATTACAGTTTAGAGAATGAAAGGTCCCTTTTGGAGACATCAAAGGTTGGAACTAAGGCTAAGTTACAATTGCCTCCTATCAGAAGTAGGCCCTCTTTCCATCATTCTGTTTTGTTTAGTGATGCCTTTAAATGTGAAAGTTAGTCGTCATTGCGGAGATACAAATTAACCAATGTTACTTTAATCTCAAGGAGTAAATCAACATTCGTTTTTGACCACAGTGATGAAAAAATTTACGCAGCAGGATGGCAGATTTGCCTCAAATTAATGAATTTCTAACACTGAATGTGGTTTATGCTTGGTAAAGTCCATTTACTCCAAAATCGAATATCAAAAGAAATCTAAATTTTGAACTATTTGTGAATGACTTTTGAATGACATTCATAAAGACTTTGAATGTATTGAGAATTTTCACGCGAACATTTGTTTAAAAAAAATGCTAGTGTATATCCATCTTTACTGTATAGGCATTTATCTGTTGTTCCACCACTTTCATGGCATAAACAATATAGCAATTAAAAAATGAATATACTGTAGCTTTTATGGCTGCTACACAAGCCATGTTGTAATGTAATGTTATTAAAAAGTACCTTTCCTTTTTGATCTGCAGCACTGTAGTTTTCTGTAAAATGGAATGTAATATGGTAACCCGGAGGCATTCTGTACACAGTTGGTATACAGAATGCCTCCAAAAATATAATTTTTTGCTTGGGTGATTGGCTCACTCATTTTCCAAAATGTCTACATTAATATAAAAGTCAGATTGTAGTTAAACCCTGCAAAAGAAATTTCAGTTTTGGTGAGATATTCCCCAAGATTTAACCACCTCTAAAGGGATGCAGCCCCTGCAGCTTTTCTCATTAGAATACGGAAAGTGCACCAGCTGAATAATTAACAAGACCCTCCCATTCTCAATTAGTATGTGATCAGTCTGGTAAAACAAAGAGCTATTAGTTCACAGCAACAAAAGTTAGGAGTCTGTGACAACATTTATGGAGGTCCTTGCAATGTACATTGATCATCCAGAGGGGTTTGTTCTTTTCTTAACAAAAGTGGAGTTACACTTTAAACAACACAATTTTCTTACAGTTAACTGAATCTGTAACAAACAACATACAATATGAAAATGTGAGAAAATGAAATTCCAGGAATATTTCAGTTACATTTAAAGATGAACTATTATTGCAATATTTTACATTGTTCATTGCCATGGGACAAAGTACATGTAGTACTTTGTCCTATTTAACTAGGTGCTCCCTAAGTCTAGTTATGAAGTCTGACCTGGCCCCTCCCCACATGGCTAATCCAACAACAGCTTGGAAGGCGACTGATCCATTTTAAGTGCAGTTTGCCTCAGTTTAGGTAACCTTCTGAGACAAGAGGAATGCAGAGGGAGAGGAAGATGTGTCAGCCTCCTGTCTCTCTCCATTTTTTTTTTTGCTGCAGCTTGTCTTGGGAAAGTGTTCTGAACAATCTGAGTCAAGAAAAAGCTACAGTTATGATGAACCCATCTCCTAAAGCCGTGTACACGATCAGATTGTTGGCAGACAAAGCGCCAGACTTTTGTCCGAAGGGCGTGTGCCGTGGACTTGTCTTGCATACAAACGGTACACAATTGTCAGCCAACCAACACAACGTAGTGACGTACTAGATTTACTATGAGCCAATAAAGAGGAAGTTCAATTGTCATGTGCCACCCTTTGGGCTCCTTCTGCTAATTTCATGTTAGTAGAAGTTTGGTGAGTGTTGATTCACGCTTTTCAGTTCGTGCTTGTCATCTCGTTTCTGAACGGCCATTCGTTAACCAGCCATGTTGCGGAATCGGAGGAGAGAACATGCTATTATTGGCATTGGAGTTATTGCTTTGACCCAAGTCCAGTCCAAGAACAGGAGGAGGAGAAGTTCTTGGACCACAAGTTGGTTGCTTAATCGTGACCAATTATGTCATATGCCTTTGCTGCAGGAGCTTCAGGAGAATAATCTGGATGATTTTCGAAATTATCTCCGGATGATGGACCCCTGCTTTCACCAACTCTTGGCATTGGTGACCCCTATATTAAGAAGCAGGACACATGCATGAGGCTTGCCATCACTCCTGAGCAAAGGCTTTTCTTGGTGTTACTTGGCGACGAGGAGAAGTCTCCAGGACCTTATGTTTACCACTGGGATCTCCCCCCAGGCTCTGGGATTCATTATTCCAGACTAGGGATGAGCCGAACACCCCTCGGTTCGGTTCGCACCAGAACCTGCGAACGGACCGAAAGTTCGCACGAACGTTAGAACCCCATTGACGTCTATGGGACTCGAACGTTCAAAATCAAAAGTGCTCATTTTAAAGGCTAATTTGCATGGTATTGTCCTAAAAAGGGTTTGGGGACCCGGGTCCTACCCCAGGGGACATGTATCAATGCAAAAAAAAACTTTTAAAAACGGCCGTTTTTTCGGGAGCAGTGATTTTAATGATGCTTAAAGTAAAAAAAAATAAGTGAAATATTCCTTTAAATATCGTACCTGGGGGGTGTCTATAGTATGCCTGTAAAGTGACGCGTGTTTCCCGTGTTTAGAACAGTCCCTGCACCAAATGACATTTTTAAAGGAAAAAATCTCATTTAAAACTGCATGGCAATATGGATGAAAATCAGTGTGACAAACGGCATGGGTACCCCCCAGTCCATTACCAGGCCCTTTGGGTCTTGTATGGATATTAAGGGGAACCCCGCACCCAAATTAAAATAAGGAAAGGTGTGGGGCCACCAGGCCCTATATACTCTGAACAGCAGTATACAGGCGGTGCAAACAAGACAGGGACTGTAGGTTTGTTGTTAAGTAGAATCTCTTTGTAATTTTGAACGGGTACATTTTTAACGTGTTTAGCTCCAGCCAAAAAATCTTTTTTAAGCTTTTTGGAAAACATAGGGAAGGGTTATCACCCCTGTGACATTTGTTTTGCTGTCTTTCCTCCTCTTCAGAAGATTTCACCTCACTTTTTGTCCCAATGAAAAATGTTTTTTGAAAATTTGGGTTTTTTTGTGGAACAAGGATTGGAAAGCATCAGTGGAAAGGAGAAATTGTTTTCCCATATTAACTCTTACAGGAGAGAATTTCCCTTCCTAGGGGTAGATTTCATCTCACTTCCTGTTGTCTCCATCCGTTTGCAAGTAGGAGTCATTTGTAAGTTAGATGTTTGAAAGTAGGGTCCTGCCCTATATACTCAGCAGAAATTTGGGCCTTAGGTGTTGCTGTGGCCACAACACTGTAAGCCCTCACAGGGCCCTGCTGTGAAATATTAGATCAAGAATTGTAATTACATGCCCCTGTTGAACAGGAGCTGAAAAATTAGGCCTTAGGCACTGGTGCTGGTGCCACAACACTGCAACCCCTCACAGACACTCTAGTTGGAACGCAGGAACGAGCCCTGCTGCAAAGTATTGCATCAAAAATTGTAATTACACGCCCCTGTTAGACAGGGGCAGAAAAATTGGGCCTTAGGCACTGGTGCTGGTGCCACAACACTGCAACCCCTCACAGACACTCTAGTTGGAATGCAGGAACGAGCCCTGCTGCAAAGTATTGCATCAAAAATTGTAATTACACGCCCCTGTTAGACAGGGGCAGAAAAATTGGGCCTTAGGCACTGGTGCTGGTGCCACAACACTGCAACCCCTCACAGACACTCTAGTTGGAATGCAGGAACGAGCCCTGCTGCAAAGTATTACATCAAAAATTGTAATTACACGCCCCTGTTAAACAGGGGCTGAAAAATTGTGCCTTAGGCACTGGTGGTGGCGCCCAGAACCAAAAATGTTCTTACAAGCTATCAGCGTGATGATTGAGGAGGAAGAGGATAATTACTCAGGGATAGTCACTCAGCATCAGCATAGGCAGTCTTTGAAGGGATCTGAGATTTCAAAAAAAATTATTCGGTTACATCAGCATCAGGTGCTTGGTAGCTGGTGGTGATCCAAGACTGATTCATTTTTATGAAGGTCAGCCGATCGACCGAGTCGGTGGACAGACGCACCCTGTGATCGGTTACCACGCCTCCAGCAGCACTGAATGTGCGTTCCGAAAGAACGCTGGATGCAGGACAGGTCAGTAGCTCAATTGCATACTGTGCAAGCTCTGGCCAGTGATCCATCCTCAAGACCCAGTAACCCAGAGGATTTTCGGTGGGAAAGGTGTCCAAGTCAGATCTTGCCCCTAGGTATTCCTGCACCATGTAAAACAGACACTGGCGATGGTTGCTGGAACCGATCATACCTTGGGGCTGCGGACCAAAAAATTGTCTGAACGCATCGGTCAGACGGCCACCTTCTCCACCGCTCCTTCTTTGACTGACCGAAGCCTCAGCAACACGTTGTCCAGAAACAGGAGTTTGTAACCTCCCAGTCTCTGGGAACGCATTGCACAGACCTTTCTGCAAGGCCTCCCGAAGATGTTTCATCCTCTGCTCCCTCTGCGATGGCAAGATAAGGTCCGCAACCTTACCCTTGTAACGTGGATCAAGGAGGGTTGCCAGCCAGTATTGGTCCTTCTCCTTGATACCACAAATACGAGGATCCTTACGCAGGCTTTGCAGGATCAGGGAGGCCATGCAGCGTAGGTTTGCTGAGGCATTCGGTCCGGAGTCCTCTGGGTCACTAAGGACGACAACGTCCGCAGCCACCTCCTCCCAGCCACGTACAAGTCCATGTGTTTCTTGGGACTGATCCCTTAAAGACTGCTGCTGATGCTGAGTGCCAGGCTCCACCTCCATACTGACACAATCTTCCTCCTCCTCCTCCTCCTCTTCCTGTGTGATCGGCGGGCACGCAGGAACACTGTCTGGATAAAGGGGGCCTTGAGAGCTAAGGAAGTCCTCCTCTTCCTGCCTCTGTTCTGCCTCAAGTGCCCTGTCCATTATTCCACACAGCGTGTGCTCCAACAGGTGGACAAGGGGGACAGTGTCACTGATGCATGCACTGTCACTGCTCACCATCCTCGTGGCCTCCTCGAATGGTGACAGGACAGTGCATGCATCCCTGATCATGGCCCACTGGCGTGGGGAAAAAAACCAAGCTCCCCTGACCCTGTCCTGGTGCCATAGTCGCACAGGTACTCATTGATGGCCCTCTGCTGCGTGTGCAGCCGCTGCAGCACGGCCAACGTTGAGTTCCACCTGGTGGGCATGTCACAGATTAGGCGGTTCTTGGGCAGGTTAAACTCCTTTTGGAGGTCCGTCAGCCGAGCACTGGCATTATATGACCGGCGGAAATGCACACAGACTTTCCTGGCCTGCCTCAGGACATCCTGTAAGCCCGGGTACCTGCCCAAGAACCGCTGCACCACCAAGTTAAGGACGTGAGCCAAACAGGGCACATGGGTCATTTGTCCCTGTCGGAGGGCAGAGAGGAGGTTGGTGCCATTGTCGCAAACCACCATTCCTGCCTTAAGTTGGCGTGGCGTCAACCACCTCTGAACCTGCCCCTGCAGAGCTGACAGAACCTCTGCCCCAGTGTGGCTCCTGTCCCCCAAGCACACCAGCTCAAGCACCGCATGGCATCTTTTGGCCTGCGTACTTGCGTAGCCCCTTGATCGCCTACGGAGCACCGCTGGTTCCGAGGAAGAGGCCATGGAGGAAGAAGAAGAGGAGGGGGTGGAGGAGAGAGGTGTGTCACAATCAGCATTTTGGAGGCGTGGTGGCGGAACAACCTCCAACACTACTGCACCTTGTCCTGCATCCTTCCCAGCTGCCAGCAGAGTCACCCAATGCGCCGTGAAACTTAGGTAACGTCCCTGTCCATGCCTGCTGGACCATGAGTCAGCGGTAATATGCACCTTACCGCTGACCGCCCTGTCCAGCGAGGCATGGACATTGCCTTTCACATGCCGGTAGAGAGCCGGAATCGCCTTCCGTGAGAAAAAGTGGAGTTTGGGTACCTGCCACTGAGGAACCGCACATTCCACAAACTCACGGAAGGGGGCAGAGTCTACCAACTGAAAAGGCAGCAGTTGAAGTGCTAGCAATTTTGCCAAGCTAGCATTCAACCGCTGGGCATGTGGATGGCTGGGAGCAAACTTCTTTCGGTGGTGCAGCAGCTGGGGCAGGGAAATTTGCCTGGTACAATCTGACGTCGGTGTACCAAAAGCAGATTGCCCACAAGTACTTGGCTGTGACACACCTAATTCTACACCTTCATTCCTCTCACTGCAGGTCTCAGAGAAGACTGGAGGTCTAGTGGGGTTGGAAATCTCAGCTGATGAGGAGCAAGGAGAGATCCTCTTTGTTCTTTGGTGTGGGTCTTTTAGATACGCTTGCCAACGAACTGCATGGCAGGTCAACATATGTCTGGTCAAGCATGTGGTACCCAAGCGGGAGATGTTTTGGCCACGTGAAATACGCTTGAGACATATGTTGCAAATAGCAGCGGTGCGATCTGATGCACTCGTCTCAAAAAAGGCCCACACCAAAGAACTTTTTGAATAACACGCAGAGACTGCAGCGCCCTGCACATGTGGAGCTTTGGGGTGTGATGCAGTCAATGTGCTGCCCTTAGGCTGGCCCCTGGAGGGCATCCTGCCTCGTTGGTGATGTGCCGCCTCCTCCTCCTCCTCCTCCTCCTCTCTCCTATCAGGCACCCACGTTGAGTCAGTGACCTCATCATCCCCTCCCTCCTCATCACTGGAGCAAACCTGGCAGTATGCTGCAGCAGGGGGAGCATGACTGCCAGTTTGCTGTCCTTCTTGGGCACCCCCTCTGTCTGTGCTCATGTTACTGCCTTCATCGAGCTCAGTATCATCATCAGAGCCTTCCAAACGCTGGGCATCCTCCTGGAGCATGTACCCAACACTGTGGTCAAACAGTTCGAGGGACTCCTCAGGAGGACATGGTGGAGCTAGGGAAGGAGTCACTGATGACATTGAGCTGAGGGAAGAGGCCGCTGCTTTGCCAGACAAAGCACCCTGGGCATGGGTGAGAGAGGATGAGGAGGATGAGGACAGCTTGGTCATCCACTCGACCAAGTCTTCCGCATGTTGCGGCTCAACACGGCCAGCTGCCGAAAAAAAGGCCAAGCGTGTCCCATGGCCACGTGCTGATGAGGATGCACCGTCTCCACGACCAGCACTAGACACAGAGCCTGCTTGCCCTCTCTTATTGGCTTGTGACTGTCTGCCTCTCCTTCTTGGCCTTCCAGACATACTAATGGCCTGTAGCTGCACTAAGCTGGGATAGAACACCAGTAATTTTCTTCAGGTAGCTTTATATACTGTAACCAGACAAGCCTGCCTGTCAGTAGGAAGATAACAGGAACGGATCTAGCTGAACACTGTGAGCAGGACGCACTGTACTAAATGTAAATAGTCTAGCTGCCTGACCGTGGTACTAATAGGATCAAATAGAACACCAGTAATTTTCTTCAGGTAGCTTTATATACTGTAACCAGACAAGCCTGCCTGTCAGTAGGAAGATAACAGGAACGGATCTAGCTGAACACTGTGAGCAGGACACACTGTACTAAATGTAAATAGTCTAGCTGCCTGACCGTGGTACTAATAGGATCAAATAGAACACCAGTAATTTTCTTCAGGTAGCTTTATATACTGTAACCAGACAAGCCTGCCTGTCAGTAGGAAGATAACAGGAACGGATCTAGCTGAACACTGTGAGCAGGACGCACTGCACTAAAGGTAAATAGTCTAGAAGATAACAGGAACGGATCTAGCTGAACACTTTGAGCAGGACGCACTGCACTAAATGTAAATAGTCTAGAAGATAACAGGAACGGATCTAGCTGAACACTGTGAGCAGGACGCACTGCACTAAATGTAAATAGTCTAGAAGATAACAGGAACGGATCTAGCTGAACACTGTGAGCAGGACGCACTGCACTAAATGTAAATAGTCTAGAAGATAACAGGAACGGATCTAGCTGAACACTGTGAGCAGGACGCACTGCACTAAATGTAAATAGTCTAGAAGATAACAGGAACGGATCTAGCTGAACACTGTGAGCAGGACGCACTGCACTAAATGTAAATAGTCTAGAAGATAACAGGAACGGATCTAGCTGAACACTGTGAGCAGGACGCACTGCACTAAATGTAAATAGTCTAGAAGATAACAGGAACGGATCTAGCTGAACACTGTGAGCAGGACGCACTGCACTAAATGTAAATAGTCTAGAAGATAACAGGAACGGATCTAGCTGAACACTGTGAGCAGGACGCACTGCACTAAATGTTAATAGTCTAGAAGATAACAGGAACGGATCTAGCTGAACACTGTGAGCAGGACGCACTGCACTAAATGTAAATAGTCTAGAAGATAACAGGAACGGATCTAGCTAAACTGAATACAGTGTATATATATATATGCAACACCTGGGATGCATATATATACACAATACACTGTAAGTGCAGCTAACTGACTGACTGTTCTGCCTAATCTATCTAACTCAAATGAAATGACACTGTCTCTCTCTCTCTCTATCTCTCAGCACACCGGAACACACACTACACAGGGCCGCCGTGCAGGCGGCCTTATATAGTGTGGGGCGTGTACTAAATCCCCTGAGCCATAATTGGCCAAAGCCTCCTTGGCTTTGGCCAATTACGGCTCTCTGTTCAGGCGGCGCTGTGATTGGCCAAGCATGCGGGTCATAGTGCATGCTTGGCCAATCATCAGCCAGCAATGCACTGCGATGCTGCAGTGAATTATGGGCCGTGACGCGCCACACGAATTTGGCGCAAACGGCCCATATCGTTCGCAATTCGACGGACGGTCGAACAGCCGATGTTCGAGTCGAACATGGGTTCGACTCGAACACGAAGCTCATCCCTATTCCAGACACCTGCTCAGCTATTATTCAAGTACTGCAGAAGGACTATATTCAGGTACGTTTTTCCCTTTAAAATCACATTCTATGTATTAATGTTTGCTAATGTCTTGGCTTAATTTGTTGATTACATAATTTTCAATATTGTAATATGATGGAAATGGCCTCTTTGTCCTCATGCATGCTGTAAGCTTTTCCTGCTCCTTTGTTGGCCTATATGCATATTTGCAGTGTATGCAGTGTTTTTTGTCATCTAAATGTTGGGGCTTACCCTAAACAACCCCTAAAATGTGTACAAATGTTATTGTTGCCCTCAAATTCATTCAGAGTGCAAGAGACCATTTTTTTGGGCACAGGCTCATTTGGAACCCTCCCTCCCCCCACAAAAGTGCAAAGTCAACAGATACAAATACTCTATCTGCTGACTTTGCCAAACCCATACACACTATCCCTCTTTTGTGTTGAAATTTTTGTATAAATTCACCCAACCATGTAGTGCAAGGGCCTGCCTGATTACCTACAAATTGTAACATAGACAGTATTTTCAGAATGTCAAAATGTGCTGCAATTTGGACAGTGTGGATCCATATTTTTAGATTATGACACTTCTTACCTGTCCACTGGGCTGCCAATAGTGTGAGTAAGGAGGGGCTCACCAAAGTATCCACTGCTCTCATGGCAGTGGAGAGGATTACCTGTCCAAAACATCTACCCATTACCCCCCCCCCCACCATAACATTTTTAGAATGGGCCACCAGAGGGGATGAGGAATCAGATAAGTTGACCTTACACATTTGTCTTTAAATATTCATTTCAGTTTTATCCTTATGTTGGCTAAACATGTTTGTGTCAAATCTGCTTGCAATGTTATGTGCAGAAGTAGTAATTTATTTTTCCTTTTTTAATCCAGTTTCATTCCAACCCACAGCAATGGCAGGCCTTTGTAGCCCAGTTCCAGCATCAGTGGGATTTTCCCAACTATGATGGTGCTATTGATGGCAAGCATGTCTGGATTGACCCACCACCCAATTCTGGCTCATATTATTTTAATTATAAGGGCTTTTGCAGCATAGTCATGCTAGCTGTAGTGTCTGCCAACTATGAGTTTTTGTATCTGGACTCCAATTAACCTGGCACTCTACAAGATCAACCATGTGGTTCTGTGCTGTTGTATTTTACATAATTTTTTAAGGAGGAATGCAACTAGCTGCCTTGCCTCACTGCCAAGTGACGTGGACCCTGCAGTGGCAGGCCCAGCTGAAGAGGCTGCAGCTCGGCCATCTTTGGGCGTGCTGACGGCTCTTGAAAATTCTCATGCTGGATTGCCCTCACAAATTGCCAGAGATGCACAGCAGAAATACCTAGATTATTTTGTCCGTATAAGAGCAGTGACTTGGCAGCAAATTGTAGCTGAGTATGCCTAATATAATTTCGAGATCATAACCACTTCCCGCCCGCCCTATAGCAGATTGACGTCCGGGAAGTGGTTCAGTTATCCTGACTGGGCGTCATATGACGTCCAGCAGGATAACATGCCGCTGCGTGCCCGCGGGGGCACGCATCGCGGCGATCGGTGGATCGGTGTGTCAGTCCTCCGGCGGAGGCTCTTTACCACGTGATCAGCCGTGTCCAATCACGGCTGATCACTCTGTCAATAGGAAGAGCCGTTGATCGGCTCTTCCTCACTCGCGTCTGACAGACGCGAGTAGAGGAGAGCCGATCAGCGGCTCTCCTGGCAGGGGGGGTCTGCGCTGATTGTTCATCAGCGCAGCCCCCCTCTCAGATCCCCACACTGGACCACCAGGGATCGCCACTAGGACCACCAGGGAAGGGGCAACATGTGGATGGCCAGGTATGTACCCCATGGTCATCCACATGTGCCCAGTGTGCCCAATCTGTGCCAATCAGTGCCCACAAATGGGCACTGATTGGCACCATTATGTTGCAGTGATGCCCAGCAATGCCACCCTTAGGGGCATCACTGCAAACAACCAGTGTCATCAGTGCCACCCATCAGTGTCCATCGGTGCCACCTGTCAGTGCCCATCCGTGCTCATCAGTGCCCATCCATGCCCATCTGTGCCAACTATCAGTGCCACCCATAAGTAACCATCAATGCCACCTATGAATGCCCATCAGTGCTGCCTATGAGTGCCCATCAGTGCCGCCTATGAGTGCCCATCAGGTGCCACCTATGAGTGCCCATCAGTGCCGCATACCAGTGCCACCTATCAGTGCCCATCAGTGCCACCTATCAGTGCCCATCATCAGTGCCTGTCAGTGCCACCTCATCAGTGCCACCTCATTGGTGCCACCTCATCAGTGCCCATCAGTGCTGCCGTATCAGTGCCCGTCAGTGCAGCCATATCAGTGCCCGTCATTGAAGAAGAAAACGTACTTATTTACAAAAAGTTTTAACAGAAACAAAGAAAAACTTGTTTTTTTTCAAAATTTTCGGTCTTTTTTTATTTGTTGCGCAAAAAATAAAAACCGCAGAGGTGATCAAATACCACCAAAAGAAAGCTCTATTTGTGGGAACAAAATGATAAAAAAAAATTTTTGGGTACAGTGTTGTATGACCGCGCAATTGTCATTCAAATTGCGACAGCGCTGAAAGCTGAAAATTGGCCTGGGCTGGAAGATGTCTAAGTGCCCGGTATTGAAGTGGATAAACTCATATTTCATTTGAACTACTGTTGGCTGTGTTTTTTGTCTGTCTAATATGTTCACAAATGGGATTTATTTTGGCCACTTGCTCCAATAGTGCAAATGTACCTTATTTGCTACATCAGGTGACAATATCTTCTTCAGCTAACTATTATGGTGTGGGAAGAAAAAAGTCCGGACAGCCGCACACCAGGAGAATATAATCCAATCAAATTTCTTTATTGTAAAATTAGGAACAAATCATGTACAAAGCACCATGGATAGAATGTACAGATAATCAGCTAACGCGTTTCACGCTCTGCGGAGCGCTTACTCATAGCTCAAGTTTACCACTGTGACTTGGCAGCAAATTGTAGCTGAGTATGCCTAATATAATTTCAAGATCATAAACTCATATTTCATTTGAACTACTGTTGGCTGTGTTTTTTGTCTGTCTAATATGTTCACAAATGGGCTTTATTTTGGCCACTTGCTCCAATAGTGCAAATGTACCTTATTTGCTACATGAGGTGACAATATCTTCTTCAGCTAACTATTATGGTGTGCTGTGGGTATGCTACACACACACATTGTCACTGTAACTACTTAACAAATACACTGGTATCGAGCTTTGAAATAATAAGCCACACATTGTTTAGTAAAAAACAATTTACTCAAAGCACATTCACATGTGCGTTTTAAGGTTTAAAAAAAACAACAACATCTTGGTGTATAACATGTATGTTTTGCATTATTTTCCTTTTTTGGGGGGCTAAACAGGCATGTTTAAAAACATTAGATACACATCCCAAACTCTGGAACTTACAAAGTTTGATTTTGGTAAAGTGAAGGCCAAATGAGAGATTAGTATCCCAAGACTGTGTGGATGTTTGAAGCCACGTACACGTAGAGGCATAACAATTGAATTACCCTTATGATCCAATGCCGCAAATGTGTGCAGTTACAAACAACTTTTTTCCTAAACCCACAAAACACACAGTGTGTCAACATGTGCTAGCTCCCATCACGGGGTATCAATGGACGTGTTTCGGGGGTGCAACCCCTTCCTCTGAGCTTCTCTAGTTATGAGGCAGGGGATGCACCCCCAAAACACGTCCAAAGATACCCAGTAATGGTAGAGAACATATGTTGACACACTGTGTTTTGTGGATTTTGGCAAACTAGATGTATAGAAATACATACATTTTAGGCATGGGATCATGAGGGAAATAAGAATGTTAAGATATAATTTGTGTGCATCTTCAAATTTTGCCTTTGCTATTCTTCAAAACACAGAAAGATTACAATTCGCATTACTTAGGGCAGTGTTTCCCAACTCTCCTTCTCAAGATGCAAACCCAGGTCATGTTTTCTATATTTGTTGAATTTGGCACAGGTGATGTTGTCATTTTCAATGTTACTAATTCACACAGTCATTCTTAGACTGAGGAAAATACAGAAAACAGGACCTGGCACCTAGAGGAGTGGAGTGGATAAACTCTGAGATCGGACACTAAACTTTCTCATTTAAAAGTCCGAAAAACATGGTAAATATTCAAAGTGCAAACAGGAGTCAACAAGTGGAAAAAGAAACTTCCGAACAGGCAAGAGGAAATTAGAATTTGGCAAGCATGTCTACAAAATCTCTGATTCTTTGCTGTAAAGCAGTGGCAGCCTCCTTTATTTGCTGCAGATCCTTCCAACAATGCACCATATCTGCACTCATTTGGCCAATTGTGCATCTTGGAAGGTCATGACCTAGTAAGAAGACAAAAAAGGATTAAGGGAACGATAATCAAGTGGCTGAGGCCCTACATAATCAGTTATGATCAAGTTGCTAGTCAAATTCAGGAAATACTTACTTACCCAGTCTATTGTTGCTTGCAACATGCTTGCCCTTCAGGCACCTACACTACTTGGAATGTACACACTGCAACTACTAAGTAATCTTGGCACTGGTGCCTGGGTCTCCAAAACTCGGGTACCTAGCAAAAATGACAGCTCCTTCCACCTCTTCTTTCTCCATGCTAATGTCAAGGCACTACATACTTTGCTAATGTGTGGAGTGGGTGTTTTGTTTGTTCAGCTAAACACTCAACACATAGACACATTTGAAGCCAGATTCCAAGAATACTTACTTGCGCAAACAAGAGGCTCCCGAATACAGGCAGTCCCCGAGTTACGAAGACCCGAGTTACGAACAACTCCTACTTATGAACGGCCTCAAATGTTAGCCACTTGTGTTCCACGCTGGTCCTGGATACCTCCGGACACATCCCATACTGCATGGCCAGAAGAGCCCCAGATAACATAAGCGCCTGGAACATCCCACATCCATGCACAGGCGGACTTTACACTTACGAATGCAGTGTTCCGACCAGAAGTTACACTTACAAATGCAGTGTTGTGACTTACGAATAACTTCAACTTCCGAACAAACCTACAGTCCCTATTGTGTTCGTGACTCTCGAACTTCCTGTACTTTCTTCCTCTTCTGGGTCGCTTTGGCCCTCAGTGTGACTTGCGTCAAGGGATTTGACGTCCGCAACGGACAGGTCTGTGCTTGGTCCAGGAGTCAGATCCCATGCCTCCAAACCTACATCCTGAGTGAGATGACCACACTCACTTTCCTCTAAAAAGAAACAATACATTATTCATGAAGCCACCCCTAGTCCCATCTGTTTCTATAATCAATTTCCGCCGTGTGTGTTGTATGCAGAAGAGATGGTCACGCCCCAGCGTCATGATGCACTGAGAGCGGAGTTTCACGCATGCGCAGTGTATATAAAGCCATAACGCACGGTCAATGGAACGGCCGTAGGAATGATCTTGGAGTGGAGGATGAACGTTCGCCATCGCCAACACACTAAAGGAGCCAGAAAACGAAGCGACAATTGGAAATTGGGGCATAGGTGATTAGTGACCTATACTGCTTAGATTGAGGCCTAGATTGAGAGCAGCTTATGAGTTAAGCCAGACATTATGTTTTGTCTTGTGTTCTGTCTTGCAGGCATCATGTCATTTATCATGACGGATAAATTTACTGCGCCTGATTTTTTTGTGCCAATTCATTGACCTGTACAGCCAGCTGTCCTGTCTCTGTAAGGTCAAGAGTCAAGACTACTCCAATAAAATCATGAGGAAGGCAGCGTTGGAGAAACTGCTTGAGTTGGTGAAGCCAGTGTACCCCAGGGCAGACATCAACTATGTCAAGGCAAAAATCTCAAAACTGAGGAGTACTTTTAAAAGGGAGATCAACAAGGTGATAGACTTACAGAGATCTGGTGCATCAGTAGATGACATATATGTCCCCAGGCTGTGGCATGTACCAGAGAGAACCCAGGCCATCGCTGTCTACACTCCCTTCGACATCTGCTGAAGCCACAGCTCCAGAGGTCTACCCAGGTCCTGCTGCACAGGATGAAGATGTGGAGGAACCCAGCTTGACCCAGGTATAGCAATGTTGAACATATTTGTATCCAAAAATACAATGATGATAACTAGACATTATTGTTAAAATATATCTGCCTTAACAAAGTGGTTTCCATATCAATAGACAGTAGTGACCAAAAATGATTTGTACAAGAATGAAAAAATGCTGGGGTCAAAATGATAGTCTTTTCTATTTGTCCACATTCTATGTGCAACAGTGAGGTGATCCAAATTGTGTGTGTGATTGAAGACCAAACCCTAAAAAAGATTCTAATTATGTCCCATTTTCATACACAGGAAAGTGTCAGTCAGGAGGAGCCTGTAGCCAGCAGCCAGACGGAGTCCCAGATCCCTCCCCTATGCCCTTCTGCTAAAAGGACCAGGAAGAGCAGGAATCTGGACGAGGCCACAGCTGCCCTCTTCAGCCAGTCCACTACTGCCTTCAGGACAGACCCAGATGAGGCTGAGGGATTTGCCGTGCTGACTGCTAATAAATTAAGGCAGATGGATGGTGAGCAAAGGAGCAGGTGTAAGGAACTCATCTTGCAGCTCCTCAACAAGGGGGTGAGGGGCCAAATTAAAGTAAACACACACCTGTGTGATTTTGTGGCCCCACATCCACCACCTCCACAGTCACACCCCCCACCACAGCCACCCCACCCACCACAGCAGCATGGCGGACAGTGGCATTACCAGCCACAAGACCTCCAACAAGGCCGCTGGACTGGGGATTTTCAGATCTTCACCAATTACTAATTTCCTTTTTTTTTAATTTGGATTAATGATTTTATTTGTTATATTTTCTATATTTTTGTATGCATAGAATGCACGTTTTGTTTAAGTTCTTTATATTTGGGTGGCAGATAGCATCTCTAATTTAATTATTTTGCTTTTTTTTAATGCACAATAAAAAAAAAATGAGTAGAATAATACTTGGCTATGTGTTTTACTTCAAATGACAGTTTGGGAGTAGGCAGTTACATTTAAAAAAATACAATGTAAAACTAACAAGGGACACCAATATAGTTGTATCTTTGATCTTAAAAACTACGGGATAATGATGTTGTGGTAACTTGCCCAAATTAAAAAAAAAAACAAGCATAATAATTTTATTCTTGATATCACTAAAAAAAAAAATGTCTTTGAAAATACATTTGGCAGAACTCCATCAGTATCACCAGCAAAGCAGCTTCATTATTATCCCAATAAATAAGAAGAGAATGTGCGCTGCATTTCTAGATTTCATAATTTTGCCACATCACAAATGTTAATTCTCCATTATGAATGCTAGTTTAAAAGACCGACCGCTTCAGGCTCGTCCTTGCTTCCGAGCATGCGTGTTTGTACTTTGGACCTTTGTGTGACGGACTTGTGTACACACGATATGAAAATCTGACAACAGACCATTGTCCACCGAAAATTTACTAGCCTGCTAACCAACATTTGTTGGCTGAAAGTTGGACAACAATTGTCTGATGGAGTGTACTAACGGTCGGATTTTAGGCAAACAGTCTGTCATCACACAATTCCCTGCCGAAAATCTGATCGTGTGTAGGAGACTTTACAAGCTGTTGTTGGAAGACATTTTATCAGAGGGGGTATGAGGTACTATTAGGCTGAGTTCACACTTAATGCGGACGTGGCTCACAGCAGGGGTCCGGTGCATCCCTGTTTCAGGGAAGAATCGGGCCTGAATTTTTGCCTGAATTCGGACCTGAAACAGAGCCAAAAATGCACAGGACTCCTGTGCAATCCACTTTGTGGCTGCCACTGAGATGTTTGAACAGGCTCCATTGAGAGCTGGTCACAGTCTCCTGCCAAGCAAATTGGATATGGGGAAACCGGCATGCAATTTGCACTAATGTGAAGCCAGCCTCAAGGAAGGAGTATTATTGGGGGGCATATATTTCTGAACCTGACTGTCACAACAGAGTGCATATATACAGGGCTTTTTATCAGGTGGAACTTGGTGGAACTTAGTTCCACCACCTCTGGCTCAGACCCTTGGGGGGGGGGCTGCTCACCACAATCACTTATAAACACAGAACCACTCTGTATGTAATGCAATCCTGGTATTTAAATCCCCTTTAAGACTGTGAGTCACTGTTGGGCGCAGGGTGACCAAGAAAAGAATGAACCCTGAGAATATGATTGGATTACTTAAAATGGGACAGTAATATTTATCCACAATATCTCCCAGGATATATTTAAAGACTCTCCTTGGTTTGTTTGATTCTGGACTCAACATGTTAGTTGAGAGAGCTGATCACATTGGCCTCTAGAACTGGGTAGGAGCCGGACAGTCTACTCATGCTATAGTTTATTGCCTACTAGGCTGAGGAGGGGGGATTACTGTTTGTATTGTTAATTGTGATTAGCTCCTGCTATTGTGAGAAGGTGTCCTATGTTTATATCAATGTGTGAAGCTCGGTGACTACAAGTCTGTCCTAAAGGTCATGTCTCTGAGTCACCTAGTCTGGGTAAATGATTTAGTAAACTAGCTCATGTTAATTAGGTTTCTGGTTACAGTTGTATTGTTAGAGTAATGAGCAGGAGGGGGGAACCTCCTCTTTAACTGTATATAAAGACTTGTAATTTTGGTTCTAATAAAGAGTCTGATTCCTGTTTGACCCCATGTACAGAGCCTTATCTCGTACTTGGGGGGAAGAATTATTTGTATGGGTTTCTTGTTCGGCTGATTGGAGTGTTCGGTAGCTGCCTTTGTGTTTGGAAATGGAATGTCCTAAACGGCTTTAACTCCCTTTCATACTCGGGATGTCGTTACAAAGACCCTCCTACTGTTCATAAAATTTGACTGACCACACCCACTATTTGATGTGATTTGGATGGTGTGTGTGGGTGGAGGGGTTTAGGGGGGTTGTGGTTGAGTTCCAGCACCTATTGTTTGAGAAAGAAAGCTATATATATATATATATATATATATATACCGTATAAAAATATGCTGTATAAATATATATTTAAGGCCTCATATACACAGGCATACCTGTTGATGCACTTGATGCACAATCCATGTAAGGTGTGGATAGGTGCTTCCATGTGAATGATGCCTGGAGGTTTACCCATATTAACCTTTGAATCCTGGCTTCCTGATATGTAGTATGCTAGTATGACATTGTGAACAGCATGACATGGACCAATAGTTGTAAAGTGGAGTCCCAGCTTTCAGCTTTCTTTTGGAATAATCCATTTTCATAACCTCTTTTCTTTTTGTTAACATGTTTCTTTTGTAAATAAACAAAAACACCAAGCGCAATAATGTTCTAGCGTGACATATACAATCAAATAAGTGTAAATCAAATGTATGTGAATGCACGTGCAATTAATTAAATACATTTTTTTTAGATTGACAATGATATCAAGATGCTATCAATTATATAGTGGTCAGAATCCCCTAAAAATTAAAACATATAACATAGATTGATGCGCTCTGATACAAAGTTCAATCAATGTCAAAAAATATTTTTTTGTGCTAAAAAAACAATGTGAAAAAAATTGCTACCAAATCGCAAAAAAATTGCATATATATAAAATCGCAAATATATGAAAAAAATCGCAAATATTTAAAAACTGTGTTCCTCCAGTTGTACAAATCCACTGGAAGTGGTGTGATATCTCCAAAGTAAACTAAGCAACAATTGTGTATAGATATACTAAAAATGCGTTTGCAAATAGTAATCAATCCAAATTAGTGCCAATAAATAAATAAATTAGATATATTCCCTGTGATAAGTGTTGAATCCTCCGTAATAAAAAATAAATAAATGATATGCTTATAAAGGTGCAATATATATACAATTGATGAGTATAAATAGATAAATAGTGCCAATAGAATCTGATTAAATATAGATGATTAAATTCATGAGATAGGATAAGTAACAGGCGACAGTTCAATCCTCAGTAATCTGGGATATCTAGATTCCTGCAGTACTTATTTGTTCACCCTCTGAGCTATTTCTTCCACAGCAACAATGAATGGTAATTTTCTCAGTATCAAGTGGTTTTATGTAAAATAAACAAAGAGAGAAAACATTGTGCAATATTGTTACAATAAAAGTTCACAGGCAAAACAGCACAGTGATACACTCACGTGTGCCTGACTTGTTTTAGGCATGCAGATAAGCAGATAGGCAGATCTCAGCTGGCTTGTAAGGACAAGGCTTGCTACGCAAGCTGCTGCTGCTTGATACAATGAATTCAGCAGGCTGTGTCCTAAGCTCCGCCCAAGGGCCTTGAGAGGGAAGTTTAAGGAAAAGAAACTTACATTAAAATGCCCATCAATGCAGCCTCATCAGTGTTCATCTGCAGCCTTGTTAGTGTCATTGCAGCCTTTTCAGTGTCAGTGCAGCCTTGTCAGTGCAGCTTTGCCCCAGTGCAGCCTTGTCAGTGCAGCCTTGTCAGTGTAGTCTTGTCAGTGAAGCCTTGTCCCCAGTGCAGCCTTGTCAGTGCAGTCTTGTCAGTGCAGCCTTGTCCCCAGTGCAGCCTTTCCCCAGTGTAGCCTTTCCCCAGTGCAGTATTGTCAGTGCAGCCTTGTCCCCAAAGCAGCCTTGTCCCCAGTGCAGCCTTGTCCCCAGTGCAGCCTTTCCCCAGTGTAGCCTTTCCCCAGTGCAGTCTTGTCAGTGCAGCCTTGTCCCCAGTGCAGCCTTGTCCCCAGTGCAGCCTTGTCAGTGCAGCCTTGTCCCCAGTGCAGTCTTGTCCCCAGTGCAGCCTTGTCCCCAGTGTCCATGCCTACCGCCTGCCGCCGCCGCCGACATACACATGCTAGTAGTCTTAAATATGGCGCCGCGGAGTTCGGAGGGACTCGGCGCCGGCGGAACTGAACGAACGCCGCCGAGATACACATAGTAGAGTGTATTCGGCTCTTTCCGGTGCCGCTCACAGTCCTGCCCAGTCCCGCCCTATGATGGACATAGCACAGGTCCAATGGTGGGACTGGGCGGGACTGTGAGCGGCGCCGGAAAGAGCCGAATACACTCGACTATGTGTATCTCGGCTCTGTGATTTCGGCGGCGCTCGTTCAGCACCGCCGAGTCCCTCCGAACTCCGCGGCGCCATATTTAAAACTACACGCTATGTAAATGTCGGCGATCGCCGACATTCACATAGCGATAGCGGGGATCGGCGTATAACACGCACCCACAACTTTCCCCTAATTTTAAGGGGAAAAAAGTGCGTGTTATACGCCGATAAATACGGTATCTAATTTATTTATTTATTGGCACTAATTTGGATTGATTACTATTTTTTTTTTTACCATTTTAAGTTTATTGAAAAAAAAAGAAAG
The DNA here is from genome assembly GCA_037952835.1 of Lithobates septentrionalis. Lineage (NCBI taxonomy): Eukaryota > Metazoa > Chordata > Amphibia > Anura > Ranidae > Lithobates > Lithobates septentrionalis. The sequence goes on from JBBDGP010000078.1 coordinate 11,377,700, forward strand.
GAACATAGAAACGCATTGTACAATGCAAATTTCGCAGGTGCAACTGCGTACTTTTCGTCTTTTACATAATAAACTGTTAGTGTAAAACTCGTACAGAGGTCTCATTACTTATCAAACACCAAAAATCTAAGGTTATTTCCACTGAGTTAACTTTGTGTCTGTATGAAGTATAATATTTCTATCTACACTGTGCTTTCCACTGCAACAGAAACATCTTTTCAGGTGTTCAGAGCATTTATTATTGATAACATGTAAAAGTGAGGTTTCTGTAACTATCTGGGACAATCTTACTCACGCCTAAGGGAGAAGTACATGTAACGTAGGTATATTCCAGTGAAGAGATGAGTTAAAGGTCAGCCAGAAAGTAACAAGGTAGTAAATGTAGAGAAAAAAAGTAAGTAAAAGTGGAGTAGAAGGAAATGGGGTGAAGGACACATATAAGGTACAGAGGGAAGGCTCCCGCCTAGGGCTCCAGCGTCCTCTCCACCCCTAATTCAGGTAGGGAAATCTGCAGAGTATTTGAAAATCAGCCAAGGTTGCCATGTTTTGTGGAATCGTTCAATATGGCCTTTGTCTTGGGCCAGTGTGTCTTCCATTTCGTGGATTTCACTAACCTTCGACATCCAATCCCTAACGGTGGGGGGTAGACGTAGACAGCCAGTGTAGAGGAATTTGAGATTTAGCTGCATTGAGGAGATGAATCGTCAATGAGCGTTTGTAGCGTTTAAAAGAGGAATTGGACAAATGTAGTAGACAACATGCTGGAGTCAGCTCCACTCTAGTCTCTGTAATTTTTTTAATTAAGGTCTTTACTTCATTCCAGTATGGTTCGATTTTGGAGCAGTACCACCATATATGGGCTAGTGTGCCTTTCTCAGAGAGACATCTCCAGCATGTGTCCGGTTTTTGTGTGTCCCATTTGTGTAATTTGTCAGGTGTACTATACCAATGGGTCAGGAGTTTGTAATTTGTCTCTTGCAGTTTTGTGCTTATGGAACATTTATGCGCTAGCGTAGCAACGTACCTCCATTGTTTGTCTGAAATCTCCACTTCAAGTTCCTCCGACCATCTCCTCCTGTGCCCGTCTGACGTATCTGCCCCCGAGCGACTCAACCACACATATGCAACAGAGGTAGCCTTGTCAATTGGATTCCCCTCCCGACAGACTGACTCCAAGGCCGTCAGGGATCTATGTAGTGTTTGAGGTTCTTTAACGTTACCTAAATAACTTCTTATCTGGAAGTATGTCCACTGCTTCAATTGGGGCCAGTTTAGTTCTGTCTTAAAAGACAGCCAGTCTCTGAATTTGTTTTCAGTATAGCAGTCCCCTGCCAACAGGGGCTCACCCGCCGGAATCGTCTTGAGAGTCGGGTTATGTAGACCTGGAATAAAGTCAGGGTCGTCTGTCAAGGTCGTTAGAGGGCTAGGTATTGTAGTCAGCTTTTTATGTTTAGCTAACAGGTTAATGATCTTCAACGTCGTGATCGGATGTGTCCGGATGGTGTGAGGTAGTGTTTTGAAGGAGGACCAGGGTAAGTATTTAAGCGGAAGCATGGCAAGCATTGTCTCTAGTGCGACCCAGTCCTTCACCGAGTCATGGCAATGCCAATCTATGATTCTGGTTATGTGTGAAGCCTGATAATATCTGCGGAAGTTCGGGAATTGAATTCCTCCTAGGTCTTTGGGTTTGACCAGTGTAGTTAGTTTGATTCTGGGTTTTTTATGTTGCCAGAGAAATCTCGTGACCATTGCATTAAGTTCTTTGAAAAATTTCTGAGGAATCTCTATCGGTAACGAGCGGGTTAAATACAGGAATTTGGGCAATATAACCATTTTTACTATAGCCGCTCTACCGAACCAAGAAAAGAACTTCTCATTCCAATTTGTTAGATCTTTCGCACAGTTTTTAAGAAAGGTCACAAAATTTCTCTCAAAGGCAAATTTTAGAGATGGCGTAAGCCATATCCCCAAATATTTAAGTTTGGTCTTGTCCCACTTAAATGTCGAGTTCGCCTGTGTCAACGTGAGCAGGTTGTCTGGTAGGGAGAGGTTCAGAGCCTCTGACTTTGTGTAATTAATTTTTAGATTGGATACATATCTATAGTGTGCGAATTCTTGTAGCAGGTTAGGGAGCGTTGTAGTCAGTTTCGTTAAGAAAAACAATAGATCGTCCACGTATGCGGCTATTTTGTACTCTCTATTTTTAATCTGGAAACCCTGTATTGCGGTATTCTTTTGCACTGTTTTGATAAAGGGCTCTAGTGTGAGAATAAATAATAAGGGTGATAAGGGACAACCCTGTCTAGTCCCATTTTTAATGTATACTTTTTCTGAAAGGATACCATTTATTTTTAGTTCCGCTGTCGGGTCCTGATAGAGTGCTGAGATCCAATTCAGCATGCTTGGTCCTAGACCCACCCTTCCACAGACCACCAGCATGAAGTCCCATGCTACGCGATCGAAGGCCTTCTCCGCATCTGTTGAGAGGAGATAGCCCTCGATCTTCCGCTGTCTAACAGCCTGTGTTAGCAAGAGTGCCTTAGTTACATTATCTCTGGCCTCCCTATTTGGCATAAAGCCTACCTGTTCCAAACCAATTAGTTTTGAAAGCAACGGCCCCATCCTCAGTGCTATAATCTTTGTGAACAGCTTGACATCAAGGTTCAGCAGAGAGATGGGACGGTAGCTAGCACACTCCTCGGGGTTCTTGCCATATTTCGGTATAACCGTGATGTGTGCTGAGAGGAAACCCGGAGTAACACCTCTTGGCTTGGATAAGGAGTTCAGGGCATCTTTTAAGGGTTCAGCTAGAATCTCTATGAAGGATTTGTAATAGGTGGCAGAATATCCGTCAGGACCCGGGCTCTTGCCTGATTTTAGTAATTGAATGGCCTGTTTAACTTCTTCTAATGTGATTGGGGCTTCTAGTAGATCTGTATCCTCCATAGGCAAGGTTGGGAGTCCACTATTTAGTATGTAGTCTTGTATGATTTGTGCTCTGTCCCCTGACATTTGTGGGTGTTTATGGTGTGGGGGCAGGTTATAGAGCTTCATGTAGAAAGCCTGGAAGTGTTTTGCTATTGCCTCAGATGTTACCTCCAGCTTTCCCTCTTTAGATCTGATTCCAGCTATCTGATTAATCGAGTTTTGTTCTCTCAGGGCCCTCGCCAAGAACCTCCCAGCTTTGTCACCTGACTCATAATAGAGCCGTCTCTTAAAGAAAAGCATCCGTTTGGCCTTAGCGTGGAGTATCTGCTGTAATTCTTTCCTTGCCTCTAGGAGGCTCTTGGCTGAAGCCTCCGAGAGAGATTGTTTGTGTAACAGTTCCAGTGACTCAATTTGGGTGAATAATTTTCTAATCTGAGCGTCTCTTTCCTTTTTACGTCTAGAGCCCATCCCTATCAGAACTCCTCGTATGGTACATTTATGCGCTTCCCACATTATTAGGGGGTCTACCCCAGGTGTGTTATTGTGTTTGAAAAAATCAGTGATGTTTCTCATAAGTACTGGTAGGAGTGTCTGGTCTGTCAGTAAGGACGTGTTCAGTCTCCATGTCGGTTGTTGTCTATTTGTGTTCTTCAGGTCTAACGTTAATGAAATAGGTGCATGATCCGATATTGTTTGGGCGCCTATTTTCGCAGCGGAGATTTTCGATAGATCTCTCTGAGAGACAAATATGCAGTCCAAGCGAGCATATCTGTTGTGCGGTACCGAGAAATGGGTGTAGTCTCTACCATCAGGATTAAGGAAGCTCCAGGAGTCCACCAACTGGAGTTTGAGCAGGAGTGATTTAATCTTTTTCAAGATTTTATAGGTGATGCAAGTCCTACCGTTGGACGTATCCAGAAGTGGATTTAGGGGGATGTTAAAATCTCCCCCTAGTATAATGCATCCACTCCTGTAGCCTCCCCACAATGTGCTGGCAGAAAGTGATGTGGGACTTATTGGGGAAGTACACATTGGCCAGGGTCAATGGGGAGTCATTATATGAACCCTTCAGAAACACGAATCTGCCCTCAGGATCACACAGCTGTTCAGTTAGTTTAAATGGTGTATCTCTGCCCACTAGTATCGTGACCCCTTTCGACTTGGAGTCAGCTGTTGTGGCGTGGAAAGCTCTCGTGAACTGTGGGGATATTAATTTGGGAATGTTGTTTGTCTTAAAGTGGGTCTCTTGTAGAAACACAAATTGAGGCTTACCTTTTTTAAGTTCTCTCAGCAGGGTGGAACGTCGCTCTGGGATGTTTAAACCTCTGATATTATGAGAGATCACAAGGGGTCGGTTCCTCAGCGATGAGTATACCATGGTGGTGGCAGAGGAGGAGACGGTCGGAGTCTGGATCTGTAAAGACAAAACTGTTATATGGGGTTTGACACTGGAGTTCCGCTCAAGAATAAAATCTCTCTAGTAGTCCGAGCGGGCGCCCTCCCTCCGCTAAACAAACAGGTGTCTTAGAAAAAGAAGAGGGTAGGAGAAGAAGAAGAGAGGATGAAAAGGAAGAAAAGAAAGATCAGCGTAAAGTTATTACAATGGGGGTCACTCTCCAAAAAACAACTAAACCGCCCCAAATGGAGAGGTGCCCCCAGACGTAATGTAAATGTCAAGTAGAATTTGCGGGGTCGGCGGGAAGCGACCACGGCTAGATGTAACCTAGGCTCCAAGTAGTTGGAGAACTGTGGTAACTAAATAAGAACGGTCTCAACGTGACACACACGGTGGTTCAAACAAATAAAAATAGTGATATTATATTGAGCACACCCAACCAGAATGTGTAATATTTAAAATCGGGTCTAATCGTGA